>CM043315.1:11899378-13099378 GCA_023736055.1 Quercus glauca | reverse complement strand
ATTATAAAAAAATACACATAAGAAATTACAAATTGGCTAGGGAAGACCCGTATCTATTTGTGTGTTTCCCCAAATCAAAACTCATCTATATATATATAAAACCGAACATTTTGAAACTCTCACAATTTTCCACATCATCACTATTTTCTTTTTCTTTTTATTTTTGATTCTTTTTATTTTAAGTTTTATATCTTATAACAATAATATTGAAAAACGTATACAAACTTGGAGGCCTATTTAAGGACTCCATAAAACTTGATAGATAAGAAAATATATTATAAAATAAGCCCTAATTAATACCTAACCATAATAGGAACCAAATTTAACCTAAAAAAACATTAAAAGAGCCTAAAAACAAGGAAATAAATCACCTAGACCTAAAATAACGTTTTTTGCATAAAAATACCAAAATCTCTTCTCTCCTTAAAACCCTAGCAATTACCATTTCAAAACCCTAAACTCAACCTCACTTTAAGATTAAAAAAATAAGAAGGAGAGAGACTCACGTAAAAAAAAAAAAAAAAAAAAAAAAAAAACCATAAGTTTTGTCTTTTTTTATTTGCTTTCATATGTGCCTGCAATTTTCATTCTATCTTATTGTTTTATTATGTTTAGAATTGATTTTCTTATAAGTATTTGGGTTAATCTCTATATTTTGATAGTGTTTTTATGGGTTTGGTTTTTGGGTTGAAATTCTAATAATTATTTTATATTGTATATGTCAGATGAAGCATCTCTATTTTTTAGAGAAAAATCAAAGCTGCAACCTATGTCTTCCAGCCCAAGGTGTGGTAAATTTTTATATGCTCTTACTTTATTGAGAATTTTTATTTGGGTTCATGTGATTTTTTGTTTTTTTATTAAAGTTTTGATTTTTGGTTGATTAATTATTTGTTTGGATTAATTTCAATTAATTATTTGTTTGGATTCAACGTAAAAGAAAATGGAATTAGGTGTTATAAATTTGATAATGTTCCATATTTTGAATTGTTTATATTATTTAGACTCATGGTAGGACTCTCTCTTCTTTCCTTAAAACCCTAGCAATTACCATCTCAAAACCCTAAACTTAACTTCACTTTAAAATTAAAAAAATAAGAAGGAGAGAGACTCAACTAAAAAAAAAAAAAAAAAAAAACGTAGGTTTTGTCTTTTTTATTTGCTTTTATATGTGCCTGAATTAATTGTCCTTTTATTTAATTATCCCGTGCATCGCACGGGTTAGCGACTAGTAAAATATAATTCCCAAAAATTGATCTACAACTATTACCTAGATTCACAATGAGATATCAATAAGTTGGACTAGCCATTGTTAAAGAGACATTACTGTTAGGGTCATATTTTTTATGTAATTGGCCAATCCTTTAACAAAATGCATTTTACTTATAATTTGGTAGATCTAAGTTGGGTTTAATGTATCAAGAAGTTTGTTGTTCAAACATATCAATTGGTATCATTAAAGACATGAAGTTTGATCTAAGAAACAAGTGACGAAACACTGTTCCATTAAAGCTTAACACAAGCTGCTATTGAGGATTAATGAAGAATCTTGACACAAGTTCGATCTATAGAGAATTACGATTTCAAAATTCTCAAATCTGAAATTCGGCTCATAATGACTTGAATAATTAGAGTTTCTCTCTCTTCAACCCTAGTCATATATAAGGCTTATTTTAAAAGTCATTATGTACAGAAACAGAGACCTAGAATTCATATACTCTGTGTGAAGCTACTGCGTTTGTATGCCTTAAGGTTTTGTAACCAAGTGCTTCCTGATCTTCATCGTTTATGAAGTAAAGATCTTTCAGCCAACAACAATAAATCAAGTTACTGGAGTTAGTCACGTACTAGGATATGTGCAAAGGAGTTAGTCATAGATTGGAGATTTGTGCAAAGCAAAGAAGCCTACTACAAGATCCAATTCAATTGGGTATTAAAGCGAAGGTTCAACTATGGATTGGTATTTTGGGATAGGCCAGGATAGTGGTAAGATTCCTCATACTTGTAACCGCTTGATTATTGATTAGTGGATTCTTGGGAGCGATGATCTTAAATTCACTTGGTAAGGGTTTTTGCCTTGCGAGAGGTTTTCCCCATTCGTCAACAAATCACCGTGTCAATTTAACTTCCACTGAATTTAGTTTATTTAGTGATTTGTTGGTGCCTCCACGATTTGCATGTAATTTGACCTAATTAATTAACTTGGGTAGTTGAATTAAGTAACCGGGGTTAATCTATTTTAACCCAACAACTACGATTATACCCAGTTACAACACTTCTTGGACTAAGAGAATTCGCATACCCATGCATAGTTGCATATGGTTTGAACCGTTGGAGTTCAAGCCATGGATTTCTCACCACTTCTCAATTTGTTTAAATAAAAATTATTGCCACCTCATTAAAAAATGCCACATCATTATTCCATTTAGTTACATAGACAAAGAAACTAACAGAACTTGACGAAGGGACCAATAGCGCTCATTTTTTAAATTTCAAGTACTAATAGCTCTCACTTGACACTTTAGGGACCAAAGTGTCACAACCCAAATCCATGGAACATGAATTGGAATGCATGACTAACTTGCTGATCTTGCATATTTCAATAAACATAACTCATTTCAAAGTTCAATAAAACTCCAAATAAACAATGCTCTTAATAAACCACTTATAATCTCTAAACATACACAATTGGAAATAATCTCCAAATATTATAAAATCTAAAACAAAATAAAGATAACTAAAATTTTGTAAGGCTCCAATCATTGCTGAAGTTGCCTAAAAACTCCCAAACTCTACCTTGTACCTTATGAAGCGATCCAAAGATTCTGTTTCTAACTAAACTATAATCCAAAAATTGTAATCGATGGGGTGAGCCACACATCTATTAAACAATTATACACAATAAAAAGCAGAATAGAGTCAACCAAAGCATGAGTATTTAGATTTCACAAATTAATCCACTCAATGATATAAAACATAGTTTTCTAAAACATATAATGAACCACTTAACACATATGTGATTGAATACCAAAATCATTCAAAAACACATACATATAATTGATCAGAGCATAGTTTCACATATACACATCACATATTCTTACATACAATCTTGTGTGCGGATACCAACATCTAACCCTTGATAGTGAGGGTTCAACACTTAGTCTCACATATAATAACCCTATGAGTGGGCTTACAAATATATCTGATCAATTTTAAAAATATTTATTGAGTTACATATCACAAAAGAAAAGTTTATACAAAAGTATAATGATTTACTTAATAGTAACAATCATTCCAAATACGGAGGTGTATTGAAGATCATAATATTGAATTAAACATAAATCAAAGGATGCTTGTCTCTCTTAGAGAACAAATAGGAACTGAGGATTTATATAAATATTTTTACAAGTCTTGGGTAAGTCTAAAAACTCAATTTCCTAAACGATACCTTTTAAATACCATTTGGAAAGTCAGAATACAAGTTTGAAATCAGATGGTTTTAAACAAATTTAAAGAACAAGAACCATTTTAGCAACCATCTTCTAAGAATATTTAGTTTAGAAACCATCTTTTAAATTAGATGCAGATGTTCAAAACAGTATTTAAAAGTCGAAGTTTGTCTTTTGATAATATAAAAATGCTTTTGATAAACTTTAGAAAAAGTAAGCTTAAAAACACACTACAACAAAATGTATTTTTGGTGAGGAAAACATTAGGCGAGGAAATGGTTTTGTCGCCAATTTTTTTTTTTTTTTTTTTAAGTAGTTATTCCTTTTTGGCGACGAAATATTTCATCTCTAGGACTTTTGGCAATGCGGTATACACGATGAAACCAATTTCGTCACCAAATAACAAATTTCGTCGCCAAAAAATCATAGGCAATGAAATATATAACTTTTGGTGACAAAAAAATTCGTCATCAAAAATACATTTTGTTGTAGTGGCAAAACTTTTAAAAAATTTGACCATTAAGAACCTACTAAACAAAACTTGTGCATATCATTCATAATTACTTATAGCACTTGAATCCCTTTGAAAGTCCAACTGAAACACCCTCCAAATAGTCTCATAACACTCTTAAATAGGACCTATAATCAACCATGGAAATTACTTAATATTCTCCACAAAAGATAGAGGTTATCGAATTATACAAGCTAACTCACTAGGATAATTGCTGGACTAGTAACACTTTGACACTGATGCAAGGACAGAGCCATGACTTATAGTTAAGAGGGTGACTCTGCTACTAGTTGTGTGCGGTGGCTTAGTCATCAAGTTTTTATTTATTTATTTTTTTATGATATTTTTGACTTTGATGTGTGTTGTTGGGTAATGACAAAATTATTTTATTTAAAATTTTTAAAAAGACCGAGTTGTTTGTTTTGGGTAAAATTGGTTGATTGGACTTAATTATTTTTAGTTTCACTATTGGTAATTTTTGTTGTTGGGCTAATTTTTTTGGACTTGTATAATTTGTTTTAAAATTTAAATTTATAGATTTTTTTATGGTCTTTAAAAGGAAGAAAATGTTGTTGGAAAAATCTGGTTTTGTATCTCACACAAAACACACAACAGATGCAACAAACATGGATCTATTTCATTCATGATTGATAACTTGCATTATGTAAATTTCAGAATTTAAGAACAAGATTGCGTACCTTGGTGTAGTGAAATTCAAAACAAAATATTAGAAGTACTTGGGAACACTTTTAATCTTCACTCCAATTCCACTTTACACCCAAGAAGTGTGGTCTCTCAATCAATTTCTAAGGGAGAATAACGAGTGGCTTCACTCACACACTCACACCATTTTACAATGATGTCTCTCTTTTTTCTCTAATAAAAAATTCTGTATGTTTCTCCCTTTATCACTAACTGATTATCTAATTGGACTGGCCTATTGGGCCTTTCCAATTGAGCTTTAGTGTGTGGCTTGGAATGTGACCAAAAGGGACCAATAAGACACTAGCTCCAATGGGCCTTGAACTTTTCTGTCAACTCTTGACAAGTCCAAAGTTACCATTAATTATATTTAATACCACTATATAAATATAATTGCACTCGAGGCCTTATTAATAAATTATATCTCAAGACTTTATTATACATGCAACCCCTTCATAAAATATTCATAGTAATTCAAAGTCATGAATATAGACTGCCACTTTGAAGATTACTACATCTTAATCCTTGAGTACCCGGTTTAATCCTTTTAAATTATTCATCATATATTTATGAAATCTAATTTCATAAATATATACTTTAGTACTTTCTTACCAAAGTGGTTAGGCCTAACTCTCTGAATAACAAACCCATTAAACTTATCTCAAAGGAATATTTTGTATCTCCATTAAGAGACTATGAATTCCATCTTGAAAATATATGTTCCATCAACACTAATGTGGCTGCCCAACATACTGAGGTTTTGACCATTACTTTAGATCTCATTCCTGATATATCAAAGTAACCTACATTTCATGATTAGGTCCATTATTCTCTCAGGATTAAGAGTTCATGCAAATATAAGTCGTGAGATTTATTATTCAATTGACAGTCGTTAGGAGAATAATAAATCTCACAACGGTCCAGTTCAATATGCCTTAACTCTTAAAACATATTAACACATCAACTAGAAGTCTCCACTTCTATGATCAAGACAAATCATCTTAGTTGTTATGTTATAGTCTTCGCAGATGAAATGCCCAATTTCATCACCGACTGCGAACTAAAATTCTGAGTTTATAAAGAACTTGTGACTTATATCTTCTGACTAAATCACATAAATCATATACTATGCATCTCATGGACTATATGATAATGTCCAAATATTCATGTTACCATTATTTCAGATAATAATAAAACAACTTTATTAATTACAATATTAAGTCATACATCAGGTCATACATAATGTCATACATAATATAATACATAGCATCATATAATAGGATTCTAGGACACAAATCTCAACAATCTCACACTTGCCCTAAAGACTATTGTGCACTAATCTAACTCTCATTCCTTCTAAATATGACTCGAAGGTCCTTTGAGGCAAGGTTTTGGTAAAGGGATCTGCTAGATTATTTGCACTTTCAAATCCAAGCGTTTGGGTGTGCAATGGAAAATAATCCGGAAAATAATTTCTAGTGTTTGGTAACATTATGAAAATGCTATTTTCCTACAAATTTTTCACATTTTCTCATCCATTTTCTCAGCATCCAAACAAATTTTATATTAGAAAATCTACCACCACCCACACACCAGCACCCACAAAAAATCCACCACTATCCATACAAAACCCACCACCACACAACACAAAAACCACCAAAACACCACCACCCACACCACCACAACAACAACAAAACAAATCAAAGATCAAAGAGAGAAAGATTGAGAGATTGAGGGAAAGAGAGATTAGTCTTGGGTGGTGACGACGAGAACGAGATACAAGGCTCTAATCTAGATGGCGGCGACATTGAAGCACGGCCTACGGTTGGTTGTCAAGATCAGAGCTCAACCTGTACTTGTCAGTGCATGGCTGGCGATCAAAGAGGTGGGTCTTGGGTGTTTGTGGATTGGTGATGAGGGAGGGATGGGCTGATGGTTGGTGACGGCCAGATCAACGATGTTGAGCAAGAGGGAAAAGAAGAGTTGAGAAAAAAAAAAAAAAAAAAAAGCTTGGCAAGCACGTGATCTGGGCGGTGGGGTGGCGTGATCTGGGTGATGGGGGCAGCACGATTTAGGCTGGCCGGAGCTTGGCTGGGCAGCCGCGTGTGCTCTCTCTTCTTACTCTCTCCCTCTCTCTCTCTCTCTCTCTTTGTCTGTGAGTCCTAGAATTCATTTGAAGGTAAAATAGAAACTGAAATTCATTTCTGGCTAGGGAAGGTTATTTACGGTGAACGCGGAAAATTAATTTCCATTTGACCCAATTTTCTGTGCTTACCAAACACATAGGTTGGTGTAAAATGATTTCCTGAAATCCTTTTTAGCCAAAACAAACGCAGCCTTAGCGGCAGTTTTTGCCCACTGCTATAGGTTAAATATATTTTTTTCCCTTGGGTTTTAAAACTACGGTCCTATTATAAACAACTTGTAATAATTTTAGTTCTACTAAAACAATACTACAAATGTAACTAATTAACAACACCACAAATGTCTCCAAACTAATATTATATTAACATAGAAATATATTATCAAATATATAACATTGTCTATAACCATCATCAAAGTTCCAAGCTAATACCATAGTCAATGTTCCTAAGTGTCTATAAGTGCATATAAATTGATCGAATAGAATGACCAGAAAAGGTTAGAGATATAGGACTTTTCATGGCAATAAAGAAAGCCAAAAAATTCCCAGGAAACCAATCAAATATAGGTAAAATTATACTAATCAAATATCGACCACCCACTTCCTTAGAAGCTATATCTACTTCCACTGACAAGTATAAATGCAACACATGAAAAAGAAGAAAACAACACCAACAACTAGCAATTGTTTAAGAAAGTCAATAATGAAAGGGCAATTAGAGTTAAACTAGGTTTTTAAAGGTTTTGACTTTTGATAATATGAAAGTGAGATTAAAATTATTGCAAGAGCAAAAAGACAGTAGGCTTCCTAAGCAAACAAAATATAATTGACCACCCACTTCCTTAGAAGCTATATCTATTTGGGTCACATTTCAATGCTGAAGGTAAAAGTCAGCTTTGAAAGGATATTAATACCAACATCAACAACAACAAAAATAAAATAAAAATTAAAAGAGTTAAGAAACAAAATATAAAGAAAGCCAAAATATTCCCAAGAAATTATTAATTTCCCTCAACCAAGACAAGCAATTGGGCTCAATGCCTCAATCTATTAGAGGTTTTTGTCTTCTAAGGTCACAAATAATGTAAAGTCTTAGACTTTTCCCCTATGCTTTCTCAGCAACCAAATTAGACAAGCTTACAAGTCCATGTTGCACAGCTTCAGGTTTCACCATTATATAAGTCTCTTCAACTTGTTCCTTCACACACAATGACACCAAGAAAGACAACAACAACAAAAAGTAAAAAAATTCAAATGGGGTCCAAATAAACTTTGCAAATACTGAATAAAATGAGAGAAAACTCAAATGGGTTTTCGATAATTGAGGTAAAGATTTGAAAATAAAGAGGAAGAGAAGCAAACCATGGAAGAAACCAAGGGAGAAGCAAACCAAGAAAGCCAATTATGTAATAGTTGACATGCACCAACAATACAAACAATTAGTCCAATCTTAACACAGCCAAATCTCAAATAATTGTATTAGAACATAAAGAATTCTTTAAGAAAAAACATACAAACATTGAGATATAATTTAAGGAGAAGAAACTAACCACAGAGAGGTTTTGAAACTCTAATCATTAAGGCAAAATATAATGAGTGATATCAAAAGTATTAACTACACTCATCATCACTAGACTCATCATCATTACAGTCATCATCATTGGACTCATAAACATCATTGCTAAGCTCTTCACCATCGATAAAGTTTTGTTCAAGCAATTCATCCTTACTGATCAACAGTGTATCATAAATGGTTTCTTCTTCATTAACTTGAGTCCAAGCATGGCTATCATTTGCATCATCACATGCATCATTAGTAGTTATATTATAAGGGACATTCTCAAGATAGGTACCCACTTCATCATCATCATCATCATGTGAAGCATTAATACCAACATCAAACACCTCCCTAGTATATTTTTTTTGTGTGCTAGTAGGTTGCAGAAAGTCACCATCTTGCAGAAAGTCACCATCTTAAGGAGGTCAACCATATATCATTCCAATTTGTCTGGTGATAACACTAAGTCACAAACCAATTACAAAATCACTCACCCTCAAATTTTTCATTCTGCACAGCAACCATTGGAGACCCCTTGAGCTGTACCAATAAACAATTATCAGAACAAAGGCCAAAATGGTGCCACCAGATTCAAACCAAAAGAAAAAAAACACACACACACACATACACACACACAAAGTAGAGAGCAAAAGCAGAAACCTTGCAAGACAAGAGCCTAATGCAACACCCATTAGGCTGCTCTTCCACTGTAACAAGCAAAACAGGGCAAACCTCAAAAGCAAAGAATTTAATCCTATAAATGTAACACCTAAACGTGTTCTTATAGAGAAGAAGATTTGGAGGTAGAGATGAGAGATGGCTACCAATGAGACATTCCTTGCCTTCAAACAATGGCACTCATTCATCAACAAAAATAAAAGAAGTAGATAGATAAAATAAAACCAATGGCACTCATTAATCAACAAAATAAATAAATAAATAAACTTACCATAAAAGATCGAACTTATTGGGCTAAACCCATTTGATAGTTTCACCATTTAGAATCGGAACCTAATCAAATTCATTTACCACACACATAAAAGATGTCAAAAGATGTTTGTGTTTTTGTTAGCCTTAAAAACCTTAACAAGCTGTAAAAATGTACCTGAGAAAGGTGGGTTTGGTCAAAGATGAAGTTGGATCGAAATCCAATCCTGATGAGTCTGCCCGACCCATCGGCGGGAGAGAATGGCGATGGCGATGGCGAGGCAGAAGACTGGACCTGGGCCGAGTCCAGACTTGAAGAGAGTGGCGATGGCGAGGATGCAAGGTGGTGGTGGCGGAGATGGAGTTGAAGCTTGGTTTTGTGAGAGTTGAAGTTTATGAGAGTGAGATTTGTGAGTGAAGAGATTTTGATAGAGTAAGATTTTGGGGCTAACGGCACTGAAATGAAAACTTAAGTGGGAAGGCAAAAAATAAGTAAATAAATAAATAATAAATAACAGAGGGAAATTTTGGGGGAAGAGGGAAATTTAAAGGACTATTGCAGTGGTCTAACCACCGCCATAACTAAGAAAAAGCGCTGCAAAATAGGTACCTATTGCTGCAATCATCTCAACGCTGCTACAACTTACATATTGCGGCGGTTTTCGATACCGCCGCTATAGAATCCCCCCAAATGCTATATTTACTGCAGTAGGTTTTTGGAGCGCCACAATATCTAAGTTAACGCTGCTAAAACACATATATTGCAGCGGTTTTATGTACCACCACTGTAATGCACCGCAAAAGATTAAAACTACTGCAACGGTCTGAAAAAACGCCGTAATAGATCCAATTTATAGCGGCGGTCTGAAAAAATGCTGCAATATGCGACATATAGTGGTAGTTTTTGCTCCCACCACCAAAAACCCGCCGCAATAGTTCATTTCTTTGTAGTGTGGGAACTATCCTATAGTTGATTCGTAGAGAGTGAGGAGTTATCCTTTAACTGATTTGTAGGAGATAATGGTTATCCCATTATTGGAAACCGTGTGTATGTAGGAGTCTTAGGTGACATTGGCATTTCAACATGAGTTCAGTGTGCTTGGTCTTACTCATTAGCTTTTGGTCATGACGTATATCTATGCTGGTTGCGTCTTGTCTTTCGCTTTTGGTGAGTAGGTGCTTTTTGGAAGACCAACTTATTTAGGAAGAGTAGAACATTTCAGAAGATTAATTATGGAGTTAGTCAAAATATTCCCCATCAGTTGCCCCCCAATTCCATGTTCGTCCCTTCTGTGAGCAAGCCACAAAATTACTCATTTTTTTTGTGACATGTGGCAGCCCAGGATAGGCCAACGGTCACGTTGTTTGGAATTTTCGAGATTTTTTGCCTATAAATAGGCAAATTTCCCCTTCATACCATATTCATTTTTGAAGTTTCTGTTCAAATCACCTTCAAAACTTGTTTAGTCGCCCGATTAATGCTTGTTTGTTTCCTACTCCTCTGACTTGTTTAAGTACGGTTTGAAGTCATTAGCGCATCTACTCATTCAAAGTTTTTGAGTCTTAGTACTCGTGGTCGTCTGCTTTCGTGGTCGTCTACTCTTGTGGTTGTCTGACTTTCCGAGGCTCACATACTTGTAGTCGTCTCTTTGATGGTCATTCGAACTTTCAAGTTCACGCGCTTATGGTAGTCTGCTTTTTTGGTAAGTTATTCCACCCCTTTTCTTTCTGTTGCCTTTGTTAGATAAGAAAAATTAGGCGACTAGAGTGGACTTAGTTTTATTTTGTCATTGTAGGTGCGAGAATGAGTGAGTTTGGGTCCACTAATAGCCCTTTGTCATCTAAACATAGAAAATTGGATGATTGTGGGTTACCACGAAGTGTTAGTATAGATTCACTTGATGATGTGTTGTCCTTAAAGTCATCACATATAGGCCCATATAGAGATGAGCTAAGGGAAGACTTGTCTGGTTCTGAGTCTTCTAGTTACGTATAGCTATATCACAACTAGCACCAAACTCTTGGCATGCTTTCATGGGAGCTCAGATCCTTTGGGGGATTATGAGTGAGGGTCGAGAGGCCCTTTCCTTGGATGAATATTTGTACTACTACAAACCCATTCGTGCTTCTAAGGCCGAGGGGATGTATTACTTCAAGTGTAGAAAAAGGGAGCGTCAATTGGTCAATAAGATTCCTTCATCTAATAGGGACTGGAAAGAGAAATTTTTCTTTATGCTTGGGTCAGATTGGGTATGTAGCCTTGAAGAGGTTGCAACTGTAGAACCAATAGACTGTACTTAAGGGTGTTACCAAAGTCTGGTGAGTTACCTTTCTAGCATACTCGTCTGCTTTACTCCCTTTTTTTATACTAACTTGCTTTTCATTTCTCTACTCAAGTTTTACCAAGGTTAACTATAGAACAATTAGAAAAGATAAAAAGGGCAACAACCTTCTCGGTTGCTGAGCGTAATTGGAGGGCTTTAGTTATGGTAGATAACCTTTATAAATATTTTTTAGGACCTGTCCCCTCTACAGCAGTTTGTCGTCACGAGAGTACTTCCCAAAGACGTAAGTGTTTTAACTTGGCTTGTCCATTTCCTTTTAGCATATGCACTGAAATTTATTTTTGCAGAGATGGAGGTGGGTGCAGCTAAGAAAAATAAAAAGGGTTTAGGAGGTGGTCGCTCTTGCTGTAGCAGCAATTAAGGAGGGAAAGCTTCAACTTCCTAAGCCTGGTGACAAAAGGAAGTTTGGTGTGGATACTTCCCCAAAACCCTTTAGGACCATTACTCGTCTGAAGGAGACTCCTTCTCATCCTTCAATGACTCTTGGTCTTTCGGCTTCTGTTAAGCCTTCAAGGGCACCTGGTAGGGGAAAAGGTCCTCTCACTCTTCCCAAACCTCCCCTGCTTGTTAATGATGCTACTTATGCTGTGGAGCAAGTTATGTCTATTATCAAGGAGGAGGATATAGACAATTGTGACGAGTATGCTTCTGGAGCTACTGGGGAGTCTGGGTTGTATGAATTTGTCAAGGTATTTCCTCTTCACTTCTTTTTATAAATACTCATTACTTGTCCCCTTCTTACTCATCTGCTTGTCTGTCATTTAGGCAATGGTAAGGATGAAGACTTTTGAGCTAAGGTGCGGGGATTGTGAGAACTAGGTGGTCAATCTTTGGAAGTGTGTGAAGGGCAATAATGAGGTCATCAAAGAGCTACAGGCGTCTGTCACCCCATTAACAGAGAAAGTTGCTCTCTTGGAGGGCATAGTAAAGGAGCTCGAGGAGCGATGCTCTTCTCAGGTAGACCTCTTCATTGTTGCAGAGGAAGAAAAAATACGCCTCTCTAAGGAGTTGGAAAAACTGCGAGGGGAGTTGAGCAATGCCGAGAAAGCGCCATTGCTAAGTACTCCTCCTTACAAGAGTACCTTCATGATCTAGGCATCCAGTATGTGCGAGGATTTGAATACTTCTAAGCTCAAGCTTCTATAGCCTTCAAGGACTTAGACTTTTCAAAGATTGAAATTCGTGCTGAGGAGGGTTCTACTGCTACTATGATAAGTGGTGGTGCTGACTAAGAAGTAGATGGTGTTGCTGAGGAGGAAAAAGGGAACGACCAAGTTGGTTATTAGACTTAGTTTATTTTCTGCACTTTTATTCTCATACATTTGTGTTTGGTACTTTCATTTGAGACAATGGGTCCTTGGTTTTTGACATGTATAATTTCATTGAATGTATGAGTTTTTGTTAACTTTTTAACTCGTCTCCTCTTATATTGACTGGTATTGGCAAACTTGGAAGTAGTTGTTTTCTACTAGAACACTTGGTGCTACTTGTCTGGTTGGTAGGAATCAAGAGTAATGGTTCTATCCTGGTCCACCAAGTGCTACTCAATAGATTTTCATGGCATTAGGAGTAGATAAATCTTTTCACTTGTGCACATTCGCTACTCATCAGGTTCTAGTGGTGCTAAGTAAGTCTTCTTACTCGTTCACCTTTGCTAGCCATCAGCTTTTAGTAATGCTTAGGAATAGGTAAGTTTTCTACTTGCCCTCCTTTGCTAGTCATTAGATTTTAGTGATGCTTAGGAGTAAGTTTTCTTACTCGTCTATCTTTGCTAGTTGTCAGCTTTTAGTGGTGCTTAGGAGTAAGTATTGCAAGTTGTCAGCTTTTAGTGGTGATTAGGAGTAAGTTTTCTTACTCGTCCACCTTTAAATGACTTAGTGTTTAGACCGTTTAATTGTAGGTGACTTTGGTCGTCTGTCCTCTTGTAGGCGATTTAATGTTTAGACCGTCCACTTGTAGGCAACTTTGGTTGCGTGTTCACTAGTAGGTGACTTAATGTTTAGACCATCCACCCGTAGGCGACTTTGGTCACGTGTTCACCCGTAGGTGACTTAATGTTGTCTGTCCACCAGTAGGCAACTTTGGTCGTCTGTCCACCCATAGGAGACTTAATGTTGATCGTCCACCAGTAGGCGACTTTGGTCGTCTGTCCACCCATGGGCAACTTTGGTCGTATGATCACCTGTGGGCATTTTAATGTTTAGACCATCCACCCATAGGCAATTTTGGTCATCTGTCCACCCATAAGTGACTTAATGTTTAGACCGTCCACCCGTAAGTAACTTTGGTCATCTGTCCACTCGTGGGCAACTTAGTGTTGGGACCATCCATCTATAGGCGACTTTGGTCATCTGCTTTCATATGTCATAAAGGGCAAAAAATAATTCTGTTTAAAAGATGAGCTTATGTGGAAATAAAACCAAATCTCAAAAGTAAATGAATATTTTTGAAAAAGAGATTATGTCAAATCCTAACATTCATGAGTAACATATGAAAAAAGGAAAAACAGACAAAATTAACATGAGCACAGCTGTATGAGATGTCCTACTGATAATACTTCCTCATATGCTTGGCGTTTCATGGGTGAGGTAGCTTCCACTCGTCTAGTGTCTCTAGGTGGTAAATGCCTCTCCTGAAGCAATTGACGACCTTGTAAGGTCCTTCCCAGTTTGGGCCCAGCTTGCCTTGTACCGAGTCTCTGGTGGCGAGGGTTACTCTCCTCAGGACTAGCTCCCCTATGTTAAAGCATCTTGGCCTTACCCACTTGTTGTAGTAACTGGTCATGAGGTTCTGATACCGAGCCAGCCTTTGCTCTACACCTATTTTGATTTCATCTAGCAAGTCCAGGTTTATGCATAGTTATTTGTCATTCCTTTCCTCATTGCAGTGATCCACTTTGAGGCTGGTATGTCCTACTTTCGTAAGTATCACTGCTTCAGTGTCGAACATAAGTTTGAATAAAGTCTCTCTGGTGGGAGTAGGAATGGCAAAGGGGTGGGTTTGGGCCGGGTTTCTTTATGCCCGAACCTGACCCATAAATTTGTCCCGGAAACCCGAACCCGCCCCATTTAATAAATGGGTTTTTCTCTGAGCCCTAGACCCGCCCCGTCGAGCCCCATAGGCCTCGTGGGCCCCGCCCAGCCCATGCCACTTTAGGGCCCAATCAATGGCCCAATAAAAAAAAATTGTTTCCTGAAGCCCTAAACCTTCACAAACCTAGATTAGAAATCCCAAAAAAAAAAAAACCCCAAGATTATGTTCATCAATCTAGATCAGAAACCCAAAAACAAAACCCCAGGATACCAAGATCATGTTCATTAACCTAGATCAGACATGAGTTTGAAGCTGCTATGGCCATGTCTAGTGTAACTCCTGTTGTTACGCCTTTTGCTTCCTCTGAAAAGTGCAATAATGCATCGGCGTCTTCGGCTGTGTTATCTCCATCACAGAATAACCTACAACTTATGTCTTTTGAGGATTCTGAGGGTGTGTTGTCTCATACATCTCCAGCTTCTATCCTCAAATTGGAGACCTCTGCGTCCAACACCAAAGGGAATGCAACTGACTTAATCACTAATAAGTGTGTTGAGGTCACTAATGCCAAGATTAGTTTGGCGGAGCTTCAGATACCTGACGATTTGGGTCTAATGAATGAGACATTTGCTGATGTTCCATTTAAGCAAGATGTCCCATTTGAGCAAGAGCTGAATTTTGAGTCTGAGTTTGATCCTCTCTGCTTTGATAATATTTGGCAGTTTTTTGATGGTTACAATGGCTTGAGGAGTTGAGGGCTGGAGATTTGAGAGAAGAAGGGTGGCAGATCAAAGATGAGAAATGGAGAATGAGATGAAAAATAAAATGAGTTAGGGTTTTTTTATAACTATATATATAAGGGTAGTTAGGTCATTTTATATGTAACCGAGTCGGGTTCAGGCCAAGTTTTGATGAAACTCGGGCCCGACCCGAACCCGCTTCGGGTTTTTTGTTTTAAAGCCATACTCGACCCTATTTTTAATCGGGTCAGGTACAGGTCGAGCTTGGATTGCCATCCCTAGGTGGGAGTCCATGTTGTTGTAGGGTACACCCAGAGGACACTCGAGAGCTTGTCTGGCCATATTCCTTTTGCTTGCTCGAGCCGAGTTTTGATCAATTTGAGTAAGGATCGGTTCATTACTTCTACCTATCCATTAGCTTAAGGATGTGCCAGTGAGGAGTAGTGATTCTTAATCGACAGATGTTGACAGAAGTCTTGGAACGCTTCATTGTTAAACTGCTTTCCTTTGTTAGAGACCAGCACTCTTAGTATTCCAAAGTGGTAAACAATGTTTTTCCATACGAAATTCCTAATATTCCTTTCTATGATGATGGCTAAAGGCTCAGCCTTTACCAATTTCGTAAAGTAGTCGATGCCAATTACAAGGAACTTGAGTTGCCGTATTGCTATTAGGAATGAACCCATTATATCTAGTCCTCATTGCGCGAAAGGCCATGGAGATGTCATAGGAGTGAATTACTCCGATGACTGTCGAGGGATGCTATTGAAGCGTTGGCATTTATCACATGCTCTAACACAGGACTGGGCATCCTTCTACATAGTAGGACAGTAGTATCTAGCTTGCATGAGCTTCTGAATAAGGGAGCGGGCCCCTGCATGATGTTCTCTTATTACATAATTTGCGTCATCCGGGGCTAAACACCTCAAGTATGGAAGAGTGAAACTCCTCTTGTATAATATTTCTCTTATCAAGATGAAACGAGATGCCCGAATCTTCAGCTTCCTTGCATTGACATGATCCTTGGGGAGTCCTCCCTCTTTTAAGTAAAAGATGATAGGGACAATCCAGTTATCCCCTGGTGGAATTGTTTGCACTTCTATCTAGTCCGTGGCAGGTGCATACTGTATGAAAGAGATTACTCTTTCGTCTAGTATCATGCCTTCTGCCGAAGTAGCCTTGGCTAAACGGTCAGCATCTGCAATTTCTTCTCTTGGGACTTGCACTAATCTTACGCCTGAGTCACGACCCACGTGCTGCTTCACAAGGTTCAAATGTTTCCTCATGCACTCTCCTTTTGCCTCATAGTCTTCATTGACCTATCCAGTATTCACTTTGGAGTCACAACAGATGACCATTGACGATGCTAAGACAGCTCTGGCCAAGTCGAGACCGACAAGGAGTGCTTCATATTCAGCCTTATTGTTCTATGTCTAAAAATCAAGCCTCACAGCACACTTTATTACGTCACCCTCAGGTGATTTCAATATAACACCAACTCCACCAGCATGCTTGTTAGATGAGTCGTTAATACTGACAACTCATGGTGCTGCCCCCCATACCACACCTTCTCCATCTTTAGTAGATGTGAATTCTGCCACGAAATTTGCCAAAGCTTATGCCTTGATGGCTGTTCTTGGTTGGTACTGGACATCAAACTCTCTCAATTCGATGGCCCAAAGGACCATTCTCCCTGCTACATCAGGGCTATTCATGGCTTTCTTTAATGGTATGTTCGTCAAGACGATTATGGCATGAGCTTGAAAGTACGGCCTAAGCTTGCGGGCAGCCGTAACTAGAGCGAGTGCCATTTTCTCAAAATGGGGCATCTCTCCTCGACTCCCTTCAAAGCTTTATTGGTGTAGTACACAGGCATTTGTATCCTTTCTTTTTCTCTAATCAAGGTTGAACTAATGGCTGTAGGTGATGCTACCAGGTAGAGGAAAAGCTTATCATTTGGTTTTAATGGACTGAGTAAGGAGGGAGACGACAAGTAAGCCTTCAGTTCTACAAAAGCCCTTTACCAGTCGTCAGTTTATTTGAAGGCTTTCTTCAATGTCCTAAAAAATGGTAGGCACTTATCTATTGCTCTTAATACAAAACTGTTGAGGGCCACTACTCTTTCATTCAAGCTTTGTACTTCTTTGATACTATTAGGAGGTTCCATATCCAAAATGGCCCGAATCTTGCTTGGATTAGCTTCAATGCACCGTTGCAAAACCATGAAGCCTAGAAATTTGCCCGACGAGACTCCAAACGCACATTTGTTAAGGTTGAGCTCCATGTTATAACGTCGGAGTGTCTCAAATGTTTATTGTAGGTCGGCCAGGTGCTGACTCTCCTTCTTGCTCTTCACTAGCATATTGTCCACATACACTTCCACGTTTCTTCCTATTTGGGGCTAAAACATCATATTCACCAGTCGTTGGTAGGCAGCCCTGGCGTTTTTCAGGCCAAAAGGCAAGACTTTGTAACAAAACAGTCCTTGACTAGTGATAAAGGACGTCTTCTCTTAATCAAACTCATGCATCTTGATCTAGTTGTATCTCGAGAAAGCGTCCATAAAGCTTAAGAACTGATGACCAACTGTAGAGTCTATCAGCTAATCTATACAAGGAAGGGGGTAACTGTCTTTCGGGCATGCTTTGTCTAAATCAGTGAAATTTTTGCACATCCTCCACTTACCATTAGCTTTCTTGACCATCATGACATTGGAGAGCTAGTCTAGATAATAAACCTTTCTGATGAACCCTACAACCAATAGCTTTTACACTTCTTCAGCTATGGCTTCGTTCCTCTCGGGGGCAAAGACACGCCTCTTTTGTCGAACTGGAGGAAAAGATGGTGATACATTGAGTCTGTAAACCATTATTCTAGGATCAATCCCTGGCATGTCTTCATGACTCCATGCAAACACGTCGATGTTATTCTTTAGGAAGAGTACCAATTCTTATTGAGTTGTGTCCATTGCATGAGTTCCCACGCATATAACCCTTTCCGGGTGGTTGTCATTTAGAGTGACTTCTTCCATTTTCTCCATTGGTTGCACCACTAATCTTCGGTCTTCAATGATAATGGTGGACAACTATGCGTCCATATCAAGCATGGCTACATAACATTCCCTTGCGGTGGCTTGATCTCCTCTTGCTTCCCCTACGCCATACTCTGTAGGAAACTTGACCAGAAGGTGGTATGTTGAAGTGGCAGCCCTTAGCACATTAAAAAGTTGGTCTTTCAATTATAGCATTATAGGCGGATGAACAGTCGACTACTGGAATGTTGACCTCCTTAGTCTGTAGTCTTGGGTAGGTGTCTATGGCAATGGGTAAGGTAACAGTTCCCATCGGGTGCACTTTTGTTCCTCTAAAGCCAACCAATGGGGTGTTTATTGGCTTGAGCAGCTTCTTATCAATTTTCATCTACTAAAATGCTAGGTAGTATAGAATATACACGGAACTTCCTTTGTCTACTAAAACTAGTATGGTGGTGTAATTAGTTATCGTCAGGGTGATCATTAGGGCATCGTCATGCGGGTGATGGAGCTGTTAGGCGTTTTCTTTAATAAAAGTGACTAGAGAGTCTTCCATCCTACATTGCTTGGGAGGTCGTCCTATAATTTGAACACTCTATACCATGCGCAAGTATGCTCTCCCTGATGTCTTAGAAGTTCCACCCAATGCTGAGCCTCCCACAATCACTTTTATTTCTCTAAGGGGTGCTCTAGGTTGCTCCTCCACTCTCCTTGGGTGTTCTATCCCTTGAGATAGTTATTCATCAGTCTAGCCTCTAATAAATCGCTGCAATTTAGGGCTTCAATCTGACTCTTTAACTTGTAACAGTTGGAGGTATCGTGTCTGTGATCACAATGGAAATGACAGTACTTATCCCTGGATTGCTTGTTCAAGTCTCCCTTTAGCTTTTATGGCCATTTGAGTGCTAGATCATCTCCAATTTGCATCAGCACCTAATCTAGGGGAGTGTTCAAGGGGGTGAAGTTGATGATTCGTCCATAGGGAGGCCTTGTCCTCCTGTCATCCTTCCTCCCTTTGAACTGGGAGGTCCTTTTCCTAGCGTCAGATTGGGCATGTTCTGTGTTTTCTCTTTTCTTTTTACTCTTTTCATCCTTTCGGGCAATAAGCACATCTTCCGCATTCATGTACTTTGTAGCTTTAAAAAGTATATCAGCCATGGCCTTTGGCTCATTCTTCTGGACTAAGAAGAGGAATTCTCCTTTTTTGAACCCGCTAGAGAAAGCTATCACACGGACCATCTTGTCCACCTCTTCTATCAGCAGGGCTTCTTTGTTGAATCAAGTGATGTATGACCTTAGGCTCTCATCTTCTCTTTGCTTGATCTGCATCAATGCATGTGTCAAGCGTTTGTGCCTTTGTCCCCCTAATAAAATGGATGATGAAGCTATTGCTCAACTCTTTAGAGGTTGATATGGAGTTTGGCTTAATCTTGCTGAACCAAACTCATGCTGACCCTTTTAGGGTAGTAAGGATAAGCCTTCACATTATCTCTTCAGGGACACCTTGGAGGTGCATAAGAGTCTTGAAAGATTCAAGATGATCAAGCGGATCAATCACCCCATCGTAAGATTCCAAAGACGGCATCCGGAACTTAGGTGGTAAAAGGCAAGATGTGACTTGTGTTGTGAAAGGGGAATCAGTGTGGTGTACCATGTCATCCAATGTGGCTATTTGTCCTTTCATAGCATTCATCATGAGGTCCATCCTGTCCTTTATCACCTGTATCTCGTCCTCCATCGCATGTTGCTTGCATCTAGTTCGCGAGGTGATGCGTCTTCTTTTCTAGTTTACCTACTGGGCGTGTTGCTTTCCACCTCGTCCTTTTCGTGATGGTCATTCCTAGTCTGGTGATTGTTACTACACTCTTGGTGGTTGCTAGCTTCAGGCTGCTGCTCTCGCAATTTTTCAACTTGTATCTCTACTGCTTGGTTCTGCTGCATTAGGGCATTATTCTGCTGCGTAAGTCATTCAATTGCACCCAAGAGGGTTTGTAGTTGCCACTCTATAGTGGTGGAGGGATTTCCAGTTTTCAGGTTGACTGATGCCATTGATTGAGTTTCGACTATATGACCCTTTGTCTTAGGGGTAGAGCGATAACTTATTACTCAGTCCCACAGACGGCGCCAACTAATAATGCTCAAAATCTTCAGTAGGTCTATCACCTAAACCTGCAATCTTCAATGAAAGGTGAAGAATAGTGAACCTGTAAAAAAGAGAAACACCTTCAAAGAGCACCGGTGTGGTGTCGTCCTAAGACCCTCTGAAGGTCAAGTCAGAAACTGAAAGTGAACTTTTTGGAGAGGAGTTTCTAAATAGTATTTTTTGCGTACCTTGAGATTGGAGTGTCTCAATGTTTATATAGGGGTTTTCAGATGGTCACCGTAGCTGAATTGTAGGGATATGAGGTTATCCCTCAGCTAACGTGTAGGAGGTGGGAACTATCGCATAGTTGATCCGTAGGGAGTGAGGAGTTATCCTTTAACCGATTTGTAGGAGATAAGGGTTATCCCATTACCAGCAACCGTGTGTTTATAGGAGTCTTAGGTGACGTTGGCATTGCAACATGAGTTCAGTGTGCTTGGTCTTACACATCAGCTTTTAGTTATGACATATGTCTATGTTGGTCACATCTAGTCTTCTGCTTTGGTGAGTAGGTGTGTGAGAGACCTTGACAAAAGCGTCCCTCAAAAAAGAGATTTGGGTACCTTTTAGGGCACCTCTCTTTTTGGGTAAGTGGTATGGAGTCACCACTTATTTTTTATACAAAAAATAAGAAAAAGTAAATATATACAAATACATGACTAAATTGTTCTCTTCATTGATTGAATAAATATTACATATTTGGAAAATTGAAAAGTTACATAGCTTTGGGTCCTAGTTACAATCTACCAAATATTTACATTTCTTTTGTCCTAGTTACATTCTACCCAAAACAAATAAAGACAAGACTAGATCTACTTAGCCAAAGGCCTAAATCCGGAGGCTAGGTTACGGAATGGGAAGGTGTTAGGCACCCATTCCGCCTAGACAGAGTTTGGTCTTCTAGACTCTTGTGTCCAATGTACTTTTTTATGCATGTCATGAATGATATGTTGAACATGTGACACTAAAATTAAATCACACAAATTTATTTATGAATGAAGTCTTCTTTTTTAAAAAAAAAATTCAAATCTATTTTGATTGGTAAAAAAAATTGATTTTGATTTTTCAAAATATCAGATCTATTATGTAGTATAATAGAAAAAAGTGGTTTTTGGAGACAAAAATTCAGATCTGTGTTGTGATGATAAAAAAAAAAAAAAAGATTTTTAATGACAGAAAAATCATATCTGTTTTTATTGTTAAAAAAAAGAATAAAAAAGTTGATTTTTATTTTTATTTTTTATTTTTAAGAAGAGAGTTTCACTCACAATATGAATTTATGCAATCATGAATTAAAACAAACACAAACATAGTAGTACATGATCTCTTTATTTATTTCAATAATTTGCATGTATTAAAAAAATCAGATTTGTATCTTAAGAAAGATACAATTCAGTTTTGATTTGAGAAAATTTTAGATCTGCATCTTTACATCTCATAAAGATGTAGATCTCTTTTTGTTTGAGAAAAATTCAGATCTACATCTAAGAAAGATGCAGATCTGTTTTAGTATTAAGAAAAATTTAGATCTACATCTAGAAAAGATGCAGATCTGTTTTTATATTGAGAAAAATTCAGATCTACATCTAGAAAAGATGCAGATCTGTTTTTATGTTGAGAAAAATCCAAATCTACATCTAAGATAGATGTAGATCTATTTTATTTTAATAAAAAAAAGTCATTCACATATAGATTATTGACATTCAAGAAAGAGATTATAACAATCACATAAAAAAAAAAAAAATCATGCTATAAACAAATCAATAATTAACAATTCATGTTTTGGACATTTGAAAAAGAAAAAGATATCACATGCATCATCACATCATAAGAAAAAGGGTTAAGAAACAACCTCTTGCATGAGCACCCTTTGTTCTTAAGATGATGTTTTAGGGTTCAAAGAAATCTATGCAATTCTCTTTGAAACCTAAAAACCCTAATTTAAGTAGCAACACTCAGAGAAGGAATCAGAAAATATGGGCAATTTGAGAGCCTAAAACGTATGCCTCTCAGAGCATAAAAAAAGGTACTGAATTACGAAGTTCAGTCTCTATTTATAGTGATCAGAGGGCTCTAAAAAATAGGTACAAACGATTAGGTTTTGAATTCGGACGCATCCTTTTGCAAAAATATCAAAAAAGGTGTGCCTTATCATCACCCGAAGGCCGTTGGGCCAAAGCCCAACCAAGGAAAATTTGGCCCTTTTAGAGTGCCGTTCAGCACTCCAAAAGTGCCAAATTGGCCTTTGGACTCCAAACATTCTTTCACATTCGGGTGCTATTTAGACTCCTCTTCTAGGGTCTTTTGGCCAATCCTTGTACCTAGACGCGTTTTCATCCTCTGTCTATGACTTTTCATCTCTTTTTTGGACAATTCAAGCTATTTAAGAACAATTATCTTATAGATAAATACTTTAAAATAAATCTTGATAAAGTTCAAATTATACATAATTTTAATGTTATCCAATCATCCATTTTATTCCTATACATGCATCCCTATTTTAAACACTAATTATCAACCAATCAAAGAATTATTTAATTAATTTTAATATTTTAACCAATTAGAATTAATTTAAACTAATCATGTGTGGTCGTCCTTACCTAGACACAATGCATGCTGACCGTGCAAACTTGATCATGCAATATCTTTCGATCCGATGGTCCGATTTGGAAACCGGAAACACCGTTGCGACCGTTAGAATCTCAAAATCATTTCTATGATATGTAATGAATGAATTAATGCATGTAATGCAATTTGTTGTATATGGATGGTCATTCAAGTCATTCTCCTTAATTAAATTATGGGTGCAAAATTGAGTGTCTACAAGGTTCTTTTTGGAAGACCAACTTATATGGGAAGAGTAGCACATTTCGGAAGAGTAACTATGGAGTTAGTCAAAATATTCCCCATCAATATACAAAACTATCATAAACTTAAGAGTATAACCATCAGATCTTTACTTGAATATTGCTTATATGTAAACATCTTTCTGTTGTAATTGAGAAATTAATATAGCTGACATAACTTAATCTTACAATGCTTCTAAAACCACACACACACACACAAACATGTATATATCAAGATTTAATAAAACTATATAGTAATATTGATCATCTTGGAGATGGAATTCTCACCTTGATTTCATAGCCAAACCTTATGCTCCTAAACAATTTTTGGACTCCTTCTTCTGTCATGCTGACTCTCTCTCTCCCTCTCAAATTTTCTTTGGCATACACGTTTACCAAGAAACTCTCTTTGTTTAAATAGCCTTCCAAGATTACCCAATAACTCTTAAACTTGTAATCCAAATAGGTTTTAATCTCTATCCTTTTTTTCCTAATTGATAAGAAGACTAAAAGTTTTATATGCATAACTCACAGAATGTTTACATTTTTCTAATTGTCTACTTTATTGTTTCTTCTATTAACTTGGGTAACATTGTGCTTATCCACATCACCTCTCAAAGCTAATAGTAATAATTAATAATGATGATAAAATTGGGGTATCACAAAAAGTGCTTAATGGATAAACTTTTGGGACCAACTGTATATTTTGGCCAAAATTTTATGTCACTAAAATACTGAATTTTAAAATCTTATATTTCTTTAATTTTAATTCAATTCCTTATGCAAAGAGCCTTGTATCTCAATTGATTAGTACCTCTTAGTGTGTTTATGACATCCAAGAATCAATTTTCTTTCTCCGTAGTAACTATTGAATTATCAAAAAATAAAAATAAAATCAATTCCTTAAAAGGGAGAGATCTCAACCTTTAGTGTTGCATTTTCAGAATTAGTAATGGTCAAATGCATGACTTTTATCTTTTAGAATTAAAAAAAATCCATCATACAATCGATCAAAAACTTTCTCTCTCTCCGACAATATGATATCTCTTAAAACTTTTTAGGTTCCATGAATATCATTTTTGTAATTTGCGATGTGCATCACCCGCCCCCCCCCCCCCCCCCCCCGCCCACTCTTTTGACAAGGGATAGATACTCTTTTTCTTAGTAGTATTAAGAGGAATGTTAGATTTGATTTTGAACCATGTATATAGACATTAAAAAAGATGTCATTATTACTAAACCATTATTAGAGGAGACCACTTTAATACACAGTGGTAACTACATATTTATGGGTAAACTATGTGTTTAGTCGTTATCTTTTATATCATACTTTAATTTGGTCCCTAACTTTTTAGTGTCGTTATCTTTTGGATGATAATTAGTAACATAGCTAACATCCAAAATAAAAAATTAGTTTCCGTTGATGTAGCAATAAACTAATTTTTTATTTTGGCCATTTGTCACGTCATCAATTTCCATCCAAGAAATAACGGTAAGAATTAAATTAACATGACATTGCAAGGTTATGGACCAAGATGAAATATTGTGTAAAGGATAGGGAGGGACCAAATGCGTAGTTTTCCCTATATATATATATATATATGTGTGTGTGTGCATTAATACCTTTTTGGGTAAGGGGTTTTATAGCAACTATAAGGGGGCATAAGTGCACAATAGATTAAGATATTTGAAGTAAAATGCTAAAAATAAGAAAGCTTCAAAATAAAAATAGTATAGTACAAGCAATTGGCATTTTAACAAAATAAGGTTTCAATAATAGATTAAAAACACTTACAGGAGAATAGTAGATACAAGGCTTTGAACTGGAATGAAAAAAGGTTACAAGCTTAGGAAGCAGTCTAGAAACTATGGGGAATTTAAAACTAGGAAAATTGAGTAGTGATCTAGCCTAAAAGGGACATCCTCCCTTTATAGGCAAAATAAAATACTATTTAAACAGTGAATAGTGAACAGTAAAATTGACTTTTTTACTATTCATCGTAGGTCAGCAAAATTGTCAGCATATGTTGTCTGGAGGGAATCATCCCCCGTGGGGAACAACCAACGTAAGAGCCATAGTCCTATCAGAAAATCAAAGCATCTTTAGTAACTTCAGCAGGGAATCAATGCAGATCAACAACTTTAACAAGAGAATCTTTGATTATGGACTTAGCAATTTTGGCCATTATGCCGACAAAGTTAATCCTCACCAAAGTCTAGTGTGGAAGCTTCATCATGTCCAAATAATTTCTAATTATAAGTTAATAAGGATCTTCATTAGTAACAGAGGCTTTTGAGGATGCCTTGGATTCTTGGTCATCTTCTTCTTCTTCTGAGTTAGCATTTGTAGCTTCTTCATCCTTCCATTTTTATTTTAATAGTGCAATTATATGAGATCTTCTAAGACCATCAAAAGCAGATTTTTTCTCTTCGGTCTTAGCAGAAGACTTAGCAGGTTTAGTAGTAGATATGGTAGTAGGTGTAGTGGGTTGAGGCATGGCTACCTACATAAGTGGGTACGCCAGTGTTAGAGCTTTAACCTAAGTAGTAGTGTTAATAGTGCTTTGAGAAGCAGTCAGGAATTCCTAGGTAACATTATCAATAACATCTTGGGTATGGGAAAATTTGTCTCACCATTTAACAAACCACTGCCAAGTAAGAACATCACCTTCCTTGACATATTGTCATTTCAAGATCCATGACACATTGTAATTTTTAACAAAATGTAGGGTTGCAGGAAACTTAGCACCATGTGTGTCTGTCTTAAAAATACTTGAAGGAGCCAGTCAAAGGTCCTGGAAAAAGATCAGTAATAGGGCCAAATTATGTCCACCAACAGATGAACCACAAAGGAAGTTGAGAATTGAAATCTTTATCAAACTTAACAAACCAGGAATAGGTCATAGTAGCATCTTGGTGTAGCATGAACTTGAACCATGCATGAATATAATCATGGTATGAATATGGAATACCTTAACCAAGTAAAGGTTTTGTAGAAGTAGGACGGAGTCCCCATTTTTCTTCAATAACAATATTGAGGATGAAAACACTGGTAAATAATTTTTGATTTATCAATCTTACCAAGTATGGATTTGATAAAGACTGGTTTTTCATGAAACATGATAGCAGAGTAATAATTTAAATTTTTACCATTATGTTCAGGAATCCAGTGGAAGTTCAGGGGAAAATAATCTGTAGCAAGTTTAAGAAGATCTTTGATCATAGCTTTGTTGGGTTCTATGGAAAACAGGTTTTGGAAGTATTTTTTTTTTTTAACATATTGAGAAGCATTGGGATTTTTGGAGAAAGTGGCTTTAATAGGTTGGTTGGTGGGGACCATAGCATATGGATAATAAGAGGATGCTAACACAATGGAGTAGTTTGGTCTGCCGATTGTATTTAGGGTAGAAAAATGGTTAACAATGTCAACAGGGGAAGCAGGTTCTTGTTTAACAAGTTGTTTAGTAGTATCTAAAGCAAGTTGTTTGTCTTTGGACCTTCTACCTGCCATTGTGGCACTGCAGGAATTCACAAGTAAGGAAATCAGGGATAGCATTTTAGAAACCTTTAATATATTCAATATTGAATGCTCAAAAATGTGTTGAAAACACAAGAGCTGTTTAGACCCCCAAATTAAAATTACGGCTCAATAAATTTTACACTAACTTAATACTAAGTGCGAAATAGTGTAAATGCGAGCGGATAAATAAACAAGCTACTCTAATCCATAAACTAAGCAACAGAGCAATATAATGGAATGTAAAAGAGTAGGGAAGAAGGATGCAAACACAAGATAACACGCCGATGTGTTATCGAAGAGGAAATCGAAGAACTCGGCGAAAATCCTCTCCGCCACCCTCCAAGCGGTAATCGATCCACTAGACAATCTGTTGGGATACATGGGTTAGCAAGAGACCCTCCAAGCCTAATCTACCCGATGTACCTAAGCCCTCCAAGCTCCTACTCCAACAAGGCTTCTCGAAACCGTGTCTTGTTTAGCTCTCCGGATCCCGCAACAAGCTCCATGTTGCATCTGCCATCCTTGGCTTCTTCCAATGCTTCTCAGCAGCACCAAAACGTCACTTGACACTCATAAAGGGTGTGGTAAGTGTTTGGGCTATCAACCTCTCAATGGTATGGAAATGGAGAGGTAGAAGTTGAGGAAATACCACAAGCAAAATGTGTAGAGAATTGTGGGTATGACAATCTCTAATTCTCAAGGTGTTTGGTTAGGATTTTCTCTCAAAAGCACTCCTCAACATTTGTGGGTAATGTGGATATAAATAGTGTAGGCACAGAAAGTGTGTATTAGAATGGACAAGCTGGCAGAACAGAATGCCTCGCGAGTGTCTCGCAGGAAGGCCTTACCCGCGAGATACTCGCGAGACACAGTTGTCTCCATCTGGCCTAACTCTTTGCATTCCAACATATGCAGGGCACATAAGTTACTTCACGGGATGCTAAGTAGCGAGCTACCCACAAGAACACTTCATTCTTCAATTGCTTGAGTCTTCACACACTCTCTCTCTCTAACACACAACCCTTACAATCAAATCCCACAATAAATACAGGGTACATAAGATTGAATAAAATTACAATCAAATTTGGCACGGAATAAAAGCCAACTAAATACATAGTTGTAAATAATAACTTTACAATCTCCCCCTTTGGCTATTCCATGACAAAACACCCTATAGCAGACTCTAGACTTAAACGTGAGTTTGGGAACAATGGAAAAACTCACTCACACCTAATTCTAGAACCTGTGAAGCACTTGCTCGTATGTACCTGTAGCCTGAAACACTTGTACACAAACAAAACTCTCATTTAGCTTATGACAAGTTGAACACAAGGTACGAATATGAACAAGTAAAATGCGATCAAGTATGTAAGCACTATAAAGCATGTAAGCATATCTTGATCAAACAAAAACAGTCATTAAAGAATGACTACAATGAACATTTAGCAAGTAAATGCTCATCCGGACATGCAATGCAATTAAGAACAATCCAAAGGATCAATTGCATGTCCCACACTCAACCAATGCAAAATACACGAAGTATTTGCATCTAGGAAAAATCCTACAAGGGCACAAGAGTGAGGTACTTAAGACATATTAGCAACATCTTAAAAGTACAAACAAGTATGCCACAAAGCATAGAGACAAACAAAAATCTACTGAAATTAAACTGAAGTTAAAACAAAGTATCAAAGCTTTAAATAAAAGCAGTAAAACCAGTTATAAAAACTAAACATAAAATAAATGAATCGCCTATGAACCAATAACCAAAGTTTATAACCTTAAACCTATGCTCCCCCTAACACTGTGCAAGCTCTTCCTCAACTCCCCCTCAAAATTTTCTCCCCCTTTTTGACCGGAATGGCCAAAGATGCTAGAACTGATTCGACTCTGAATCTGATCCCTGCACCATGGGCAAGTCTCAGATCTGTGAAGATAATGTAGTGATCTGTCCTTGGAGGTATGCAAACTGGGTCGCAGTGTGTTGCACATGGGAATCAGGTACTGTAGACATCTGGTCCATTTTGGCTAGTAATTGATCAAGTTTGCTTAAACCTTGTGTTGGAGCAGAAGATGATGGTTATGTTGAAGTCTCTGGAGCAGAAGTGAATCTATCAATCTCCTCCTCTGTATCTCCACCCTCATCTTGCTCAACACGTGGTTGTGGTATGGTATGCACACCAGTCTTAGAGCCTTTGATGTGGCTGTGCTCCTAGTCAGGGTATGAGCACCAATGGGATAGTCCCTCTGAACCACAGTAAGACCACTTGGGAATTTCAGCTTCGTCTTGGCAATTAATCCCATGATTAGTGTTGGAAAGGGCATGATAGTCCTTGAATTCTGCTTTGTAATGCTCTTTTTCAGAATGTGAAAGATGTGACTGCATATATCAATCTCCTTATGAGTAAAAAGGTCGTAGAGAAACCTCGTCCTTGGTGTAACACCCCATAATTTTGACACCAATTTAATTATTATACATAAATTAAAAAGGAGGCCCACAATTAAATGGATTTAATTGATTTGGGCCTAAGATATTAAAATTAAGTAAATGCTATGGAATATGAAGCCCAAGTGAGATGGCATAAGTAAATATATGGGCATGGATAAGCATATAAAAAATAAATAATTAAAACCCTAGTCTTTTACCTCTTAAGCTACACGTGCATATACTTATGAGGCTTCCTTTTGCTTCAGTCGCTTCACACTACTGAACCTCGCTTTGCTTCATTGTGGCTGTGAGTGGAGACTAAAGGTACGGCTCTCTTCTGCTCTAAACTTAGGAAGAATCTGTTAGTGGCATACCTAATAGAAAAAAAATAAAATAAAAATAGGGGCTGCTATTATGGATCTAAGGCTATGATTATGTTGATAGAAAAAGGGTGTTTTGTGGACATTATATGACCGTATATGGCCTCACTAAATATCACCACCCATCTACCATGTATCTTCACGTTGTCCTTGTTCAATACGTGTCCAGCAACTTCTTTATGTTTTGGTGGCATCAAGTGAATACTAGGCAATTGGATGGATAAATTAAGGTATATATATTAGGTTGATCAGATAGGTATATATATCACGTGGCTTCCAATACTAGTTTGAATATATATTTATGATATTAGAGTGAATGGATATATATAATATATGGCTTCTTTTATTAGATGGATCAGACATTCATCATTCAGCCTATATTGAGTCTTATTTTACTTGAAGCTATTCCAGACATGTGACCGTGCCATTAGGTTCGGCCATATTGAAGTTTCATGAATATCTATGATTACATTAATGGAAAAATCGGATTAGGTAGCAATATTTTTAAGTCCAGAAATCTGATCAAAGCTGAAAGTGAATTGGATAGTTAAGTGAATAAATGGGGAATTTTGAATATATCAATATTGTCTAGGTTAAAACTATTTAAGTGTGAAAACTGATTTTAAGTGGGAAATTGTGTATTGATGGACCTATCTTTGGTGTTATTTAGGTTCTAGTTGACATTGTTTCAAACAATTGAAGTCAAGCTTGATTTAGCAACTAGAGGTAAGTGGACTTCAAAACATGACGTCTCTCAGGACGTATATATTTATATATTTTTTTTTGGTAAAAATATATTTATATATACAAATTTCAAAAGTGAAGTTTTCAAAAACTTATACCATTGTCAATGTTTTATACACATGAATTTTATTATTTCTTGTATATTTCCTGAAATTGTATAAGTTAAGAATGACTGAAAACTATATTTTGAGAAAGTATTTTTTATATGATATGTGATTGGTATTGACAATATTGTGTAGTGAGGTTTTTTTTGTATATTTCTCATTACATGTACCTTGGTCTTGTGACCTTTTATTCACATACATACATATATATAAAGTGGGAGTGGTTTTAAAAAGAACAACTCCAAGAATCCCAACAAGGACAAGAAGAACCAGGCTTGTTTCCATTGTGGAAAGAAATGTTATTACATTCACGAATGTAAACTCTTAAAGAACAAGAAAAAGGATGAAGAAGGCAATACCATTGAAATGAATGTCATTGAGGACATTGTTGCTATGGTAAGTGGCATACATATTGATATGATCACTGAAGTTCATACGGCTGTGATGCAAATCCTTTTGATTGGTGGTTCGATTCAGGTGCAACAATGCATGTGTGCAACAACAAAGAGCAATTCAGGACTTATGATGAGTCTTCCATAGAAAAAAAGTGCTGATGGGCAACCACAATAAAGCAAAGGTTCTTGGAAAGGACACCGTTGAACTGAAAATGAGTTCCGATAAGATGCTAATCTTGACCAATGTTTTCCATGTACCCGATTTAAAGAAGAATCTAGTTTCTACCAATTTGTTATGTAAAAGTAGTGTAAAAGCTGTACTTGAATCGAACAAGTTAATCTTGTCCAAGAATGGGATATTTGTAGGAAAGGGATATGCTACTGATGGCATGTACAAACTAAGTATTATTAATAAATAAATTTCTTGCTATGTTTATATTGTTCATTCTTCATGTTTGTGACATGCTAGATTAGGACATTTAAAATTCAAATATTTAAAGTTTATGTCAAAGCATGGTGTGATTTCATATAAGCATGATGATGAAAAGAAATGTGAGATTTATATTCAAGCAAAGATGACAAAGAAACCATTTTCTAAGTCAGATAGAAATTCTATTATGCTTGAACTTGTACATTCTGATGTATGTGAATTGAATGGTGTATTAACTAGAAGAGGTAAAAGATATTTCATTACATTCATTGATGATTTCTCTAGATTTACATGTGTATTTAATGAGAAATAAAGATGAATCCTTTGACATGTTCAAAGGCTATAAAACTGATGTAGAAAATCAAAAGGATAAGAAAATAAAGATCCTACGAAGCGATAGAAGTGTGAATATTTTCCTAATAATTTTTCTACGTTTTGTGAGGAACATGACATAATACACCGAAGTTCAGCCCCTTATACACCCCAAAAAAACAGTTTGGTTGAAAGAAAAAATAAGACTCTTGTAGACATGGTAAATGCCATGATCTTGAGTGCAAAGCTTCCTTCTAATTTATAGGGAGAGACATTGATTACAGCATGTCATGTGTACAATAGAGTTCTTCCAAGAAGATTAAAGTATCTCCATATGAGTTATAGAATGGAAGGAAACCAAACCTTAATTATATCAAAGTGTGGGAGTGTTTAGCCTTTTATAGAGTGGTTGATCCAAAAAGAACAAAGTTAGGACTAAGTGGTTTACCAAAAAAAAAAGTTAGGACTAAGAGCTATGAAAAGTGTGTTTGTAGGTTATGCTTAAAATTCAAAGGCATATAGGTTATTAGACTTAAGCTCTAATATAATGGTGGAATCAAGAGATGTTGAATTTATTGAGAATAAATTCAATAAAGATTTCATGGATGCTTTAATACCTACTCAAACACAACAAGGTGACTCTAATCCTAATACTACTTTGGGTGGAACTAAAAGGATTGAAAGTGGTTCACCAAGTGAACAAAGAAAGAGTCAAAAGATAAGAAAAGTAAAGGACTTTAGTCCAGATTTCATTTCTTATCAAGCTCAATTGTACCTTATTGAAGGAAATAGACAAGTAGTCCTAGATAAAATACCTATAGTGTTTAACACAGAGAATGATCCTATAATATTTGAGGAAGCAATGGCTTCTAGAGATTTAGCTTTTTGGAAAGAAGCTGTGAATGATGAGATGGACTCAATATTATCCAATAATACTTGGGTCCTAATGGATCTACCTATTGGTTTTAAACCAATTGGTTGTAAATGGGTATTTAGAAGAAAATATAATACTAATGGATCAATACAAACCTTTAAAGCAAGGTTAATGGCAAAAGGCTTTAAACAAAGGGAAGGAGTAAACTACATTGATACCTATGCACCAGTGGCTAGGATCACATCTATTCGTGTATTGTTAGCACTTGCATCCATATATAAGTTTATTGTACATCAAATGGATGTTAAGATAGTTTTCCTAAATGGTGATCTTGATGAGGAAGTTTACATGGAACAACCTAAGGGTTTTGTACTTCCTAGAAATGAGAAGAAAGTTTGCAAATTAGTCAAGTCCTTGTATGGCTTGAAACAAGCTCCAAAACAATGGCATGATAAGTTTGACTCAACAATTTTGTCGGATAGCTTTGTGCACAATAATTCCGACAAATGTATGTATTCCAAATTCACAAAAGAATATGGAGTCATGGTATGCCTTTATGTGGATGATATGCTCATATTTGGTATGAATATGAAAGGTATATGTGAAATCAAAAAGTATCTTTCTTCTATGTTTCAAATGAAAGATTTAAACGAAGTACATAGTGAGAGATTTGCACTATGTCAATCTCATTATGTTGAGAAAGTGCTTCAAAGATTTGAACTTCTTAATATAAAGGAAGCAAATACACCTTTCAATTGAAGCATAAAGTTAGGTGAAAACACTGGAAGAGCAATAACACAGCTTAACTATACTAGTGCTATTGGTAGCATGATGTATACTATGCATTGTACAAGACCAAACATATCATGTTTACTAGGCAAATTTTCTAGATTTACAAGTAATCCAAGTGTGGACCACTGGAAAGCAATTGGCAGAGTTCTTGGTTATTTAAAGAAAACCATAAGTTTGGGACTCTTTTATTCTGAATTTCCAGTTGTGTTGGAAGGTTATTCAAATACTAGTTGGATTACTATTGTGAGTGATAACAAATCCACGTCTAGTTGGATATTCACTCTTGGTGGGGGTGTCATCTCTTGGGCATCAAAGAAACAAACATGTATTTCACACTCCACTATGGAATCAAAATTTATAGCGTTAGCATCAACAAGCAAGGAAGCGGAATGGCTAAGAAATATGTTATTAGACATAGAGTTGTGGCCACAACCAATACCAACCATTTCGGTGTACTGCGATAGTAAAGCCACCTTGAGTAGAGCATACAGTAAAATGTATAATGGAAAATCTAGACATATAGGTTTAAGACATGATTACGTAAGACAATTAATAGAATCTAGTACCATTTTAATTGTCTATATAAGGTCAAATAGTAATTTGGTAGACCCTTTTATCAAATCAATGTCTTGAGATATGATTGGGGTAACATCCATTGGAATAGGACTAAAATCCTTCTTTTAAGAGAATCACCAATAGTGGGAATCTAATCTCGAATTGATTTAATCTAAGAGGTTTAAAAGGTAACAACAAGTTATTGATCGTGGTTAGTAAGAATACTAATTTTGTATCTTATTCAGGATGAATTAGTGTAGACTGTTACGATGTAATTGAGGATGAGTTTTACACTCTTAATGAAGTTCATAAAGAATAACTGTTGTGTAACAGAGACATAAGAAAGAACTTCACCTTTGTGAACATAAAAGTGGTGCCGCTTCTACCAAGAGTAAAATGTTTTCTCTTGTAAATGTTCACTAAACCGGGAAGAGCACAAGGCCATAATAGTGCTAATAACAGTGGATTTCTAAATGTGTTTGTGGATTTCTAAACTTCTAATTTTCTGAAGCACAACAAGCTCGAGGCTTCCTTCTTTTTTTTTTTTTTTAATCCTATAAATTAGAGGTGTAAGAAATTAAATCCTATATATTCAAAAGTAATTTTATACTAACAAATTAAAGCCTAAGAATTCAAAACATAACAAATTAAACCTCAAAGAAACCTCAGTTTATTTGAGTAAAACTGCAAAATGTATAGGTTTAATATGAAATTAAAATTTAATTTTTTTACTTTTTCAAAATTTGAGATTTAATTTATTATTTTGAAATTATAAGAGTTTGAGGCATAAAAAATCTAGCTACAGTGGAGGATAACATGTTAAGATTAGGAAAGATGGAGGCCTACGCCTAGTACACGGAAGAGGACAGAATATGAGACCGGCACGTGTTTTTGAGCACGTGTTTGCATTGCTCAATATTGTAGTTGCACCTTCTCTTTGCCCAAAACTGTGACCATCACACTGATGATAGTTGATAAATTTAGCTAGCAGTCCATAAAAGGTAACATATAATCATTCAAACAAGTCCAGTGTACATTGATATGGCCACACTACTATCATTCTAACAAGAATCAAGGTTTCAACTCCTTCCAGTTAACCATATTCATTGTTCATATCAAACTATTCATGCAGTGCTTCTAAAAAGAAAAAAGAAAAGAAAATTTATAGTACTGTTCTTGCGGTTTGGAACTACATTTCTGTTGGCAAAAGAGGATGGAGTGGGGCAATATATTAAAATTCCCCTATTCTTAGTGCATATGCACACTTTGGCATCCATCAATTTTAGCATAGAAGTCTAGAAGCAAAATGAACGAAATGCTGATTCATCCTCCTTTATAGATGTAATTTACTTCCCATACACATGGGCACAGAACAGTAATGCATAATCAACCATATTTATTAAGATTGAGTTTCAGTATGTTGTCAAAATTTCTGCGCCAGTTCTAGTAATCAAAATGGAATGCTCAAACTGTGCAGCAGCGCTACCATCAGCGGTTACAGTTGTCCAGTTGTCTGGCCATGTTATACAATCAATACTTCCAAGTGTAAGAATTGGTTCTGCAGTAAAACGGGAAGAAACTCTTATCAAAAGGATTTATGGATCAAATTTCCAGCCTCATTGGTGTAGATATTATTAAAAAGTAATAAAATAAGTTACATTTTTTACCCTTAAAGTTTTGGATTGTTTCCATTTTTGGTCCTTTAAATCTTTTTTTTTTTTTTTTTTAAAATCTCATTTTGGTCTACCAACTTCTGCCTTCTGTTTGCAAGCACCACGAACTGAGATCTCAAACTCAGTAAATTTTTATGTAAAAAAAAAAAAAGGTCATATCCAATGCACAAAACTAACACATTTTGTGGGGTCTCGGAAAAGTCATGGTTAGCCTTACCCCCAATTTGTTTTGGAGAGGCTGATTCACAGAGTTGAACCCGTGACATTTCGCTTTGATGAAAGGCACTTGACATTTCGCTAAAGCCCGACCTCTACATCGGGTACATTCTTCTTATTTATATTTTATTTTAATTATTCTTGCATTTTTTTAATCCAATCTACATTCTTGTCCGCCTAAAACCTTTAGCATGGTGCTAACAAAGTTTTGGTCATTATTTCAACTAGACAAGGGAAGATGTAAGACAATGAAAAGGATGTGATATTTCAGCCAACTAGCTAGAGTACATTGTTTATTGGGTATTCTAGGTGACACCAAGACAGAACTAAAGCGATTATAAAAAATAAAATTAAAAAAAAATAATAAAAAAAAAGACAGAATTAGAGCAAGAACATTTTGTAGGCAATATAGTCAGATATAGACAAAGTCAAAGCTACATAAACTGAGATGTCAGATATATTGAAGTTTGTCATCAATATTTTCAACACTAAGACAGGTAAGTCGAGAAATGAAAAGGCTGTCAATAACAGTTAACTAACTAGAGCACTGTGTTTAATAGCGTTAGGTAGGTGATACCAAGACAGAGTCAAAGCAAGAAGGAACATTTGTAGGCACTGTAGTCAGATAAATGTTTGAAACCAAGCAGCACTACATATGTTGTTTACACCCTATAGCTAAAGATAAGAATGTTAGCATCAACAATTAGGAAAGTAAAGCAAGCAAAGATAAGATAGTGGTGTTTGCAAGTTGCAACACACCATTACAGTAGAAGTGAAATATAAGGCAACAGAAATATTAATTTTCCCCACAATTTGAGCTAAAATTTTGGAATACTGAATCCTCGCAAAGTGGTAAGCAATTCTTTTGGTTCAAGTTTTTTTGCTTCATGAACACAGCTTATCTTAAAGATTGAACCCAAGTTTTTTTTTTTTTTTTGGGTAAAAGGGATTCAGGGAAAGGTTTGGGATGCTACCTTATTCTTTCTTTTCAGGTGCAAGAGACTAAGCACCTACATTATTGTTATTGCTGTTGTTTATTTTTTGGTGTTGGTGTTAATATTATTATTATTATCATTTCAATCGCTCGAGTGTATTCTCCACATGGTTAAAACTACCAATATAGTTCCAGTCTAAATACTAAATGGGCAAAAGATAATATAAAATTACCACCTACTTTACAGGCACAGGGCAATGCACTCACCAATAGTAAATGTCTGACCTTCTACCATGAAACCAGCCTCGTCATTGCCTGTCAGACAATAAAGAAAATATGTCAACGAGTACTTAATACATTCAACAAGCACAGGAAACTTCAAATAATGACTTAACAGCATCCCCTTAACATCACCCCGAGGAATTTGAACCTAGTTTCTCCTCTATGGGAGAACTAAGCCACAAGGCTCTTGGCATGACCACAGCTCATTGCACATATTTGGACAAACCAAATTTAGAGCTGGTTGCAGTCATTTTATAATTACTTGCTCATTTACCAGGCTTTCAAGATTATCCATCCATCCATCATCAAATCAACCAGGAACAGTCAATAAAATAACCATAACAATTCAATATAGAGAGGGGAGTAAGAAGAAAGACTTCCATTTTTAATGATAAAATATAAGCTATATTCGAGTCAACAAGTAGTTGAGCACCTAATGATACACCAGATCAGAACTAATGCACTCTACTAAGCACTACCTAGACAGATCAAGCTAAAATGTATGTAGCGTAATAAACCTCATCATTTAAAGCTGTCATTTATTTTCCCTACAAATTATATGGTATAACAATATTTCATATACAAATTCTTAATCTACAAATTGGAGTACAAAATGAAGATTCCTTCACAAAGGGGAATAAATTCTACAACAATTGATATTAATTTTAGTGATCATCAACTCAAAACTGCTTTGGAACTCAACACACAATGTGGAGTTAGTCACGCAACTTGCCAGCACTTGAGAAAATAACATCTAAAACATCAACAACATAATGATGAAAAAATAAAAAATCAAAATGAATCAATGAAAGAAACAAACGGCCTAGTTCACAAATTTGATCTTATGGCAAGGAATATAAGAGAAATAATGGTATATTTGCATCACCTAAAGAACCTCGTTACAAGGTTGTTGCTTGTTGGTACCAACATAAGATTAATCATCACAAGATTTTTCACTAAGATAAAGAGTCCCCTTAAAGTTCCAATGTTACTCAATGGTACAAAATGTTTAGTTCTAATGGTTTGATTATTCCTAAGCCAATAAAGTAATCAGCTAAGAAAAATACTGAAATCAATAGGTCACTTACGGTGATGATATATAATTGGTTCAGAGTGAAATACAGTTCCCACACCATGGCCAACAAAACGCTCCACCACACCATATCCATATTTTTCAGCATGCTCACTGAGATAACCACCCAAAATATAATTGTTATAAACAACTCAAAATCAAGTGAAATCAATCATTGTTACATAACATGAAATAAAATGATCATGTATCATGCATTGAAACAAATTATAAGGTTGCAAATTGTTAAATTACTGATTGTCCCAAGAGCTTAAACTATTGGAATGTGGTAAATTTAATCATTTAACCACATATTTTTAACACTCCCCCTCACGTGTGGGCCAAAACTACCTAGGTGAAGCCCGACTCGTGAGAATTTAAATGGGAGGTAGAGTGAAGGAGACAAAGATCGAATTCAGGATCTCATGCTCTGATACCATGTTAAATTACTAATTGTCCCAAAAGCTTAAGTTCTTAGGAAATGATGAATTTAATCACTTAACCATAAGTCTAACACTCCTCCTCACTTGTAGGCCTAAACTTCCCATTAATAAATAGGAGCCCAACAAGTGAGAATTTAACATTTTAAATAGAAAGAAGAGTAAAGTCAGGGATAACAGAATGCACAAGTCAATTATAATATTACCAAAACACAATCAGTGAATTATGTCCATTCTGTTATGTGAAACACATATCCATCTATTATACACAATGCCTAAACATAAAGTGAGGTGTAGTTACAATTTGTATAAGTCATATTGGGCCTGTTATAACCAACTTACAAGGAGAAGAAATCCTCACCCAACATAAGGTATGGGCCCCACCCAATTTCATTTTCAACTTCTTACATAAGCATCAGCATGCCAATGAAGTGGTTTTGACTCTTTCTGGCTCTACATTAAGCAGAACCTTAAAGAGCTCTTGGAGCTAAAAAAATATTTAAGTGTGTGGAAACCCACTAAAAAAGAGCTTTAAGCAGTGTCAGTAAAAGTGAACAGACCTCTTGAAGCCTAGGCGCTAGCACATGCTTGATTAAAGGAAAGCGCACATTTTTCAAATATAGTATCTAATAACCTCAGATAGAAATATTCACAACATATTATAAAAAATAAAATGAAAACTCAAAATATTTATATTTTACCTATTAGGTAAGTGCAATTGATTAATGCTTGTAAGTTCAAATTTAACTTAAGTTAATCAATGTCTTAAAAATTTTATATAGTAAATTGAAAAAAATTATCAATGGACAATATGATAATAATCTAGTCATAGAAAGTGTAATATTTTGCATAATTCTCTTGTACTTTATAAAAATACATAGCCATTATAGTTATAATCAAATGATGAACATGGTTCAATCAACATACATCTAAAAGGCAAAGACCAAAAAGCACTAATAAATTAACCTAGTTTTTATCTTTTTGACATGCAAATAAATAATTGCTTGTGTAATACAACACCTTAAGAAAGAATGGTGTTTCTATAGTAAATCAATGGTCCATGTCATTTCCTTCAAGATCAAGCAATGAATTTTAACAATTCATATCTTTTTTTTTTTTTTTGATAAGTAATAAACTTTATTGGAGAAAGATGTAAGAAAATACAGAGGAAAAACACACAGGCAGTGTGCTAGAAGCAATAACAAAAAATTAAGTAACAATGCAAGTACAAAAATCAAGCATATCGGGTAAAGAAACAAAAGAAAAGACACACAAAGCATTTGCCCAATCACGCAAAGTCTAAAAAATAAAAATAAAAAACAGAAGGTTCAACTCATGAATCGATCTTTCAATCCCTTCAAAGGTACATGTATTCATTTCCCTCCAAATGATCCACATAAGAAAATTAATATCTTTTTTAGCAATATAATTAAAACACATGCCTAAGCCACGCTTCTTTAAATGATCTTCACTTCGGCCAAGCAAAGTGCTTAGACCTTGGGGTTTTGAGCTTTAACTATACCTAAGCGCACTTATAACAACACTGGCTTTAAGGGGTCCTTAAACCTGAAACTTGTAAGAAAAAACTCTACAATTCACTGTTCAAGCTTTATAAATCCAAAACTTTAAAGCACTATACATTGTAATTTGCCAAACACTCAAAACACTAGAGCTTTTCAGTTAAAGCTTATTATTGTACAAGCCCTACTAGTAAAGCTTTACTTCCTGCAGCAATGCCAAACAAACACTATGAAGAAGACAAGGAATCTTTTACACCTACCCCTAATATTTTATAACCAAGTCATAGTAGGCCAAGGTACTAAATCTACTCACACTTGAAATTACAGTTTTCCTTTTGATTTCAGTATTATTATAAGATCCACCTTACTACCTAAAAAGATTTCCCAGATATAATGTATTACAAAAAGATTTTGGTAAAGTTTATACATGACAATTGTGCAAGGCCATAGTCAAAACTCAAACTTTGATGCAGAGCACTTGTTTTTTCCTATGTTCTTTGATTACAAATAACTACCTCATTAACTCTCCCAAAAAACTTGATGTGCACTTCAATGCTCCATTTCAACATAAAATATTTCCCGGGAAAAATGTTTACAAGGAAAATGACTTTTTTCCTGTGTTTCATTGTGGCGCTAGAAAATATTGCAAAAGCACTTTTCTCTATTTCACTAGCACATAAAATCATTAATATTTCATATAATTAAACAATAACTTTCATCCACGACATGAATACTATCTAGAGCAACTAGAAAAACTTATAGTTGAGATGAGAGCTTTTTTTCTTCTCTTTTTTTGTTGTTGTTGTTATGTTCTGTGGGGATGGGAAGCCATGGAACATGTTTTACGCTTGCTTTATGATTAGAAGCATAAAACATTTTATACCTCTTTTAGGGTTTTTGTTTTTTGATTGTAAAAATGGTTTTCCATTGACCAACAGACCAAGATTTTCAATTGTACCAAATACTGGAAAATGTTTTACACCAAAACAAACCGTGTGCTTCTCTTTGGTGGGCAGTTCTTTTCTTCACAGGCTCTGAATTGAATATTTTTTTCATAAGGTTCTGATTTGAATACATTAAAATAATGCTCAATAGATGAGCAAACTTTATTGCATTAATGAGTTAAAATTTATATGCTAGTATCAATAGTAAAGTATAAAGCACAGAATTACTTCAACATATTTCACTGTAGAATCTAAATAGGCTATTATACTGTGGACATGGATCTATTTCTAATAGCATCTGACATTTTAATTGGCGTCTGCAAATTGACATTCACATACTCTAGCCATTTTTAAGTTGACACTTAAGTCTTATACAAAAATGTCTTTTCTTTTCTGATCTAACATATCATGAGCACAAGAGGCAATACCTAATTCTCTTTCCAATTTTCTTAAATTGAGCACCATCTTTGCAAATAGCTATGCCTCTCTCCAAGCACTCTTCAGTAACCTGCCACATTACACAGATTGAACAGCTATAAGTGAGGCAACATTTAATGCACAATCAATAATTTATTTGATAAATTGGTACAAAGCTTTCCACAACAACAATGGTTGAGAAGAAACTATGCTTCCAACTTAAAACAATTGCTACATGTCCAAAATAATATGTTAGTTATTACCCCATTTGTGGGGATCAAACAAACATTTACCGTCACGAGGCGTTTCATCTCATCACTAACATCTCCACAAAAAAATGTTTTTGATGTGTCTCCATGATATCCCTACACAACATACAAAGAAAGAAATCAACTTCTAGCTTTAAAGAAGTAGAATAGAAATACCGAAAGAGTCAGATACCATACATTATCTACAGCAAGAAACTACGGACCTTTTCAGCAACAAATCCTCTAATATTATATTTGAGTTCCTGTGTGTGTGTGCACGTGCGCGCTTTTTTCAGAAATAAAACTTTGGTAAAGAGCAAACCAATTGCATCATAAATGACAATGGAAAAAAAAAAAAAAAAAAAAAAAATTTGGGAACGTCTACGTGTGCTTGTGGTGGGTTTATGATTCAAGTCTGAATATGAATCAAGGAAAGAGAGAATTTAAGAGGAGAAATCAGAGAGCTAGTTCAAGTTATCAAAATTAGCAAGAACACCCAAACCAAATCCACAGCAAAAGGGAGAGGAAAAGTCAAATGTTGGTTGAAAATTTATTTACTTCTCTAGAAAAAACTGCAGTTATGCCAATGGCATCTCCTCCCCTTATAAGCACTAGGAGGGTTGAGGACATGGGTTCAAAACCTATTGAGTGCGTGTAACTTACCAAAAAATGTAAAGAAGGAAGCCACCGTTTCAACTTCATAAAAATCTAGAATCCCAGTTTTACAAAAGCAAGATCTTTAAAGAATATATCCACAAAGCTCTGAATTCATGGACAGCAACTTCATATTAAAAGGCTTAAGAATCGATAACTCCATAGCAGTAGGAACTTATATATTAAAAAAATATATATTAACCAAGTTATTCCAATTCCAGGGTGACTGTCTGAAAGAACTTTAATCCAACGTCAAAATTTAAATCCTTGGAACTCCTAAGCAAAACATTAGTGTGATTATGTGGTTAAATTGAATACAGAAACATCAGTACTTTCCTTTCACTTTCTCTAGCAATTTTACCAAATGGGGACAAGCACGGAACATCTGTCATCCTCTCATATCATCCTATTGCTGAAAAGGTTTTAGATTTTAGGATTTTGTACCTGCCTAAAGAATGAAAAAAGGGAGGGGGAGGGGGGGAGGGAGGGAGAGAGAGAGAGGGTGATGGAGTCATGGAAGATAAATATGCTATTACTTGGCAAATTCGCCTATTCAAAAATTATTCTATTGAGTCCTCATGTGAAGTTCAATTGAAGTGAAAGATGTGCCCTTTTAATGGTCTAAGTATGAGTCTTTTAGGGTTAAAACAGTTTTTAATTTGGGTTTTCATTTTATTAGTTATGGTTAGTTTTATATTGAGGGGTAAATCTGTAATTCTTCAATTCCTGCGAATTAAGGGTATTTGGTAATTTAGTTGAGTCTAGAATCTTCTAAGGTATTCTAAGCATCTTAGGTTTATTTAGTATTTATTAGGTTTTATTAATATTCCTAATACTAGTAGGAATCCTATATTACTAGTACAAGAGTCTATATATATTGTGCTCAATGTATTCAAAGAAAAATAGAATGAGTTGATTAATAAAATTGAGTGTTTTGAGCAATAAGCACGTTGGCTCTCTTTCTCTTCTTTCTTTCTAAGGTTCACGGGTCACACAGCCCCTAAACAGCCATTACAGCCCTAACTTCTCTCTAATTCTTCTTCTTTCCTAACCCTAAACCAACCCAACTAAACGTAGACAAATCCCTAATTTGTCCTACATCAAATTGCTATCAGAGCAAAAATCCTATCACAAGTCCTTGCCCAAATCTTCTTCAGCTGCTCAACAAAATTTATCATCTAGGATCATGTTGATGTGGGAAGATGCATCTCTTCTCTCAATTGTTAGGCGTATTCAAGCTATACCCAAGTAAGAGGAGGATTGGAAGGGTACTTCAATATTTAGGACCATAGTGCGTTGTAAAACTGAAAGTCAAATGCTTATTATTGATGGTGGCAGCAAGATGAATGCTGTTTCTGAAGCTACTATTGAGCTAAGAAGCACAGGTGCGGATTCGGGTTCGGGTTCAGGTAAGGGTGAGGGTGAGGGTGAGGATGCAGTGTGGCAACACAGCAATTTTTGAAAAAATAGGATACGAGTGCGACGGGATACGTTTACTAATAAATTAATAAATATATTTTTATCTATATTTTCTATATATTGCTAAGCATTTTTTTTCATATAAAGGTAAACATATACCAATTTAAGAGCATTAGTAGATAATAAAGTGAGAGATGGAGGGAGTTTGAGGGAGAGCTAGACTGCTGGAGCCGTGGGTGAGAGAGAGAAAGGAGATGGAGAGAATAAAAGAGAGACTTTGAGATGATTTTAGGATTATTTCTTTAAAGTAGGCTGTCAAAACAGTGTGTTTTGATGATATATTTTATGTTTTTATTTTTAAAAAATTATTTCAGCCCATATCAGACCGATTTGAGGCCTGTTTCGGCCCATTTCGGATCGAATCAGAAACCAAATAAAAATAAAAATAAAAGAAAGTTCAGCCACAGGCGCACGTGCAGCCACGTCCATGCGTATCCAACTCGTTGAGAGGTTGAAGCTACCAATAGAACCACATCTAAAACCATACAAGGTAGCGTGGATGCTAGATCACAATAATTTGCCTAGGAATCTCTCTCTCTCCCTCCCTCTCTTTTTAAATAAATAAATTTTGACCCCAAAGGGCTTACAAATTAAACAAACATAAAAAGAGAGGGGGAAAGGATCTCTGTTCATGGCATTTATCAAAGCCGGATCCTTGGTGCCATGTGCTTGCAGCTACATCAAATAAAACTATATTGCAAGAATGAAGCTTTAGAAATAGGTCAGGCCTGGTACGATGGCAAGTGTCTTCCACCAAGAGTCACAAGTCACAAGTTTGGGTCCAAGAATCAGTCTCTCTCTATAAATTGGGTTAAGGCTGCCTATCACGACCTCTCCTAGAGCCGGCAAAAATGAAAGCTTTGTGCACTAGGTACAACCATTTTTAAGCTTTAGAGATCAATCGTTCTATATACTGATCGTTCTAGATACTTTATTCAGTATACTACAAGCACTTGATATGCATCTAGCTTAAGAAGAACATACAAATAGTATATATGAAAAAACTTAAAAATCAGGAGTATAGGATACACAGATGGTCAAATCAAATGCTCAATACACTTTACTGTAAGGATATTCAATCAAGACATCAAACAGTTATTCACATATACAAATAAGCAAATATGAAAAATTAGCACATTAAGTGAAACGTACATTTAGGTAGACCGTTACATCAATATTTATTATGTCACCGTCCTGCACAAGAGAAGACTATTAGGGATGAATGATATGGCTTCCTATGAAGGAGTCAATACGTAGTCATAGCATACCAAACCTGTAACTGGCGAGAATCAGGTATTCCGTGGCACATGCACTCATTAACCGATGTACATACACTCTTTGGAAATCTCCCATAGCCAAGAGGTGAGGGATAAGCACCAGCATCAATAATCATTTGGTGTACTGCTTTGTCAATTTCATCTGTTGTAACAGACGGCTGTTAAGATACAAAAACATGTCAACCAAAGACCAATTTTAATAATCCAATGGAGAGATAGCATGACTAGATTTACAATAAGCATGTGGTCCATCATGACAATGGATAAAGGAAGGAGGGTGAACTTCCAAGACCTGTTCCACTTTTAAAGAGGCAAAATGAAAGAGAAATTTTCGTTTTCTTTTTATCACGTCAAAGAAAACAGCATCCTCATGGATATTCCTCATCCTGATCATATTGTGAAAGACACGTGCAGAAGGAAAAAATAGCCTACACACTAGGCATTCCATTCATCCAACAATGCACCTCATATACTCAATAACTATCATCCCAAAATATGTTGCAACTTGCAACAACCAGGACATCTTTCTGACAGGATACAACTCTATATCAAAGCTCACCTGAATTTATGCTAAAGGCCTTTCATTGAATATGAAGTCACCAAGTAATAGAGATCAAATCCAGCATACCAAAGGGTTCATTAAGCTTGGAAAATTTTAGTCACTTTTAAAATGTAATGTTAGGTCAACAGCTGCTCAGAGCTTGAAACCAAAATCCCAAATATAAACATGCAAGGTTTTGGAGTTACATGTCAAGTTGAACTTGATTTACATTTTAAGTTAAATTAACGAAGAGAACTTAACTCATATTGTGAGCCTGCCTAGAAATATGCAAGTGATTTTAGACAAATATTTTTTGGTAGGATACATTAGAACCAATACTCAGACACAGATTACGCATGTAGAACAACATTATGAACCTTATTACCTTATAGATCTTATTATTTACACAACACAACAAAGAATTTCACATGGGCCATAAAGCTTACCCTAACCAATTTTCCTGCATTGTCTAAGACACGAGCAGCAAGTTTGCATGCAGCCCTCATGCGACCAATGCCTTCAGAATCATGAATTTGGTATTCACTTGAAATTTCCGGCAACAAATTTGAACCTACATAAGGAGGCTTTGGTATGTGATCAGGCATGGGAAGACGTGGTGATACCTTTCCCCGCCTCAATGGTGGCCTTCTTTTGACCTTTGTCACACTTGTAAGCTCACGTTCTCTACATACAAACAAAGAATATAGCAAGGAGACAAACTAAGAATTACTTCAACCTTCTGATGAAGCAATGAAATGCAACGAACCACTTATAGTCCAAACGTTTTATGCCCTGAAAAAGCACATTGATAATGACCCTACATCTCTCAAAGTGCCTGAAAGAGAATGCAGGTTGAATTTCCAACTTCAACCGTAACAATTCAAGCAGAATCAACGTGACAATTATGATATAGAAAGGAGCTACAGAATAGATTGACATACACATATCCTCTACATGGCACCATATGCCAACATCAGTATTAGAGTAATTAAAAATAATAATAATAATAATAATAATAATAATAATAATAATAATAATAATAATAATAATAATAATCATATTAAAAAAAAAAATTAATCAAGAACACACATGCATGAACAAAGGGACTGAAGGACCGGCATCGTGCAGGCTGTGCAGCTCTTCCTTTTTAGCAGTTTCCCACTTTTCCTAGGTTTATGTAAAATCAAATAATAGTATCCCTCATCATTTTTACCTCACCAGGCAGAACAGAGAATAAAAAGAATCCCAAATCATCATCTAATATGCCATAGCAATAGAAGATGTAAAAAAGTGTAGTAGTTGCAGATGAGTTAAACCACCTTAAATGCAATCATTCAACATTGTTCTTATTATTGAAGCCTATTGGTTCTTCATATTGATTTTTGGTCGGGATTTCATGGATTATGCAAGGGCCAGTGGTGGGTTTATTTTTTTGTTGGAAAGATCGTTTTAGTATTCATTGGAGTTGCATTACATGGAATGTCATCACACTTTGTCTCATGTGGTACATTTGGAGGAAGAGAAATACTCATGCAGTAGTACTTTTGAAGGAAATGAGTTCACATTGATGGGACCTAAGCCTCTATTTCTCTTTCCATTGAATGAGAGCCATAAGAGGTTTTGCATCACAATCTTTTTTGAATTGTTTTAAAATCATTTACACATTTTCTTGAACTTATAACTAGGGCTCATATTTTTTGATAACCTTAGGTAAGGGGTTGCTGCCCTCAAAAACGGCACAAACAATTAATTAATATCATTCCCAAGCAACTTTCAGAAAGCCTCTATAAATTCCATAAAGTAAGCTTCTAAGCCACAAAAGCTGATTCAACTCTGAAAGAAACACACATGCTGACTATTGCTTAACTAAAAAAGGGTTCTTAATAACCCTTCAAAGTCATGTACCTTCTGATTCTCATTGCCTCCTCCAAACCCCATAGCTTCTTGGAAAATACAACAAATTGTTTTCGAGAATGCAAATGTTTTCCTGAATTGAACAACCACATATTAATAATACAGAATAAGACCCATTATTGCAATCAAAGTTAGCAACTTTATATTAACAAAAGAGAGATGAACAAATAACTCCCCTAATGTGAACTCAGAGAAAATAAGAAAACACAACCAAATTTGAAACTTTCAAAGTTCTTGTTGATGAAAACAAAAAAGACCCATTAGCTAAAACAGAATATAGTTCTAAGTTTTCTGTTCTTTCCTTTTCTAATTTGTTATTTTCATTAGCAACAGGAGAAAAATAGAGACAGAAAATGAGAAAAGAGAGTGTGAGTAATAGACCAGAGAGAGTACAGGGTGAGAAGGTGAGTGGAGCCCTCATCCCCATGAACATAGTAGAGTTTGATAAAGGTTCACCCTGCAAGGATGATGGCAGTTGCAGAGATGCCATCCTCTACTACACACTGTCACTGAGAGAGAGAGAGACAGAGAGAGAGTGTGTGTGGAATGTGGATAACAGAAAAGAGGAATGCAGAGCTTTGCAATACGGGCTTGGCCAATTTTGAAACAGTGACTTCTAATTCAGTGGGTATAATATTAATGGGCTAAATGTTTTATGGACCAAGTTATAATTATTGGGATATGGCAATAACCTCAAGAATGCCCAAAACTTTTGGGATAACAATTATAAAAATAATAAAATCATTAATATATATTTTGAAAACCTAGCCATTAAATTGAAAGTTATTTATGCTCTTAATACACATGTCAAATTTTGTGTCAATTAGATATTATTTACTATATAATCTATAAATTTATATTTTATGCATAATTTTTAATTACAAAAACTTACTGTAAGGACTCAAATTGGATTGGACCCAAAAGAGGAATGGGTTTAAGCCTAAACAATAAAATTTCTAGAGAGCGGGTGTAAGAGCTAATTTCAATTGGTAGAAAAAGACATGATCATTGTGCAGCAAAGGAAGCTTCAAACTAATTAAACAATCTCAACTCTCCTCGGCTAGGTTTCAAGGAGTATCTTAATGGATGCTCTCCTGTTTTTCCCTCTTTTCCAAAAAAATCCCTTCTAATGTCACATACTTTCCTGTTATATACTGCCTTCTTCACCCCATTTTCACCATACACATGTAGGTTTTACTCTGGGAACTTCTTTCTGTCCCATCCAGCACTTCCTGGAACCTTCGCTCGGTGGCCATAAGGCTGCTTGGTTACTGTTCAGGTATCACCTCCTCATTAATGCGGCCAGAGAGTTAGCTGGGAAGTATTTAATGTGGAGGTAGCAGCTTTAGAAGATATTTGCTACCCTCCCCGGTTCCTCCTTTGTTCTATATTCACTTTTCAGTTCATATGCAACTTGGTGGAGTACCTTGAATATTAAAATAGTTACATCCATTTCGAACCTTGGTATCAGAGGCGAATCTCATCCTTAGATGCGGCTTGGGCCACTATACACGACTTACATCTCTTTGGCTTATATTACTCTCAAAATGCCTTTCTTTAACCATCCTCGGATAAGTGAATGTCCTTAGACTGGGCCGCTAGGCCACAAGCCCACTTCCTATGATTTCTATGTCATCCTTTTGGACAACCGGCCCCACAATAGCCCCTCAAAATCTCACTTTTAGTAACCTCGAAAAAAGGGAGATTTTGATATCTTGACCTCATCTCTTTCATTGGACTTTTCTAACCTTCAGAACGCCTTTCTACCTGCCCAAGGCACACTTCTGACGTTTCGGCGTCAGGAGCACGCCATTATTAAATGATAGTGGCTTCTTTGTCCCCCACGTTCCAGCAAGATGTGAATCTAACAGTGGAGAACTTGCGGTATTTATGGGCGGGATTTTTCCCGCTTACGATTTCTGCGCCCCTATAAAGAGCTTTTCAAATCAAATTTCTTTTCAGTTACAAAAATTGCACTGTCTTAGCATGTATTCATTGAACGTGTCCCTCTTTCCTTCCTCACTACGCTCTCATAAATACTGGGAGTCTATCCGAGGAGCTCATTTTCCACACCTGTAAGTTTCCTTAATCCTCCTTAGTCTTCAATCATCTTCGTTAATTTTTCTTCACGATTTTTAGGAAATGGGTAGGTTTAAGTATCTAGTCAATTCCAAGGAACAAATAGAGAAATTTAGAACTAAGTATAGGATTCCCCTAACGGTAGGCATGAGATATGCTTCCACAGAAACGTGGTTTGTCGATAGGAAAACAGGGGAAGTGGTTATCCCTATGATCGCTTTCATAGAGGGAGAGATGACTATTCCCATAGGTAGTCTCACTAGAAGTTATCTTAGGTTCTTTAGATTATCTCCCACACAATGCGTCCCAAATATGTTCAAGGTGTTAGGGAGTATAGAAGCCCTTAATGCGAGGATGAAATTAACCCATCACGATGTGAACTGGGTGTATAACCTCAATCATTTGAAGGGCCGGGGGTACTATCTTAAGTCTAGGTTCCTTGAGGTAAGGTTAATCTAGTATCTTCCTACATCGAACAATTGCTTAAAAGATGATTTTCTCATTTTTTTTCTGGGGAATGGCATGATGGTTTACCCTGTCCGACTAAGGAGGGAACACCAGGTGGGGTTTTTAGGCTATATGCCTCCACAACTTAGATTATACTCTTTAGTTCAAGTTACCTTTATTTCTGACAGAATTTTTCTATTGTCTTGCTGATTTTGCAAACAAGTGCGCTACCAGACCTCAGTTCAGACTGGTTAACAGGGAGAGCTTAGATAGAATTCTGCGGTCCGAGGTGTACATAAACCCATCTAACGGCCAATTGAGAGCAGCGCACATAATCCTTCAATACAAACCAATTTCCACCGCCTTTTAAGCTCCTAAGTGTGTGATAAAAGCTAAAGATTCTCGGCTGCACCGAATCAGCGTAGCCTTTGAAGGATTTATAGTTCTTGAGAGTGTTCCAATTCCTAAAGGCACCCTTTTTACCCAGCCGTTACTTGTGGCCACTCTTTCTGTAGGGGCTTCATCATCATATTCTATTCCTCAAGAAGTGAAGGAGGAAAAGGAGAAAGATGGAGAGGAAGAAGAAGAAGAAGAAGAAGTTGTAGAATTATTGGATTCTGTAGACGAATTTGAAGTTTTCAATCAACCCCAATCTCCCGAGGTGACTTCTGACAACATGGGCATCCAGAGAAAGAGCCAAAGGAGTTTACTAGATGTGATCGAAGGCCAGCCTAGAAAGGGGGCGTCAGGGAAGTCAGCTCAAACCAACCTTCCCCCTCCTCCTCCTCCTCAACTACCCCAACCGCAAGGGATCGAACCTACTGATCCAAAGAGGAGGAGAGAGTCAAAAGACAAAGAAGTGATGGAGACTGGGAGGTCTCGCCCGACCCGCAAAGACGAGGTCTAACGAGCTGCGAAGCAACAAAAGGTCACTCATAGGCCTCAACGAGTGGTGGCAAGATAAAATATTCAGTCCTCGAAGCCCGAGGCCTGGCTCTCTGCTCCCATGCTCAGTGGTGAGCCTCTGAGGGAAGATGCTTCGATTAGGGACTTCAACGGCAGAATTGGGTGCCATATTGCCTCGGCTTTAGAAGAAACCCTCCTTCTTCCCAAGGATATGGCCGAGCTAAAAAACATGAAGAAGAACGAGGTCTTCATGAATATGAAAAGACATTTGGGCATGGTATGATATCCTTATTGTTTTTCTTGTCTCTGTTTTTTTTTTTTTTTTTTAAACGTCATGCACACAATTTAGTTTATTGCATCTCTAACTCTCTTTCCTATAGGCTGTTCAAGCCACTTTCAGGCTGGAGGAGATAACCAATGCCTATTATCAGCAAATAGATGAGGAGAGGAAGAAGCGAACAATAGCTGTTCAGACACTTAATGTTGCTGAACAGAATAATGCACAACTGAAGAAAAAGCTGGCTGACAAAGAACAAGCTCGGAAGAGTGTTGATTCAGCTTTGGCCGGCTTTCAAAGGCAAGCTGAGGACTAGAGGAGAGTCTTCTTGAGGCCAATGACTAGCTGGCAACTTCCAAGGAACAGATACCAACTCTACAGAAACAACTGGAGGAAGTTCAGAGGCTCAGAGATCAGGCTTAAAAAGCCAAAGCTGAGGCTGAAAAAGCAAGAGCTGAGGCTGAAAAAGAGAAAGACAAAGCCGAATAGCATGGATATGATGTCGGCGTTGCTGAGACTGAGGATAACTTCCGAGCTGAGGTTCCAGGCGTATGTCGAACATACTATGCACAAACTTGGGAGGAAGCTCTCAACCGAGCTGGGGTTGAGCCATCCTCGGAGCTGAAAAGGCCTGAAAATATTTACTTTCCTCCGGCCATACAAGCCCTAGGTCCTTCCTCCCAACAACAAGAGGCCTCCTCTACTCTTATTTAATCGGCTAAAGAAGCTCAAATTCAGAATCCTCCCTCTACCAATCAGCAGAAGTAGCCTGAAGTGGCAAAAGATACCTCCTCGGTCAAAGCAACAGAGGGACCTAAGGATGGAACAGCTTCTCAAAGCTTTGAACAGGACTTAGCTTCTACCATTTTATCTGCTGGGGAAGCTTCAAAGGAGAAGGAGAAAGGTGTTCCTCCTCAGGAAACTGGCAAAGTCCCACAACCCAAACTCCAAATAAAACTAAGCAAATAGTTTATGTAAATTTTTTTTTTAATTTAATTAATTTTTTTTTGAGGATATTCTCAACTATGATGTGAATTTCCCTTTCCAAATTTATATGAGACATTATGGCTTTATCTATTACTTGTGTAATTTCCTGCAAGACTGTTTTTTATTTTTACATTATCTCAGGCTACAAAGGAGTAAAATCTGATACTATAAGGAAAAACTTAACTTTATGTATGCTAATTGAGAACCAAAGTAGACTATAACCGTGAACTCCCCAACCTTACAAAGGCTTGCTTCATATTCATTAATAAATGTCCACACTAGAGATAGCATTCCAAACAATTAGTCCCTGGAAGTATTGAACACCCTAAAATGCTTTAAGTGATGCTCATGGAGTTTGCCTTGATATACAATGATAGTCGCACGGATCCCATTAAAGAAGCACTGATTTCTACTAAGTTTGTTGTATAAACAATCTGTCATACCTTAATTTCAGTGTAATACTTCGATTAAGGTCACACCGTGTATTAATTTCCACCAAGTTGTGGTCCGAGGACTTAACATGACTTAGTTTCTGTTTAGTACTTCAATAGATGTCAAAGTGTATTAATTTCCACCAAGTTGTGGTCCGAGGACCTGACATGACTTAGTTTCTGTTTAATACTTCAATAAATGTCACAGTGTATTAATTTCCATCAAGTTGTGGTCTGAGGACCTGACATGACTTAGTCTCTGTTTAATACTTCAATAAATATTACAGTGTATTAATTTCCACTAAATTGTGGTCCAAGGACCTGACAGAACTTAGGTTTTGTTTAATACTTCAATAAATGTCACAGTGTATTAATTTCCACCAAGTTGTGGTCCGAGGACCTGACATGACTTAGTTTCTGTTTAATACTTCAATAAATGTCACAGTGTATTAATTTCCACCAAGTTGTGGTCCGAGGACTTGACATGACTTAGTTTCTGTTTAATACTTCAATAGATGTCAAAGTGTATTAGTTTCCACAAAGTTGTGGTCCGAGGACCTGACATGACTTAGTTTCTGTTTAATACTTCAATAAATGTCACAGTGTATTAATTTCCACCAAGTTGTGGTCCGAGGACCTGACATGACTTAGTTTCTGTTTAATACTTCAATAAATTGAGAAACACAAGTAATAGAATTTAGGATAAGCTGCAAAAGGGAAATAGAACAGAACTGTTCATATTAATAGTAATACCTCTTTAGATTGCTTACATTCCAAGGATGGAGTACAGTTTTTTCATCTAAATCTTCTAAGTAATAAGTCCATATTTCTGCTACAAATGTGATACGATACGATCCTTCCCAATTAGACCCTAACTTTCCCCAAGCTGGATTTTTGGTAGTTCTCAAAACTTTTCTCAATACCAAGTCCCCTGAAGCTAACGGCCTCAGCCTTACATTTGCATCATAACCTTGTTTCAGCTTATGTTGGTAATAGGCCAACTGAACCATCGCATTCTCTCATCGTTCGTCTATCAGATCTAGATTCTTACTCAAAAGCTCATCATTACCATCCGAGGTGAAAGTTCTAGTCCTTTGTGTGGGAAAGCCCGTTTTAAATGGAATCACAGCCTCAGCCCCATACGTCATTGAAAATGGGGTTTCCCCTGTTAACTGTCGGGGCATTGTTCGATACGTCCAGAGGACATGTGGCAGCTCCTCCACCCATTTTCCCTTTGCATCATCCAGCCTTTTTTTGAGCCCACTCACAATGACCTTGTTGACAGCCTCGGCCTGCCCATTTCCCTGTGGATAAGACGGAGTGGAATATCTATTCTTTATTCCCAGGTCGGAACAATACTTCCTGAAAGCCTTGCTATCAAATTGAAGACCATTATCTGAAATGAGAGCTTGAGGAACCCCAAATCGCGTGATGATATTCTTCCAAACAAACCTCTTGACATCCACATCCCTGATATTAGCCAAGGGCTCAGCTTCAACCCACTTCGTGAAATAGTCCGTGCCAACTAGCAGATATTTTTTATTTCCTATTGTTTTAGGGAAAGGACCAACAATATCTAAACCCCACTGAACAAAAGGCCAAGGACTAGAAAGAGGGTTAAGAACTCCCCCCGGCTGATGGATGTTCGGGGCAAACCTCTGACATTGGTCACACTTCTTAACATACTCCTACGCTTCATTTTGCATGCCTAGCCACCAATACCCCTGAGTAATTGCCCGATGAGATAAAGATCTTCCTCCAATGTGACTCCTACAAATCCCCTCATGCAGCTCTTCTAAAAGAGCCTCTGAGGTTTCAGGGTGCACATAAAGCAGGTATGGCCCAGAGAAAGAGCGCTTGTACAACTTTTTGTCCTCGGACAGCCAAAACTGAGGAGCTTTTCTTCGTATCTTTTTAGCTTCCGATCTGTCCTCGGGTAGTATATCCTTCTCATAGAATAACATTATAGGATTCATCCAACTACGCACCGAGCTGATTTGATTGACCTGAAGCGAGTCCTCCATTATTGGAGTGGGTATGTTTAAATCTTCAACCATAATCATCCGAGGTAAGTTCTGCGCCGAGGAGGTAGCAAGGGTAGCCAAAGAGTCTGCATGTGCATTTCCACATCTAGGGATACGGGACAATTCAAAAGACTCAAAATTCACTTGCATACGCCTAACCTGGCTCAAGTAACCCTGCATTCTGGTGTCCCGAGCCTCCAATTCCCCTTTAACCTTGCCCACGACCAGTCCTGAATCCGAGAACATCTCCACTGTTTTTCCACCCAATTTCTTAACCATTGTCATTCCCATTAATAAAGCTTCATACTCTGCCTCGTTGTTAGTGGCTAAGAATCCCAACCTTAAAGACTTCTCGATAATGGCCATTTCAGGAGATATTAGAACTAGCCCCACTCTTGACCCCCTCTGATTTGCTGCTCCATCCACATACAGTTTCTAGGGTGAGGAACGTTGCGTGGAGATAAGGCCGACTGATTTTTCATCCATGCCATGTGGGCTTGCTCCTATTTCTTCAAGGCCTTCAGCAAATTCGGCCATCAGGTCGGCGAGAACTTGACCCTTCACAGAAATACGAGGCATATACTTAATATCGAAAGCCCTTAAAATTGTGCCCCACTTGGCAACCTTGCTAGTGTAGTTTGCACTCCGAAGTACTGTTTTGAGTGGATACTGAGTTATAACAACCACAGTGTATGCCTGAAAGTAATGGGGAAGTTTCTTTGTAGCATGCACCACTGCTAAAATGGCCTTTTCCAACGGCAGATAACACACTTCAGCCTCATGAAGTGACTTACTCACGTAATAGACTGGCCGCTGTACGCCATTATCCACTCGTATCATAACAAAACTGATCGCATAAGTGGCTATCGCCAAGTAGGCGAAAAGGACCTCGTCCACCTCAGGACTGGACATAATGGGTGGCCGAAACTGATATTCTTTGAGCTACTGAAATGCCAGGGCGCACTCCTTAGTCCACTCGAATCCTTTCCACTTGTGGAGTAAAAGGAAAAAAGGTCTGCACCTATCCGCTGACCTGGATATGAATCTATTCAGCGCAGCGGTTATCCTAGTCAACCTTTGGACCTCCTTGGGATTCCGAGGTGATTGCAAGCTATTTATGGCTTTAATTTAGCCGGGGTTCACTTCAATTCCTCTGTGGATCACCATGTAGCCCAAAAACTTCCTAGAGCATACCCTGAATGAGCACTTGGATGCGTTCAGTCGTAATTTATACTTCCTCAGAACCTCAAATGTGTTGGTGAGGTCCATCACATGCTCGGCCACTACTTTGCTCTTCACAACCATATCATCAATATAGACCTCAATGCTGTTGCCCAACTGTGGCTCAAACATCTTCGTCATCATCTGCTGGTAAGTAGACCCCGCGTTCTTCAAGCCAGAGGGCATTACCTTATAGTGATAATTTCCAGTGGGAGTGAGAAAAGTGGTCTTCTCCTGATCATCCAATGCTAGTGGAATCTGGTGATAGCCCTGAAAGGCATCTAGGAAGCTCAACCGAGGATGGCCCACTGTTGCATCCATCAGCTGATCTATACGGGGCATAAGAAAAGGATCCTTTAGACAAGCTCTGTTAAGATCCGTGAAGTTAACACATACGCGCCATTTTTCATTTTTCTTCTTCACCACAACTGTATTTTCCAACCAGTGAGGGTAAAACACTTCTTTGATAGCCCCTGCCTGCTTGAGCTTGGTCACTTCGTCTTTGATAGCCTCAGCATGTATTTTGGACGGACGCCGAGGTGGCTATTTCTTTGGAATAACAAAGGGATTGACATTTAAATGATGACAAATGAAATCTGGATCCACCCCTGGGGCTTCGTAGGCATTCCATGCAAGCACATCGACGTTTCTTCTTAGGACCTCAACCAACTGCTCTTTCTCCAACGAAGGCAACAGTGCTCCAACCTGGAAGTACTTATCTGGGTCATCACCAACATTCACCATCTCCAAATTCTCACACTCCGCTTCTCTGACAGATGTGCTGAAGAGGGTTCCTAGAGTCTTTGATTGCTATAAGTCATTCTCGGCCGTGGCCAAAGTACCTATCTCTAGCTGATATTGAATGGCCGCCACCATGCACTGCCTGGCCATGGCTTGATTTCCCAATATTTCTAACACCTGGCCTCTTGATGGATATTTCACCTTCTGATGAAGAGTGGAAGAAACAGCCCCTAGGGTATGCAATCAGGGCCTACCCAAAATTGCCGTATACGGAAAAAAAGCATCTACCACAATAAAATCCACCTCTACCACATCTGAGCCAGTTTGCACTGGTAATCTAATCATACCCATCAGAATGACCGATCTACCCTCAAAACTCACCAACGGGGAGCTATAGGCTGTTAGATCTTGGGGTGTCAAATTCAACCCCCTGCATAGGTCAGGATACATCACCTCAGCTGCGCTCCCCTCATCAACCATCACCCTTCTCACATCATACCCCCTGATCCTAAGCGTAACCACCAAAGTATCATCATGTGGTTGTATGGTTCCTCTCTTGTCCTCATCTGAAAAGCCCAACACTAGTGAAGTGCTCAGTTTTGCTTTCTTCGACATTGAACTAGAGCCCCCATCTAAACAATGAGACACAGACATTATCCTAGAGGGACAAGACCCTGTTCTTCCCGGGACAGCAAATATAACATTTATTGTGCCTAGGGGGGCTCCTGAGGAGGCATCTCCTCGAAATGTCGACCTTGTTTGACTTCCTCGGCCACTGGAATGGTGCAGAAGGTGGGTCAACTTTCCTTCTCGGACCAGCTGTTCCAAGTGGTCCCATAGGTTTCTGCAATTTTCAGTAATATGTCCATGGTCTTGATGGTATTGACAGTAAATGTTTTGATTACATTTTGTAGGATTCCCTACCATCCTATTGGGCAGTCTGAAGAATGACTCGTTTTTTATCTTTTCCAGAACCCGTTGTACTGATTCTAGGAACACAGTATTAACCACCTGAGAGTTGGTAGATCTTGATTACCCCCCAAAATCCCTCCGAGGTTGGTTATTGTTATATCGGTCCGACCTGAAATCCTTCCTCTCTTGAGGGATCACCTTGGACTTTCCTCTATCCCGTATCTGATCCTCTTTTACTCTTCTATACTTGTCAATTCGGTCCATAAGTTGTCGCATGCTGGTAACAGGTTTACCAGTCAGAGAACTCCTCAGATCATGCTCAGTCGGAAGGCCCTCCTTAAAGGTATTAATGGCCACGTAATCATTGGCTCCATCTACTGCGTTGAACATTTCCCAATATCTATCAGAGTAGGCTTTCAGGGTTTCCCCCTCCCGCATAGACATAGATAATAACAATCCCGAGGGCTGAACAACCCTCCTGCAGGTGATAAAGCGAGCACCAAAAGCTTGGGTGAGTCTCTTAAAGGAGTTAATAGTATTCGCTCTCAGATCGTTGAACCATCTCATCGCTACTAGACCTAGACTAGATGGGAAAACCTTGCACATCAAGGCCTCGTCCTTAGCATGAACGACCATTCTCTGACTGAAATGACTAACATGTTCCACTGGATCTGTTTGACCGTTATAAATGGTGAACGCAGGTTGATGGAACCGTTGAGGAAGATTTGCATCCTCAATGCGTCACGTGAAGGGCGATTTGGAAACTTGACTCAACGCTTTGTTCAGAGCGTCGTTTCCTAAGCCTTAGTAAGGTGGATTCTTATGTTTTCGTTCACGGTGGTGCTCCTCGTCATACGAAAAAGACTCACTGGGCGAAGTTCTTGACCTCCGTCTGTAACTGGTGTCATTTGACTCCTCAGAGGATTACCCGGAGCTATGAGCCATACGCTTCTGTCGCTCGTGCTGTAATTCCCTTTTTAATCTGTTAATCTCATGCTGCATGCCACTGTCGTTCTTTACGTGAGAAACATGGCTTTTCCCACGAGAATAACTTCTATCAGTATGGGTTGTTCGCGAACTTCCCTCACGATCTCTCCTTTTTGTTCATGGATTACCAACGGATTACCGTGCTGAGAACCCCAGGACTCTGCCTGGTGTAAATTACCATCCACCTGCTGTGGGCTTGCCCCTGATTGCTGTGGTGCTCCCTCTTCCATCACAACCTTTGCGCTTGTCTTTCTCTACAAATGGATCAAGCTCTTCTCACAGGCAGCGCCAATTGTAAGGACTCAAATTAGGTTGGACCCAAAAGAGGAATGAGTTTAAGCCCAAACAATAAAATTTCTAGAGAGCGGGTGTAAGAGCTAATTCCAATTGGTAGAAAAAGACATGATCATTGTGCAGCAAAGGAAGCTTCAAACTAATTAAACGATCTCAACTCTCCTTGGCTAGGTTTCAAGGGGTATCTTAATGGATGCTCTCTTGCTTTTCCCTTTTTTCCAAAAAAGTCCCTTCTAATGTCACATACTTTCCTGTTATATACTGCCTTCTTCACCTCATTTTCACCGTACACGTGTAGGTTTTACTCTGGGAACTTCTTTCTGTCCCATCCAGTACTTCCTGGAACCTTTGCTCGGTGGCCATAAGGCTGCTTAGTTACTGTTTAGGTATCACCTCCACATTAATGCGGCCAGAAAGTTAGATGGGAAACATTTAATGTAGAGGTAGCAGCTTTAGAAGATATTTGCTACCCTCCCCGGTTCTTCCTTTGTTCTATATTCACTTTTCAGTTCATATGCAACTTGGTGGAGTACCTTGGATACTAAAATAGTTACATCCATCTCGAACCTTGGTATCAGAGGCGGATCTCATCCTCGGATGCGGCTTGGGCCACTATACACGACTTACATCTCTTTGGCTTATATTACTCTCAAAATGCCTTTCTTTAATCATCCTCGGATAAGTGAATGTCCTCGAACTGGGCCGCTGGGCCACAAGCCCACTTCCTATGATTTCTATGTCATCTTTTTGGACAACCGGCCCCACACTTGCAATATAAATAATCTATTGATGACATAGCTATTAATTTTAAATTTTCTAGAAATTTTGCAAGTATGAAGGATTTAAGAAGAAGATGTAATCTAATAGTAGATTTGTCAAAATTCACCTCCAATAAAAAAATATTGAATAAGGAGGTTGTAACTTAAGACTACAACTAATTTTATAACTAAACTTTTTCTTTAAATTTATACACTATTTAGATGGGAGAATAGACATTATAGATTCATCTTAAATTAGGGAGTTAATGTGTGTGTGTGTGTGTGTGTGTGTTGTAACGATAACAAAATGTCTTAATATTTTCACAAAAAAATGTTATGTCCACGATATTTTCACAACAAACTATAAATAGTAGGTTGTTACAGGTTGCTATTGGTAGGTAACATAGTAGTTTCATTAACCACCTATGATTTTTTACAGAAATGTTGTGAAAAATATTATGGATGTAGCACTTTTTTTTTTTACAATATCTTTATTTTTAGTTATGGTTGGTTCCAGTATGATATTTTATTATTTTATTTTAACCTATAAAAAATTAACACCTCAAATGTGAAAATATTTTGCCAATTTATTGTATTAATATTTTATTATTACGTGAAACAGTGGGAATTGAACAAATAAAAAATAATGTAGTAGATCTATTGTAACTTTATGCATTTCCAAAACAAAAAAAAAAAAGGGCTAGTGAAATAGTTCAAATTGAACAAACCAAAAATACTATTGTGAAACTTCGTTAGCTTTTTGCATTCGCTCGTAGATAGATGTGTGGGAAAGACAAGAACTGCAGATTCTAAAATTGTTAGGCAATGAATAGTGTTCCACAAGTACTGATCCTAGCCCTCCTAAGGAACTTTTGAGGGGGACAATGTATCAAATTTATTCTCGTTTTTGTACATTTTCGACAGAAGGAAACACATACGCACCTGGAGATATGCTTTTATATCAAAAGAGATGAAAACCGATGCGGAAAATATGCAGCTTGATGGCTAGGAGAAACTAACATAGACTTTAAATTCTGATTGAAAATAATAGGCAAAGAGCCAGTCAGCCATCATAAAAACAAAGTTTCTACAAGATGCACGTTCCGACACCCGCATAATTAGGATTAAAATCAACCTAAAAATCTCGAAGATGATATATTATGTATCAATCATTTTGACTGACTTTAACTAGACTTATAACAAAATAAATTGGAATTTTAATCCCGACTTTTTTTCCCCCTCTTTTTTTTTTTTTTTTTTTTTTTTAACCATTGACAATTTAGTAGTTACTTACAACGAAGGTTTGAATTTTTGGTGTCTCCATTCGAAACATTAAAAAAATATATTAATTGAGTTACAAAACTCTTATTAAACCTTAATCTCAACCAATAACACAATTGCTAATAGTACTATATGTCTATATGTATATTTGAGTTTTACTGATGTATGCTTTTAGGGAATCCATTAATAAACTATTTTAGGAATTTTGTTTGTCATAAAATAAAAAAAATATCTTTTCATAATTTTTTCCATTTTTCTTAAAATTAATAATTAATATATACTATAAAGACATACATTAACTGAACCTTCTATATATATATATATATATATATATATATATAAAGTAAGGGATTTCTTTGAATTAATAAGATCTTGTTAATTTTCACTTTCAATCAATTACTTTTATGATACGAGCGGATGTGTTTCTTGACTTTGATGCACAGAATCTTCCATTTGAATGTCTCCATTCTTAGCAATTCAATGACATATATACGAGATTGACGAAATGGAAAGCCGAATTAATTAGCAGGAAAGAAACAAATGAGCCTAAATATTTCTTCATATCTCTGTGGAAGTCTCGAAGAAGCTGCATGGAAAAGATGAAGTAAACAGAGTAAGAGAGCATCTAAGAAATATACCAGTAGCTGTATGAAGATTAAAAATAATAATAATAATATTTATTCATGAGTTAAATACCTAGTCTTCGACATTGAACTTGTCAAATATTTGGAAGCTCCACCAAAAAAAGAAAAAAGATTCATGTCAAATAATTAACAAAATAAAGTCAAACATCCATGTTGTTTTAGGAGATGACACTGCCATTGAGATGGAAATGTCTTATATTTGATTATATTATTGTTCACTATATAGTTAATGTTGTTTTGAAAATTTTTGGGGAAAAAAATTGAAGATAACATCGTCTCATACTCTCATTCAGATGTCATGTATAGAATATTATAATTGAAATTAATAAAAATGAGATGCACAAGGCAAGTGTATCTTATGGGGACGTTAATTATTTGTATATATAATTGGGATAGTCAGTGTTAAGCTAATGCCTTTAGGTAATTAGAGCACAAAGTGTTTCATTGGCTATTGGTGTTTGGAAGGTGCTCCCATGTGGCCACCTGAGTTGTAATATTTGGATTTGGACTATGAATGTGTTGCCTTAGTGTGTATTACATATCACGTTACTTGTGTATTAAGTCAATCTAAGTTAAATAAGTGATTATGAAGAATTTTAGGTGGGGTGAGTCTTTTTTGGGGTGAGTCTTTTGTGGGGGTGAAAATTGCTAACCATACCTCTTTCAATTTTAGGGTATAACACTAATTATTCTAACCTATACTATAAATATAGGTAGTAGTACTTTTCTTTGTCATAATAACACATAATTCCTATTGTTAGGGTCATACATTTGTATGTAGGGTATTCCAAGTCAAAACACACTTTTTGATGTATTTGAGTCTTAGTTTTTAGTGTTCAAAAGTTTGTTACAAATTTATGTTGAATGCACAAGAATATTCCTCCCCCCCCCCCCCCCCCCCCCAAAAAAAAAAAAAAAAAAAAAAAACTAGTGTGTGTATATATATGGACTAATTTCAGCAATTTGGTTTAATAAAATTACAATTGGCCCCTTTTAACAATATTATTGATCCTTTTAATGGCCATAAAAATATATATATATATAGATTATCAAAAACAAATTTAACAAACCCAAAAAAATTATTCCAACAACAAAAAATTTCCAATATCAAAACTAAAAAAAATTAATTCTAATCATTCAATTTTACCCAAAATAAATAACTGTGAGCCCTTTAAAGAATTTTAAACAAAATAATTTTGCTCTTACCAGACACACATCAAAGATGCACGCCAAATTCTCTTTTCATAATGATTGTATTGTAATGTATTAAAAAACAATGATTTTGTACCTTTATTTGACAGTTAATTTTTTGTTTTGTAAGTCCTTATTGATAGTTTTTTAATACTAAATAAATACTTATTTGAAATTTCATAATATATATATATATATATTTATATTTATACTTTCGCCCCTAACTGCAAAGTCTTTGTTATCCTGTTTGTTTATCATTTAACTAATCCATGGAAAAACTATACCAATATTTAAAGAAAAGTGTTACGTCCATAACATTTTTACTACATTTTCATAACAAATCTTAGACGGTAAGTTGTTATTGATTCTAATTTAAATCAACAACTTAAATTACTTTTTTGTCTACCCATAACAATCAATAATATGTGTGTGTGTGTGTTTCTCAAATAAAAAAAATACTCAGTATTGTCAAGTCGTCCCACATCGGTAAGATGTGATATTGAGAAGGGATTTATCACTTGCTCCGCGACACTAACTGCCGCATGCAGTTTTAGTGTTTCCGTGTAAGTGTATTCCTTTATCTCATCCCCCTTCCTCTATATATATGTGTGTGTGTGTGTGTTTTTCTCAAATAAAAAAAAAATAACAATCAATAATAATCTACTACTTAAAATTTATTGTGAAAGTATTGTTAAAATATTGTGAACATAATATTTTTTATATATTTAAATAGACTCACTACCATTTATGGAGTAGTATGCATTATGCAAGATGGAAAAGATAAATTTTTGATAATTTCAAAAGAACTTTTCTCTCACCGTCAATTATGGTTCCAATGGTTAGGAATAAAGCCACCTAAGTAAATAGTAGTTGTTTCTCAACAAAAAAAAAAAGAAAAGTAAATAGTCGTTAAATATATACTATTAACGTTTTTTTTTTCTAATAAGAACGATTGAATTTGTTAAAATCGGTGGGAAAAAAGTAAGTAAAAAAAAAAAAAAAAAGGATTCATCAAAACAAGAAGAATTTGTGATTACCCCTCATAATTTTGTATTTACCGAGTGGCTGGCAGTGTCCTTGGTCCTTTTAAAAATCTACTTCATCTTTATTATTCCCACCGATCGTCTCCACCAAATTCTACAGTACTTTTTATATACGAAGATAGTACACCTGTGACCTGTTTTAAGGTTGGCAAAAAAAGTGAAGAGAAAAATGTCATGAAAGCCAAATTACATCTTTCTTATTATGATTAGACAAAATGACTTCAACTCCACTCACTAATTTTTGTATTTTTTTCTTTCCCAACCCAATAAATAAATTAACCATCCTCTTTTTGAGGGCAAAGGTTCCTTCCACACCTATTATCTATCTATTATTCTATTATTATAGTATTTATTTATTACCTCTCTCTCTCTCATTGGGGGTTGGGGGGATTGTATTTGTTTGTCAACAAGGAGATATTTTGGGAAAGCCACAAAGCAAAAACTACAAAAACACACTAGGCATTAACTGGTGAATAAAACTTACCCAATAAATAAAACATGGGAATTTAAGAAAGAAAAGAAACCATGAACAGAAACATAATGACAGTTATCCAATTTTTTATTTTTTATTTTTTACAATTTGTTGCATCTAAATTCAGCTTTCTTCAGCCTTTTTTTTTTTAATATTTTTTTTTTGTCTTGTAATGTACAATTCACCTTGGCAACTTGCAACAACACCAACCCAGTACTTCCTTTCCCCCACCTCCCATTCCCTCCTCCTTCCTTTACTTGGCCATTCACAAAATGCTATAAAAAAAAAAAAATTACAAAAAGAAAGAAAGAAAGAAAATTAACTTAATGTTACAAAGCTCCAACTATCCTTTGCTTCTTACTACACTCTAATGCCAAAAGCTCCACCTCTCTCATTCTCTTCCCACCATTACAACCACCAATATTACAATTATTACTACTCTCTACAACCCCAACACCTGGAATTTTCAAAATGTTGACCCCAAATAGCCTAACCATCTGAACCGGGTTCGATGATGATGATGATGACGACGACCCGGCTCTTGCCTTCCATTCAATAAAAAGCTGATTATCAGGACCGGTTGAGCGGTGAAAACTAACAATGTCACCGGCTTTGAGATTCTTCTCTTTCACAAACCGGCTCCAACCCTTTGTAAGCACATAACTCTGGCTACTATTCCAATATGAATACCTGAACCTCCACACTTTGCCTCCAACATCTTCAAAATTCAAAAGCAAACCTTTTGAACTAGTTGTAGAATTGCTTCCACTGTTTTGTAAAGGAAAGTGCTTTTCAGCATGTTGTTTTGGTATCACAAGCCGGTTTAACTTTCCCACATCGCTTGGAGTCACAGCTTTCTCAAAAAGCTGTTCACGCGCTTTCATTGAATAATTCACTCTCTCTAATAACCCTTGTCCTAAACTCTCACCCTTTGATCTCCTTGTACTATCCAAACCATAGTTACGCTTGCTTTGTTCCAATTCATCGTTGTACGTGTGCTTCCTCAACATGTCCACAATCTCAGCCTTGGAATGAGAATTCAAGAACACAGTCTCTATGTCATCCTCTTGATGATGAGGATCAGTAGTACCACAGGGCTTGAAGTTAGTCACAGCATCTCGGCCACGAAAGCGTTGGGCCGCGATGTCATAAGCTTTTGCGGCTTCGTCTTCTTCGTTGAAAGTGCCTAACCAGACGCGTTGATGCTTCTCGTAAATCTGGGCACCCCAGCGACCGTTTGGTTGTGGCACCACACCTTTGTATTTGGAAGATGGGAGCTTTCTGGACTCAGCTTCTATGCCACTTTCAGAGTCTAAGATTAATGTGCTGGTTGTGCCACTTCCAACTCGGCATAGACTCTCAGGGGACTTTGTAATATTGGTAGGTGAAGGGAAAGGTGATTGAGTTGTGGCTGGGGAAATGGATATAGAGTCACTTGTTGTGCTTTCGTCTATGCAACTTCCATCCATTTTTTTTTTTTTTTTTTTGGTTTAGCTAGAGAGAGAGAGAGAGAGAGAGAGATATAGGTAAAGGAAATAAGGTGAATTTTGTGTATGGTATGGTACAAGGAAATAAAAGAGAGAGAGAGAGAGAGAGAGAGAGAGAGAGAGAGATGAATGGAGGGGTCGTTGGAGGGTTGAATATATATAGGGGGGGTGGGCGGATTTGGTTTGGGACTTGGGTATGCAAGTGAATGTATAATATTTTGAAGAAATGTAGAAATGAAATTTTAATGTTGTGGGTTGGAATTATAATAGTTAAGGGCGTGTTGGAGATATGGGGATGTGTGTGTGGTGGGTCAACCCCTTAAGAGAGAGAGAGAGAGAGAGAGAGAGATGGGTATTGGGTAAGGAACTACTAGGAAGATTCATAGAGAGAGAGAGAGAGAGAGAGAGAGAGTGTGTGTTTTTGTGCTGGGGGGAAGGAATAGTATAGTATAATAGTATAGGGGAAAAGAAATAAAGAGGGAAGAGTGGGTGTTTAGGGGTGGTAATATGTGAGGGTTGTGGGCTGTGGTATGTGAGGTAGGTCCCACACTAAGCAACTTGATGGGGTTCACATGAGTGTGGACCGTGTTTTAGTTGAGTTCATCCCCCCTGTGCTCTGCTGCTCTTGCTGACCCCCACTTCCCCTTGAAACAAATGCCCCTTTTCTCTTCTTTCTTTCAGTCGTTTCTTTTTTTTTTTTTTTTTAATTTCTGTTCTTTATATATATATATCTATATATATCTATATATATAAAACTACCGACGCACCATTTTCAAACTAAACTCTAATTGTTAAATTATTAATGGTAAGTCAAAAAAAAAAAAAAAAATGATGTTAGTGATGAACACAAATAAGAATAAATAAGCATACCATTTAGGCTATGTTGTAAAATTTGTATGAAACTGTTATGTCTATATATATATATATATATATCTTATCTGATTCTGCTGCTTGTTCATCAAATCTACTCTTATCATTTGTTGTTGCCTTTATTAGACCAATTAGAATGTAGATAAACATTAGGACAGAGTGAGGGGAGCGGTTACTTCCAATAGGATGGGTTGTGGGGCTAAAGTTTAATAATAAGGAGGTGGGGATGGATAGGCATTCAAGACAGAGCTCATCCAACAAGAAATTCCTCCCCCCATAAGTCTTACCTGGCTTGATTTGATTCGTCCTCTCTAACTTTTGCTTTGTCTTATTGGCCAGGTTCACCTTAGTATCTATGAAAAAATAATAAAATATAAATCCAAAAAAATAAAAATAAAAATAAAAATACAAAAATCATCATTGCATTATTTCCAACCGACATTGACATCTCTCCTCCAAGTGGGTTTCTCTTGTTTGTTTTACCCATTCATTTGTTGAGAATGAATTCCCTCTTTCTAAACCCGTGGGATTATACAGATATTGATATTCCCCTGTGGGTTCCACTTATTTAAACGGATTAAATCCTTGTAAAAAAACAGAAACACTATCTTTTTTTTCTTTTTCTTTTTTTGCTGAACAGAAACACTATCAAATTGTAGAGAATATGCTGACTCAAATTAGCTTTTGTTGGTGCTTATTTCAAATTTGATATATACTATATAATTTCCTTTTTCTTTTTAAATACAGTGGTTCTTTTTTTTATCCACTTATTTTGTAAAAGTTCGATGAACCAATGTTCATCAAAACACCATTTTCAATGTACAACTTCTGATTTAAGAGTGAGGACCCCCAAAAAATAATAATAATAATAATAATAATAATAATAATAATAATCAAGCAACTGTAAGCTAGTTCATCAAATTGATTGTGGGTCCAATTATTGCCATTTTTTTTTGGGGGGGAGGGGGTGGGGGGCGCTTGCAATAGAAAGAAAATTGTTATAGTATATGGTTGTCAATGTTTCATATTATTATTATTATTATATTTATAGGAGAGAAGAAGATGAAGATGGAGGGTGGATATTTATATTATATGGGCGATTCTGTACGGATGAGTCCTCGGTCTTTGAAGGGCCCACATGCAATGCAAGTTGATTAAAAACCGAGCGCTGAAGACGGTGGGTCAGTATTTTCGGGCTTTGGATGTGGTTTTGGTTTTTGGGGCATTGTTTCTTGGGCCCTACTCTTACAGATTCCACCCCCTATTTTTAAATCATAATTATTAATTTCAACCATTCACTTTCACGAGTGTAAAAACAGTTTTTATGATAACACAGCTCTTTTTCATAAAAAATTTTCACAATTTTTGGGGCAATCCTTACTTCTACCGCTCAAAAAAGTTCACAGCATAATTTTTATAATGTTTAAGTTGGTAATTTTTTATTAATTTTATATAAATTTACTATTTTTACTTATCGTTATTGATCTTTTATTAAGTGTGAAATGTTTTGTCAAATTTTGCATATAAACTTTTAAAAAATGATATGTTCATAATATTTTTACAATAAACTTTTAGTAACAGGCTGTTGCTGACTTTTATTGATAAACTAAAAAGTAACTTTAGTTAATAACCAATAACAACTTATTATTTAAAATTTATTGTAAAATATTTGGTATAAAGAGGTATTCATAAATTTTCTCCAATTTTTATTACAATTTATTGAAGCAGTGACTATGAACTATGATGAATTACTTTAAAAAGTTTCTTAATCTATCACTTTATTATTTTTCACACCATTTAGGGTCAATTATTTTTTTTTAAATTATGATAAAAATTGTGTTTTATTTTTCTAAACTTTTCTTTCTATGTATAAAAAGAAAAATAAAAAGTCCCGATTTTATGACTAAGTCAATGTTTTTGATTATTTTTTTAATGTGATTTTAAGAACAAGTAGGCGTACGATATTCTTGTATACGGAAATGCTGTCTTTCCTTTATCGCCACTCCTTGAGAAAGGGAACGTGTGAAAATGTCTTTTGATGTTCGGCTGGCTGTACTGAAGAGACCAATAATGTGATGGAATAGACTAGAGATTTATCACTTCTTTTTTTCTTTTCTTTTTTAATGAATAGGGATTTCTTTGCTGTCTCATTGATATTCATTGCTTTAAGATTTTTGTTTGTGATTGTAACTTGTAACACATGACATGATATGTTATTACCAAAAATGTTTAATTTATCTGCCCAAATTTGAGTCAAAGTTCAGCTAAAATTATCCTCTATCGGCATTGATGAAGAAATCAAGTCAAAGACAATTTTATGTTGCTAGAGAACACATTCGGTTCTGATTCAGCAAAAAAAAAGTTCTGAGAGGTGCATGCGAACAAATAATGCAACTTTCCATGACCAAAATTTATACGTAACTTACCAAATTATAAAACCATAAATGCAATTCATGTGTTGCGAATCATTTCATATCTGCTTATATGGGACAAGTTTATGGTAACTTATCACTAGGACTACACCAAACATTGTTGGTATTTAGCTTTCTTCCAAAAGTAAAAGAGATTTACCCAAAAAAAACAAAAACAAAAACAGAAAAGAGAGAGAAAATCTAATAATTTATGAATAAAGTAAGGTGACAAAGTGACAAACTATTTTTTTTTAAAGAATATTAAGTATTTTTAACACACACCAGAGAAAATGAAGAAAGTCTTAAAGAAACTGACAGTGGTGTATATCTAAAAATGTCTTAATTTTTTGATACACAATACAGGTTTTAAACCTCTTTAACTCATACTCATTTTCTAATGTGGGATTAACCCACTGTTTTTCTTTTGAGAATAAATATTTTTAATACACACATAAGAAGAGGGAAGAAAACAAACTCCTAATGATAGTTAAAAAAAGTTATATCAAACTATTAGACTCAAATGAAAACTAGTAACATATGACCTACTAAACTTTATGGTAAAAATTTTGTAAATGTAACACCACTCATAATTTATCACAGCGAGCGTACATTTGAATTGGAATCTTTCATTAACCTTTTATCAAATGCCAAAAAAGGAAAATTACTGTGAGAGTGCCTTTTTTTGTCAGCACTGTGGCCCAAGGTTCCTGGGCCAAATAAATGTTCTCGGTGGACTGGGATTGACTCTCCGCAGCTAAAGGGGCTGTTTTAAGAATCAATTGGTGCACAAAACATACTTTCCATAACACAAATAGCTAACAAGACAGAAAGTAAGAATATTTGCATTGGACGACATTTATGCAGTAAAGGAATTAACACAAACGAGGAAAGGAAAAGAAAAATATAACATAAGAACAAGCTGGGGATCCTCTAATTAAGTGAGGTATGTTTCATTAATTTTATTAAACTATGATTACAATGCTCACTAGAACGTGATGCAAGGTTCAACTGAACTCATAAGTTACAGACTTTGATAGCTATTCAAGCTTCAAAGACTTGCAAAGTTTGAACTTGTTGAATCCGAGCGTGTTCAATAGTGGCTTGTACTGGGATACCGGAACGGTTCCTCTGTTTTTCTCTCAAATTACAGAGTATTTTCTACAACTTTTCTAGGATTTTAGGAAGACAAAGGTGAATGCTTAAGATGATCTAATTGTTCACCCCTGAAAATTGAATCCCCTGTAGCATGGATCCCTTCCTCCTTTTATAGCACAACTTCGGCCTCCCAGGTGAACCAGCCATTCCCCTGTTTTACCCTTTGAAGCCTGTACTGTGCCTGGTTGCTTCAGGATCATGTCGTTTCCTCTTTCTTCATAATTCCTTTTTTGTTCCGACCACATAAAAGTCCCTCGGCTCCTTTCCATTTCTGGATTTCCCCGTTGGCTGGCCTGAGGTCCCCTTTGGCTTTTTCTTCTCAGCGTCCCAGCCTTTCCCAGTTGTACTCTTCCTTGTCTTTTCTCCAAACGGTTGAATCAGGTTTCTGCGTTTTGCATGCTCTGTACCTCCTCTGCGTGTCTGGGTCACAAGGTTCGCGTGGCCTTTGTCTTTTGCCTTTCTTTGATTTCTTTCTGTTATGATCCTCCTGCGCGCCCTAGGATACCTCTGGAAGGCTCTCTGGGATTCCGGCCCAGCTTCCTCCTTTTTCATTTTGGTCTGGTTTTGTTGGCTGGGCTTCTTTCTTCTGGATCCCAATCCTCTGGTCTTTTCTTTCTCTCTTTATTTTTGTGTGAAATGGGCCCAATACCTTTTCTTTCTCTGTGGGCCTATTGGTGGGCTGTTTTAATTTCCTTTTTTGAACCTCAACAATTACAAATTAATCAATTTTTCCTGTACACAAATCTCTTACTCTTAAATATTCTCATAACAATTAACTAATGATTCTCTTTTAATCCTTATATTTTTTTAGGGAGTTTTAACTTATAACGTCTACTTTTGATGATAACTTTTTATCATCAAATCAAGACACTAAATTGTTTTTTTGTTGTAGGCGGAGATTGAATCTCATATTTCTTATTCAACTATAAGAGATTTTACCAGTTAAGCTAACTGGAACCTATCATTTCATTCTTATCTTGATTCTTTGAGATTATAAAATTAGTATAATATATAGAACATTTATAGTTACTTACATCATACATCGTCCGTGATATATCTCAGGCCATAAAAATAATATTAAACATTAAAATATGCATCACACACATCAAGAACTTTTTGTACCGACCACCTTTTGCTTCTTAAGATTTAACTATGTTATCTCTTTGTATCACTTTTTTTATCCCACAAAACAGTCCTCTAAGTGGTCTAAATCTCTCTTCAAACCTAATTTACACAGGTGCAATTAGCTAATTACAATTATAGCTCAAAGCACTTGTTGTTCAGATAAAGCTCAATCGTTATTTGGTGCACTTCTACTCATCCTTCCTCTCTTTAATCATCATCTTCATCTACAAATCTTTTATAATGGGTCATGAAGTTACTCATCAAATAAGTCCATCTATCTATTATGGTATTATCTCTTATTAGATTGTCTCACACGCCTGTCCTTTTCAATCGGATAATTTTTTCCCCTTTTGCTCCTTTTCTAAACATAAATGTAAATTGCTTTTTGAATCTTCTATGGATAGTTATTTTATAACAAATTTTAGTAATTTATATGTCTATTTCATGATAATCATTTTTTATCATTGACCATGATACTAATTAGTTTTTAATATAAGTATATTTTAAATTTTAAATTTTAAATATTTTATTCGACGATAAGAGACATGTTCTGTAGCTAAGTATTGTTAATTACATGTTCTTTACGTTTCTAATTAATTAACAATTAAAGCTAATCTACATAAGGGGTATTCGATTATTAATCAAAAATGTGAGATACCCTTATCGTGCATTAGCCAAACAAGATTTCTATATTTAGATTGGATAGTGTTTGATGATGTGAGGAACCTTGGTTCATATGTCACCAATACCATTTGAGGTAGTGCCTTACTAGTAATAATAATGCCGTCAAAAGCAAAAGCATGTGTTTATCGACTTGCATAGCTTTTGTACATTAAAATATGAACTTTGTGATTATCTTAAAAGAATTTTGTCACAATAATATATTATCATGTGCATGACATGTTCACACCTTCCCACTCTATTGGGCTTTATTTATTTTTTTAGTTGGGGATGAGATGACTTAAAAGATTAGTATGCCACGTCATACCCGACGGCGCAAACGCAAGAAAGTACAATGTCACCCTAAACAGGAGTAAATTAAGACAATGTGACGAAATCACAATATACATGGCCGTGGGGATGGGAATCTCTGATTTGGATGCTCTCGTCTCGTAGATTTACACTGAAACATTTGCTTTATAAAAAGGCACCTATCAGAAATTAACATCTAATAAGGACCAGAGACATGACACATGTAACCTTACTACAATGATACCCACAACCCACAAGCTTGACTTTGTATTTAATCTTTTTTTTTCTTTTTTCTTTTTTTTTTTTTTTTTTTAATTTTATTAGAATCTGAGGATGATCTCACAGTGTGAGAAAGTTGAATGGTATTGCTTTTGTAGGTAGGAAAGGATAGAAAGATTTTTGAGTCATCAAACTTTTTTTTCTTTTGGAAGGATTTTATCTATCGTTCTATGTTATAACTATAAATGATTACATTAAAGGAACTTATCACAAAAACGCAGCCGACTTGATTTTAATTATTAAAGTGAATAGTAAAGTACACGGTTAATTTTTCTGAATAATACTTTAACAACCTTATAACTCAGTAGTTTGGTGGTATTTGTCAAGTTCTTCCATAGAGCATAATTTAGGTTTAAATCCTTCATTTTCCACTTAAATTGTAAAGGCACAAAAAAAAAAAAAAAAAACACGCCCACACACCCAAAAACCTACCTAAATAGCACAACACAAAATGTCAATTTAACATTTTCAAATCAAAATAACTACAAGGCAATTAAAACCTAAGAAATGGATTAAGTGTAAAGTTGAATATTTGATTTCTACAAATGAGATCAAGACTTAAAGAGGCAAGAGTGATTGTATTTTAGGATAAAAGGTAATTAAAACCCTTAAATTTGGATCAATTGTTTTTTTGACCCCAAGTTTTTCTTCTCTCAATTTGCGTTCATTGTCATTATGATCATTCCTTTTATTGCCATTTATCTCCTTTAGAACATTGCTTTTTTTTTTTTTTTGGTAAATTACAAATTACACTCTTGGAGTTTGGGGTTGCTTGAATTTTACACCCCAAAGTTTTAGAACTTTGATTTTACACCCTGAAGTTTGGTTTCGTTAGCAATTCACCCCATCATTAGTTTTTGCTATTAAGTGACACATTGCATGTTGACCTATTTTATTTTTGCTAAATTAGCTCCAAAACTATGCTGTTTCAATTAAAAATAAAAGCTTACCTAGCACTATGATTCCAAATGGTACATTTTTGCCCAAAACTAAAATACAAAACTCTAATCCTAGACCTAAACTACACATTGTACATAACACCACTAAAGCATGTGAGAAGGCGTAAGTGGTTGAATCTGGACTCTACACATGGTGTAGCTATAAGGGAAGGGAGAGTAGGTGTTGGCTAAGAGATTTTTGTCTTGGTCAGTGCTAAAGGCGTAACTGTCTTGGGAATGAAGTAAAATTTACACCTGACATGGTACTCAAGCACTCACAAAAAGGGAGATAGTTAGACATGGCAAAACGGGCGGGTCGGGTCAATCGGGTCGCAGGTCAAAATGGGTCACGGGTCAAAACGGGTCATTTTTAAACAAGTCAAACGGGTTGCGGGTCAAACGGGTCGCGGGTCAAGTCGGGTCGTGGGACGGGTCGAGTTGACCCGTATTTTTCAAACAAGTTTTTTTTTTTTTTTTTTTTGGAAATAGATGCAATTTGTCAATTGTTTCTGAATTCCTTAACTGTGATTAGATTCTCATTGGTGATATTATTACCACTTACCAATTACCACTAAACACTTGATACCTAAATTTGGTACAACTCTTGTTCCAACTTTCTAGAAGCTAATCTTGGTATAATTTTTTATCTGTTTAAAGTAGGAAGAGAAAATGAATGTGGCAAGTAAAGAATGACAAACTATAATGGAGTACATAATATATTAAGTGAAGAAGAATAAGTAAATATCTTATAAGAATTACACCTCAATCTCAATCTACTCAACGTTGGTAGACGTGGCAAAACGGGCGGGTCGGGTAGAGTTCGGGTCGGGTCAATCGGGTCGCGGGTCAAAACGGGTCATTTTTAAACGGGTCAAACGGGTTACGGGTCAAATGGGTTGCAGGTCAAACGGGTCGGGTCAAACGGGTCTGACTCGTTTTGCCATGTCTAGAGATAGTGACCTTTTAAGGTCAGAGGCTATGAGGACATCCCTTATTAGTTGAGTGCACAATGAGTCACCTTAGAAACACGTGTATTAATCACAGTACTCCAAAAGTTCCTCTCAATATCCAAAACTTGTCTCCTAAGTAGTGACAAAGCTACCTACCAACAGATCCCAATGCTACGTTGGCGTAGTTCTTATCCTCTAGTCAGTAGATAATCCCACAGCTATAAAAAGGTCTAAGATAGAAAATGATGACTTGACACCTGTCCTTGTATTCAACCATATTCTTCATAGTAGACACGACAAGAATCCAAGTAGATATTTTAAGATGAGAGTAGAGAGTTGGTAAGAAAGAAATGCAACTTCATTGTAAACTGATCTCCTTTTATACATAATACAACCTGAGCCGAGCAAGAATATTATATTCTTACTTAAATCGTAGTTTTTTTTTTTTATCTTTTCTCTAGGGTTTTCTACGTACATCCAGTATTGTTTTGATAGTCAGCTTCTTCTTTTTGTTTAAATGTGTGTCTTTTTCATGTCTTACCATCACTTTCTTTATTTTCTGTCTAAATATCATGTCAAAACTTGCATTTTTTTGAACTCTTTCACGTAGGTAGATTATTAGATAACTTATTTTACTCTCATAAATAGGCTCAAATCTACCTTCCATGTAAACACCTTTTCAGCCAAATTCTAAAATCCCAAATCACTCGTATCATCACATCAGCTACTCCCAAATTGACGAGCAAGCCTCATCCTGAGAACCCATTCACCTGCACTGCGATCTTAAAGAACTGAACGTCTGAACTCAAGACCGAATTGTCTGCATAGGCACCATCTTCATCCATGCGATTGCCATGTAGCTAAGCAACGAACAAGCCGTCATGTGACACATGCTCAAAAAGATCAGGTACTTGAACCTGTAATTGCTTAGCAAGAACTTGTTTAACAATAGGACCCCAATGTTGGAGGAGTACCACGCTGCGACGAGCCTGATCATGAAGAATCTGCTTGTACCTTTTGATAGACCACAAACAAATTGACCCATTGTGATTAATTAACCAAATTTATTAATTAAGTTAATTAACATGCAATTACGTGGCAGCACAAACAAATCACCAATAAACTAAATATGCAGCGGAAAATAAATAACACGGTGATTTGTTTACGAATGGGGAAAACCCTAATGGCAAAAACCTTACCAGGTGATTTTCAAGTCATCACTCCTGAAACTCCACTATTATTACAACAAGGGGTTACAAGTAAAGGAATCCCAAGTACCTTACTAACCTACAGTTGAACCTTTACCCCAATATCCAATTGGACTTATTTTGTAGTGACAGTTCCCCCTTTTAATGCACAGCTCCCAAGTACGTGACTAACCAGTTTGCGCGGATCCCAGTAAGCGACTTCAATCACCAACTAGAAAGAAAGGTTGGCTGCAAAGTTCTTCAATTCATACACAAGATGAAGATCAAGAAGATGCTTGGTCACAAAACTCAAAGGTACACATACACAGCAACTTCTTCAGAAGAGATGAACTAAGTTAAGAACTTCGTCTTCGATCACAATTTGCTTGAACAGATTTTGCTCAATGCTTGTGCAACTTGTGAACTCTTTGACGGCTCTTAAAACAATCCTTTTATATGTCTAGGGTTAGGAGAAAAGAAGGCCCAAAGACACATTCACGGATCCCAAGAAATCAGATCAGAAATTCTGATTTTATAAACCTCGACAGATAGAAGCTATCGAGAAGCTATCGAGCAGGTGTCAAGCTACGGACTTGAACAGCTTACTGAAACTTGATAGATACAGCTATCGAGCTTTAATGGATCTGCACTTTCAGCTTGTTTTCTTAAACATACTTGAAGGCTTCAATACTTGATCTTGAAACATGGTTTCTTGAAGTATTTCAACACAACCTAAATCTATCCGAATACAAGTAAAGTGCGTTTTGTCAAAGGATTAGCCAATTACATAAAAGTATGACATATGTTCTTAACAAGTGAACCACATATGTCCTAACACCTTTCATTTTCGGTGATGGGTCTTGATCCAATGGCTCTGAATTTGCCTTCAACAACAAAAAAGATTGGATTTTTATGTTGAGTAATTAGAAACGGTGAGGTCTACCATAAAAGGTAGGAGATAATAGACCTGGGCATTGGAGAATTTAGAGAGAAAGCTTGTGGGTTTTCTCTTGCATGGATCTGAGGGAAAATTGAGTTGAGTTTCATTTCATTGAAAGAATAAGAGAAAGAAATTGATTTTGTGTACCCATCCACTTGAGAGGAGACAACAGCGAAATTCTCAAGAATCCGTGACACCAAGAAGCATGGGAACACCATAATAATTTTTTTTTTTTTTTTTTTTTTGGTTTTGGCGTAAATGCACTTTTAGTCCCTACATTTTTATTTTTTTCCATTTTAGTCCCTACATTTTATTTTTACCACTTTTAGTCCCTAAATCAATTTACGCCTTACATTTAAGTCCTTGAAGTTACCTTCCGTCACTAATCTAACGGCCAAACCAACGGATAAATAAAATAATAATAAAAAATTTACTGTAGCATGCCACGCTAGTTATAATTTAAAATATTTATTTTTCAATTTTAACAAAAGGAAAAATATGCCCAGATTTTCTTGCAAACCAACGGATGAACACAAACCCAGATTTTAATCATAAGAACACATGTTCAGATTTTCTTGCATTTTTCTTGCATTTTCTTGCCCTTTCTTATCAACCAAACACAAACACAAACACAAATCAGTCTCCAGCAAGAACACAAACACAGTCCTAGTAGCAGATCTTCTCAGATTTTCTCAAACCACAAAACCCAGATATACAAAATCTCAACTCAAACCCAGATTTTCTCATCTTTCAATCAACAACGAAACCTTCAGCAAATAAAATTCATAAACCCAGAAACCAAATTAATAAACCCAGAAAATTCAGCATAAAAACACCATTAAAAAAAAAAATCATAAATTCCAAAGCCCCCATTTTCTCAAACCCAGAAATTCCAAAGTCCATTCAATCTCCCTACTCTTCCGTCTCTATAGTCTCTCCAGACAAAAACACAAACACCTAAACTACAAAAAAAAAATCTCACGAAGGCACCATTTTCTCAAACCCAGAAAAATCGTCAAATCCCAAAACCCCAAAGTACCAAATCAATCCAAAAATACAACAACCAACCCAAAAAAAAAAAAAAAAAAAATCTCAACCCAGAAAAACACATCTCAAGTCTGAACAACTCCATTTCTCAAAACGGTTTTGGTGTACGCCGTCCTTTGAAGTACGCCGCAAGCTCCAAACACAGCAGGATCAAAACCAGAACTAGAAAAGCCTTGATTAGACTTCATCAATTCTCAGCGGATGATGAGGACGACGAAGACGAAGAAGAGGAAGACGAGATCCGTGGTGGGAGATGCGAAGGAGAGAGACGACGCCAGTAGCGAGAGAAGTCAAGAACGAGAAGAGTTGCTGGAACCTCAAGAGGCATAGCCAGTAAAGCTGGCAAGCGCTACGTGATCGTTCCTTCTCGACCGTCGGATCTGAGGTGGGAGTGGTGACCTGTAAGGGTGAGGATGCCGTTGTTAGAAGAAGAAGAAGGGTCAAGGAGGAGATCGTGGGCGGTGTTGTTTTTATCTCTTGAGTTGTGTTTTTTTGGGTTGAGATTTTTTTTTTGTTTGGATTGATCTAGAACTTGTGGGTTTTGGGATTTGATATTTTGCTGGGTTTATGGTGCCTTGAGATTTATGATTTTGTTTTTTTTTTTTGTTTTTTTTTTTTAATTTTTAACTTTTTTTTTGTTGTTAAAATTGAAAAATAAATATTTTAAATTATAACTGATGTGGCATGCTACAGTAAATTTTTTATTATTATTTTATTTATCCGTTGGTTTGGCCATTAGATTAGTGACGGAAGGTAGCTTCAAGGACTTAAATGGAATGCGTAAATTAATTTAGGGACTAAAAGTGGTAAAAATAAAATGTATGGACTAAAAGTGCATTTACGCCTTTGGTTTTTTGTGGGGTGGGGGGGGGGGGGGGGGTTAACGACATTAATATAAACTAGCTATGAAAGGCGAAGTATTGGCAATAAGCCTTAAAGGAATACAACCCCGATGCATCTGAATTTAAAATATTACAAAATTCTTTCGAATAAGGAAAGTCTAAAATAGCAAAAGTCCCAACAAAGGTGCAGCCTCCTTTGGCGAGATAGTCCGCTCCCCTATTTGCTTCCTGATAAATATTACAAACTTCATTGCTTACATATTACACCCCAACCTGTGAAGCTAGATTTTTCCCAAAGCTAACAGTACAGTTTTTGTCCAATGATTTAAATAAAGGCGAAAATCACATTTTCGTCCATACATTTTCATTCGATTCCATTTTGGTCCTTAACTTTTTTTTTCACCGCTTTTAGTCCTTATCCTGGAAAACGCCTCTCGTTTTAGTCCCTATCGTTACATCAGAGACGGAAAATACTGACGTGGCAAACGGATGGCACTGTTGGTTGACGTGGCTATTAAAATAATAATAAAAAAATATTATTTGGCATTAAAAAATTTTAAAAATTAATTTATTAATTTTAACTAAATAAAAAATTAAAAACAGAAATAAAAACAAAAAATTACATCAATTGAGATCTAAGTGTGTCTTGAACAAGAATAATAAGAATACAAACCCAAATCTAACAACACAAAATTAAAATCCAAAAATCACAAACCCAGAAAATAACCCCACCACCACACGCACCCCAGCAACCACCAACAACGACAACAAAAAAACTCACCTAAACACCAATCTGGCCACCAAAACACCAACCCAACCACGAAAACACCAACCCACAACCACCCAAACACCAAACCACCATTGATCCGGCCACCCAAACACAGATCCGGCCAACCCTAACACCAACCCAGCCACCTAAACACCAACCCACAGCCACCCAAACACCAAATCACCATTTTCGGCCACCCAAACACAAATTCGGCCAACCCAAACACCAAACCACCATTTTTGGCCACCCAAACACAGATTCAGCCAACCTAAACACCAACCCAGCCACCTAAACACCAACCCATAGCCACCCAAACACCAAACCACCATTTCTGCCCACCCAAACACAAATCTGGCCAACCCAAACACCAACCCAGCCACCTAAACACCAACCCACAGCCACCCAAACACCAAACCACCATTGATCCGACCACCCAAACACAGATCCGGCCAACCCAAAAACCAACCCAACCACCTAAACACTAACCCACAGCCATCCAAACACCAAACCACCATTTCCGGCCACCCAAACACAGATCCGGCCAACCCAAATACTACCAACCTAAACACGGCCAACACAATGACAGATCTGGACATCCCATGACAGATCCGACCTTGTGGGTTTGTCACTTGTGGAACCCAAGAGCTGAGAGGATGAGAGAGTGGGAGGAACTTTTGAGATTCAGAGTCTGGCTACCCAACCAAGACCCACGACCATGCCACCACCGCGCCACAACCATTGGACCACCCCACAACCTAACAAGATTCAGATTGGGAAATATTGTTTTGAGCTTGGAATATTGATCTTGTTCTTATTTAAATCCTTGTTCATGTTTATTCTGATGTTTATCTTATATTTAATTTTGTGATCTTATTTTTTGAGTTATTTGTGATTTTTGGTTTTCAATTTTGAGATCTTAAGTCTGAGTTGGTGTTCTTAGTGTTCTTCTTCAAGATACTTTTTGATCTCAGTTCATATAAATTTTGATTTTGATTTTTGTTTTGATTTTTTTTACTTAGTTAAAATTAATAAATTAATTTTTTAATTTTTTTAATACCAAATAACTTTTTTTTTTTATTTTAATGGCCACGTCAGCCAATAGTGCCATCCGTTTGCCATGTCAGCATTTTTCGTCTCTGATGTAACGGCAGGGACTAAAACGAAAGGCGTTTTCCAGGATAGGGACTAAAAACAGTGGAAAAAAAAGTTAGGGACCAAAGTGGGAATCGCGTGAACATGTAGGGACGAAAATGTGGTTTTCGCCTTAAATAAACTAACAGTAAAAACACAAAACTCTAATCCTAAACTAACTTTTGGGGCTGATTTGGCAAAATAAAACACCTAAGCACATATGTGTCACTTAATAGTAATAATTAACTATGAGGTGAATTGCTAACAAAACCAAATTTTAGAGTGTAAAATTAAAGTTAATAGAATTTTAAATAAACTATCTAAGCAACCCAACAAACCAACTTGTTGCTGCCCGATCTGACTCTTCCAACGGTAGGCACCGAGTCTCAACCCTCTAAAACCAACTCCAGTGGGTCGAGTGGAAGGTTTCCTCTTCTAAAACTCGAGCCACCTGACTCGACTAAGAAACCCTTCAAATTAAGGCCAAATCTACCAAAATCAAGCGATGATGAGGCCTCCTTCACTCAGTTCATGCCATTTTTGGCCCTCCTCTGCTCAAATCCTCTTAAATTCTACCACGTCATGCTCTCCTCAACTTAGCCTAACAATGTTGGGCTTTCCTTCGCTCAGTTTTAACAACGCTTTGTTCTCCTCCGCTTAGATCTGGTGAAGATCTACAGAGTGCCGGCCACTGCCACTCCTTTATTGATTTCGTCTGATCAGACCAATCATCCGCCCAAGCTTGATTTCGTCTGATCAGACCAATCATCCGCCCAAGCTTGATCCAACTTGAGCCGTGGTGATTAGGGATCGATGACGGGTCTCATCATTTTCCACCTAGCTCGAGTGGGTCAGTTTCAGGTTAAGTCCAAAACCAACCCGTGGATAGCCCTTGCTTTAAACGTCTGCTAACCTTACATCATATTTGGGTGTTCATAAAAGAAAGAAATGAATATATAGAATATATAATAATAGAAAGGAAGTAAATATTTATTTGTCTCTTGTTTTGATATTTGAAAGGAAAGGAATGCAATAAAATGTAATATTGTTTGAGCTTAATGAGAGAAATGAGATGAGAGAAACCGCCACCTTGTCTGTAATCATGGGAAGAGTGGCTGATTTTAAAATGATAAATTCTGTTTAGTGTGAGAATTCAAAATTTTGAACATTAGAGGGCAAAATCAAAATGACTCCAAGCTTTAAAATTATAAATTGCAATTTAGTCAAAGTATGTTTTAACTTAAAATCGTACGTTTGTTTACGCATTCAATTTATGTTCAAATGTAATTGTATTTTACATAATTGTTTAAAATAAAATAAAAATAACATAAGTAAAGATTCTGTTGAAACCGTAGGTTGACAATTGAGAGTGAGACAAGTGGTCATGGGCTAAAGTAAAGTCTTGGACAAACAATGCTAGTGACATTGGGGATAAGAACTTTCTTCATCTAGCATACCTATGTATCTGGTATTAGCCTGGCCCTAGAGTTATTGACTTCCAACCATTGACGCATTTACATTAAGATGGAAAAATCAAAGCAAATTTTAAGTTCCAATTTCATCAAAATCTCTTCTAGAATTGGGTAATTTCCAAGAACTGAGACCCAGCTACTGGGACATTTCCTTTTGGGTAATTTTTGCAGTCTTGTTTCTAAAATAGAACCAGATAATGTTGTAATCTCTCCAAGCAGCTATGGCATTTCTTTGAGTTTTAATAAGTTACTGTTTTTCCTGGATTTGCTAACAGAACAAGATCTTTCAAGATTTTTTTTTTCCTAAATAAGATCTTTGAAGATAATGTACAATTAAGATGGAACCAAAAAGATGACTTGCTATATACGTGTTTGAGAACAATATAAACCACTTGGCACAGAACGTGCTGGATCACATTCACAAGTCCCACAGAATTAATTTAAAACCCTATTTTACTTCGCAATATGCACCAAGTGAAACACACAATAACATTATCATAAAAAAAGTTTCTCTTTCTATTCACATCAAATAAAATTCAGTACAATAACTTTATAAAATGTTCTTTTTCTTGCAGCCCAACAAATAAAAGCTTGTTTATATAAAAAAAAAAAAGAAAAAAGCTTGTTTATATATAAAAAAAAATTAATTAATATCTCAATCTAATAATAAAAAAATAATTATAAAATAAACACCATAAACTTCTTACCAAAAAAAAAACACCATAAATTTAAATTTTTACCATATTTATATATAAAAAAATGATTATCCTCACACACCCACCAAAAAATAAAAAAAAAAAAGGGAAAATTTTTTCTTTGACAGGACAAACATTGGAAATTTTAGTAGAACTTTCTGCCGCGTAAGCAACACGCCATATTCCTGTACCTTTTGGTTTGTTTTTTCATACGTACAGCTTGTTATTTCAATCTGTTCACACGCAACGCAACCACAATCAAAAAGCAAGGAAAAAGAAAACTGATTACATTAATATTATATTAATTTTGAGAGTGGGAGTGGGAGTAATATAAGTGATCTTTGACTGTTGCTTCATCCTCTACCGACGTGGACGGTGACCCACCTTTTCGGGTCAAAGCACGTGAGCCTATTAGATCTACTAATTAGTGAGACTAATAAATAATTACTACTTTGCCTTTAATTATTATTAATTAGTTTAATGATATATATATATATATATATATATATTTGTTTCCTCTCTCATATAATAGATTCTTCTCCCACATGACAAAGAGAAATGCGAAAAACAAACTTTTCGGTATTAAGATAACACTTTCCTAATAATTAAACAAAATCCTTAAAAATTTTCAATTATTGAAATATAATCAACAGAGCCATAATCGATTTATTTTATTTATTTATTTTAAAGTGCAAAAATATTTTGCTAATGTATGCTTATCTTATGTCTTTGTGTTTGTTCTAGATTGGACAATATGGATAAATTTATTTTAAAATAAGTTGGATAAAAATCCAAATAAAATGAGCTTTATTTTGGAAAAAAGATGTACATACCGACGTGAAGGTTATGCTACCTTAAATAGGGATAAAACCTAATTGAGGACAAGTTGTATGCAAGTCCATGAAAAGGATTCGGACCGAGTCAAAATTAATGAGCTTTTATATATCTTGGGAGTATTATAAAAACTACAGCTAGAAGACCCAAATATTAATTATTTTTGTTTTGGAGAAGCAAGAAGCAAGCAATAATATAATGAGTTTCACTTGAGCCACTTGGCTGTAAAGTTGGGCAGGTATTCGTTCGTGTTAACTAGAAGTTGCTTTTGTTGACTAAGAAAAGCATCATTGGTCATTTTTTATTGGGTTGAGAGGCTGTGCTGTGTCAGATAAATTTTTTTTTTTTTAAATAATTAATTCTGTGGGGGTTGTGACTTGTGAGTGAGACTTGAAAATGATCGAGAACCACATTTTTTACTTTTCATACAATTTGAAGCAAGTCTCCTCTCCTGTTGTTTATTTTCCAATCTCACATTTATTAAAAATTAAACCCGGCCATAATAATTTTCTCTTTGTAGTTGTAATTGTAGCTAGACCCATATAATTGTTTTGGACCCACGCACAAATTGAATCAATTAATGGGTCTCACTGAATTTGACTTGATCATTGGAATGGAATAGATGGAATAGTTTGTTGTTTGTTGGAGCTGGGTTAGAGATTTGGACCAATTCAATCTCAATAGTTCGTTCCAGGATTGAAATAGTTTGATGATTTTTTTGTTGGTGGCTTCAATAGTCCAGAGTCCAGATTCCAACGCCGCCTTGACCGTTGTAACTTGTAAGCACTTGGGATCAATATCTTTAGCAGATGCCCTAGCTAGAGTGCAGCTGAGAGTGGAGTTGGAGAAAGTCATTACAACAACTAATAAATGTTTCTCAAAAAAAAAAAAAAAAACTTCTGAGAAATGATTCCAAGAAGGATGTTAATAATAAGTGTAAGCGGATGATTGGATCGATGGAGGAGGTAGCAGATATATAGATTCCGGAGTATTCACTTCTTGGATCTTAATTTAGTCACATATTATCAAAGGTTCTCAATTTGATTCTCACTGATTCCATTTCTTATGTCACTTGGATCCAATTTTTTTATCGGGCTAATAAATAACTTATTGATAGATCATGATTTAAGTAAGATTAAATATTAAAATAAAATGACACATTTCATTTAATGACAGCATTGCCAAAATATCATCACCCTCAAGTCCTAGACTAATATCAAGGTACGAGACAATTAAAAGTGGCCCTATTAATATAAACTTTACCTCAATCCTTCCATTGAAGCAACTCTCTAATTATGAGAAGGTGATATTACGTGTCCATTTCATAGAGCAAATTTCTTAAGGCAAGGTAGTGAGACTCAATGCCTAAGAGAGGTTTGCTCCATGAAGAGGGCTTATGAGATACTTTCTTGAATCTCAACATATGATAATGATACATAATTTTGTAGTTAGGTTATTTCTCAAGAATATTTTAATCTTTGTCTCATTTATAGGACTTTTTTTTTTCTTTTTTTCTTTCAATTTTTCTTTGTTGTTGTTGTTTGTGATTAATTTTATTTTATTTTTATTTTTGTAGAGAAGATGCTTATGTTGGAATTGTAATATTGTGTGGTTGCGACTCCATCACCCATTCAGTATCGATGTGATATATAACGTAATTGTACTTTTATTTTTTATTTTTATCTACAAACCGTGCATGAAACATAAGGCTAAGCAGATTAAAATACGTTTTGTTTATTTATTATTATTATTATTTTCCTAAATAAGAGAAATAAAAAATTACTAGAAGAAGATGATGTTGCCGACATGGCACGCATAAACGCAATGTTGGAAAGTCAAAAAAAATTTGGCAACTTGGATGTTGCAATATGACAACATATATGCAAAGACATATTGTTTTTGTTTTCTTCTGTTGCTCATCGATCTCAGTCAATCATCATCTAATACCAGCTGTCAATCAAATACATTAAACATGGATTTTATTTATTTATTTATTTATTTTTGTGTAGAACAATCAACTATGTGGAGGACTATGTCTATGAGACAGTACTGAATTGAAAGTTATAGCATCATGGAGGAGACCTGATCGATGCACACATTTCGAGGTCAACCAAGTCAATAGAAATTATCTTATCTTTCTAATTTTCTTTTTGCACACCCTGGGCTCCATAATTACTCTTCTTTCTTTTATTCATTTTTTTTTTTTATTAATAAAACTGGATGTTTCGGTTGCAAATATTAACGAGTACAATTCAATTAAGCCATAAATTGTATTTACTCCTCGCTACAAAGTACAATAAACAATGTTTATAATGCATTACTGTTTCAACCTGTAATCGTAAAGCATGTTACTAGCGTATTGACTAACACTATAAAATGTATTCTATTAATCATATTATTATCATTTTTTAAACATTAGATTAAAAAATTAAAATTTTAAAAAATAATGTGATTGTTGTGATACCAACAAATTAGGAACGGCAACGGGTCAGGTTTGGACCGGATTTTTTCATACACGGACCCGACCCGCGGGCCTATACCCTTGGCCTGGACCCGGTCTGTTTATTAAACGGATTTTTTTCCTGGGGCCCTAACCCGCCTCGCCGGGCCCTGCGGGTCCCGTTTATGCCAACCAGATTTGGGCCCAATCTGCGGCCCAAATCGTGGCCCAACCAAAAAAATAAATCAAATGAAGCCCAAATTCATTTTTGCCCCCTCTCTTCCCTCTGCAACATCACCCCTGTGCCAACCCATTGCCAATGAATTGGGTATGGAAAGTAACAATAAAAGTTCAACTAGAAATTCATCACTGTTTCAAACTACCTGAGCTCTTCAAAGGAATCAATAAAAAGATCATTTTTTTATATTACATGAATGCAAATATAATACTTTCAAAAACCGAAACTTAAGTAATAATCACAGCTAGAAACTTGTATATAAATTCAACTCATTTTGGGAACTTTTACAATCAAAATTAGGAAATGATTAACAAAATCAGTAACCCAACCCCCTAAGAAAACCCATACCCAAAAAAAAAAAAAAAAAAAAAAAATTCTTCCTTGCGTTGTGTTCTTATTATACCCACTAAAAAACCCATAGAAAAATCTTAGTATCACATACCATAATCAAAACAATTGTAATGTCTTGCTGTCATCATTAATACCTAAAGACATCACCCACATCGGAATCACAGAACAGAAGTATTGCAAATTACCACCAACCCTAGCCGAGACCCATTCCACCACCACCAAATCAAGCCTCCAAAAATCAGAGAAAACAACTCACATGATTGAGACAAAATGAACCCCGAAAAAAAGAAAAAAGGAAAAGAAAAGATAGAGAACGAGGTGGTCTGATGGAGAGACATGGAGGGAGCGAGGCGGCTGGGCTGAGGCAGTGAGGCGTGGGAACAAATGGGGCTATGACCGGCGGCAGTGATGCAGGGATGAGAGTGAGTGTGAGATTAACTAAGGGTAAGAGTGTGTGAGGGTGAGGGAGGGGGGCGGCTGGCATAAGTGAGTGAGAATAAGCGAGGTTAGGGTTAGGGTTAGGTTATATATATATATATATAGGTTTTTTTGTAATTTTATTTTTATTCTAATCGGGTCGGGTCGGGTCCGGGTTCGGGCCAGGTTTTTACCAAAACCCAAATTCGATCCGGACGCACTTCGGGTTTTTTTTAATCCAAACCCGACCCTATTCTTTATCGGGCCGGACCGGGTACCTGCGGGTCGAGTAGAAATTGCCATCCCTACAACAAATCACAGTCAATTTTTTTTCTAATATTTTATAGTTAAACTGTTAATAATATTAGTTAGTATGTGGTGTTAACTTAATTGTATAGAGTACGGGAGAAGTAGGCAAGTTGATGTCTTTGGTATTTTCAAACAATCAATTAATTTTTTTTTTTTTTAGATTTTTAATCTATGGTGTCTACTCCTAATGATAGCTCCAAAACACTAATCAGTTTTTAGTGTAGGTGGGGATTAAACCCCAAATCTCTTATTCAACCATCAAAAAACTTTACTAATTGAACTAACTGAAACCCACTACAATCAATCAATTAATCTATGCGTGCGTTTTTTTTGTCACTTTAAACAAAGATTGATTTGAGGGTGTTGACCGGCGTGGGTTTCTACCAACCATTATTTGGTCCCATGAAGAAGCCTTTGTGTTTCATGGTCTTATTGCATTTTTAATAGTTTCAAATATATATAGACCGGAATTGTGAATTAATTTATTTTTTATTTTTTTGTATCTTATGTCATATCGTATCGTGTATAGTAAGATTCTCAAACACTTAATAAAATATATAAAAAATTATAGATACAAATATATAAAGGGTATATTCATTATAAATTTTGAATATATTCAACTAATAGCTAATTTATTCATCACTTATGTAATAATATTTAACAAACTAACTAAATAAACTAAACTTGTATGTGTTTATAAAATACATATTTCCATCGCATATCTTTGGTGCGAAAGTCACTCCACAAGTATAAGTGTCTGTGGAGTGTGGGGGGAAAGAGCCAGGATTCAAATATCTAGGAGGAAACTTCACACACAATCAATCAATTAATCTATGCGTGCATTTTTTTTTGTCACTTTAAACAAAGATTGATTTGAGGGTGTTGACCGGCGTGGGTTTCTACCAACCATCATTTGGGCCCATGAAGAAGCCTTTGTTTTTATGGTCTTATTGAATTTTTAATAGTTTCAAATATATATAAACCTGAATTGTGAATTAATTTTTTTATTTTTTTGTATCTTATATCATATCGTATCGTGTATAGTAAGATTCTTAAACACTTAATAAAATTTATAAAAAATTATAGATATAAATATATAAAGGGTATATTCATTATAAATTTTGAATATATTCAACTAATAGCTAATTTATTCATTACTTATGTAATAATATTTAACAAACTAACTAAATAAATCAAACTTGAATGTGTTTATAAAATACACATTTATCATTGCATATCCTTGGTGTGAAAGTCACTCCACAAGTATAAGTGCTTGTGAAGTGTGGGGGGAAAGAGTCAGGATTCAAATCTCTAAGAGGAAACTTTACACACATATACACTTAGATTTGGTTAGAGTATAATTTCTATCTTGTATAAAAAATAAAGTAAAATACACTTTCAAATTGATTAAACTCAAAAGTGATATACATTACAAATGACCCAAAATAATAATTTTTTTTTCATCATATTTCCTAATCAACTCAATCTAAGTTAATCTGTTTGGAAATTTGTAAAATAAAACCCTTCCTTTGGAAATCTGTTTCAAATTCTTTACCTACAAAATCCAATCTTATCAACAGAAAAATTCTGCAAGACCTAGTGTGTCATTTATGCTCATCAGCAGCTGAGAATGTGGTTCATGCTCTTTAGGGTTGTGAAAAAATAAAACATATCTAGTCTCAAGACTTTGGCTGGGTGGATTGAATAGCAGCAGTAGATTTTTCCTTCAAGGACCTGGTTGAAAAAATAAGGGAAAAGCCTCATACTTTGGCACTCTTTGCTATCACGGCTTAGGCAATTTGGCACCATAGAAACAAGTCTCAATTGCAGGAATACTCGATGCCGCTGGACAGAATTGCTACTCATGCTAAAGACTATATCAAAAATTTGAAGAGCCTAGAATATAGCCACCCACAGACATAGAGCATTGTTAGCAAAAAATGGAATCCTCCACCATTGAATTCATACAAAACCAACTTTGATGGGCTATGTTTAATGAGTCAAGTGAAGCGGGGATTGGTGTTGTTATCAGAAATTGTAAGGGAGAAATCATGGTGGCACTTTTAGAAAAAATTCAAAAACCACAATCTATAGTGGCCTTAAAGATGCTAGCTGCCAGAAGGGCAGCCCTCTTTGCCCGTGAATGTGGTATTCAACAATCCTCATTTGAGGGAGATTCTGAGTTTGTGATAAATTCTTTAAGACATGGAGAGTTGCTGCATTCCTTTATTGGTTATCTTTTAAAAGACACAATGTCTTATGTAAGCTTTCTTCAGAGCTTTTCCTTTCCTCATGTGGGTAGACAAAGCAACTTCATTGCCCATGCCTTAGCCCAAAGAGTAAGGCTTTCTTTTCCTATTGTAGTCTGGATGAAGTCTGTTCCTCCAGCCATAAACTCTTTTGTTATGTTGGATATTTCGTCCATTGAGTAATAAAGTTTACACATGTAGGGGGACAAATTGATCCGCGGCCCAAGAATGACCTAGACTATGGCCTAATAAGCCCATTACAATAGATTTGTTAGAGAATGAGTTGGATATTGATCGCTTAACAAGTTAATGTTAATCACAATGAGAAAAGCCGCCAATGAGATGACTTAGACCACAAATTATGAAGAAAAAGGATCCTCGGTCAAGCCCGAGGAATGTCTGTTTTATATATACGTATTTCTTACTTCTTTGAACAAATATTTCAGTTCTTCGTTACAAAGCTCTTTATTCTCTCATTTTTCCTCTTTTTTTTGGATCCCCTCCCATAAGGATCTTCATTTTTATTTTATATTTACACATAGATTATCTTAGTCCTACATCTAGAGGGCTGAGATCGCATTCCCAGGACTTTTGTCTCATCCGGAATGTACTAGTAAGCTTCTACAGTGCAATTTGAGCTGTGCCACCACTGTTCATGGTCATTTCCTCATTAATGTGACTAGTGGAGTAGTTGTCTTGCATTTAATGTGGAGGGGATAGCTTCTACACCTTTCTCCTTTCATCCCCCTTATAACTCGTGCCGAGTCTACTTCCTCTATGATATTTTAACTTCACGCGCTTCTCATGGTTACTGCTCGTCCCCAAGGTCAGCTAGTGCTCGTCTCGTGGTTAACCAATGGAAGGGGTGGGAAGATTACCACTCCCTCTTTTCCTAGTCTTTATATAGAGAGAGATGTAAAGCTCCTCTCTCTATTTTGTCTCCCTAGAAGTAGAAAATAATTCAAACATGCTCATTTCACCTGATAACTTTGCCCAGGGAGCTTTTTCTTCCCTAAACTCATAAGTGCGTACTTTTGTTAACCAGAGTTTTTCCCTTACTCTTTTTACACTAGTTGATTTTTTTTCTTTTTCCCAAATGGGTAAATTTTTTAGTTTGGTGGAGACTCCTCAAAACCGAGAGGAGTTTAAGAAATACTATGGGATTCCCAACAATGTGTCCATATGACATTACAACTAGGGTGAATGGCATGAGAGGAGGCCTATTGGTGCAGTTGTAATTCCTATGATTGCCTTCATTGAAAGAGGTATGAGGATTCCTATGGGTAGAGTTACTAGTGATTTTTTAAAATATTTTTAGATTGTGTCCCACCTAATGCATTCCCAACATGTTTAGAATATTAGGGAGTGTGGATGCCCTAAACGAAAAATTGGGTTTACAACTTACCCATCATGACGTGAATTGGGTGTATAGTTGTCAAAAAGGTGTCGATTTTTTTTTGGGGGGGGGGGGGTAACTACCTAAAAACTAGGGTTTTTGTCGTTAGACTTATCATTTGTCTCCCTGAGACGATCAAAGGCATGGACGAGGACTTTCTCATCATTTCGGGGGAGTGGCATGACGAACTCCATTGCCCTATCAAGGACGGAACCCCAGGTGGGATGGCTTAAGGAAACTTAATAATAATTAGCATTAGCTTAGGAAACTATAAACTACCTTTTAAGTGCCATTTCGCCATTTTACCTTTACATGTGTTCATTTGTCTTTCACTTGTTCAGATCTAGGCTTGTCCGAGTTGTAAGCTAATCTTAGCTCTTAATTTTTTCTTTTCAGAGAAAAAAGCACTGCCAAAAGATGAAGTTTGGTGAACTTCGAATTATTGAGCGGGTCTTAAGATCCAAAATTTTCTTGCATAAGGACGGTCAGCTTTGTGCAATCCATGTGATCCTAGGCTTCACCCTCATATCCAACCGCTTCTAAACATCCAAGCACGTGATCAAGGCCTGAGACTCCTGCCTCGCTCTGGTTGATGTGGCCATTGAAGGTTTTATAGGCAAACCTCCTCTAGAGGGAGCACAGATAGTCGAGCTCCCTACCTTTAAAGATCCTGATCCCTTAGAACTTCTTGTTCCCGAGAATCCTCAACTTGTCATAGAAGAGATCACCTCCTCGAACGAAGGAGAGGAGACAGAATCAGAAGACATCGTCTTGGAGGAAGACACTGAAAATCCTGTCCGAGATGGGGATTTTGAAATCTTCTACCACACATACGCATCTGAGGAGGAGGCATTCAACCTACAACTAACTATAGCTCTAGTCAGTGAGGACTAAGAGAACACCGAAGTACCAAAAGGCATGGTGATAGAGAAAAGGCTACCAGACCTACTTTCTCTATTTGAATCCCATGCTGGAACCACAGTTCCTGAGGTTTCAATTATTCCTAAGCCTCCAAACCCAATTATTCATGCCCTTGTCCAGATGATGCCAGCCGATAAAAAACAAAAGAGGGACAGAAGAGGGGGTAAGGGAGTTGTAGAAGAGGGCAAAGTTCAGGAGGAAACTCCCTCAGAGCCCACTAAGGTGGTCAAAGTGACCCACGCCTAACAAAGAAAAGGTGTGGAAAGCTCAAGCACTGCCTTTGAGCATAAGTCTAAGGTTCCAATTTGGAACCCCACCTTTAATTTGGACGACTCGCCTCTTCGGGAGGATGCTTCCATCAACGACTTTGACGGTGGAAGAGCAGGCTACATAGCCAATACCATTGAACAAGCCCTTCTTCTCCTAAGGGACATGGATGAGCTTCGAAACTTAAAGAAGCACGAGCTTTTCCTGTCCGTGAAGAGGGACTTAGCCTTGGTAAAGTTTCCTTACCCTTATTATATATATATATATATATATATATATATTTAACCTTCAAAATCCTTTCTTTGCATACTCTTTCACTGACTTTTATGCTAATTATCCATTTACAGGCTACCCAAGCTGCCCATGTAGCGAAGGAGTGGGTTGACAAAGCATTCAGGGACGTGAAGGAGAAGGAATTTAAGTTCTTGGCTGTGCAAAAATATCAAGCTATGACAGATAAAAAGCTAAAAGAGACCCTTCTCAAGCTGGCAGAGTGTGATAAGGCCAGGAAGAGTGCCAAGGCTTCTATTGAAAAGTCAGAGAGGCAATCTTGGGAGTAGCTTGTGCAGTTAAGGGAAGCTGAGAGTCAACTCTCTATTGCTCGGACAACCATCACCGAGCTGAAAAAGGAACTTGTCAAGAAGGACAAGGAGATGGAAAAGGTCGAGTAAACTGCATATGACTAAGGGCAAAAAGAGACTGAGGCCCACCTCAAATCCCAATTCCTCGTTGTGTGCGCTTTTGCCTCCAAACTTGGATTAAGGCTTTGAACACTATTGGAGTTGACCCTAACTCCGAGCTGAGGAACCTTGAGAAGGCCTTTTACCTTCAAACTATCAGAGCTCGTCCTGTCAGCCAACCTTTTGTTAGCACCTCTGCCTCAGCTCCTAGAGGTTCCATTGAGAACCCTCTGGCCAAGTCCAACGTTGCTACTCCTGCCCAAACCAAGTCTATCAAGCAGCAACCCAAAACCACTGCTCCTGTTAAGGCCAAATCCACTAAGTTGTAGCCCCTCACCACTGCACCTGCAAAGCCCAAGCAGATCGAGCTGGCCATTTCTAAGCCCAGTACTGCCACTGCCCAGAGCACTAAGGTGGGAACCAAGGCACTTCCAACTGCAGAAGATCTCTCTAAGAGTGCCCTACTGACCACAGTGGCTCCTCCTGCCCCAACTTCAGCTGCTGAAGTGCAACCTAGTACAGGGCCAGAGGCACAGAAGACTTCCTAAGCTTAAAGAATGTGCAGTGGATTCCCATGCTATTTTGTTATTTTTATAGTTGTTTGTTAGTTATATTTCTTTTTTCTTTTTTTAAATAGAAGGCATTTTGTTCTTACTTCCCTTCCTTGTCCTATGTATCTTTTGAAGCTTGGATTAATGGGAAACTCTTATTGGCTTTTTGTCATTTCATCCCTGTACTTACATTTTTATAATCTTAAGCTCTGTTTATCATATTCTCGTATAAAGAAATGCTTACACTAAGTGTTAATTTCCCGAGGTAAGTCACCCAAGAAACAGAACATAACTAGGGTTATATTGAATATCACAAACATAATCCAAGTATTAATTTTCCTAAGGCAAGTGATTGAAGGAACTTAACTTAGTAAAGGCTTAGTTTAATACATAAAAACAATTTAAGTGTTAACTTACCTAAGACAGGCATTCCATGGAGTTGAATCCAAATAAGGTGTTACTTAACATAAAAATGATCTTAGTATTAATTTACCCAAGGCAGATAACTCAAGGAGTTGAATCTAACCAAGGTTCTGTTTAACATAGAAAATAACCTTAGCGTTAATTTACCCAAGGGGTTGAATCTAACCAAAGTTTTGTTTAACATTGAAATGAATTTAATGTTAATTTACCCAAGGCAGATAACCCATGGAGTTGAATCTAACCAAAGTTTTGTTTAAAAACTAAACGAATAATGGAGAGCATTAATTTACCTAAGGTATGTGGTCCAGAACCAAACATGACCAAGATTCTGTTTAATACTTAAACAAATAATGGAGAGCATTAATTTACCCAAGGTATGTGGTCCGAGGAACCAAACATGACCAAGGTTCTGTTTAATACTTAAACGAATAATGGAGAACATTAATTTACCCAAGGTATGTGGTCCGAGGAACCAACACGACCAAGGTTCTTTAATACTTAAACGAATAATGGAAAGCATTAATTTACCCAAGGTATGTGATCCGAGGAACCAAACATAACCAAGATTCTGTTTAATACTTAAATGAATAATGGAGAGTATTAATTTGCCAAAGATATGTGGTTCGAGGAACCAAACATGACCAAGGTTCTGTTTAATACTTAAACGAAGTGGTCTGAGGAACCAAACATGACCGAGGTTCTGTTTAATACTTAAATAAATAATGGAGAGCATTAATACACAATTGTTGAAATGGAAGTTGGCATAATTGCCTTTCATTAATAGTCGTACTTTCGCAGGTTATTTACATTCCATGGACGTGGTACAACATTTTTATAATGTTGAATTTATTCAACCATGTATTGGCTTTATTCTGTGCAAAATTTGCTTGTATTTCAGCAATTAGATGCCCTATATTTAGGTGGGAATCATGTAAGGGTTGTGTGTGAGAGAGTGTGAAGAATTCAAGTGTGTGAGCATTTAGAAAGGTTCTTGCGACTGGATCTCGCGAGTGACTCGCGACTCGCCAAAATGCTACACGTGTGAAGCATGCAAGAAGCTAAAGGGACACAACAGCTGGAGCATTACAGGACAAAAAAGGACAGTCTGGCCTGACAGTTATCTTGTGACTCAAACTCGCGACTCATTCGAGTAGCAAGTGAGTCGCCAGAACACCCTATTTTTTGTTGAAAAATGTCTTTTCACACTTTTCATGTACTCTGGCTTCCAAAGAGAATTTTGAGAGAAAAACCCTAGAGAAAAACAAGATTGACTCATCCATAATTTTAGACATTTGATTCTCCAAATTCCTCTACTCTTACGCTCTCCATTGACATACCCTTGAGAGGTTCATTAGCCAAATCCTTATCTCACCATACCCATATCAGTGAGGAGGTAATTTGGTGCTTAGGAAACAGTTTAGTGATGACCAATTTATTTGGTTAATGCAATGGCTTATTGTAGGATCTGGAAAGCTAAAGAAGATACGGTTAAGCTTAACCTTGTTGGAGCAAGAAGCTTGGAGGGCTTAGGTGCATTGGGTAGATTAGGCTTGGAGGGTTTATTGCTATTTGTGTATCCCAATTTTATTCTTTAGTGGATCATTTTACTGCTTGGAAGGTGGCGAAGATGTTTTTTGTCGAGTTCTTCGGTTTCCTCATCGATAACATGTGCCGGTGTTATCTTTGTATTTGCATCTCTCTAACCTTTACTCTTTACCTTTAATTGCTGATGTGTTATGATTAATTATGGTTTAGAGTAGGTTGTTTATTTAGGTATTGCTTGTACTTATTATTCTGCACATATATTGTTTGAGTATAAGCTTGTGTTGATTATTTTGGAATTGAGAGTCTAAATATTCACTAGTGTTTTATACACCAAGTGAACTTTCAATTTTCATCTAGATCCTTCAAAAATTAGGCACCTGTCCTAGACACCGAAGTGATGCGATATGACCCTTCCCAATTGGGCCATAACTTTCCCCATGATGGATTCTTTGCAGTACCTACCACCTTTCTCAGCACTAGATCTCCTGGGGCTAATGGCCTTGCTTTCACCTTGGTATCATACCCCTGTTTGAGCTTCTGCTGATAATACGCCATTTGAACTATGACTGCTTTCCTTTGTTCATCAACCAAGTCTAGGCTTGTTTCCAACAACTGATTGTTACTATCTAGGGTGAATAAGCTCATTCTTAGCGTTGGGAACCCAGACTCTAGGGGGATCACAGCTTCAGATCCATAGGTTATTGAGAAGGGTGTTTTCCCCGTTGACCGACAAGGAGTAGTCCGGTACGTCCAAATTACGTGTGGTAGCTCCTCTAGCCATCTACCTTTTACATCATTTAATCTCTTCTTGAGCCCATTTACTATAACTTTGTTGACTGCTTCAGCTTTCCCATTCCCTCGTGGATAGACTGGAGTTGAATATCTGTTTCTAATGCCCATCTCATAGCAATATCTCTTGAATGCTTTACTATCAAATTGAAGCCTATTGTCAGAGATGAGGGTGTGAGGAATCCCAAACCGAGTAACAGTATTCTTCCAAATGATTTTTTTTTTGCATCTAAATCCCTGATGTTGGATAATGGCTCGGCCTCTACCCACTTTATGAAGTAATCAGTTCCGACCAGGAGCCATCTTCGATTTCCCACAGCTCTGGGAAATGGCCTTACAATATCTAAACCCCACTGAGCAAATGGCTAAGGACTAGACAAGGGATTGAGTACCCCCCCTGGTTAATGGATATTTAGAGCAAACCTTTGGCATTGGTCACACTTTTTGATGTACTTCTGTGCTTCTTTCTGCATACTTAGCCCCCAATACCTTTGAGTAAGAGCCTTATGTAATAATGACTTGCCCCCTGTATGGCTTCTACATATTACCTAATAAAACTCTTCTAAAAGTGGTTCCACTGCTTCAGGATGAACACAAAGTAGGTATGGTCCAGAGAAAGAATGCTTATACAGCTTTTACTCCTTAAACAACCGGAATCGAGGAGCTTTCCTCTGTATCTTCTCCGCCTGTCCTTTCTCATCGGGCAGGGCTCCTTCCCTGAGGAAAAGAACAAGAGGATCCATCCAATTAGGTTTGACCTTGATTTGGTTAACTTGAACGTTACCCTTCTTCCCTTCGGCAGGCTTATGTAGGTCCTCAACAAGTATAACTCGAGGTAGGTCTTGTCCAAAAAAGGTCGCTAGAGTTGTTAAGGAATCAACATGAGTGTTACCACTCCTCGGGATTTGTAGTATAGTGAAAAGTTTAAAGCCTAATTACAAACACCGAGCTTGATTCAAATAATCTTGCATTCTCAAATTCCTAGCTTCTAGTTCTCCTTTTACTCATCCTAGAATCAACCTTGAATCCGAGAACACTTTGACTTCCTTTCCTTCCATTTTCTGAACCATAACAACCCCTATTAGTAAAGCCTTATACTTAGCCTCATTGTTTGTGGCCGAGAAGCCTAATCTTAAAGATTTCTCAATGGTGATCTTGTCTGGGTATACTATGAGCAATCCAACCCTAGATCCTCTTTAATTCGCCGCACTGTCTACATAAAGTTTCCAGGGTATGGGCCCTTGTTGAGAAATTGTCTGAACTTGCTTCCCTCCTGAAATACAGTTCTCCTTTGTTGGAGACTCAGTAAACTCAGCCACCAAATCCGGGAGGACTTGCCTTTTAATAGAAGTTTGGGGTATGTACTTTATGTCAAATGCTCCTAAGATCGTCCCCCACTTGGCAATTCTCCTTGTATAGTCAGCCTTTCAAAGTGACGATTGTAGGGGGAGTTGAGTTAAAACTACTACTATATGAGCTTGAAAATAATGGGGAAGCTTTCGCGTAGCATGCACCACTACTAGAATGACTTTTTCTAAAGGGAGATAATGGACTTCTGCCTCGTGCAATGATTTGCTCACATAATAGACTGGCCGCTGCATTCCATTCTCTACCCTTACCAATACTAGACTAACTGCATGAGATGCCACGATGATGTAGGCAAAAAGGACTTCTTTCTCCTTGGGTTGAGACATAATAGGTGGTTGAGAAAGGATGTCCTTTAATTGCTAAAAAGCTAAGGCACACTCTTCGTTCCACTAAAACCCTTTCCACTTATGCAGGAGTTGGAAAAATGGCCTACATCTATCTGCAGACCGAGAAATAAATCTGTTCAAGGCTGTAATCATTCCTGTAAACTTTTGGACCTCCTTAGGATTCTGAGGAGGCTGTAAGTCATTGATTGCCTTAATTAGATCATGATTAACCTCAATCCTCCGATGGGTAACCATATAAACCATAAACTTGCTTTAACTGATGCCGAAGGAGCATTTAGAGGCATTCAAGCGCAACTTATGCTTCCTTAGCACTTCAAAGACACTTCTGAGGTCATTCATATGCTCAGTCTTTGATTTACTTTTTACTACCATGTCATCAATATAGACTTTAATATTCTTGCCAAGCTGGGGTTCAAACATCCTTGTCATCATTCTCTGGTAAGTAGACCCAGCATTCTTCAATCCAACTGGCATTATCCTGTAATGATAATTCCCGGTAGGTGTTACAAAAGCAGTCTTCTCTTGGTCAGCCAAAACTAATGGTATTTGGTGGTACCTCTGAAAAACATCCAGAAAGCTCATTTGAGGATGACCAACCATCGCGTCCACCAAATGGTATATCCGAGGTATCGGGAAAGGGTCCTTGGGGCAAGCTTTGTTTAGATATGTGAAATCCACACACACTCAACCATTTTCCACACTTCTTTTTTACCACCACGGTATTGGCCACCCACTCTAGGTAAAAAATCTCTTTTATTGCCCCTGCATGCTCAAGTTTCACCACCTCTTCTTTAACAGCCTTGGAATGCTCTTTAGAGCAGGGTTGAAGTGGTTGTTTCTTAGGGATGACAGTTGAATTAACATTCAGATGATGACAAATGAAATTTAGATCCACCCCCAGAGCTTCATAAGCACTCTAAGCAAACACATCAACATTCTTTCTAAGGAAGGCAACTAACTCTTCCTTCTGTGGAGGCAATTAAACTCCCACCTTAAAATACTAATTATCATCACTATATATTATAACTTTCTCCAGTTCCTCGCATCTTGTCCCCTCAGCTGTAGCCTCCGAGGACATCCTCATTTCCTTTGGTTGCTACAAGGCCTTCTCTGTAATGGCCGAGGATTCACCTTCAGATTGATGTCTAATTGTTGCCACTAGGCATTGCCTGGCCATATCCTAACTTCCTACCAATTCCTTGACTTGGTCCACTGAAGGATACTTCACCTTTTAAGTGCAAAGTTGAAGAAACAGGCCCCATGGCATGAAGCCAAGGCCTTGCCATGATAGCAGTATAGGGTGAATATGCATTCACCACAATGAAATCTACCTTAACCACCTTGGACCTTGCTTGGATAGGAAATCTGATCTGATCCCTTGGGATAATTGTTTTACCATCAAATCCTACAAAAGGGGAGGTATAGCTAGCCAAATCCTTTGGCTTTAACCTAAGCCCCTCATACAGATTAGGGTACATGATCTCAGCCCCACTACCTTGATCCACTAAGAACCTTTTCACATCATACCCCCTATATGAAGGGTAACCACCAAGGCATCATCATGAGGTTGAAAAGTTCCAACCTTACACTCATCAGAGAAACTTAAAGCTGGTCGGACCTCCAGCTTCACATGCTTAGAATCAGGGGTCAAATCATCAGCATGTGGTCTTACTATAGACATGACCCTTAATGGAAACGAACTTGTCCAACCTGGGGCAGCAAGAATAACACTGATTATTCCCAGGGGTGGTCTTGAGGAGGCATCCTTCTAGTATGCTGACCCAACTTGATTCCCCTGCCCAGTGGGTTGATACAGGAATTGATTCAATTTCCCAACCTTGACTAATTGCTCAAGGTAGTCATGTAGGGTCCTAAAATCTTCTATAGTATGTCCTTGTTCCTGGTGGTACTGGCAATAAAGACTTTGGTTTCGCTTCATGGGATCTCCTCCCATCTTATCTACCACTTGAAGTATGGCTCATTCGTTATGTTCCCTAAGATTTGATGTACAGGCTCCCTAAACACAGTGTTAACCACCTGGGCAGTCGTAGGCCTTGCATGCCTAGCAAAATCTCTTCTGGGCCGATTATTGTTGTACTTTTCTGACCTAAAATCTCTTTGGTCTTAGGGAATTACCTTTGCTTTCCCCTTTTCCTTGCTGCTGTCCTCCTCTACTCGCTTATATTCATCAATTCGTTCCATTAACTGCCACATACTTCGGGTAGGCTTCCTAGTTAAGGACTTCCTCAAATCATGCTTAGTGAGCAAGCCGACCTTAAACATCCTTATGGCAACATCTTCAAAATTTCTGTCTATCTCGTTAAACATTTCTCAGTACCTATCCGAGTAAGTTCTCAGAGTTTCACCCTCTCTCATAGTCATAGATAGCAAAGAGTCCAAAGGACGAGGAACCCTACTACAAGTGACAAATCGAGCTCCAAAGGCCCTAGTAAACTCTTGAAAAGAGTTGATTGACCCTTCCTCCAAATTGTCGAACCACCTCATTGCGACTAGCCCCAAGCTAGAATGGAACACCTTGCACAACAAGGCTTTATTCATCGAGTATACAACCATTCTTTGTTTGAAATGACTAACATGCTCCACCGGGTCTATTTTACCATTATACATGGTGAATGTGGGCTGTGTGAACCGCCGAGGAAGGTTTGCCCTATCAATCCTCCTACTAAATGGAGACTTCGAGATTTGGCGCAAAGCCTTGCTCATAGCATCATTCCCCAAGCCTTTGTAGGTCGGGCTCTTGCTCCTTTACCTATGATGGTGCTCTTCCTTGTAGGAGAAAGATTCACTAGAGGGGAGTCCATGATTAGGGTTTGTAACTATCATCATTATCAGATGGAGATTTTGTGCTTGATGGTGACCCTCCCCTTTGTTTCCGATGTAACTTCCTACGTAAATGATCTATCTCCCTCTGCATGTTCTTGGTATCCTCCCCATGTGACACATGACTCCTACTGGCATGAGTTGTGTGAACACTAAACTCACGATCTCTTCTTCATTCAAGATTCACAAAATGATCTTGACGTTGCGACCCCACTAACTCCTCTGAACCAACCATGACTAAATTAACTCAAGTATGCTCAATATTTCCCACAGACGGTGCCAATTGTAGGGGACGAATTGATCCGCAGCCCAAGAATGACCCAGACTATGGCCCAATAAGCCCACTACAATAAATTTGTTAGAGAATGAGTTGGATATTGATCGCTTAACAAGTTAATGTTAATCAAAATGAGAAAAAATGCCAATGAGATGACTTAGAGCACAAATTATGAGGAAAAAAGGATCCTTGGTCAGGCCCGAGAAATGTCTGTTTTATATATATGTATTTCTTACTTCTTTGAACAAATATTTCAGTTCTTCGTTACAAAGCTCTTTATTCTCTCATTTTTCCTCTTTTTTTCAAACCCCCTCTTATAAGGATTTTCATTTTTCTTTTATATTTACACATAGATTATCTTAGTCCTGCACTTGGAGGGTTGAGATTGCATTCCTAGGACTTCTGTCTCATCCGGAACGTACTAGTAAGCTTCTATAGTGCAATCTGAGCTATGCCACCATTGTTCATGGTCATTTTCTCATTAATGCGGCCAAAGGAGTAGTTGTCTTGCATTTAATGCGAAGGGGATAGCTTCTACACCCTTCTCCTTTCATCCCCTTCGTAACCCGTGCAGAGTCTACTTTCTTCCCTCTGTGATATTTTAACTTCACGTGCTTCTCATGGTTACTGCTTGTCCCCAAGGTTATCTAGTGCTCGTCTCATGGTTAACCACTGCTCGTCTCATGGTTAACTAATGCTCGTCCCTGAGGTTCGAGATGCATCCTTAGAAATAATCTTGGCAGTCCATTTAAATGGGATTAGGGATCCTCGTCCACACAACATGTATTTCTTCACAAAAAAAAAAAAAGAAAAAAAGAAAAAGAAGTTAATGTTATCATCATTTTGAAAACTTATTTCTTCACTGAAATTCTTCACCGCCATCAACATTTACTACGTCTTCTTGTTCTTTTATTTTAAATCTTTTTTTAAAAATATTTCTTCTTGTCATTCTAGTTTCTTAGACTTATAACAATAATAACCAAAAAAAAAAAATTATATTTTCAGTTAATACCTTATTCATAGTATGGAAAAAAGAAATTTGTAAGTATGACAAGTATAATTTTGGACATGTTATTTTATTAGGTTAAATAAGTAACCTAATAATTCTATGTTAAAAACAAGTATAACAAATTATTATATTTAATTAATAGTACAAAAGTTAAACCAAAAAACTCACTTTGAAGCATATTTCTATATAGTTTACGATACAATTCATACAATACACACATCGTATCGTACGATATTGTTAACTACACACACACACACACACACACACACATAGTTGTCAAAATGTGAATCGTATCGTGAATCGATTTTTATTTTTTCGTATCGTGTATCGTAACATACATAAACACTTATTAAAATTTATAAAAAAAATTATAGATATACATATATAAAAGGCATATTCATTATAAATTTTGAATATATTCAGCTAATGACTAATTTATTCATCACTTATATAATAATATTTAACAAGCTAACAAAATAAATCAAACTAGCACGTGTTTATAACATACACATTCAAATTGTTTAAATTTAAAAGTGATAATATATTTCAAATGACCCAAAAATTAATTTATTTTCATCATATTGACTAATCAACCCCATCTAAGTCAATGCTATCATCACGTTTGCTCATTTTGCAAATTTATTTCTTCATTAAAATTTTCTTTATCGTCATTGACATTTACTATCTCCTCTTGTTTTTTTGTTTTTGTTTTAATAATTAAAAAAAAAAAAAATTCTTCTTGGCATTCTAGTTTCTTGGACTTATAACAATAATGAAAAAAATAAAAAATAAAAATATTTTCAATTAATATCTTATTCATAGTATATAAAATAAATTTGTAAATATGAAAGTGAGATGTAAGTGTGTACTGTGTAGTCCAAATTTTGTAGAAGAAAGAGAGGGGGAAAAAAACTTATAAATATGTTGTTTTATTTGGTTAAATTAAGTAATCAAATAATTTTCTGTTTAAAATAAGTCTAACAATTTGTTAGATTTAAATAAAAGCATAATTTTTAACAAAAAATCTCATTTTAAAGCATTTGTCCATGTATCGTATGATACTTATGATTTTACAATATGATACGATTCATATAATACATACATTGTATCGTACGATTCATGAGTAGTTATGATACGCTGATATGATACGGAACTTTTTACACACAATACGATACGTATCGTATGATACTAACAACTAAGTATGTATGTATGTATGTGTGTGTGTATATATATATATATATGTGTGTGTGTGTGTGTGGCTAGCAAAAATTGACAGCTAATAAACCTGGTGGATGTTGAAGTGTTATTTTTGCACACATAATAAATTTTTAGAGGTGGAATGCAAGGTCAACCTTTAGAGTACCCAACTACAATATAATTAATAGTAAACAGATCAACTCGTAGTATGAAGTGAGCACACTAAAAAAAAGTAGGCCCTTTATTAGCTAAGTGTTCATCCTCGGGTTCAATCCAAGGAAGGGTTTTACAGTTGGTCAATGTATCTCTCGTTCTCTCTCTCACTTGTTTTACTTTTTCTCTCCCTTTTCCTCCCCTGCCAGATGTTTCTTGGCTTTATATAATTAGCCAAAATACATCTGGACTCTACATTTGGAGGGTTAGGATCACACTTCCTTGATATTTATCCCATTAAGGCCGTACTAGTAGGTTTTACACTGGAGTTTTTAGCTGTATGGGCACTGTTCATGGTCACTTCCCCATTAATGCAGCCAGGCAAGTGGTTGCAATGCATTTAATGCAGAGGGGATGGCTTCTATGTTCTTCCTCCCTCTCTCTTTGGTTCAGTTCCAAGTTACTCTACTCCCTCTTCAGGTTGCACTATGCTCCCTTTACCATGGGTCCTCCTCCTTTCGAGGTTAGGTGGGAGTCCTTGGACTCTTTATTAAATGCAATAGCTTAACTTCTCTACAAGTCACGTAAGCTCTTTTCAAGGATTCTTCATGAAGTTTTCTTCCTCGAAAATCCCCTTGCCCATTTAATTAGCAGCTTTCGATCCTCGTCCCCCCACAATATATATATATATATATATATATATATATATAGGGTTGGGTTCAAGTTACACATAGTGTAACCTTAAGCAATGTTACACCACCCAATAACTTATAGAATTCATGTTTTGAAAATCCCACCGTTGTTACATTTTCTATATGTTCTTAACATTCGAGCCAATTGGATGTTATTTACCATTTGATCCATAAACTCGTCTTTTATGCATTATTTTAAACTACAAAAACTTGAATTTAAACAATTGATTGATGACATGGCTATTAATCTTTGATCACCTTGAAATTTGGCAAGTATGGAGAATATATGAAGGTAATGTAATCTAACGGTAGAATTTTCAAAATTCACATCAAATTAAATTTTTTTTTTGGAGGTAAAATAGGTAGAATCTTTTATTAAGTAATCACTGTACATACAAAATATATGCCTTGTTTCAACAATTCGAAAACAGGGGGTAAAAGGTGCATAAAAGTTAATGCTCAACTATTAATACATAGCAGTCAGTCCTTCATAAGCTTCACTGTTGACCCTCGGCCTCTTTGTCCTGCAGCTGTGCCTGCATAAATCTTTGATATTCTTGCAAGAAACCGTTAGCCCCCCTCAGTATGTCTCTTGGATGGAGTTGGATCTGTTCAAAGTAAAACTTGTTCCTTGCATTCCAGATTGCTCAAGCTGTGACTGCCCACTTCTCCACATCATGCACTTCTAATTTATTCACCATCCTTTGGAGGAGCATAAAGAAGTCGCCTTCTGTATTAAGGTATTTCTAAATTCTTCCACTGCAAAGAGCCCATACGTTCCTTGCTAGGGGGCATTCCCACAATAGGTGTCCATCTGATTCGGGTTTCTGACAACACATACCACACATAGGGTCTACCTGCACTCTTCTCCTGTTTAAGTTCTCTCTGGTTGGCAATATATTTGAGCATGCCTTCTAGAGGAACATACAGACCTTTGGTGGCAAGTTCAATTGCCACAACTTCCTCCAAATTGATTCGTTTCTTATGGCTGCTGAGTGCTTACCCTGAAAAGTGTCCCTCATCCTTATAGCTTGCTTGTAGGCAGATTTCATCGAAAAAGCTCCTGATTTTGTCTCCTTCCATGTCAGGGTGTCTCGGCTTCCATCTTATGGCAGTGCAGTAGCCAGAATATCCATCCTTGTCCTGTGTGCAAAGAGGTTGAAGATTTTCTCCCTATCCCATTGTTTTGTATGTCCGTCTATCAGGTTATTGACCATCAGCCCCTGCTGTTATCCACCCAGAAAAACTGGTTCATGAGAGAGCCATTTGTGTGTACTGATGCCAATAGTTCGACCATCTCCCACCTTTCATTTAGACCCTTCTTGTATGATGTTTCTTGCTGCAAGTAAGCTCCTTCATACATAGGATGGGTTATTTCCCAAATCAGCATCCATAAAAGAGCAGTTTGGGAAATACCTTGATCTGTACACCTGGTAGAACAGTGAGTGAGTGTTATGGATAAGTCGCCATGCTTATTTTGCTAGTAAGGCTAAATTGAAGGCTTGTATATCTCGAAACCCCATCTTTCCTCTTGCTTTTGGGCTACAAAGCTTTTCCCAATTGATCCAATGAATTTTCTTTTCATCCCTCGTCTGACCCCACCAATATTTAGCCAATGTAGAGTTTAGAGTGTTGCATAAGGCATTTGGGATTTTGAAGATTCCCATAGTGTATGTGGGGATGGCTTGGGCCACTGTTTTTATCAGTATCTCCCTTCCGACCTTTGAAATAAATTTCTCCTTCCACCCCATCACTTTCTTTGTAATTTTCTCTTGTAAGCCTTTGAAAGTGTTGACCTTTGATCTTCCTCCGATCATGGGCAAGCCTAGGTATGGTTCACAATCTTCCATAATTCTGCCTCTAAATAGTGCTTGGATTTCTGCCTTAACCGAATCCCTTGTATTTCTGCTACAGAAGATGGATGTTTTGTGTGTATTTATAGCTTGTCCTGAAGTAGCTTCATACCTCCCAAGAATATTTAAAAGGTGCTGCCCCTCCTCCATTGTGGCTTGGCAAAAAATGAAGCTATCGTCTGCAAACAACAAGTGAGAAATGCATACTCCATCTTTACAAGATAAAATCCCACGTAGGTGTTTTTGTCTCCATAGCCTTTCTTATAAGGGAAGAGAGGCCCTTTGCACATGGTAAAAATATATAAGGGGATAGTGGGTCTCTTTGCTTTAAACCCCGTGAGAGTGAGATGTACCCGTTAGGTTCTCCATTAATGAGCATTGAGTATGTTGCTGTATGGACAGTCGCCATAGCCAGTTGCACCCACCTTTCATCAAACCCCAATTTTAGCATGATTTGTCAGAGGAAAGACCACTCAACCCAGTCATAGGCTTTGCTAATATCCAGTTTGATTGCCATCTGCCCTTTCTTTCCTGTTCTTTTGTTCCTTATCCTGTGTAACACCTCAAAAGCTATACTTGTATTATCAGTTATCAACCGGTTAGGAAGAAAAGCACTTTGTGAATCTGATATTACATTGGGCAGAATTAGTTTTAAGCAATTTGCTATCACTTTGGAGACAATTCTGGATACAACATTTTCTAGACTAATAGGCTGGTAATCAGATACATTTTTTGGCTCATTTATTTTTGTTATAAGGACAATATGTGTGTAATTCATCTTATGTAGAAAATGGCCTGAATGTAGAACAGATAAAACAACACTTGTGACATCATCACCTACAACATGCTAGAATTTTTGGAAAAAGAAAGGAGACATACCATCGGGACCTGGAGATTTTGAGGGGTGCATGCTGAACAAAGCCTTTCTAACCTCTTCCGGTGTGTATGGTTGAAGAAGTGTATGATTCATATTTGGATGGACCACCTTATCCACCGAGTGCAAGACCGACTCCAAATTTGTTAGATTTGATGTTGTGAACAAATTTTGAAAATAATTTTCAGCCAATCTGGCTATGTCAGCATCTGATGTACACCATTGTTCATGCTCATCTAGGAATCCATGGATATGGTTCTTTTGTCTTCGTTGGCAGGCTCTCTGATGAAAGTATCTTGTATTTTTGTCTTCTGCAGGAAGCTAAATAGCCCTAGAGTGCTGCCTCCAAAACAATTCTTCTTGTAAGAGCAAGAAATTGATCTTATCTTGAACTTTGTGAATTTGATCTTGGTTTTCAGCTAGGTTCATAGAGATTAGTGCTTCCAATTCTGTGTACTTTGATTTAATTTGCTCCTTAGAATTGCCCAAAGTTTGGCTCCACCTCACCAAAGCCATGCAGCAAGCTTTTATTTTTTCAAATAATCGGTGCATGGGGCTACTCGTGAGGTTCACTCCATCCCATGCCTCACGGATCACTCCCTCATAAGTCAGATCTGATGCCTACCTTTCTTCAAACCTCTTTGGCTTTCGTCTCCTACTTGTAACCTGTGTGACTTCCTGTGTTGTAATTAAAATTGGCTCGTGATCAGAGTATGCCGCATGAAGATGATGCACTCTTGCAAAAGGATAGAACTCTCTCCATTCTGTGTTTGCACATGCCCAGTCCAACCTCTCTTGAACAAAAGCCCTTCCCAGTCTCCCATTCCTCCAGGTAAATATGTTTCCAATGAAACCAAGATCGCTTAACCCACAATGTAATAGTGCTTGGCGAAAATCCTCCATTTGCCTGGGTGGTCGTGGGAGGGCACCTTGCTTTTCCTCTGATGACAATATCTGGTTGTAGTCACCCACACATAGCCACGACATGGAATCTCTAGAGTGTAGATGCTTCAAAGCTCCCAAGACTCATGTTTTCGATGTGCCTCCGATTTTCCATAGAAACCTGTTATTCTCCATGGTGTAGGTGAATTATTCATGATTCGGGCATCAATATGATTCAAAGAAAAAGTTTGTACATGTAAATCAACACCTGCCTTCCACATCATTACAAGACCACTCGCCCTATGGACACATGGGACTGCTAACATAGCATCATAGTGTAAATCTGCTTGAATAAGTTTCATCTCATCAACTATTTGTTTTGTCTCCATAAGAAACAAAATATCGGGAGCCTTCCCTCTCACCAAATGAGAGAGAACAGTGCCTGCACGGAGGTTCCCAAGCCCCCGGTAGTTCCAGCTTAGGACGATCATTGTGCTCGGCAGGGCTGATTTTCAGCCTCCACCGTTTTGATTTCAACATTTTTTTCCGCTGCCTTTGATTTTTTCCTGGACCCATCATGTGCTTCCCCCTCATGTGATCTTTTCTTCCCTGCTTCTATTGTTGTCGTGGGAGGTGTAGTGTTTGCTGAGTCTACCCTAGCAATTTTAGTCCACTTAGGAGTCTTAGGCCGTGGGGCTTGAAGTGGACCACGTGAATTCCCCTTAGAATCGTGTAGAGCTAGAGTTTCACTTTGAGAATTAATTGCTGAATTTCCCATATTGCCCATGTACATTACTGGAATGTTAATAAAATCCTCAGCATGCACTCCCACATTTTTCTCCTTCCTATTTAATTCCTTGTCGTTTGGGAGCTCTTTATTATCCGGGTTTATTTCTCTCATAACTCCTGGAGTTATTTCCTCCATAAAATCTGGATAAATGTTCTCCATAATTTTTTGTTTGGCCATGCCGTGACTGTTTTGTGCAGTGAATGCCATTATTGAGTCCGTAACCCCCTAATTATTGTCCTTTTCCATGCTTGTAACGGACCCAGTAGGAGCCACCACCGGTGAAACAGTTGTCCATGGAGGTTGGTGGTCCGTTGGTTGTCGATGGGGTGGGCTTGATGCCTCCTTTCTTGACTACTCTCTTTGCTTTCGAAACCCAGCCCGTAGCCAATCTCCATAGGGTAGCTCTTCACCCTCTGTGACAACTGAAGCTGAACACACCTTTGCTTCATGCCCCAACAGTCCACACCAAAAACATAATCCCAGCAGCCTTTCATATTGGAAAGCCACCCACACCGTATCTCCCTCCGGGCTAAGGACTGGCGCCCCACGGAGAATTGGTTTGTTAAGCGGCATGTCGACTCTGATACATAGGAATTTAGCTTGGTCCGCTACGATGGCTTTGCAGTCTACCTTGATGACTCTCCCAATTCCCCTTCCAATGTCTCTCCCCGCTTCCTCATTGATCAAGTCGAAAGGCAACCCCCATACTTGCACCCAAATGAGAATTGTTTCAAAACTCACCGAGAAGGCAGTCATTCCTTTTTCCCACCGTCGCAACAGTAGGATGTGATTTTTGAAACTCCATTATCCGTTATTCAGAACCCACTTCAATCGGATCTCCATCGCAAACTAAAATTGGAACAGCCCATCCCCCACCTCTGTAATCGTCATATCCTTCCCCATCTTCCATACGGACTTGAGAAAGTTTTTTGCAGCTCTGAAGTTTATGTTTTTAGTTATATGGAATCTTCCCACTAGACTAAGTGAACAGTCCTCTAATGTTTTCTCCCGATTTTCGGCACATACTGTAATCACCTCACCTTCATCTGTTGTCAACTTAATCTTTTGTAAACGTGCAATAAACTCCGAGTCCATGTTAAGGAAAGAAAAGAGAAGTAAAAGATGATGAAAAGACAAAGCCTACAACTAGCAGTGGAGGAGAGTTTGTTCTGTGGCCCACACCGTAGGATAGGAAGAAAAAAGTCTCACTCTACATGAGAAACAAAACTCCTAGCAAGAGGAGAAGAAAAGATGATCACGATCAACTTAAAAATTTTTGAGTGGTGTAACATTACTTAAGGTGTAACTTGAATCCAACTCATAAAAGAATATTAAACTCAATCTGCAGCCACAATAAGATAAGGATTAAGGGATCATGCCCTTAAAATTTCTGATTTTTCTTTTACTTTTATACGGCATAAAAATTTAATGCCATTTATAAGAGTGTTGGCTAATTTCTTTAAGTTTTGAATTAGTGTGCTAATTTCTATGTCAAAATATGTGTTTATGACGATTTTGATAATTGCAAAATCAAATAAGTAAAGATGGAGTCAATTAATTATTGAAAATCATGGGTTAATGAAGATTCTCTTGTGTGAAATTAGGCATCACTTGAGCAAAAATCCAAGTCAAGTAGAAACTACTTTTTTCCCCTCTATATAAACACAACCCTCTGTTTTATGTATATATCAAGTTACACCTGAGGTAACTTTACAAAAGTCACACATTTTTTACACCGTATATTTTAAAAGATCTAACGGTTGAAAAAAAAACGTCACTAAATGCTATTCCTTTTCCCCTCATTACCTAATTAATACTACATTTTTTTTTCTCTCACCTTATTAAATTCTTTCCATACCTTTTTTTTTCCTTTTTCTTTTTATCTATAGAGCATAATATCATTTTTTTTTTCTTTCCAATCGTTAAAGAGCACTATATAATTTTGGAGGGCAGAAACTTCAATACAAATCTATTTGCAAGAAATTCAACTAGTACTAGATAAGTTAAGAGACATAATAAGTACAAATCTATTTGCAAGAAATTCAAATGATCTAATCATGGCTATCCCTGAACTTGATTTTTTTTTTTTTGAGAAATTGTTAGGAATTCAGATACTAAATAGTACTTGCTCCTTTAAAATTTTATTTTGTTCTTTTCATTAATTTGCTTTATCCAAATGAACATGCTCTCAGTTAACAACTAACCAAGATGCTAAACAATAATTTTCAAGAACTCATAATAGCCACACCACTGTAAACAAGTAAATCCGTAACAACGAAACCACTTATAAGTTCTAATGTTAACTTGTAGGAGAAAATAATAAAAAATGGACACCTACTTGAAATTAACTTCTCCATAGCACTTTCTCCAAAAAAAGAAAAAAAAGAAAAAAAAAAGAAAAAAAAGAAAAAAAAACCCTTCTCCATAGCATCAGGTAGAAGAGACCACAAGTTTTATTCTTCTTGCTTTTTCAGTGGATATATTCCATTAGTTGATTAATAAAAATATAAAATTGATAGTGTTCCATTGTTTTCATAAAAGAAAAAAAAAATTATTCATAATATCTTGGTGATGACTCATTGCATGTACAATGTTGGTACAATTCTGGTTCTCAACGATGTAGACAACTAGTAGCAAATATTTTTGAATAGCAAAATTGGGTGTCACCCATATCAATATGGCCAAAAGCTTTGTGCAATGCCCATCGAGAATTGAGTATAAACTATATACCATATAGCTTCTTTGTAAATTTTTAATCCCTCTATCTGATATATCTCATATTTGAATAATAATTTTTTTTGCGTTTTGTGTAAAGCATATAATCTTGTTAAGCACAATCCAAATCACAATAAATTATTGTTATTATAGTTTTCAAACTTTTATTTTGAAAAACAATTTTTGTTTTTAACTAACCAAACATGTGTTTGATTTCAAAAATATAATAAAATTGATTTTCGTTTTTATTCTTAAGAACAAGTTTTTGGAAACAAAAAATAAAAATTGTTACCATCTTAAGTCTTTTGCTGAGGATATAAATCAGATAGACTCTAGACTGTAAAGGTTTTGTGAGTATAGATTAATTGTAAATGTTTCTTCTCTGGTTAATTTTCCAATGGAATTGGTTATCCCAAGAGTGCGTGGTTTTTCTTTTAAAGAATTCATCAAAAGTTTTTCATTTCGTTAGCTAATTTGTATGTTCCTTGTACTATGTTTTATTTCTTTATAAATTTTTGTGATATTTGTTGTGGCTGTGCAATCAATCAGTTTGTTAACTCTGAATTTAACCATAATCAATTTATTATCCACTGCTTAGGTTTTTAATGTCTAAATCTTATTTTTCAATAAGTCCATCTCTAAGAAAAATAATACTTGGTCCTTAAATATTGTAAATTATTGTTGTATCCTTAATAATATAAGGATACTTTTAAACAAAGCCTCAGCTAATGTAGTCATAAACACCAAAATGGAATTGATTTTTTCTTTGTTCTAAATGGATAAAAACCAAGGTAAGAAGGTTTGGTAAATCAAAAGTTATATATGGTATTACACCATTTTGAAACGCAATATGATAACTAATTTTAAATAATGAGGCATCATATACACTTTGAGTATATGAACATTTGATATTTACCTTTAGAGATATACCTATTATGAATTGAATCCTATATCTCTAAATATTAAAACAGGAAAAAGTATCACTAGTGTACAAGACAATGATTCTCATATTCAAGTTTGTAATGAATGTGAGAATGATATAGTTATATGTGACGTTAGAATCATCCGATGTGAGTAAAAATAATGCAATTATTGAATGTAATAAAAATACGACTATATGTGATGTTGGTATTATCTAATGTGATGTTGGAACCATTTGATGTAAGTAAAAATAAGGGAACTATCAAATGTAATAAAAATACGACTATATGTGATATTGGTATTGCCCAATGTGACAATAGAACCATCCGATGTGAATAAAAAAAAAAAAAAAAGAAAAAAAGAAAAAAAAAGAACCACCGAATGTGATAAAAGTACGGTCATATGTGATATTGTTATTGTCCAATGTGACAATGGAACTATCAAATATAACAACCGAATGTGACAAAAATAAAGTCTTATGTGATGTTGGTACTACATAATATAAAGCTAGAACCGTCAAATGTGAGTAAATAAAAATGAACCACTGAATGTGACAAAAGTACATTCACATTTAATGTTGATATTGTTAGGGTTTGTGTCCTAAAATCCAATTTATTGGCATGTTATAAATAATTAAATTATTTAATTATATGAGACTATTTATAAATGAACTAATGGGACATTATCATAGTCCTTGAGATGCATTGTATGTGATTTAGTTATAGAAGATATAAACTACAAGTTCTTTGTAAACTCAGATGCATTGTATGTGATTTATGTGATTTAGTTACAGAAGATATAAATCACAAGTTCCTTATAAACTCAAAATGTAGTTCGAAATCGGTGATGAAATTGGGCGTTTCATCTACGAAGACTATAACTCATCAACTAAAATGGTTTGTCTTGATTATGGAAGTGGAGACTTCTAGTTGATGTGTTGTTATGTCTTAAGTGTCTAAAACATATTGAACTGGACCGCTGTGAGATTAATTATTCAATTAACAACTGTCACTTGAATAATTAATCTCACGACTTCTAATTTCATAGACTCTCAATCCTAAGGGGATAGTGAACCCAATCATGAAATGTAGGTTACTTTGATATATCAGGAGTGAGATCTAGTTTAATGGTTAAAACCTTAGTATGTAGGGTAACCACACGTAATGTTGAGGGAACACATATTCTTAAGATGTAATTCATAATTTCGTTCTATAGAGACACGAAATATCCCCTTGAGATAAGTTTAATGGGAACTAGTTATTTAGGGCTAGCCACTTTAGTAAAGAGTTCCTAAAGTTTATATTTAAGAAATTAGATTTCATAAATATGAATAACTAAAAGATTAAACTGGGTACTCAAGGAATAAAATAGTTTGTTTGTTTTTAGACCCCTTAAAACACAACCAGATTAACCTAGTTAATTAGCCAAGTGATTACTTAGTCAAATTAAACAGATCTAGGTTAACATAAATATATCATATCATTGTAAAGTACGGAAAATAAAGAACACAATAATATGATAATACAGGAAAACCAAACTGGTAAAAAACCTGAGGAAGATTTAATCTAGCTATGCTCAATGTAAAACAAATCCACTATGAAAGAATTGAAGTTTACACAATAGCGACTTAGACCATTAACATCCTATTGCTACCTCGAGTGGGAAACTTACTGCCACGACCACGTGACTGCTTCGAGTCCACGGACTACTTCTTTCTTGGATTCCCAGCAAGCACAAGCACAAGCACTGCTACTGCAACTGAATTGATCACCAAGCTCTTAACATCAATCTAGATCTTGATAACCTTAAGTGTATGTGAAGGAAAATACCTCTAGATCTCACAAAAGATTCACACACACAGCATAAAGAGCAACCTCTAAACGTGGCTAGGGTTTCTCCTTTTATACTTAAGGCAAAACATAAAACCCTACACGTCAAACGGGCTTGGACTGAGTTGGAAAATTCTGCAGAAAAATAATCTGCACGAGATTTGATTGATCGTGTCTAATTTTCGATCGATCGAGCCAGACAGATTTACACAGTAAATTCTGCAGTACACTCGATTCCAAATTTACACTTAAACATATTTTGAGCAAGTCTAAAACAAGACTAAACATTTTGATTATGATTCGCCAACATTACAAATTGAAGTTCCAATACATTTAAACCTAAAGTCTTAGAACCCAACAAACTCCCCCTTTGGCAATCCGTGACAAAACAAAAATTTAAACAAAGTGCTCAAAATTTACAAAAAATAGCCCATTTCAATAACCTTGCCCATCAAACAAATCCAACCTAACTACTATCTATTAGTTGCAAATGATAGGATGAAGTGAGCTTATTATGGGTCGTCGTATCCCTATAGACATATATGAGGGATAGGATGAAGTGAGAGGGAAAATGAATAGAGAGTCCCACAAGAAGGGATAACAAAAATCGAGCACGAGGCTCTTTGATGGAGTTATAGTGAGACAATGGATGGAGAAGGAATGTCATCACCATGTTAAGGAATCTTGGACCTTTTGCAAAGCCTGAGCAATGGGTGTTTTTACGGTCACTTTAAGACTAAGGTGTCTTATAGAATAGAGATTAGAGTTTGTCTTTGGACACAATTCTCAAATGATCGCAGCTAGGGTAGTCAGGATGCGCTACCCTAGGAATGTGTAGTACCTCGGATACAATATCCGGAGTGATTACAATGTGCGTACCTCGAACGCGAGTGACAAAATAAGGTACTGAATAATCAAATCCGTGCATATTGGAGTAAAACTCATGTATGATCACGGAGGGACAAGTGACTGGGATGCCACACAGTGACTCCAATCCCGACTGTAGATGATAGTGCGAAGGTCAGTATCAGAAAAATCCGATAGAATGACTTGGCGTCCAAATGAATGTCTCGTTGTGAGAAGTTTTCTGAAAAGTCCTTATGGGCTTTATCATCACAGAACCTGACGTGAGATGGAGTGGGGTCAGAAGGTGAAGAAAAAGAAGATTCCCTAGAATGAAGAGGGTTATGGGATAGAGTAGATTTGCGTTTAGGTGCTATAGACTAGACTAACGTGAGAGAGAGAGAGAGAGAGAGAAAGAGAGAGAGAGATGCAGAAAAGCACCAAACAAATCAATATAAGAATATAAAGAAATGAAGGTATGCATGCATGAAAGTGCAAGAGCATGTGATATGCAACATAAAAAAGCATCATGGGCTTAACTCAATCCAAACCTAATAGCACACAACAATTCAACATATATAGCACACATCTATAATGCATGAAAATATAGTTAAAATGCAAATGTAATGCAATGCATGATGATTTAAAATCATTTAAACAAAAACCCATCCCAAAAAATATGCAAAAATCTCATTAAACTTGAAAAACCCCAACTTTGTCAATAAACCCCAAAAGTTAGGTCGCAAAAATCATGAAATGCATGAGAAAGGAGTGAAAAAGAATCATACCAGAGATAGCAAGTGATCTTGAGACCGAAGAGAGTGTGGGAAAGTGATTTGGAGTGAGAGAGAGGTGTTTGGGAAGGTGAGAAGTCAAAAAGGATTGAGAGAGATTGAGGAGAAATGAGAGAAATGTTGCGCGGACCCTATTTATAGAAATCTCAGTTTGTCAATGGATCGAGAGCTGTCTAGAGCTGTCGAGAATTAAAACATAAGAAATAGCTATCAAGGAGCTATCGAAAGGTGTCCACAGCAAATAAACTTTGATGGATCGAGAAGCTATCGAGCATCTATCGAGCATACAGAAACTTTCTCGATGGATCAAGTAGCTGTCGAGAAGCTATCGAGATTGAATCTCAAGAATCTCGATGGATTGAGTTTGCGATAACAACTATCAAGAAAGGAAGCTCAAAAGGCTCGATAGATAGCCTAGCTGTCGAGAGGCATCGAGAAGCTGTCGAGATTGATAAAAAAAACAGTTTTTCTAAGAAGAGAAAAACATAGACATGAATGCAATCAAACATGCTACTCAACTAAAAATCCAAACAACATTTTAAGCTCTCAAAAACATCTCTCGTGAAAAAAATGTCAAGCATTTAGATCCAAAACACACACACACAAAACAAGTCTAACCAATTTTATATTTCAAAAACAAGTTAAGATAGTTTATTGAGCATACATTAACACATGTATTCCTTATGATTTCCAAATCACATTGTACCTGCACATGTATCAAGAGTAGCAAAGAATATTGCATGTTGTGTGTGTAAAACATCGCAAGTTGCATAAGTGTCTACATGTTATGATGATTTGAGATATGAGAAAATCACTTTAACTCACACACAATCATAACTATTTGATGAGGACTATCACCTTCAAGGTACATTCTATAACTCCCTTATCTCCTAAAAGACACGCTTGCAATCATATATAAAGCATTTTGATTCTTTTTACTTTTATTTTTCTTTGCATATTTTTCTTTTAAACAAACTATACATGGGCATATAAGAGAGAGAAAAGAAATACCCAATGATGTTAAGCTTTTGACATTGCACTTTTGCTATACCGAAGCATACAAATGTAATTTCATGATTGGCGGGCAATAGTGGTGAGATGGTTATTTATGCCTTTCTCTTAGGATTTTTTAGTCATTCCCATAAAAAAGAGTGATACGAGTGTTAAGTACAAGAGATTACTTAATCTTATTCATCACAAACACGAGCTATAAAACTCACTTGCTTAGTTGTGCATAGAGATGCTCATCTAAACTACAAAAGATTCAAAGTTTAGAAAACTTTGTTTCAATGGCCATCCAAGGTACACAAGTACCAATGTACACAAACATACACTGTTTTTGTATTTTTATGATTTTTCAAATTTTTTTTTTAATTTTTATGAAATAAAATGCAACTGAAAAATAAACAAACAAAAACATGTTAAACAAAGTAAAGCATAAAACTAGACTAACTCAAAACACGAAAGCAAAACACACAAGTAATGCAAAAATAAAAACAAGAAGGGGAGAGAGAGAAAAAGTGACTAAATCACTTGAAGCCTTTTTCCTTCCACACATTGGAAGAACCTTTCCGTTTTGCAAACCCTTGATCTGGTGGTAAGGGGGAAGAATTGAAACCGTTCAAGTTCAAAAGGAACATGAAGGCTTTGAGTAGATCTCCAAGAGGAGCAAAGGAGGATGGAAACTAATTCTGGTTTCTCAATAAGATCATACTGTTGCTCTGTTGAGTGGCTAACCACTTGTAGCAATTAGGTCGAGTATGTCCAGCTGCTCCACAATGATGACAAAGATGCTGCTTCTTCTGTTTAGGCTTTTGAGTGTTTCCCTTCTTAGCCCTAGGATTTTTAGTCTCTTTCTTATCTTGCATAGGGGGTGCTCCTAAGATAAATTTACCCTTGTCTATGTTCTCACTAGTTACACATTTTTCACATCATTATTTTCAGATTCAACATTATTAGTAGGAGAAACAAAAACAGTAGTATTAGTAGAAGCAACACTAGGAGAAGAGAAATCATACCCTAAACTGGTTCAATCGGAGGCAAATTTCTGAAGATTAAGCATCTCGTCAAGCTTTGCATTTGAAGTCCTCTCCAGCTGAGCTCTAACTTGAAACAATTTTACCTCAAGCTTTTTGGTCTTCTTAGCCAAGAAATTATTCTCAAATCACAATGCCCTAATGGTCTGATTGGCTTTATTAAACTTCGTGGAGATTTCTTCTCGTTCAAGCTCCACTTCACTGAGCTTCTTGGTGGCCAACCTATACAACTTCTCATGTTTTTTTGAGACCTTGTATAATTTTGCATAGGCTGTGTGGATGTCATCTTGTTCATCCATCTTCTCAAATTTTGACTCCACCAAGTCCTTTTCTTCATCCACATCTTCAACAATCCCCTCAGTACGATTTACAGTGGTAGTGAAGGCATTTAGGATTCCATCATCCTCATTGTCTAAATCATCTTCAGGCTTAGTGTTGCTTAAGGTAGCAGCAAGTGCCTTGCTCTTCCCAATGGTCTTGAGATACATAGGGAACTCTTGTTTCATGTGACCAAAACTTTGATAGCCAAAACATTTTGGTCCTAAGGGAATAGTGTACTGACTGCCATCCTTAGCATTATTCTTTCCTTTGCCTTGGTTCTTGAATTGAGACAAACTGGACTGCTTGTGGTCTTTATCAAATCCTTTAGCATTGGCATTCTTCATAAAATTTTTGAATTGCCTGATGATATAGGATTTCATCTTAGAATCTTCATCATCTGAAGACTCATCAGTGTCATTACTCTTAGCCTTTAATGCCATGCTTTTTCCCTTACTAGACTCCCTATCCTTGTCAAACCCAACTCACAGGTCTGTAGATTACCAACTAGCTCTGTCAAAGGAATTTTATCAATATCATTTGATTCCTTAATCGCGGTGATCTTGGCATGAAATCTCTCGAGTAGAGATCTGAACACCTTTCTAACAATTTTTGGTTCGGGAATGGTTTCCTCAATATTAAAGTTGAGTTCACTATGTCTTTGAGCTTGGCATGAACTCATCAAATGACTCATCCTCCTCCATCTTAATCTCTTCAAAACTTGTAGTAAGCCTCTAAAGCTTCAAATCCTTGACAACCTTACTGCCCTCATAGATTGTTTGGAGGATGGTCCATGCTTCCTTCACAGTTTCAGTAGAGCATATCTTCTTGAACTCCTCATTCGTGACCACACTAAATAAAGCTTTCAAGGCCCTGCTGTTGAAATTTTCCGCCTTGATCTTAGCATCATCCCAATCGGCCAGCGCTTCCTTTAACTTGGTCTAGCCTATCTCCATAGCTTGCCGCACTTTCTCATCTAATGATTGCAAGAAAGCTCTCATACATACTTTCTAGTAGGCATAGTTACTGACATCAAATAAAGGAGGTATAATAAGAGACTGTCCTCTATCCATGACAGACAGGGATCAATGGATCACACAGCAAAGATTAACCTTAATCAGAGTGTGCCCGCTCTAATATCACTTAATAGACTAAGAATGTATTGACCCCTTGTGATGAATTAACCAATTAATTAGTCTAGTTAATTGATTAATTCAATTAGCATGCAATAAGCGTGGTACCACAAACAAATCACCAACGTTAAAATGCAATGGAAAATAAATTGACACTGTGATTTGTTTACAAATGGGGAAAACCTAAACGGCAAAAACCCCACTTGGTAATTTTAAGGTCACCACTCTCGAGAATTCACTATTATCACAACAAGCAATTACATGTAAAGGAATCGCAGTACGTTATACCAACCTACAGTTGAACCCTTACCCTAATACCTAATTGGACTTGTTCTATAGTGACAATCTCTCATTTCAATGCACGGGTCCCAGTACGTGACTAGCCAATTTGATGCGCGGATCCCAGTATGCGGCTTACTCACCAACTTGAGAAGGATGTTGGATGCAAAGTTCTTCAATTCATCAACATGATAAAGTTCACGAAACTCTTTGGTTACAAAACCCTAGGGTGTACAAGCACAGTAGCTTCTTGAATAAAAAGATGAACTAGGGCATATGTCTCCGGTTCACAATGTGCTCGTGAAAAACTTTTGCATTGAGTTTCATCAGCTGTGACAACCCTTAAAACAATCCTTATATATGTTTAGGGTTGTGAGAAAAGAAAACCCAAACATCTATTCACGGATTGGAGTGAAATCAGATCTGAAAAACTGATTTTCATAAATCTCGACAGATAACCTATCTATTGAGCAGCTGTTGAGCATCGGGCTTAAACAACATTTTAACCTCGATCTAGCTGTCGAGCTTTAAAAGCTAGCACTGCTTACTTGATTCTTGGACAGACTTGCATGACTTTAACACTTGAACTTGAAATCTTATTCCTTGAAGTATTAAACACATCCTAGATCTACCCAATTACAAGTAAAGTGTGTTTTGTCCAAATATTAACCAATTCAATATTAACATATGTTCCTAACATGATTCACATATGTCCTAACAAAAAATATCAAATGTGAGTAAAAAGTAGAGGAACCATTGAAGTCATATGTGATGTTAGTATTGTCTAATGTAAAGATGGAACCATCAAATGTGAGTAAAAAATAACAGCACTACTGAATGTGACATAAGTACAATCATATGTGATGTTGTCACCACCCAATGTGACCATGGAATTGTCAAATGTAAGTAAAAAATTACGGAACCAATGAATGTGACAAAAATATGATATGTGGTGTTAGTGTTGCATAATGTGACAATGGAACCATCAAATGTGAGTAAAAAAAGGGGAACCTCCCAATGTGCCAAAGTACGGTCATATGTGATGTTGATATCGGCCAATGTGACTATGGAACTGTCAAATGTAAGTAAAAAAATAAGGGAACCACCAAATGTGACATAAGTATGGTCATATGTGATGCAGTATTGTTAATGTGAAGATGAAATCATCAAATGTGAGTAAAAAGAAGAAGAAGAGATTCATTGAATGTGATATAAGTACAGTCATATGTGATGTTGGTACTGCTTAAAGTAACATTGGAACCATCAAATGTGAGTAAATAAAATAATGGAACTACTAAATATGACAAAAAAGTATGGTCATATGTTCTGTTGGTATCGTTGAATGTGACGCATAGTTTTAAAAACTGGACTGGACCGGCTGGTCCAACCGGTTCAACCAGGAACCGGCCTTAAATTCGGTCCGGTTATGATAAATACCGGAAATGATTAAAAAACCGCTAAACAGTAAAAACCAGAGGTTGAACCGGAAAAACCAGAGGTTGAACCGGTTTATAACCGGTTGGAGATTTTTTGTCTTTTCCGGCAAAACTATGCTGTTTTGGTCCTCTAAATTACCTCTAAAATCCTAAAAACTAACCCTAAGTCCCTAACTCCCTAAGCCGAAAGTCTCATCTCACTCACCTCACTTCAAGCTCTCAGACTCAAACATCTCAAGATTCTCAACTCGCTCATCTCGCTCTGCGGTTGCGATCTGCCTCACCGAAAGTCAAGCTCGCTCTTCGCTGCCTCAAGCTCGCTCTTCGCTGCCTCAAGACTGTTTGTTCGCTCACCTCAAGTTTCGGCTCTCTCTACCTCATGTAGTCACGCGCATACTCACGATCAAGCAAGCTGAGTTTTTTTTTTTTTTTTTTTTTCTTTTTTCTTTTTTCCTTTCGAAAACAGAGTGAGCTTGAGCTTGACTTTCGAAAACAGAGTGAGCTCTGCCTCACGCACCTGGGTTTTGGGCTGTTGTATTGGGCTTCTCGGCATCTGGGTTTTGGGTTTCCTTCTTGTTGGTCACTTGGTCACGCACCTGGTAATGTTCTTTACTTCTTTACTTCTTTTCTTTTTCATTTTTGCGGTTCTCTCTTTTTTTTTTTTTTTTTTTCATTTCTCTATTTCTCTCGGCTTCATTAGGTAAGAAACTAATAATTAATATTCTTTTTTTTTTTAATGATTTTGATTACTTGATTTTGATTTTGATCATTTCTCTGTTCTGTTTTTTTTTTTTTTTTTTTTTTTTTTTTTTTTTTTTTTTTTTTCATTTCTCTCGACTTTATCTCAGATTCTTAATTCATGTTCTGGGCTTCAGCTCAGGTTCTCCTTCCGTGAGTTTACTGGTAAGTGGTAACTTCAATTATTAGTTTACATTAGCATTTTAGTTTAATTGTGATTTTGTGTATGTTGTGGATTTGATTTACAGAGCATTATTGTTTGTGAAATATAGTTTAGAGTATTGTACTATTGATTGTGTGTGTTGTATTGATGAATTTATTTGTTGATGAAATGGTTGCTGCCAGTCTGAAATTGTTGAGTGAAATGGAGTCCGCCTCTGTACCATCTAATGAACATGCATCTACAACTGGGTCTAATGCTAATTCTTCATCTGTGAGAGCGAAATGTGATCCCGCATGGGATCATGTAACTGAAGTAGTGAAAGACGGAAAAAGTAGTTATAGATGTATACATTGTGAGAAAAGTTATAAGGGAGGGGGCATTAATAGGATGAAAAGACATTTAGCTGGAATTAAAGGTGATGTGGCTGCATGTATGAGTATACCTTATGATGTTAGGTTTCAAATGGTTGAGAATTTGAAGGAAATTTCAAAAACTAAAGAACAAACAAAAAAGGATCAAGAAGCATCTAATTATTCACCATTAGAGGACTCACCAGAATTTGAAGTTGTCCAAGAAATTATTCCTAGAGGTAGGGGGCTAGGTAGGGGAAATAGAAGTGGTCCTAGTAGTTTTCCACCACGATCCAATCTTGGCAAGAGGAAGGTTGGTAACATTGATAATTACTTTGCTCCTAGAACAACACCGGGAGCTCAACCTTCTATTAAAAGTGTGCTTGCTGGTAAAGAAAAGAAGTGGAGGGTTGATATGTCTGTAGCAAGATGGATGTATGATGCTTGCATTCCAATTAATGCTGTGAATTCTAGTTATTATCAACCTATGTTCAATGCTGTAGCTTCTTATGGTCCTGGATATAGAGGCCCAAATTATCATGCCCTTAGAGTGCCTTTGTTGAGAGACGCAAAAAGAGAAGTCCAATTGATTGTTGATTCTCATCGATCATATTGGGCTGACACTGGTTATACAATAATGGCTGATGGGTGGACTGACACTAGGCATAGAACATTGATTAATTTCCTTGTCTATTGTCCTAAAGGAATTATTTTTATACGTTCTGTTGATGCTTTTGACTTGGTTAAGGATGCTATTAATTAGAGTAACTTGTTTGATGAAATTGTTAGTTAGGTTGGTCCTGCAAATATAGTACATTTGGTCACTGACAATGCTGCAAATTATGTAGCTGTTGGAAGAATTGTGTGCGGAAAATATAGGAACATTAGTTGGTCACCTTGTGCAGCACATTGCCTAAACCTAATTTTTAAGGAGATTGGGAAAATGGATCATATAGATAAACTTGCAAAGCGTGCATCCAAGATCACAGTATTCATCTATAACCATGTGGCTTTGCAAGCTTGGTTGAGGACTAGAAAAAATTGGACGGAAATTGTGCGTCCAGGGCCAACTAGGTTTGCTACTACTTTCATTGCTTTAGGGAGTCTTAAGGAACATAAGCATGACTTACAAGCATTGGTGACTAGCAAATTTTATGTTGAATCAAGATATGCAAAAAATAAGAAAGCAAAGGCAGTGGTGAAAATCATTCTTGACAATCAATTTTGGAATGATTGTCATGTAATTGTGCATATTATGTCACCATTGATTCTTTTATTACGCATTGTTGATTCTGATGAAAAACCAGCTATGGGTTATGTATATGATGGCATGTATAGAGTAATTGATGGAATCAAAAAAATTTTCAAGGACAAGAAGAGACTATGGGAGCCTTATGTTAATATTATCAAGGATCGTTGGGATAATCAATTCTATAGAGATATTCATGCTGCTGCTTATTGGTTGAATCCTGCATTCCAATATGACTCATCCACTCTTAATAAGAGGCTAGAGACACAATCTGCTGTGATAGATGTTATTGAATCAAAAGTTTCAACTGGTCGATTGAAGTTGGTGGAGGAATTAAGGCTATTTCGAGAGTGTGAACAAACTTTTGGAACCCAACTTGCTCAAGAATCAGCCAAGACATCTCAGCCGGTAAGATATTGTTTACTTTAGCTAATACTAAAATGTAAATATGTTTTAAAGATCATAGCTCTTTTTTATATTTTTGGGATAAGTATAGTTGTGTTTATTGATTCATTGTATCTTTGTTTTGTGTTGTATATGGAACTTAGATGAGTGGTGGAAGTTGTTTGGATCTTGTGCTCCAACCTTACAAAAGTTTGCAATTCGAATCCTTAGCCAAACAGCTACCTCTTCGGGATGTGAGCGGAATTGGAGTGCTTTTGAACAAATACATACCAAAAGAAGAAATAGATTGGAGCATCAACGACTTAATGATCTTGTGTTTGTTCATTATAACTACCGATTGAAAGAAAGGTATATATTATATAATCTTTTTGTTTCAATGTTTTTGTGGGAAAATATGAGTGATTCACTGATTTGGTCAAGTGGGTTCTTTGTGATTGTGAAATATAAGTGATTTGGTTACTAATTAAATTATTCATTATGTTCATCTTATGATAGAGTCAAAAGGAAGAAGTTCAATTTTGATCCTATTGATTATGCAAGTATCGATAAAACTAAATTTTGGGTAGTGGAAGATGAGGAACCTCCATTTCTGGATCATGAGGAGATAGAGAATGCATTATATGAAGAGGGAGCCTATCCAATTGAAGAAGGATCTTCTAGCCATGTACAAAGAGGTTAGCTTATAACAATTCTTTGCCTAGACTATTTATGATTTATGAGAAATGATTATGAGAATTGTTATTTTATTTATTGTTCTTTGGTTTTGGAATTTGTATAGATATGAACAATGAAGTGATTGAGGATGATGATGATATCAATTTGGAATCATTTGGTGATGAAGATGATGCTCCTCCGGGATTTAGAGATAAAAATCATCCTATTCATGTTGAAGATTAAGAAGATGAGGATGAGGATGATGATTATGATGCTAGTGGTGGAGCATTTGGTTCACATGATGATATTGATTTCGATTATCTTCATAACAAATGAGGCTTGGTTTTTAAAACTTAGTTGTTGTTTGTTTGAAACTTTAAAACTTAGTTGTTTGTTTGAAACTTTAAAACTTAGTTGTTGGTTGTACTGAACTTATTTGTTATTTGCCATTTGGATGTAAATGTAATAACTAATGAACTTATTTATTTGGTTTTGTTGAAAGTTTATTAGAATTTTAGGATGATTATTTTGTAATGTTAATGTTATTACTTATTGATTTGAGTCATGTTGAGATTGCTTAGGTTTTTTTGCTTTAATAAGTCAAAAAGGAAACATATTTACATATTGATTTGGTTTTTTTGCTTAGGTTTACAGTTGATGTTTCTAAAGCAGGTTCAAAGTCATAGGACCCTCTATTGCTGAGTGCTATGTTGTGACCAGTCCATTGGCTTTTTTTTTAAAGGAAACATATTTGTTATTATAGGTTTGTTAGTTTTAGACTTTTAGTATATTAAAAAATTATTAATTATTTATATAATTTAAATAAATAATAATTAAATTATTTATGACGTCACCGGTTCGACCATCGGTCGGACCTCGGTCCGACCATAAAACTGGTATTTAGCTCCTTTTTCGGTTCTTTAATCGTACCGGTTTTTAAAACCATGATGTGACGGTGGAACTGTCAAATATGATGTTTTGGTAATCTGGTATAACAGGTTGCTTACTTGTGGATACTATACCCCGAAAAAAGGGGTGGCGGTAGAATTACCCATATAAACTATATGGTTTTTTGTATTATTGAAAGATTTTGTAATGAAATAAAAATTTTGACGTCATTAACTAAAGAGTACGTGTATTATTACTTAGCACATTTATTGGAGGGATTAGAATTTTCTCTACTTTCTTTTTTGTTGAGAAGAAGGATTTCTCTACTTTATAATTTATTTGCTTATATATAAATTTGATAGAAGTTATTGTGATATCATACACACTTTCGCATTTGTGAAATTTACTATATATTTTAATGATAAAATGGTTTCTATTTATTTATTTTAAAGCAAAATGAGGATATCATCAGTCAACACGTAAAATTTTCTTTCTTTACGACGAAAGGAAATCAATTAATGTAAAGAGTCATGTTACTTACGTCAATCAACCTTGTAGGGAATCTTTTTTATTTTTTATTTTTTTATTTTATTTTTAATATAGGAAAAAACTTGAAGCACTATTATTGAGGAAGTTTGGCTAAATCAACCTGATAAACAAAAACAAATTGTGGTGGAACATCCTCCAATCACACAATAAAATCCAACACAAACCTAGCACGCCTAGCTAAGCTTTGAGCCGCTTTATTATCTTTTCTCTTAACATGAGAGTAATGTAATTGAAAGAAACCAGCTGAACAACACACTTTGACATAAGCAATGAGAGGACCATAGCAAGCCGATGACTCTACCACATTTTATGATCCAGGAGAGCAATTATTTACAGCCCAGGAATTGGTGAGTCCTACGGAATTCCCAGGAAGCTTGATCAGACCACACTACGTCGAGCCCGGGGCATAACCAAAAGGCATGTAGTGGAGTCTCCAAATCTGCCTGACAGTGATCACAAACCGGATTATCCAGCACAGTATGTCGGACTAAGTTCTGTTTTGTGGGGAATCTTGGAATACCTTCTTTCATGTAGAACCAGTTGCGTTAGATACATATATCATCTTTAGAGTCATGCAACAATATTGATTTTATGTGTTATCTTTATCTCTTAAATGAGGTCTTAAATTGTCAAGAGCTTTATAATTCAATGGACATTTTAGTTGTTTTCAAGAAGGAAGACATTCAAGACAGAAATGGAGCTATTTAGGAATTAAGAGGGACCACATCCCCCTAATCCCAAAATTTATTAAAATATTTTATTTTATTTTTTTGTTAAAATTCAAAATTTTAATTGTTAGGCTTTCAAAAAATATGAATAATACAATTATATTTAAGGCATGTGGCTAAATAAAATTCATTTTCAAATCTAAAATAAAATACTTATATGGTATGAGTAATAAAATATTGTCGGAAGAAGTTTCAAGTTTTGTCAATCTAATTCCAATAAAGCACTTTTTAGACTATGTATTCAATATGCTTAGTAATATTTTTTTCATAATTTTCTTGAGTATTCAATTATTTTTTCATCAATTTATTGTGATTTTTGTTCTTCGTATTTTCTAGTATTTATTTATTTTTATTTTTATTTTTAATCTTGGGATAAGAAAGTGCAAAGTTACATAAGATGTTGATTGAAAAGAGAATGAGTTTTTTTTTTTTTTTTTTTTGAGAGATTAATTGGAATGATAGTTCCCTAAAATGATTCTTAATTGGTGTATGGCTTTGTTATTTTTGGGTAAAAAACTAAGTGAGATATATGCTAGGTATCTAGTGTATTCCACAAATATGTTAGTAATTTGAATGGAATATGAATTTATTTTTTTGAAATAAAAATTCGAGTCACTACAAGAAACAAGGTTTATTGCGGCACTCCAAAAGCACTGCTAAAACCAATAAAAGTGTTGCTAAAGGCACATTTGACCATTAGTGGCGGTTGCTATTGCGGCGCTTTAAAGCGCCACAACTAAGGTGCTGCAATAGACCTATTGTTGCAGTAATAAGAATCGCCACTATATAGGTACCTTCTAGCAGTGAATTTTGTTTATTGCGGCAAGCTTTCCACCGCCGCCAAATAAGGTTAGGATTTGGTTAAATCAACCTTTAGCAGCGGTTTATATACACCGCTATAAGTGTCCACATTTAGTGGCATGCAATAAGTCCCGCTATAGGGTTTCATTCAAAACGTTCCAAGTATACTTTAGCGGTGCTTTTGACCACCACTATAGGTCATTTTTTTCCCACAATAACCTATTTACAAAGAACCTGTAATACTGATAACCTGTTTACAAAATATCTATAATAGTTTTGGCTCTACTAACACAATATCACAAATATAACTAAGACAACACCACCAATGTCTCCAAACTAACACAACATTAACATAGGATCAAATAGAGAAATATATTATCAATATAAATAACAGTGTCTACAATACCATCATCATTATGTAGACACTTGATTTTACACCCATGACTTAATCAAGGAGAATGACTAGAATGACCATCCATGTACCCAAAAATCATGATTGCATTACATGCATTAATTTGTTCATTGCATATTATAAAAATGATCTCGAGGTTCTAATGGTCACAACGGTATGCCTGGTTTCCAAATTGGACCGTCAGATCGAAAAATATCGCATGATTAAGTTTCACGATTAGCATGCATTGTGTCTAGATAGAGTTGACCATGCATGATTAATTTAAATTAATTCTAATTAGTTAAACATTAAAATTAATTAAATAATTTTGTGATTGGTTGATAGTTAGTGTCTAAAATAGGATTGCTTGCATGGGAATAAAAAGGGATAGTTGGATAACAATAAAATTGGGGATACTCTAGACCTTATCAAGATTTATTTTAGAGCATTTATCTACATGATAATTGTTGATGAAAAGACCTGAATTAACAAGAAAAGAGTTAAAATTTTAGAATACGTATTAAAAAAACACGTCTAAGTGCAAGTCTCGGCTCAAGAAAACCTAAAAAAGGAGTCTAAAATGCACCTGAACACAAAAGCGCAATTGGCATCCAAAAGTGCCGAATGACACACATTAGGGTTTTGGCCCGACGGTCTTCAAATGACGTTAAAACACATCCTTTTCAACTTTTCAGCGGAAGGATGCATCCCAGTTCGTATTCTAATTGTCTAAGCTATTTTTTTGAGTCTCCCAGCCTCTATAAATAGAGACTACATCTCAAAATTCATGACACTTTTTGACGCTCCCAAATTTCTCATATTTTTTACTTCCCTTTCTGATATTCTCTCTCTTACATTAAAGAGATTCTGGAGGCTTTAGTCTTAAGAATTTCTTTTTTGTAAGCAAGGATTTTTAGGTTTCAAAGACAATTGTATAAATTTCTTCGAACCCTAAAATATTCTCTTGAGAAAAAAAGATTACGTCCATGCAAGAGGTAGCTTTTCTTTACTTTTTCTTTTATTTCTTTTAATTTTGTGATGCATGAATAAACATGTGTTTAGTTTGATTTTCCAATGTTCATGTTATATGTTGTCAATATTTTCTTTATTAGAACATGTATTTGATGCTTTTATTGTTGAGAACTATTTTTTTATTTCAAAAATTTGCTTGTTATCATATCTTTTCTTAATTAAAAAAATGATTTGGATTTTTCTTAGATGCATATCTGGATTTTTCTCAATAAAATAATTGATTTGCATCTTCCTTAGATGCAGATTTGAATTTTTCTCAAATAAAAAAAAAAAAACTGATTTTCATCTTCATTAGATGCAGATCTGAATTTTTCTCAAATAAAAAATTGATTTGCATCTTCCTTAGATGTAGATCTATTTTTTTTTCAATAAAAAACTAGTTATCTTCCTTAGATACAAATCTAAATTTTTCTTATTCAAAAAACTAATCTACGTTTTCTTTAGATGTAGATTTGATTTTTTAGCATAGCAGATTTTGAAATAAAAAAGGGATCATGAATACTTGTATTTGTTCCGTTTAGTGCATGTAGCATAGATTTATTTCATGAATATAGTCCTCTTCTCAAAAAATATTTTTCTTATTTTTCTTTACACATATAAAAATAGATCTAATATTTTTTCAATATACAAATCTGATTTTTTTTTTTAATTTTATCATAAGACAGATTTGATTTTTCTTTCAACAAAAAACCAATTTTTTTCGTTCTAAAAAATAGATCTGATATTTTTTAAAACCAAAAGACTGATTTATTTAATAAACACAGATCTGAATTTTTCTCTCCAAAAACTATTTTTTTTCTACACGTAAAAAACAGATCTCATTTTTCTAAACCAAAATCAATTTTTATCATAACACAGATCTGAATTTTTAATAAAGAACAGGATGCATTCATAAATAAACTTATGTGATTTAGTTTTGTTCATGTGTGCAACATATCATTCATGTCATGCATAAAGGGGTACATTGGTCACAAGAGTCTAGAAGACCATACTTTGTCTGGACGGAATGGGTGCCTAACACCTTCCCATTCCGTAATCTAGCCTTCGAATTTAGTGTGTTTGGATAGGTAGACCTAGGCTTTATCCTTGTTTTTTTTTTTTTTTTTTTTTTTTTTTTTTTATAATTTTGGGTAGAATGTAACTAGGACAAAAACCCATGTAATTATTTGGTAGTTTGTAACTAGGACCTAAAGCCATGTCATACTAAATTTATCAAACATGTATTCTTTTTTATTCAATCAATGAGAATGGAACAATTCAGTCATGTATTTTGTATTTAATTTATTTTCCTCATTTTTTTTATTTTTTATTTTTGTCTAAAAACAATTAGTGGTGACTCCACACCACTTACCCAAAAGAGAGGTGTCTTTCAAAGTACCCAAAAATCTCTTTTTTGAGAGGCACTTTTGCGGTCTCTCATAGTGGCGACTCCACTGGGGATGTCGAGGGCTAAGCTTTGTTTTAGACTTAAGTGACCAAATATGTACCCTAGCATTGCATGGTCTTGCATGATATTGTTGTTTGTTTGTTTATTCATGTTTGTTGAGATGTTGTATGATACTTTGTTGTATGATATTTTTTGTGTGTGTATTGTTTGTTAAAAGCTTTCCCTAATTGTCATAGTGTGTGCTATCAAAACAATATGTATGCATCCCTTTCAACAACCTATGGTGGTAGTAACCATGGATCACCGGTCTTCATTAGATTCGGGTACCAGTAGTGAACTCACCAACTCATAGCCTCAAGTCATTGGATCATTTCTTGTTGATTGTAAAGGACAGACCATGTCGTTTGGGTCAACGCAATGTTCACTACATTACAAGTTGGGAGGTGTAACGTCCTAGATATGGGAAATAATGAAACAAAAAACCCACCCTACTACGTAATGACTTAGTACCTACCCTTAGGCCGGTCCATGTTAAAATTGCATTACATGTTGTGTGTGTTTGTTTGGTTGATTAATTGATGTGGATGGGGACTTAGCTTTGATTAACTCGACCAAGCCTGTCATTAGGGGAGAATTTGGTCAAGATCTAAAGGAAGGCTGCAAAGAGAACCTAAGGCCGACACTTAAGCTAGTAGCTCCAGTTGCAAGCCTATCACTCCCATTACGGTACTGAAGCCCGTAAGCATAGAAGATATTCCGCTGCTGCAACATCACAATCTCATATTCGACTTACAAGACAGTTTAAATCACAAGAAGTTTGAACCTCCCAACACTATGGCAAAAGAGAGAGAACATCCAAACACCAAGGAACCCTTGAATACTTAAGAACTACTCAACACCATGGTAGCTAGTCAAATCTAGCTGAGGAAGGACATGAACCGTATGGTGCAACAGATTCAGAATTTGAAGAATAACCAAGAGGAGAACAAGGATGAATCCACCAACCATGGAAAGTGAGAAGAAGATCAATGAAAGAATGAACAAAATGGAAGAGATGATTAGAAGAGCTCATAAGATGGAAGACCTTATGGACTACAAATCCCTCTCACTTTTTCCTGAAGTGAGACTGCCTCCCAAGTTCAAGATGCCGGCCTTGAATAAGTTTGACAGGACCGGTTTCCCAAAGTCCCATTTGAAGATGTATATGAAGGCTATTCAGCCCCTAGAAGCGATAGAAGAAGTACTTGCTCAAATGTTCCAAAACTCTCTGATCAGAGTCGCTTTTAGGTGGTTCCTCAACCTAAATAATGCTAGAGCAAGGAGTTTGGAGGACATTTACCGAGAGTTTCACAAGCAATACAAATACAATATAGAAGTGGACATAAGGAGAGATCTCAAGACAACTAAGCAAGAGCCGAAAGAATCCTTCTTTACTTTCATTACCTAGTGGAGAGCCAAGACAACGCAGATGATGAATAGGCTAAGTGAAGAAGAACAGTTAGCTATGGTTGTAAAGAATTTATTACCTGTATACCATAAGTACTTATTTGCACAATACTTTCCTAATTTTAAAGTTTTGATTGCTGCTGGAACCTAAATTGAGGATGATAAATAATGGCACTATAAAAAATGATGACCCACCAAGGTTTAAAAAGAATGTAGGATCTAATTCTAAGCCTGCAGAAATTTCTAATATCCATAAATATGATCCTTACCAACTGATTGCACCTATTGCACCCGTGCAAGTATCACAAGGGCCTAGACCTAGGAGGGAGTTTCATGAGTTGTATATGCCTATAAGTCAAAGTGTTTGACAAGCTAAAAGTAAAAGGGTTGTTGAAACCATTAGACCTAAAACTGATTCCAAACTCGTTACCCTCAAGGTTTGATGTGAATAAGAAATGCACCTACCACCAAGGCCCTAGCCATAATACTGACAATTGTTTTGGCATTCGTCATGCAATTCAAAACCTAATAGACAGCAAGGTGATTGTGCCACCTACAAGGCCTAGCATCATTAATAATCCCTTACCCATTCACAATTTTGGGAAAGGACCAAAGATTAATTTCTTGATGACCGAAGAGGAAAGTAAAGTAGACCCAGTTGAACTGATCTATGACCTACCTGAATGCTTTATGATGACAAGGGAAGAACTGATGGATAGGTCATCCACCACTACCACAAGATATGATATATGGAATGAAGAAGTACTAGAACCAAAAATTACTCAACATCCATAAATGGGGGGAGACACTTCAAACCCCAAATAAATAACAAAACACCTACAAAGGTAGACACTTAAAACCCCAAGTAAATAACCAAACACCCATAGATGGGGGGAGACATTTCGAACCTCAATTCTGTAACCCAACATCCACAATTGAGGGGAGACACTTCAAACCCCAAGATACCAATCCTAATGACCGAACAAAAATTGCCCACATCATAAATTGGGGGGAGGGGGGGGGGGAGAGACACTTCAAACCCCCACATTTGGAGACTGACAAGCCCACAGATATGGAGATTAATGGTGAAGGCATGAATTATATGGATGAAGACCCCCCAGCACTAATGCTGAGGGAAGAAGGAACTCGCTGGGAGACGCCTGCCATCATTGAAGCCACAACTGAGCTAAAGAATTAGGCATGGGAGAGAGCCGCCTAACCCATGGAGGACTCCATAAAGAAAATCAAGACCGTCAAGTCAATCATTCTTGCCAAGAAGATCAAGACTGTCGAGCTAGTCACCCCTGCCAAAAATATTGTTTCTGTCCCCATTGAGTCTATTTCTGCTAGTATTTCTATTCCAGTTGAGTCTGTTTGTGATAGTATTCCTATAGAGTCGATTTTTGTTGAGTCTATTAAGAACTCCTTTTCATATAATATGATTTCTAATTCTGCTTATTTGTTGGCTTTGAATGTTTTTATTTTTGAAATTGGTAAAGAAACTCTTAATACTAAGGAATAATAACAAGGACAACTAGAACCCATAAAAGAAGAAACCTATCCCATTAACCTGGGAACTGTTGATGAATCTAAAATGATACAAGTGGGCAATACCCTAATCACTTCTGAGAAAGATGCATTAGTGGCACTGTTGACAGAATTCAAAGAAGTCTTTGTGTGGTTATACGAAGACATGCCTAGGATTGATACGGATATAGTACAACACTACATTCCAACAAATCCAAACATGAAGCCGGTGAAGAAAAAATTGGGAAGGATGAAGCCAGAATGGACTCTCAAGATCAAAGAAAAGGTTGAGAAACAGTATAATGCAGGATTCCTGTGGGTGGTCAACTATCTAGAGTGGTTAGTTAATGTGATTCTAGTACCAAAGAAGGATGGGAAGGTTGGAATGTGTGTAGATTTTTGAGATCTGAATAAAGCCAGCCAAAAAGATAACTTTCCTTTGCCTCACATTGACATCCTGGTTGACAATACAGCAGGTCATGTTTTGCTATCATTTATGGATGGATTTTCAGGGTAATGATCGTAAAATCTTCCTCACAATCTTGGAGTCCTCCGTCTTTTCTCCCAAGTTGAATTTCCTAATCACCACTTCATTTAGCTTCCCATAAAATGAGTCGAATGACTCGTCTTCACTCATCTTCAACTCCTCGAAGTGTGTGGTAAGCATTTGCAACTTGGTGTCCTTCACCTTTTTGGTGCCTTCATAGGTCGTCTCCAAGATTTGCCACATCTCCTTGGCAATTGTAACATGAGAGATCCTGTGAAATTCGTTAGGAGAAACACCACCAAAAATAGCATTTAGAGCCTTGCTATTAGCATTAGCTATCGCAAGGGCTGCCTTATCCCATGTGGATTTGGCGACCTCCGGCCTAGTCTATCCTATCTCAACAGTGTCCCAAACACTATCATCAATGAAACATAGAAATTTCCTCATATGGACTTTCCAAAAGCATAGTTGCGCCCATCAAAGTATGGCGGAGCATTAAGCGATTGAGATCGATCCATCTCAAAAAGGGTCTAGGATCACACTCAGGTAATGAAACCACAGCAAGTGCACCCGCTTTGATACCAATTGAATGTTCAATTAGTGTATAAAACACTAATGAATGTTTAGACCCCCAATTTCAACAATACCAATACAAGCTTATATATGATATATCCAAATTGGTAAAACACTCTAAATCATAATTAATTACAAACACAACAACAATTAAAAGGTAAAGAGTAAGGGAAAAGAGATGCAAACACAAAGATAACACCGGCACGTGTTATCGAAGAGTAAACTGAAGAACTTGGTGAAAAACCTCTTTGCTGCCCTCCAGGTAGTCAAATGATCTACTAAAGAATAAAGTTGGGATACATGAATAGCAGAAGACCCTCCAAGCCTTATCTACCCAAAGTACCTAAGCCCTCTAAGCTTCTTGCTCCAACAGGGTTAAGCCTAACTGTGTCTTCTTTAGCTTCCCGGATCACATAATAAGCCCATTGCATCAACCATGTAAATTGGTCATCTTCAAACTGCTTCCTGAGCACCAAAATACCTCCTCACTGATGTGGGTATGGTGAGATAAGGATTTGGCAAATGTACTTCTCAAAGGTATGTCAATGGAGAGGGTGAGAGTAGAGGAATTTGGAGAATCAAATATCACAGATTGTGGATGAGTCAATCTTGTTTTTCTGTGGGTTTTTCTCTCAAAATTCTCTCTAGAAGCTTTCTACATTTCGTGAGTATAAGGGTATTTATAGTAGGGTACGTGAGGAATGTGAAAAGTCAGTTTTCATCTAAACAGGGCATTCTGGCAACTTAGTCTCGCAAGTAGAATAAGTCGTGAGTTTGAGTCACGAGCTAACTACCTGGCCAGACTATACATTTTGTCTTGTAGTTCTCTAGCTGTCGTGACCCTTTAATTCCATGCATACTTCACACGTGTGCCACTTTGGCGACTTGCCAGTCACGAGATCTAGTAGTGAGGCTCCTTTGTATGCACACATCTTGAGTTTTCTTCACTCTCTCATATACAACCCTTACATAATTCCCACCTAAATACAGGGTATCTAATTGCTAAAATACAAGCAAATTTGGAACGGAATAAAGCCAACACATGATTGAATAAATTCAACCTTACACATGGCATCCATGATGGATGGGCCAAAAGAAGATGAAGCCAGACCAATAGTGGTGGAACAGATAGAAGAACTAGCCTATTGCATGACAATAGAAGAGGATGAGGAAAAGAATGGAGAAGGTGAATGGTATTCAGACATCCTACAATACCTAGAGAATGGGACATACCCAAAGTCTGCAGACAAGAATGATCAATTAACCATCCAGAGGTTATCTACTAATTACATTATTTGTGGTGAAAGTATTTACAGAAGATTATATGATCGAATTCATCTCCTTTGTGTAACTGCCAAGGAAGTGCAACAAATAATTGAAGAGGCTCATGAGTCAAGTTATGGGCCACATATGAATGCACACATGCTGTCAAGGAAGATAATGAGACAAGGCTATTACTGGACTACTATGGAAGCTAACTGTGCAGCTCGTGTTCGAAAATGCCATCAATGCCAAGTCCATGGAGATCTGAAGCACATGCCACCCATGCCATTACATACCATAACGTCACCCTGGCCATTCTCTACATGGAGGATAGAAATTATTGGGAAGATTCACCCAACAACATCCAATGGCCATGAATTCATTCTTGTAGCCATTTGATTACTTCACTAAATGGGTAGAAGCTGCCTCATATAAGGTTCTAAATTCAAAGAAAGTTGCTTAATTCATTCAGACCAATATCATTTGCAGATATGGGGTACCAGATGAAATTATCTCTGACAATGGGCAGCATTTCAAGGGAAAAATAGAGAAGTTGCTACGATAGTTCAATATTTAGCACCAAAAGTCTTCACCTTACCGTCCTCAAACTAATGGAGCAGTTGAGGCTGCTAACAAGAATATAGGACAAATTTTGAAGAAGAGCACGAAGAACTAAAAGGATTGGCACCTACAATTGCCCTATGCACTTTGGGGGTACAGAATATCAATTCAATTTTTCACATGAGCCACTCTTTATTCATTAGTGTATAGGATGGAAGCAGTTCTTCCCGTTGAAATGGGTGTCCGTTCACTAAGGACAGTATTGGAAAGTGAAATCCCTGAAGCAGATTGGTTGCAAAGCAGATATGACCAGTTATGCATGCTGGATGAGAAGAGACTCAAAACCTTGTATCATATTTAAGGTTACCAAAGAAGGCTTAGGAAAGATTTTGACAAGAAAGTAAGAACCAGAGATTTGAAGTTGGGGGATTTAGTGTTGAAAGAAATCCGAGCCCCGGTTCAAGATGCAAACGAGAAGTTCAAGCAAAATTGGGTAGGCTCATACATTATCAAGAAGATATACTCTGGGGGAGCAATAAGGTTGATGGACTTCCATCCCATGCATTGGTCTAGTCATAATTTCCTAAAATCACCATTGGCCCGTTAACCAAAATTTTCAAAAATTCAACAGTTCCGTTAAACCATGTCATTACACAAAATATAAATAAATAAAAATAAATATAAATATAAAAAACCAAACCTTAAGAAGCCAAACCCAAACCAAACTAAACCCCAAAAACCTACACATTAAACAGAACTCTTAACCTGCAAGTCCTAAATAATTCCTAAACATAAGAGTTTTTACGTTAACTTTTAAATAAACATGTTCAAAGCCAAGAATAAGAAGGTCATTCTTTCTTCAGTCTTTTCTCTTTTGGTTGATCATTGATTTCTTCTGTGTTAGGTACTTTGTCGTCCTGGTCCCCTCTTTTAAATTCATAATGGTTATCATCATGTCTTTCCCCATTATCTCTGAGAAACTGCTTTCTCATAGAAACCATCTTAGCCTCCTTCTCAGCATTCCTATCCACCAACCAGTTAGAGTATTCTGTAGTCATCCTATGAAAGTAAACCTTAACAAAAGACTGGTCCTCTCGATCAGCCATCTCCAAGCCCAATAGCATGTTCCTTATAGAAGTAGGATTTGTGTCCACAGGAGTGAAATGTCTTTTTCTTTTTCCACCAGGCATTCCTTGCTCATATTGGAACTATCTCAAGAGTCTATCCGCCTTGTAGATGTTGGGATTTGTGCCATAGAATCCTATTGTATGATGCTATGTATTACATTATGTATGACATGATGTATGACTTAATATTATAATTAATAAAATTGTTTTATTATTATTTGAAATAATGTTAACATGAATATTTGGACATTATTATATAGTCCATGAGATGTATAGTATATGATTTATGTGAAAAGTCACAGAAGATGTAAATCACAAGTTCTTTGTAAACTCAGAATATTAGTTTGTAGTCGGTGATGAAATTGGGCATTTCATCTGCGAAGACTATAACATATCAACTAAGATGATTTGTCTTGATCATGAAAGTGGAGACTTCTAGTTGATGTGCTGATATGTTTTAAGAGTTAAGACATATTGAACTAGACCGCTGTGAGATTTATTATTCTCCTAACGACTGTCAAATGAATAATAAATCTCACGACTTATATTTACATGAACTCTTAATCCTGAGAGAATAATGGACCTGATCATGAAGTGTAGGTTGCTTTGATATATCAGGAGTGAGATCTAAAGTAACGATCAAAACTTCAGTATGTTGGGCAGCCACATTTAGTGTTGATGGAACATATATTTTCAAGATGGAATTTATAATCTTTTAACGGAAATACAAAATATTCCCTTAAGATAAGTTTAATAGGTTGTTATTCAGAAACTTAGGCCTAACTACTTTGGTAAATAGTTACTAAAGTATATATTTATGAAACTGGATTTCATAAATATATAATGAATAACTTAAAAGATTAAACCGGGTACTTTAGAATTAAGATGTAGTAATTCACAAAGTGGCAGTCTTCATTCATGACTGCCACTTAATGAAGGGGTTGCATATACAATAAAGTCTTGGGATATAATTTATTAATAAGGCTTAGAGTGCAATTATATTTATATGGTAGTATTAAATATAATTAATGGTAACTTTGGACTTGTCAAGAGTTGATAGAAAAGTCCAAGACCCGTTGGAGCTTGTGTCTTATTTGTTTCCTTTTGGTCCCATTCCAAGCCACATATTAAAGCCCAATTGGAAAGGCCCAAAAGGCTGGTTCAATTAGATAATCAGTTATAGGAGTGAAACATACAAAATTTTTGAAACAATCATAAGTGTATGAAACATTTTGTATGTGAGTGTTGGACACTCTCATTCTCTCTAGAAAATACATATATAACTAATTGAGATACCACACATCTTGGGTGTTAGTGGAATTGGAGTGAAGATTGAAAGTGTTCCTGAGAACTTTTGATCTTTGTTTTGAAATTCACCACACCAAGGTACACTATTTTGTTCTATATTCTGAAACTTACTTAGTACATGTTATCAATTGTGAATGAAGTAGATCTGTTAATAAGGAAGTAGATTCGTGAATGAAGTAGATCCGCTACGTACATGTATATTTCCTACAATTGGTATCAGAGCGGTCTTCAATTCTAATCTATATAACATGTTTTGTGAGTTTTAGAATTAGAGCGAATAGTTTCAAAATGCTAGAAGATTTTATATGTATTTAATTTTCTGCATGGTTGTTGAAATTATGATTTGATAAAAACTGATATTGATGTTATGTTGTTGTTTAAATTTGAATTTAAGTATGTTAAATTGAAGTTTAAGGCTATAGCATCAATGGAATTAAGTTTTGATATCAATCTCTGTCTATCATGTTCATATGATGATTGTTTGTTCATGAAAAGTCATTAAAACTGCCTTAGAAAAAATTTCGGAAATTCAAAATTTGCGAAGCTCTATCGATCGAGTAGCTATCGAGCATCAATCAAGCCTGGTGATTCAGAAGCTCGATTGATTGAGAAGCTGTCGAGAATCGATCGAGCAAACAGGAGATTTCTCGATCGATTGAGAAGCTATCGAGCAGCTGTCGAGCTGGCAAGATTGTTTCTCGATCGATCGACCAGCTGTCGGGAAGCTGTTGAGCCTGGAAATTTTTTGAATTTTTCTAATTGTTTTTACATGTACAAAGTGCAAGGCTGTGTGTAATTAGATTATGCATGTTTAATAATTAAAAAACCTTCTTTAAAACATCTAGTAGGAGAGAGATACAGGGGTTGGATCTCACGGCCTCCATTGTTGGTTCATAGTAGTGTGAAATATATATTTTGTCTTTGCCTTGAGCTTAGCATTCCATGCGGAGAGTATTTATTTCATGGTCCTACAAAATTGAATTTCTTGGTTTATAGTAGTTTGATCAAACACCTTATCTTAGCTTCGAGCTTTGCATTCCATGCGGAGGGTGTTTTGTATCATGGTACTACAAAATAAGCCTGTTAAGGGGATTAAATGTGGCTACACATGATTCTAGACAATGGTACACACTAGACTAAATATTATAGTATCCTTTATGCTGAGTTCTTATTATTATTATTTAGAGGCCAAATGTATAACGGCATATTATTAGTGTATGATAAGAGTTATCATGATAGCACTAATAATGAGAAGAGTTCTTAATCAATCATAGTATTTAATGTTCACTCTATGCTGAGGGATATTGAATATATGATTAGGCTGTTGTTGCATATATTATACTATGGTTTTGTTAAGGTTCCATACTATATGTTTATATGTTAAATTAATAATGTCCAGTTTACTTATTATATTCATGTTTATTGTTTTCAAATTTGAACATGACATCATTTAGCCCACTTGTTACCATTCTTAATCAAAACAAACTGACTGGAGTATCTGCAGGAAAGTTCCTCGGGTTCCTGGTACATCATAGAGGCATAAGTGTAGATCCAGCCAAAGCTACAGCCATTGCTACTATGAAAGACCAACAACAGTGAGGGAGCTCAAAAGCTTCCTAGGAAGGGTCTCCTACGTCAGGAGATTCTTGCCAGGACTGGCTTCAGTCACAGGGGGCTTATCCAAGCTATTAAAGAAAGGAACTGAATTCACCTGGAGAGCAGAACAGTAGGAAGCCTTCCAAAGGGTCCAACAGATCATGAATCATCTGCCCACTCTCTAGGCACTAGTATGTGGGCGACCCTTGCTATTATACTTGGCATCAAATGCCCAAGCAATAAGAGCCCTGCTGGCGCAAGAGGATGATGATGGGAATGAGCAACCTGTTTACTATGTGAGCAGAACACTCAAGGATGCCGAAACCAGGTATCCCAGGATAGAAAATGCTTGCCTAGTGGTTATTTACGCATCCCAAAGGCTGAAGAGGTATTTCTCAGCCCACCAAATCCTTTTAGTGACTAAGTCACATCCCATAAAAGCACTCCTGCATTAGCCCCTCATAACAGGGAGAATAGCACAGTGGCTGGTCCTGCTTTCTCAATATGACATAGGTCTCAGGACCCCCAAGGCCATCAAAAGTCAAGCCATAGCTGACCTCCTGGCACAGTTCCCAGGGAATGAGGAAAGCTCACTAAGTGAAGAGATCCCAGGTGAGGTAGCAGTAGCAGAAATCCCGAGAAAGAAATGGATAATGAGATTCGATGGGTCAGCTACAGCAACCTCAAATGGGGTAGGAATTGTACTGAGCTGTGAAAATGGGGACACCATACCTCTATCTTTCAAGCTTGGTTTCTCCTGCTCCAATAATGCAGCTGAGTATGAAGCGTACTTAACCGGGCTAACTATAGCACTCAGTATTGGGGTGAAACACATGAGAGTACTGGGAGATTCCAATCTTGTGGTCTCTCAGGTGAAAGGTGACTTTACACTAAGGGAACAAAGTTGGGCAGCCTATAGGACATGGGCACAGAGGCTGGAGCAAGAATTCCTGACCTTTAGCATAGAGTACACGTAGAGAAGTGAAAACAGGTTTACAGATGCGCTTGCCACCCTGGGATCCCAAGTACCATTCAAGGAAAAGACACTCTGGTCAGAATAGGAAGGTAGGAGCATTCCATCTTAAAAATCCTCCAACAGATATCCCTGGGAGAGTCCAAGCAATGGGACTGGAGGAGTGAAGTGAAAGAAAAAATGAAAGAAACAGGATCCGGAGGGAATGTCAAGGAGCTAAGGGATTATGCTCTAATAGAAGGAGAACTATACAGGAGACTGCCTGGAGGGATCCTATCCAGATGTATCAATGAGAAAGAGGGGAAGCTAAGGTTGGAAGAGCTACATACCCAAGTCTGCGGGATCTCAGAAAAGATCAGTCTATACAGGAGGATGCAGCGCATGAGGTACTACTGGCCAAATATGAGCAAAGAGGCATCAACTATACAGGAAAAATGTCAAGAATGCCAACCCTCGATGGACAAGGAAGAAAGCTACGCTGTATTTGTTACAGAAGATTGGAGGACACCATTCATAGAATACTTGGCTCAAGGGATCCTACCAACTGACAGGACGCTGGCCCACCAGCTCAAGAAGCTCGCAGTCAGATATTTCTTGTAGAACAGGATCCTATTCAAAAGGGGATACAGTAGAGATCCCCTAAAATGCCTGGGACCAAGAGAAGCCAGGGAAGTGGTCAAGGAAGTCCATTCTGGTGATTGTGGAAGTCACCCAGGAAAGCGGAGGCTCTATAAACAGTTACTACTGTTGGGGTATTACTAGCCAACAATGAAAAAGGACTCCGAAGAGATAGTAAAAACCTGCCATGCATGCCAAGTCCTTGGAGATGAAATCCATACTCACCCAAATACGTTACAGGATATGACAACCCCATGGCCTTTCCACACTTGGGGGCTTGATCTCATAGGACCTATAAATCCTCCATCCAGTGGTTACATATGGATCTTGGCAGTCATTGAATACTTTACAAAATGGGTAGAGGCCATCCCCTTGAAGAAGGCTACTGGAGCAGCTGTAGCAAACTTCATTCGAGGCCATATCATTATAAGGTTTGGGATCCACAGGAGGTTGATAAGTGACAATGGGACCCCATTCATAAATAAAGACACAAAAGGGTTAACTGAGGCTTACTGCATCAAGCATGGAAGGTCTACATCGTACTACCCACAAGGAAATGGCCAGGCAAAGGCCACTAATAGGGTGATATTGAAGATCCTTAAAAAAATGAAGCAAGAGTATGGAGGAAAATGGAGTGACCACCTATCAGATGTACTTTGGGCATGCAGGAGCTCTGTGAAAACAGCCACGGGATTTTCACCATTCTCCCTGGTCTATGGGACAGAAGCCATCAGCCCAGTAGAATTAATTGTTCCTACACCAAGAGTAGTACTTGAGGAAAGTGCGGAGGACACCGAGGACGCAAACAATGAAAGGAGGTTAGCAGACCTGGAAGGGGTAGAGGAAGAAAGAGAGCTAGCCAAGAGAAGAAGCCAGAGGTACCAACAAAGGATGACAAGAGTATATGCACAAGCTGTACGCCCGAGGACTTTCACTAAAGGGCAGTTGGTACTAAGGACAATAAAGCATGTGAGAAGAAACCTATCGGGACCCTCCAAATTTGCCCCAAAGTGGGAAGGACCCTACATCATCAGGGAGGCCCATGATAGTGGGTACTACTACCTTACAAAGGAAGATGGGACAATCCTGACAGAGCCCATAAATGGGAAGTGGCTGAAACAATACTACGCATGAGAAGGGAGAGGTCTCAGTACACCGGAATCCTTTTGCCAAACTCTCTAACCTGCTAAGTGTTTTCCTTCTTTCATATATTATTATTTAAGTAATTTTGTTCAAGACTCGAGGTAGAAGGACATTCTATGATCCTTACTATCTTTGTTAGATTTGCTGTGTTCCTTGAATGACATTTATGTTTTAAAATTCAATGAAATTTCTTCTTTTTCTCAGTTATTAAATCCTAAGTATCACAAAAGTCCTAACACGGACGAAATCAGGGGAGGATACCTGAGGAAATCTTCTTGCATAACCCAGGATCATCCCACAGATAACTACAAACAGTTGAATTTAAATACATGGTCTAGGACCTCAGACATATACTGAGGATACCTAGCCCAGTACTTGATAAAAGAAAAAACTTGCCAAGATTCATGAGCTGGGACAAGTAAAAATACATTGCCCAACGTACCCAGTTCAGTACTTGCGCAACCAGGAAGAAAAGGGAGAATACCTGGGGAAATCTTTTGATGCATAACCCAGGATCACCCCACAGATAGCTGCAAAGCAGCTAAGTTTCAAATACATGGTCTAGGATCTCAAGCATATACTGAGGATACCTAGCCCAGTACTTGATAAAAGAAAAAACCTGCCAAGTTCATGAGCTGGGACAAAAAAAAAAAAAAATAATATATTGCCAAATGTACCCAGTTCAGTACTTGCGCAATCAAGAAGAAAAGGAGTGGGTACCTAGCTGGAACCTGTAACAAAACTTGTGGGAATCACAGGCCAGGACTCAGTAAAAAAAAAAAGAGAGAAGATAAGAAAAGAAGATCCACATGCCATTAAAAGGGATTAGAAGCAACATTTAGAAGCCATACTGAAGCACAAGTACATGGAAGCAGTCTCAAAGCACAAGTGCAGATCTAAACAAAAAAAAAAAAAAAGAGCCAGAAGCATTGTCCAATCAAAGAAATAGAAAATTTATACAATCACAAATTATTCATACATATCCAAACAGCTAAAAAAAAAAGAGAAAGCTAAGAAAGGAGGCCAGCCAACAAGGAGCCATTCGAGGGAAGAGCAAGGACAGCCGAAGAAGAAAGAACCCTCTGCCTTTTGACCTTCAGATCTTGCAAAGTCTTGTGAGCATGAGCTAAAGCTTCCTCAGCAGCAGCAATCTCAGCATTAATGCTTTTAGAAGCTTGCCTCTGGAAAAGCGCTTGGGCTAATGATCGCAGATACTCCAGCAAAAAGGACAGGTTGAACTTGGCTTCCAAGAGATCCTGAACAACTCCCTTCCATTCCAAGAGCTTTTCCTCAGAAAGAGAGTTTAGCGAAGAATCTCTCAAAGAAATCAACACGGCGCACAGCAGCTCCATCAAAATGTTTCCCAAAAATACTCCTCCTCTGAAACCAAGGGTAAAGTCCCCATGACTTTTAAACAGCCCTTCTAGCAGTGGTAGACCTTCCACAGGCACAGAGAACCGCAAGAAGCTGCCATAGGAGGACCCGAAATGGCAGAAGTGACTGGCAGGGAGGCTGTTGAACTCTAGAAGATCAAAGCAAGCCAAAAAGGTAGGGAGCCTTGAAGCAGGATCTGAAACAACCACCATTGGAGCCTCCCCCTTTGCTGCATCATCGCTCGGGGTTCCAAAGGAACCTTCAACCCCCTGAACAGCATGAGGGTCAACAACCTAAGCAGATCCTACACCCCCCTCAGGAACCACGAGTTTAGGATTTTTGATATCAACTCCTGCAAAAAAAAAAAAAAGAGGAAAGAGAAGGGGGGGGGGGGGGGGGCAGACTTAGCTTCTGCTAAAAAAGAAAAAAGAAAAAAAAAAGGAACAAAAGGGGTAGAGGAGACACCAGTATCAGCCTTTTGGGGCGAAGTTCCCTCCTCTTACTCCTCTGACTTCTTGAAGGACTCTGGGAAAGAACACATGGCAAGTTGAAGAAAAGGTGAGGAAGCCTCAGCAAAACGGCTAAAAGAAGGTAGGGACACAGGGGGCTTCGCCATAACAAAAAAAAAAGAAAAAAAAAAAAAAAACAAGAAAAGGGCAGAAAGAGAGAAAGAATGCAGTAAAGACAATCAACAGCCCACCTTCAGAATCCTCCGATTCCAAAGAAGTAGCAGCACCAGAGGCAGATCTCGCAGTGGATTGGCCTAGAAAGAGAAAAAAAAAAAAAAAAAAAGAAAAGAAAAGGAAGAACTCAAAAAAAGAAGGGGTGCAAAAGAGATAAAACTAAAAAGCTATATAAAAGAAAAGAAAGGCTCACCTGTTTGCCCGGATGATGATGCGCCTCCCAAAGTCCTTGTACTTAACCCAGTCTGAGATAATACGGTCTTGACAGGACTGGGAATCTGTTCAAACTGAGGACTTGGGGACGCAGGAAGCTTGGGAGCCTCAGGATCCTGGGCAGCCTGGACATCCTGCATTGGTTGGCCGGTCTCCTCAGCTATGCCACCACTGGGAGCTTCCTCCTCCCTACTCTGGGATGTAGCTGCAACCATCTCCTCCTCCAAAGTCTCACCAATCACATGTTAGGATTAGTGCCCTTAAATCCTATTGAGTGATGCTATGTATGATATTAAGTTTGACATTGTGTATGACATTATGTATGACTTAATATTGTGTTTAATAAATTTGTTTTATTATTATCTGAATTAGTGGTAACTTGAATATTTGGACATTATAATATAGTCCATGAGATGCATAGTATGTGATGTATGTGAAGAGTCACAGAAGATATAAATCACAAGTTCTTTGTAAACTCAGAATTATAGTTCGTAGTCGGTGACGAAATTAGGCATTTCATCTGCGAAGACTATAACATATCAACTACGATGATTTGTCTTGATCATGGAAGTAGAGACTTCTAACTGATGTGTTAATATGTTTTAAGAATTAAGACATATTGAACTGGACTGCTGTGAGATTTATTATTTGCCTAAGGACTGTCAAATGAATAACAAATTTCATGACTTGTATTTGCATGAACTCATAATCCTAAGAGAATAATGAACCTGATCATGAGGTGTAGGTTGCTTTGATATATTAGGAGTGAGATCTAAAGTAATGGTCAAAACCTCAGTATGTTGGGCAGCCACATTAAGTGTTGATGGAACATGTATTCTCAAGATGGAATTCATAGTCTCTTAACGAAGATACAAAGTATTCCCTTGAGATAAGTTTAATGAGTTTGTTATTCAGAGAGTTAGGCCTAACTACTTTAGTAAGACTAAAGTATATATATTTATGGAATAGGATTTCATAAATATATAATGAATAACATTAAAGGATTAAACCGGGTACTCAAGGATCAAGATGTAGTAATTTACAAAGTGGCAGTCTACTTCAATGACTTTGTATTACTACGAATACTTTATGAAGGGGTTGCATGTATAATAAAGTCTTGGGATATAATATATAGATAAGACCTAGAGTGCAACTATATTTATATAGTGGTATTAAATATAGTTAATGGTAACTTTGGACTTGTCAAGAGTTGACAGAAAAGCCCAAGGCCCATTGGAGCTAGTGTCTTATTGGTCCCTTTTGGTCCCACTCCAAGCCACACACTTAAGCCCAATTGGTAAGGCCCAAAAGCCCAGCCCAATTAGATATATTGGTTAGATACATAGGGAAAAACGTATAGAATTTTATTGGTAAGAAAAACATCATTTTAATGATGTGGAAGTGAGTGAAAGTCACTCTCTAATAATCCATTTGTTACCAATTGAGAGACCACACATCTTGGGCGTTAGTGGAATTGGAGTGAAGATTAAAAGTATTCCCAAGTGCTTCAATCTTCGGTTTTGGAATTCACCGCTTCAAGGTACGATCTCTTGTTCTCAAATTCTGAAATTTACTTTATGCATGTTATCAATATCGAATGAAGTAGATCCGTTTCAAAACTTACTTTTCCGCTGCGTTCATCTTTAATTCCATCACCACAGGGGGAGGAACCTCAACCTAAAAAAAAAGAGAGGGAAAACAACATAAAAAAAGAAAAAGAAAAAGAAAGAGAGGGCACGAGCAACAGGGCGGCACGGGTATATAACACTTGTGAAATGAATATGAGGAAGCAGCAAAAGACATAGATAAGGAAAACCATACCACATCTTCACCAGAAGATTGGCTTCTACCCTTCCTGGGATCTAGCTTACGCTTGGACTGCAAGAAAAAACAATCACTCATTAGTTCAAAAAAAAAAAAGAAAAGGGAAGAAACAACAAAACTGCAACTTAAAAGAGCAAAAGAGGAAAGACGCCTTGCCCTTCTCTCTCTTTCAACAGGGTCTCCAGGTCTCTGTTGTTTACTACGGGTACGTCCAGAGAGTCCCGAGGAAACATGAACTGAAGGACTCATAGGAGCCTGGGGAAAAGAAGACTTTACCTTAGTCTTCACCCAGGCCCTTATGGCCAAAGGTTGCTCCACTTCCTTCTCCTCAGCAAGTATCAACTGTTTCTGGGATTTCCCAGTCTTCTTCTTCTTCTTTAACTTAGGGCCAACATCCTCTACACTTTCTTCAGCCGCGGCCTCCTTCAACTTTTCCTGTTTAATTGTTTTCCCTTTACTCATGCCAACGGGAGTACTGGCACTTATGGCCTCTACTACCCCTTTCTTAATTGGTACCCCAGCAGAAGCACCAACAACAAGGTCACACCCCAACCAGTTCTCTGGGAAATCCTGCGCATAAGTCACCCAGCCTTCCCTGGAAGCATGCCATTTTGCAAAACCAGTTTTGCTGCTCACAGCAGTAGAAACAACACCAGCAGTAGGCAGGGACAGACGCCTGTTGGATGTTGGGGCAGAAGAAATGCCAGGGTTGGGTACTTTCCCAATCGTCTCAGAACCATCATAATCAGCAAAGGACTTTTGAACCTTCCTCCAATAACCAGCGTAGCCACTGGAGGCAAAAACTCCTTTCTGAGAGTTAGGCACTACAAACTGAGGACTCCGTCGTGACCAATAAGAGAAGGCCTGAAGTCTCATGAAGGGATCCAAGGAAGGAAGAGAAGGAACTATGTCATTAAACACTAGGGGAATATCCTGATCAAAGCCGAACTGCCGAAGTACTTGATGCGCCGAGTAATGGGTGTACCGTGGGCCAGTAGAGGAAAGCACAGGAAGCCAGGAAGGACTAATGCAAGCCAAGTAGGCTAAGCTACCTTCATCACCGTGATGTAAATCAAAAGTATTCCCTGTAGAAGTTAGAAAGGGAGATAACACAGAATTGCAAACAAAACCGGGGCCAAACTCCCGGGGGGAGCGCCAATTCAAATGGCCTGCTTGATCAAATAACTCAACCAAGTTAAGATTGCCACCTTTTAGACTTAGTCAACGGAAAATAATAAGGTGGCTGTCAGTGGAGCTGTCACAAAGCCCTTTTACCACATCAGGGGATCCCTAAAACTTATCTTTCACAAACTTTAAATTCCTACATTTTGCTAAAGTAACTGAAGAACGATCCCACATAAATACCTGGAGAATGGCGCAATGAAGCGAAGAAGTGATAACATAACAAGAATCACCCTCAGCCTCATCTCCATGAAGTTGATCCAATTGAGAATAAACATGGCCCAAAAACATGGGGGCTAGAGGATATTGAGCGCCCTAAGCCAACTTAATCGCCAAAGGAAAAAGAGTGGACTTGATTCCATACCTGGGGAACTCGCTGAACAGGAACTTGCTAAGCCAGAATGCAAGGAACCCGGCACGCCTGACTTCCTTATCCTTCTCACGCGAAAGAGTCATAACCCACCTGCCCATCCTAGCCGGTTTCCCACCAGAAGAAGCAGTACGTCCACCAAAGTGAGCAAATAATTTTTCTTCCACTTCGAGATCCTCGTCAGAAAGCTTAATATCAAAAGGGTTTTCATCCTCAAGCACCGGAAGGAGAAAATTGCTGACCACATCTTCCAAGGTAACAGTCAGTTCACCAACAGAAAAGGAGAAAGTGTGCAGAGCAGGACACCAGCGGCGCACCAAATGCCTAAGGCCTTTGGCATCTTTGAAACCCTCAAGATTCCTGGAAATAGCCACTGCCTTCAGGACGCCGGCATGCTCCAAGCGGCCCATAAACTCCTTGTCAGAAAACTCATTATCCATCCAAATGGGCAAGCCTTGGATCTTTCCAGCGACAAAATCAAAGAAGATGGGGACCGCTTCCCGAAGTCCTCGCCTGATTTGGAGATCAAAAATCTCCCTAGGGTCTGGAACTTGTGCAGAACCAACAAAACCTGCTTGACCAGAGAAAACCCAGGCGTGAGGGGATGGAGGGGTCTCGCCATGGGACACCTGAGGAAAGAATAAGCTAGGAGTATACCAGGGGTCTCGCAAAGGAAAAGCAGGGTGCCCAATGACAAACTCATCTTGCACAGAACTAGAGGAGCCCTCACCTTCAGAGGGACTAGGAGTACGCTCCTTTCTTTTTCGAGAAGAGGAAGAAGCTATTGATGTAATGGGTATCTGGAAAGAAGAAAGAAAATGGCGACGACTCTGATCAAAAGAAAAGAAAAGGGCTGGGAACAGAAGACTCAGGTAGACAAGGAATAAGAACAGTTAGAGAAGAGTTATTAGCAGTTATTAATGAGTGTTATGGGAAACGTAAAAGTAGGTGGTGGGAGTTTTATTTCAACTCAACTGCCACGTCCCACGAAAAAGGGAGGAGTTACAAAAAGAGAAGCAAAGGAGCCAGGATACCGAAGAAATGGAAGATCAGGATCCCCGTAGAAAGATCAAAACAAGAGAGAATCCTGCAGAAAACTCACGCATGGGCTGCAGGCAACCCATGAGCTCGGAGGGCTAAATGTTGAGGTTCAAAAAAATTAAATAGCCACAAATAGGCCCAAAGAGATAGAAAAGACATTGAGCCAATTTCACACAAAAACAAAAAAGAAAAAAAATAATAAAGGGTGGGCTTTCACAATAAAGAAAAGAGAGAAGAAAGAAAGAAAGGGGAAAAGGCCCGAAGGGTTGGGATCCAGAGGAAAGGCCCAAATTTGGCAAAACCAGCGAACCAGAGAAAGCCCAGGAGGAAGAATTGGGTCGGGATCCCAGCAGCCTCCCAGAGGCAGGGGGTCCCTGGACATGCGAAGTAGGATCACGGCAAAAAATTAAAGAGAGATAAGAGACAAAGGGCACGCGGACCTTGTGACCCAGACACGCAGTGGAAGTACAGAGCAAAATGCAGGAGCCTGGTTCCAACCATTTGGAGAAAGAGACAAGGAAGAGTACAACTGGAAAAAAGCTGGAGCGCTGAGAAGTAAAGCCAAAAAGGCCTCAGGCCAGCCAACGAAAAATCTAGAAATAGAAAGGAGCTGAGGGACTTTCATCTGGTCGCAACAAAAAGCAAGAAACTATGAAGAAAAGGAAACGACATGATCCTGAAGCAACCAGGCACGGCATAGACTTTAAGGGGCAAAAGGGAGAAATCGTTAGTACCCCGAAGCCCGAAGTTGTGCTATAAAAGGAGGAAGGGATCCATGCTAAAAAGAGGGAGGAAAAGAGGAGGAAAAAAGATTAAAAAGAGTAGAGAATTCATTTACGATCAGACCATTTTTTTTAGGCATTCACAATTGCTTTTCTAAAGTCTCATAAAATTGCAGAAGAGACTCTGTAAACTTAAGAGGAAAACAGAGGAACCATCACCGGTATCCCAGGACAGCCACTACAGTACATGCTCGGATTCAACAAGTTCAAATTTTGCAAGTTTTTGAAGCTTGAATAGCTATCAAAGTCTGTAACTTATGAACTCAGTTGAACCTTGCATCACGTCTTAGTGAGCATTGTAATCACAACTAAGGGAAATTAATAAAATACACCTCACTAATTAGAGGATCCCTAACTTGTTCTTACGTTATATTCCACTTGTCATGCATTTCCTTTACTGTTAAAATGTCATTCAATATGAATATTCTTGTTTTGTTAGCTATTTATATTGTAGGAAGTATGTTTTGCGCACCAGTCGATTCTTAAAACAGCCCTTTAGCTGCGGAGAATCGATCCAAGTCCACCAAGAACATCTTACACAGCCCAGGATCCTTGGGCCATAGTGCTGAAGAAAAAGGCACTCTCACACATTTCAACAACAAGTTCAGATCGAAGAGAAGGCCTTTGCTTGACATTTCAGCAATCCAGATCGAAGTAGAAAAGCCCTTTGATCGATATTTCAACAGTCCAAATCAAAGTAGAAAAGCCCTTTGATCGATATTTCACCAGTTTAGATCGAAGTAGAGAAGCCCTTTGAGTGACATTTCAACAACTCAGATCGAAGTAGAAAAGCCCTTTGATCGACATTCCAACAAGTCCAGATTGAGGTAGAAAAACCCTTTGATCGCCATTTCAAGAACAACTTAGATCGAAGTAGAAAGCCCTTTGATCTCCATTTCAAGAACAATCTAGATTAAAGTAGAAAAGTCCTTTGATTGATATTTCGACAGTCCAGATTAAAGTAGAAAAGCCCTTTGATCACCATCTCAACAATCCAGATCGAAGTAGAAAAGTCCTTTTGATCGCCATTTCAACAGTCTAGATTGAAATAGAAAAGCCCTTTAATCGACATTTTAACAACTCAAATCAAGGTTGAAAAGCCCCTTGGTCGCCACAGCTCCGGTTCCAAGGAAGAAAACTCTTTAGTTACATTTCATCAAGATCCGAGATAGAAAAACCCCTTGGTTACCATCCACATTCAAGATTGAGATAGAAAAGCCTTTCGGTCACCTCAATTATCAAGAATCATTTCAAAGTTCATCAGCTATCAAGTAGGTCAAGAATTTTCATTTTTTTTCAAAAGGTAAAGCACTAGTTCCATGTTCCAAAGTTTTAGGTTCGAGGGCTAGGTAATTTTTGAAAATTCAACCTCAATTAAATCATGGCCGCTAAAATCAGTGTCTTTGTTTTACATTGACATTCGCTTTTCAAGCTCTGTCAATGAGGGGCACTTTGTAGACACTCGATTTTGCACCCATAATTTAATCAAGGAGAATGACTATAGTGACCATCCATGTATCCAAAAATCATGATTGCATTACATGCATTAATTTGTTCATTGCATATCATAAAAATGATCTTGAGATTCTAACGGTCGTGACGGTATGCCCGGTTTCCAAATCAGACCATCGGATTGAAAGATATCGCATGATCTTATGTTTTAATATAACCAGCAATGAACTCTATAGGGAAAAGTTATTTTGTACATATATATATATATATATATATATATATATATATATATGCGTGATTTCTTGAACAACATGTGAATTGTAAAAAGTATAATGCCTATCTAGATCATACATATGGGATAACTGTATTTTAGTGTTAGCCTATTCTTAATTACTTTCTATCAGGGATGGACCCAAGATTTTAAGTTAGCGGGGGTCAGGTATAAAGAAAACTATTAAAAAAAATTATAAATACACAAAATCATTATTTCTAAATACATTAATATGCAATCATTTACCAACAAAGACAAAAATAAAAACAAAAAAAATGTTTTTTTTTAATACTAGGATGGTTAGGATTTTATTTATTTATTTATTGAAATTAGAGCATTCACAATGGTGGTGCTAAAATTTTTAGCTTTTAGCACCTCAAAAAACTATTTTATCTATTTTACCACTTCACTTTACAATACACCCAATATAAAATGTTTTTTTTTTTTTTTGTTTTATTTATTTTTTTTTACACTTCATTTAAAATAATATAAACAACTAATTAAAATAATAAATGAATGAAGAGAATTTGAGTTTTTTAATTGAAGGAAGAGATATAATCCTAATAAAATATTGTATTTTATTTTTAACAACTTGCTATAGTCAATTGGTATTTATACCAGTTTACTGTAATTTAAAAAAAAAATAGCTTTAACTTCTTTAATAACACATTAACACATGATTTTTTTTGTCCTTTGGTGGTAAAATAAATTTTTTTGGCTAAAATACAATTACCATTGTTAATATTTTTATTGTTTTTGTTAAATTTTTGAGTTGGACAGTTACTATTTAGATGAGGCTAGCTAGGTTATTGAGGAGAAGGAGACGAACTACAAAATTAAAATATATAATAACTATTATAAAAAAAAAAAAAAAATTTGGACCGAGGGGGTCTCGAGCCCCTTGGGCCCCCACCTGGTCCAGCTCTCTTTTCTTTATTAATTGACTATTATACCATTGTTACATAATAGGTAAGAAATAGATTTATTTGTACTCATTAAATAATATAAAATTTACTAATAATTATATTTTTCAATGAAAAGTATCACGTCCTAAACATTTTTCGCAATACTTTTACAACAAAATTTATGTGGAAAGTTGTTACTAGTTCTAATTTGAACCTACCACTGAAATTATTTTTTTACCCACCAATATTAACTAATAACAATCTGTTACTTAAAATTTATTGTGAAAATATTGCGGTAAAATTTCTCAAGATTTTTTATTCTTTATATTATTTGTCCTTTCTTAGCCTTCATTTCATCCCTACGTTTTTTTTTTTTCTCCACACGTTTTCCTTATCTCTATCCCCCTTCTTTTATTTGCTTTGTCTCCCTTATTCAAGAACGTTCCAAGCTTCCAGCACTAGCAGGCGTAGCTCTCATTCTCCAGCGCTCTCTCTCTGTTTTTTTTTTTTTTTTTTTTTTTTTTTTTTTTTTTTTTTTAACTTGATTCCAAAGGGCATTTGTGTAAAAATGCCATAAGTCCACTTTTCTTCCCACAATTTTCCTCCCGATTTGGGAGGATGAGATTTGTGGGCCCAGGAAAGAAAATTTTCTCCCGAGTTTTCCATCCTCAGTGTTTTTCTTATTTTGCCAAACAGTGGAAAACACTGTTTTCCACCCACTTTTCTTTCTTATGTTTTCCATTCTCCCTAAAATCACCCCAATAAAACACAGTGTTAAGATGACACATAATTCATTTCAAGTAATGGCAAAAATGATTAAAAATTGTAATCACTTGTTAGTTTAAACTTTCAGAACAAATTGAATTTAACACGGTAGTGTTGTGTGTTTAAATCCTATCTCAAGTCTGATCTCTCCAGTTATGCCTATACAATGTTGCAAGGTTTTACCTCTAATTTTTAAATTATTGACTTTTTTTTTGGGGAAATAAAAAAGTGATTGACTTTGAACACAAGGTTGTAGTATACTACTTTTAAATTTAATGAACTTAAAAAGTATAAATTGATGGTCAAAGAGGACGCACGAGTTGGAAGTGGAAAAATCACTCCAAAAGACAATATATAAATATATATTTTGCATTAATTACTCTTTAAAAAAGTCAATATTATTGTTTAAACCAACAGAAAGTCTATTAGTAAAAAGTCAACTTGGGTGATTGGCTGTTGGGCAGGGTCAAAAGTCCAAACTCAATTCAAAGTTATTATTGGATGTAAGTTGTTGTTGTGACTTGAATGCATATTTTTTTGTAAGCCACACATATTTTAGGTTTCTTTTTTTTTTTTTTTGAGAATGATATTTTAGGTTTCTGGTGTAAAGGTTGAACTTTGAAGCGTATTAAATGGAACCGCGGTTTTCTATTAAAACTGAGTTAGTGACCTGTAGCAATTTTTGTTTCTATCTTCCCTCACAAGATGACAAATTATTATTATTATTATGAAATAATTGAAGATTTCAGTCATCAGCATACAAAATACCTAATGCTGTATCACACTCGCTGTGATAGTAATTATCTTCAAAGTTCCTAGTTCGTTCTTTGACATTTTTGGCACATACAAATGTGAAAGCAAAAGAGATTCCTTTACTTTCCAGGAAAAAGGAAGATGCCTTTTATTCATGAGGGTCCATATGACAGCAAGACTGCTTCAATAGAATTTGTTTTTTGTAAAACCTTATTACGTAGCATACATGATATTTGAGTTTTTATAAACGTCCCCAAGGTACATGGTCTTAATCAACTGGTGCTTCTATAATTGTAAATTTGTAAAACGTTCAGGCTTTTTGACCTTCAATTTTTGTCAACTACCATCATTCTTGATTAATGAACACTAAACAAATCGGGGCTCTTTAAAGTAATAGGACCAATATCAGTATAAAGCATGAACCCAACTACAAAATTTAGAGCATCAAAGCAAACCCCCCCCCCCCCCCCCCCCCCAAAAAAAAAAAATTATGAATATCTATTTTTTTTTTTGTCATTTACAATAAATATAAAACCAGGCATTAAGGGTACACATCTGAGGCTAAGCAAGTCAGCAAATAATGTTAGGAAAAGAATAGACCAAAGTTGATGATGCAGCAATAATGCAGACAGGACCAGTTGGTATAACAGAGCAGTGCCATTACATACATTGCACTACAGATTTATTTACATCATCAATTCATCAAAATGATGCAAATTGGGTATGATACATTGTGGGGTTACATCTTTCCTCTAGTTAAAAATAACAAATAGATACATTGCATTTAATTCTTTGAACCCATTTCAGGACAAATAATCAAGAAACGCCAAAAAAACTCTAAATCATGCAGTGGGTCTTTCGCATCATATCTCACATCTTGTATAATCACACTAAAGATCCACTTTCTACACCTTTTGGGAGAGGCAACCGCAAGACCATCAATGTCAATACGCTCCTTTTTCTGTAAACTCAATTAGTATATAGGAAGTAAATGGTGAGGGATGTCGGCTCTCAATTTCAAGAACCATCAAGATTTCTGCCTCTTCTCATTCCTGTTTCTTGTTGAGGCAAGGGCTGAGAAAATATATATATATATATATATATAAAACACGTCATCAAATTAAATTGAAAAACAAGTGCTTGATTTATAACATCATATCAACTGAAATAATGATTATTTTATAAATGAGGCCATTTTCTCTTAATAATACTGTTTTAAAAAATTATTTGCCAAATAGTAACGTTTTTTCTTTTCTTTTCTTTTCTTTTTTGACTAAATAGCTTTTCTGGCATCTTGTCTATTGAAGAGAGACAAGTCCTAGCCTGAACTCATCTCTTCAAGATACGAGATACAATTTCTGCCCGTAAGCTGACATTGTGTGCAGTCCAAGTGAACTCGCTGAAAAACATGAAACTAATCTCTTCAAGACATGAAACTTGTTTGTAAAAGAGACAAGTTCCACTTACTACCAATATTATTATTAATAGCAAGTTGAACCGAGGCTGTAAATGGAGCGCAATATTAGATAACGTACTCATTATATAGCACACTTACATGCTTTAAGGAGGGATGAGTTCCAAGAGTTCAAGATCATGTGGAAAAAAGAGTTAGGATCTTATTCAACATATGCATCTTGTGCAACTCTGACTAAATCACAACTATAGACCATTATGGGGTGACATGGCATAGAAAGAAGAGGGGATTTGCTAATATCCTATTAACTCATATGAGAGTCTTTTGAATATTATAGACGCCTTTGAAGAACTACCGTGATCAAAATTATATAAGAAAATATGTGAGTAAGTTAGAGGTGTATTGTAGAGAGCACGGTTTATCTAATATTGTTAATACGTGGAATTCGTCTCATAAAGAGACGAGATTTAAAAAAGGATATATTCCCAAATATTTTTAGAATAGTCCTAACTAAAAAATAATTTTTTAAAAAAAGTTGTTGTAAAATAATAGAAATAGATAAAATAAAGTAAGAAGAAAACAAGAAATATATATTGATAAACTCTTATATTCAAGTGGCCATCCACAATTCTTTTGATCTCTCTTCGATCTGTACAATAACAGTAAAGTAATCCCACATATATATAGGACTTTAGAATGCTTGTAGAGTTTATGAGATAATGAGTACACTTATGGATATACATCTCCCTTATAGACACGTATGGATATACATATCCCCTATAGACTTTACACATCCCAAATAACCTTTTCATTGCCCAAAGTTTACACATTCCAATAAGACTTTATTTCTAACACTCCCCCTTGGATGACCACTTTCTAAGAATATGCCTCGTTAAAACCTTTCCAAATAAAAACCCTGTGGGAAAAAATTTTTGGCTAAGGAAAAAGAGTACAACATTCTCGTATAACTTCTAGTGCCTTAGGATTGCCTCATTAAAACCTTGCAAAGGAAAACCCAATGGGAAAAAACCTTAGCGAAGGAAAAAGAGTACAATCAGCACACATCCTTAAGAAGATTTACTCCCCCTCATGAGTACATAGAATTTTCATTGTTCATGGTAAAAATATCCTTAAGTCGACGCATGCCAATGTAGTGCATCATCTTCTTAAAATTCGCAGTTAGTAATGGCTTAGTGAACATATCAGCCAAATTATCACATAATCATATCTGCTTGGCATCAATATCGCCACTCTTCTGGAGCTCATGTGTATAAAAGAATTTTGATGCAATATTCTTGTTTCTATCACCCTTGATATAGCCTCCCCTAATTTGAGTGATGCAAGCGGCATTATCTTCATATAATATCATTGGACTATTTATGATTGATGATAATCCACAATTTTTACAAATATGTTGAATTACCGATCTCAACCAAACACACTCACAACTCGCTTCATGAATTGCGATAATCTCTGCATGATTTGAGGAAGTAGCAAAAATTGTTTGCTTAACAGATCTCCATGAAATAGCAGTATTTCCATAAGTAAATAAATATCACATTTGTGATCGGCTTTTGTGTGAATCAGAAAGGTAACCTACATCAGCATATCCAACTAACTGTGGTTTTAATCCATTTGGATAAAATAATCCCAAATCAGTAGTCCCACGAAGATAACGTAAAATATGCTTAATTCCATTCCAATGTCTTCGAGCTGGTGTAGAACTATACCTTGCTAGTAAGTTAACTGCAATTGCTATATCAGGTCGTGTGCAATTTGCAAGATACATCGAAGCACCAATTTCACTAAGATATGGTACTTCAGGACCAAGAGTTTCTTCATCATCTTTTTGTGGTCGAAACGGATCTTTCTTAACATCAAGTGATCGACCCACCATTGGAGTGCTCAAAGGATGAGCTTTATCTATATAAAATTGCTTCAGGACTTTTTCTGTGTATGTTGATTGATGAACAAGAATTCCATTTGGAAGATATTCAATTTGTAGGCCAAGACAAAATTTTATCTTACCAAGATCTTTCATCTTAAATTCATTCTTTAAGCAATTTGCTATTTTTGTTAACTCTTTTGGAGTCCCTACAAGATTTAAATCATCAATATATACTGCAATAAAAGCAAATCCGGATTCTGATTTTTTGATAAAAACACATAGACAAATTGGATTATTCTCAAATCCTTTTTTCAAAAGATATTCACTGAGGCAATTATACCACATGCGTTCGGATTTCTTTAACCCATATAAGGATCTTTGTAGCTTGATAGAATACATATTTCGGGATGTAGGACTATATGTTTCAGGCATTTTATATCCTTCAGGGATTTTCATGTAGATATCATTATCTAATGATCCATATAGATATGCTGTAACAACATCCATTAATCGCATATCCAAATTTTCTTTTGCTACCACGCTAATTAAAAATCTGAATGTAATTGCATCCATTACAGGAGCACATGTTTCTTCATAATCAATACCAGGTCTTCGCGAGAAACCTTGTGCTACAAACCACGCTTTGTACTTTATAATTTCATTTTTCTCATTTCGCTTACATATAAATACCCATTTGTATCTAACAGGCATTACACCTTTAGGTGTTCAACCTACAGGTCCAAAAACTTCACGTCTACTTAGTGAATTCAATTCTGATTGAATCGTCTCTGTCCACATTGGCCAATCATTTCTACGTTGACATTCATCAATAGTTTGTGGTTCATATTCATTATCATTACTTCTGGTAATATCAAGAGCAACTTTATATGAAAATATGTTGTCGACAATGATTTTATTTCTATCCCGTATTTCTCCTGTATGTACGTAATGTATCGAGATCTCATTATTTTCAGATACCTGATCCTCTTCAGGGGATAACTCTTCAAGCTGTTTATTTTCAGGAGATTTTTGTTCATAAGTTTTGGATAGATCAATTATTTCTTTGACCTGTTTCCTGAGTATAGCCTCCTTATAGGCTGCAATTTGTTTTTCTTGTGCTTTTCTCTTCAGGAAAATTTTATCTTTAACACTGATAGGTCTTCCACGATTTAGGTATGGCTTTGATTCATTTGCTGCTATATTAACCGATTGTCCTACAGGGACTTCAATCCGTGCTGGAGTATTAGTAGCTGGAATGTGAGATTTCACTATTTTCTTATTGTCGATGAATACATCCGGTAATTGATTTGAAATTCCTTGCAAATGAATAATCCTTTGAACTTCCAATTCACATTGATTTGTACGAGGATCAAGATGAGATAACGTCAAAACATTCCAAGTAATCTCACGTCGTGCTTCAAGGAACAACTTTTCTCCCCGTAATGGTGGGAAGATTGTTTCATTAAAATGACAATCCTCAAAATGCGCCTTAAAAACATCACTAGTTAGAGATTCAAGATATCTAATGATAGATGGGGAATCAAAACCTGTATAAATTCCAAGTCTACGTTGAGGACCCATCTTAGTGCGTTGTGGGGGTGCAATAGGTGCATATGCAGCAAAACCAAATTTGTGCAAGCGAAAAATATTTGGTTGTTGGCCAAGTACAAGTTGCAATGGTGAAAATTTATGATAAGCAGTTGGCCTAATATGAACTAATGATGCAGCATGTAAAATAGCATGACCACAAGCAGAAACTGGTAATTTTGATTTCATAAGCAGAGTTCGAGCAATAATTTGAAATCTCTTGATAAGTGATTTAGCTAAACCATTTTGAGTATGTGTATGGGCAACATGATGTTCAACATCAATTCCAATTGATATGCAATAGTCATCAAAAGCTTGAGATGTGAATTCACCAGCATTATCTAAACGAATTTTCCTAATTGGATAATCATGAAATTGTGCTCGCAACCTAATTATTTGACCAAGAAGCCTAGCAAATGCAACATTTCTAGTAGAAAGTAAACATACATGTGACCATCTGGTTGATGCATCAATTAAAACCATAAAACACTTAAATGGACCACAAGGTGGGTGTATTGGTCCACATATATCACCCTGAATTTTTTCTAAGGAAAATGGACATTCAACAACAATCTTTGAATGTGATGGCTTGGTAATTAATTTACCTTGAGAACATGCACTACATGGATAATCACTAGGTAAAAGAATCTTCTGGTTCTTTAAGGGATGTTTGTGAGAGTTTTCAATAATTCGACACATCATTATTGATCCTGGATGACCTAGATGATCATGCCAAAGCATAAAAACCTTTGGGTCCAAACACTTCTGGTGTATCGCAACATTTGTTTCAATTATTCTCATTGTAGTATAATATAACCCAGAAGAGAAAATAGGCAGTTTTTCTAATATGAGCTTTTGGCCCGATACTATTGAAGTAATATAAAGAAATTCTTCACTGCCTTCGTTATTGGTTTCAATATGACAACCATTATAACGTATATCCTTAAAGCTGAGTAAATTTCTACTCGATTTAGAAGAATACAAAGCATCATCAATACAAAATTTTATGCCCTTTGGCAACATGATAATCGCTCTTCCAGAGCCTTCAATTAAGTTTGATGAACCTGATATGGTATTGACATTGGCTTTGCATAATTTTAAAATTTGAAAATATTTTTTATCTTTAAGGATTGTATGAGTTGTTGCACTGTCAGCTAGACAAAAATCGTCTTTATTCATCATGGAATTGATTTTACCAGTAGGACCCATGCATCTTCATGTATGCAAAACCTAAATTAAACTTTAATATAATGAAATAAAAATAATTAATTGGTATGGACATTTCCACCACCAATCATACTTATTAGAATACGATAATATAATAAAAGAAAATAATGAATTGGTATGGACATTTCCATCACCAAATCAAATTATCAAATTTTTCATCAACATCCTCAAAGAAATCATAGACATCAAGATGAGTCATATCCACTCCATTTGAAAACGAAGATAATTCATAGGATCTTCAGGATCATTATGATTAGCAAAGTTTTTTTTTTTTTTTTTTTTTATTTTTTTTATTTTTTTTATTTTTTTAATTCCCTTTTCCTTTTCTTTTAGGGAGGCTTGGTACAAATCTACCAAATGTTTAGGAGTACGACAAGTACGTGACTAATAACCTTCCATTCCACACCTATAACACTTATTTTCATGACCGTTTGATGGTTTATTTTGTAAACCCTTGCCATTTTGATTCTTCATATGGTAAGGTGTATTATTCCTTTTTGAAGAATTATGACTATGATCCTCTTTATATTGATTGTTCCATCCACGGCCACGGCCACGACCACGACCACGGCCACGACCACGACCACGACCACGACCACGCCCACGACCACGAACACAATTTCCTCTATGTTTATCAAATGAGGTTCCATTCGCTTCAGGGAATGGAGTAGAACCGGTCAGGCGAGATTGGTGGTTTTTCAACAAAAGCTCATTATTTTGTTCAGCCACTAGAAGATAAAACATTAGTTCATAACACTTTATGAACATATGCATTCAATATTGCTATTGCAGGAGCACATTCGAAATATGATATATGTGTCTTCTATTACATAATTTTAATTGTAGGCTGATATTAAAGTGCTAGATTAATTCACTTGCACCTTTAGTTTATTACAACTTTAGTCATACTGAGCTTTTAGGATGATCAAGTTCTTCTAGAACTTGAGATTTTCCTAAGTGGTCTTTTATTGTAAAGTACTCAGTTTTTATGTAAATAATAATAAATAAAAATTATTGTTTTTGAACGATCCTTTTGGGATACTCTGTTGCCATCCATAATAATATTTTCAGGATTTATTACATCAACATAGATCTCATCAAGATTTATTGCTTCCAGATGATCTTAGTATCAAGGATCCGTGATAAGGAATTATTGCCTAAGATGTCAAGGGCAAAAAATTCAAGCTCTGTAAAGTTTGACATTTATATCAAATATATAATTATGTAAGTAATTAAATAAACAAATATTTTTATCATACAAAATTCTAATGAAAGAATGCTACATAGACATATATATTCAAAATTGATTCATACATGGTACATATAACTATTATTAAGTTGCTTTATCACAAACCATTTTTAACAAAATATTTTTAATCAATTAAATGTGAATCTCATATCGTGCATCTCATAACAATATATAACTGTAGGGTCCAAATTTGTTGGGCCAGGTACCGACTCTCTGTATTGTAAGCCCAACAAATTTCCAACAATAAATTTGTAGAGAGCGGGTTAAACAGCTAGGCTGGGTTTGGATTTAGCAACGGTTCATACAAGCAGACCAATGAAAAGAAATTAGACTAGCCTTTAACAAGAATTTCTTCGGTTCGAAGAGCTTTTGTATTTAAGAACTTAATGAATACAATTTTTTCTCCCCCCTCCTCCGTGAGGCTTGCCTCTCTTATATATGCGCTCCCTTCTCATCTCCACCGCACACTTGTCCTTCATCTACATGCCCACTTGAGTGCCAGTCACATCAGCCGTTTGCTTTATCCTGCAGTGAATGGTGATGGGTGTGGATGCACTGTTCAGGTGTCTTCTCCACATAAATGCGGCCAGAGAAGTTGTTGCAGCGCATTAAATGCGGTGGTGGCAGCTTTATTAGCAGGGGATTTCATGATAGCCACTCAGTTAGACACGCGCGGAGCCTAATCCTCGCAGGGAAAACCTCAGCATATCCATTTGATCAAATTCTGGACTGATCCGATGGATATGGCCCCTTCGGCTCAACCAGTTGTCTTCGTACGGAGCCTTTGTCCCTCATAAGTTGCTTTTTCATCAGGATGGTGAAGCGCTGATACTATTAGCCTCTTCGGATGGACAGTCGTATTTGAACTGGGCCCCAGGCCCAACATATGGCTTTGGGCTTTCTCACCCACAATAGCCCCTCAAAATTTTACTTTTTGCCTCGCGCCCGAAGGGGAAAAGTGAGGTTTTGACCTTGTGACGAGTGAGGGCCCTGGATTTTGACTTCACACGTATGTGCGCGTGGATTTGGGCGCCTTCTTTATTGCCGCTGCTGTCGCGCCGTTTCCGAGGCGTCATTAACTACTCCGGGCGGCGTCTTGTCAGTGGAATCTATTGGTCCGTTTCAAATCCAACGGACGAGATTCTTTCCTGAAAATTCGAGCGGGATATTTTCCCACTTTGCCTCCCCCTATATAAAGCCCCAGGATGGGTTGTTCTCTTATTTTGCAAACTTCTGATCCTCCGACGAACTCAAGCGCTCAGACTCCCAGAGACTTCCCTGTCATCTGCCTTGGCTTGCTCCTCAATCCACTGCTGTTCTCTTTTCCAGATTGAAGTTCGTCCACCGAACTGATTTCGCGTAAGTTCTTTTCCCGAGGTTTTAGTAATCTGTACGAATTGCCTCTTCGGCGCATGATAGATCTTCCCAGTCGCCGTTTCACGTCCCCCCTCCTTTAACCTTGTTAGAAATGGGTAGATTCGAATACCTAGTGGATAGTCCATCCCAGATAGAGAAGTTTAGGGCGACCTATCGCATTCTACAGGAAGTCGGCCTGAGGTATTGCTCCACGGGGGGGTTATTATTGGCCCGAGAGGTAGGCGAGGTGATAATCCCCATTATCGCCTTCCTGGAGGGAGGAATGACCATTCCTATGGGTGAGGTCACCAGAAGTTTCCTTACCGCCCATAGACTTAGCCCCGAACAGTGCGCACCCAACACATTTAGGATTTTGGGGGCAGTTGATGACCTAAACCGCCACTTAGGCTTAGGGTTAACCTGGCATGATGTGACGCATATGTACGAATGCCATACAAAGGAAGGGGCGGGATACTACCTAAGGTCCCGGTCCGATGTCGTCAGACTTCTCTCCGGTCTCCCCAAGTCCAACAAAGGGATGATGGACGATTACCTCATCGTCTCGGGTGCCTGGCATGATGGGATTCACTGCCCCACCAAGCCAGGAACGCCAGGTGGGACTTTTCCCCTTGAGCCCTTCCAACTTTTGTACCTTCACCTATTCGGACTTCCTTTCATCATGTTGCATTCTCCCTGACAATTCTTTTGCCATGTTTACAGATAGAAGGAACGTGACTCCTCGGCTGAGCCTCACCAATACTGCGGCCCTAAACTATCTTCTTCGGTCGGAGATCTTCGTGAGTGAAGACGGACAGCTTCGATCTGTTCCTCTCATCCTCGGTTACACTCCGAAGACTGAACTTCAGCCGAGAGGGAACGCAATCACAGCGGGAGATCGCCGCATAAACCGCATCGACGTGGCACGGAAGACCTTTCTGGCCCCTTTCGACCTCGCCCCAGTGCCTCATCCCAATCCACAGGGCATCCCAGCACTAGCTCAGCCAGTCCAAAGAGCGCCATTTAAACCAGCAGCCGAGGAAAGGATCGCCTCCTCTACCCCTTCGCTTGACGCCCAGATCGATCAGTTCAAGTTCGAAGAGGATACCTCGGAGGAAGTTCAGATCTTATCTTCCGAAGAGGCCCCTGACAGGCAGTCAGCTGCCCCAGTTCTGAACTTAGCTTTGCCAGAAGACTCCGAGGGGGAAGACATGCTGCCCCTAGGCCAGCTAATGAAGAACAGGAAAACGACCGCGGCCAAGGGTACTGGCACATCCCAGCCCCAAGTGAACCTCCCACCACCGCCTCCCCCTCCTCAAGCCCCAAAAGATTTAGGTCTGAAAGTGCTACCCGATTTGAAGAAGAAGAGGGTGGTGACGGACGTAACTGACGTCGAGGAGGGGGAAATGGTCCCCCCGAAGGGCCGCAAGCAGCAGAAGAAGACCCACGATACAAGAAATAAACGGGCTTCTTCTACTGAGAGCAGGGAGGAGAACGTGGCTGCTGACGTGCGGCGGGGGATCCAGGTGTGGTCCCCAAAGCTTACTTTGGATGGTGCGGCCATCCCTTTTGACGCCTCCATCAGAAACTATGCTGGGGGGAAGGCCGGGTACATTGCTGAAGCGCTCGAGAAGCCCCTCCTCCTTCCGAGGGATATGGAGTCTTATCGGCGTTTCAGCGAAAAAGAACTCTTTTTGTCCCTCAAACGGGATTTAGGCATGGTAAGACAACTGATGCTCTTTCGCAACTATCTTGAAGCCCTCGTGCATGTATATTTTTATGTAACTGTCTTTTGGTCGTCATGCAGCTTGCTCAACAAATCTACGTGGCTGAAGAGTGGGTTCAGCGGAAGGATGTTGACGTGCAGGCTGAGATCCGGTCCAAGGAGGACGTTGAGAAGGCATTGGGCAAGGCAAAGGATGAAAGCGCCCGCATCTCCGATCAGCTGAAGGAGGAGGTGAAAGCGAGAAAAAATGTAGAGGCGGGCCTTAAAAATGCAGAGAAGCAAGCCGAAGACCAGCGCCAGAAGCTGCTCGCGGCTAAAACCAATCTGGAGACGGAGAGGGCGATGGTAAAAGAGCTTCGGCTTGAGCTGGAAAAAGCCAGGGACGCTGCTAAGTTGGCCAAGGAGGACGCGCAATTGGCCAGGGAAGCAGTTGAGGCTGAGAAGAATGCCGCCTACATGCTGGGGGTGCAGGAGACCCAAGTAAGGCTGACCGAGGAGTTCGCCAAGGTCTGCAGGGACTACTGCGACATCACATGGAGCAAGTGCCTCGATGCGGCTGGAGTCCCTGCAGAGTCGGCTTTAAGGCAGCCTGGGAGCATCTATTACGATCCGGACTTATGTGATGCTCCTGAGGCCTTGGAGGCATCCTCGGCAGATCAGAACCCCCCAGCGCCAGCTGAGACGAGCCAGGCCCCTCTTCAGATCGGTGATGCGGGCAATTTGCCAGAGATCCACCCAGATTCTCAAGATAAAGCCTAGAACCTCCATCTTGTGTAGTGCTAGCATATTTTTTGACCTTTTTTGTATGAAAATTATCATTTAAATGAATGAAACAGCTTATTTTCGTTACTTGTTGCTTGTGGAGTACTTATCATATTGCATTATTGCGGCTAATAATGACAGTTTAGTGATTAAGAATGAATCATAAATGCGGTAATCTTCCATGTATGGCTAAGACAAAGAATTGTGGGAATAACCACTGACGTAGTTTTGCCCAAGTCCACATATTCCGCTAAATTAGACTGGTAACCTGAGTGCGCTCACCAAACTAAAGCCTCTGATCCGAGGACTACCGGTGTAATCGAAATCGAGGTTAAACACTTGTAAGGAAACGTAAAGGAGTGTTAACTAACCCACATCATCTGGTCCGAGGACTACAGGCATGATGGGATTTAAGTTTAAACACTTGTAAGGAAACGTAAAGGAGTGTTAACTAACCCACATCATCTGGTCCGAGGACTACAGGCATGATGGGATTTAAGTTTAAACACTTGTAAGGAAACGTAAAGGAGTGTTAACTAACCCACATCATCTGGTCCGAGGACTACAGGCATGATGGGATTTAAGTTTAAACACTTGTAAGGAAACGCAAAGGAGTGTTAACTAACCCACATCATCTGGTTCGAGGACTACAGGCACGATGGGATTTAAGTTTAAACACTTGTAAGGAAACGTAAAGGAGTGTTAACTAACCCACATCATCTGGTCCGAGGACTACAGGCATGATGGGATTTAAGTTTAAACACTTGTAAGGAAACGCAAAGGAGTGTTAACTAACCCACATCATCTGGTCCGAGGACTACAGGCATGATGGGATTTAAGTTTAAACACTTGTAAGGAAACGTAAAGGAGTGTTAACTAACCCACATCATCTGGTCCGAGGACTACAGGCATGATGGGATTTAAGTTTAAACACTTGTAAGGAAACGCAAAGGAGTGTTAACTAACCCACATCATCTGGTCCGAGGACTACAGGCATGATGGGATTTAAGTTTAAACACTGGTAAGAATCGTGAGGGAGTGTTAACTAACCCAAGTCATCTGGTCCGAGGACTACAGGCATGCTTGGATTTAAGTTTAAACACTTGAGAAACGTAAAGGAGTGTTAACTAACCTACATCATCTGGTCCGAGGACTACAGGCATGATGGGATTTAAGTTTAAACACTTGTAAGGAAGCGTAAAGGAGTGTTAACTAACCCACATCATTTGGTCCGAGGACTACAGGCATGATGGGATTTAAGTTTAAACACTTGTAAGAATCGTGAGGGAGTGTTAACTAACCCAAGTCATCTGGTCCGAGGACTACAGGCATGCTTGGATTTAAGTTTAAACACTTGAGAAACACTAGTATAACAAAAGAACAATCATGATTGAAAGAAGAATTCTTTTAATAGTAGTACCTTTTGAGGTTATTTACATTCCATGGCCGGGGCACTACGTGATTATCCAGGTCTTCCAGGAAGTATGCTCCAATGCCGGCCCTCGAAGTGATACGATACGGACCTTCCCAATTCGGCCCCAGTTTTCCCCATGCTGGATTCTTTGCATTCCCTACCACCTTCCTTAGGACGAGATCACCAGGCTCGAGGGGTCTCAACCTCACATTGATGTCGTAGCCCTGTTTGAGTTTCTGCTGGTAGTGTGCCAATCGGACCATCGCGCTTTCCCTTCGTTCTTCAATCAGATCTAGACTCTTTTCCAGCTGCCTGTCGTTGTTGGTTGGGTCAAAAGAGCTAATCCTGTGCGTTGGGAACCCAGTCTCGAGAGGTATGACGGCTTCAGCTCCATAGGTCATTGAAAAAGGGGTCTCCCCAGTGGACCTACGAGGCGTGGTTCTATATGCCCACAATACGTGGGGTAGTTCTTCCACCCATCTACCCTTCGCATCGTCTAGCCTCTTCTTTAGCCCGTTGACTATGACTTTATTAGTGGCTTCGGCCTGCCCGTTTCCCTGGGGATAGGCGGGGGTGGAGTATCTATTTGTGATCCCCAGCTCACTGCAATAGCTTCTAAAAGTTTTGCTATCGAACTGAAGCCCGTTGTCTGAGATGAGGGTGTGTGGGACTCCAAATCTGGTGACGATGTTTTTCCAAATGAACTTCTTCACGTCTACGTCCCTGATATTTGCCAGAGGCTCAGCTTCTACCCACTTGGTGAAGTAGTCCGTTCCGACCAGCAAGAACTTCCTGTTTCCTGCTGCCTTAGGGAAAGGGCCAACGATGTCCAGCCCCCACTGAGCAAAAGGCCACGGGCTGGATAGCGGATTAAGGGTTCCACCAGGTTGATGTATGCTTGGCGCAAAACGTTGGCATTGGTCACACTTTTTAGCGTACTCATGCGCCTCTCTTTGCATATTTGGCCACCAATAGCCTTGGGTAATGGCTCGGTGAGCTAAAGATCTCCCTCCAGTATGGCTCCCACAGATTCCTTCATACAGTTCTTCTAACATCGATTCAGCCGCCTCGGGGGCCATGCACAACAGATACGGGCCAGAATAGGATCGTTTGTACAATTTATGGTCTTCAGACAGCCAGAACCTTGTGGCTTTTCTCCGTATTTTGTCTGCTTCCACTCTTTCTTCGGGCAACGCATCGTCCCTCAAGAACTTGATGATGGGGTCCATCCAGCATGGGTTGGTTCCAACGCTGTGAACTTGGAGTACCTTTTTTCTTATCTCCGTGGGCCTCCGTACGTTTTCAACTACGATGACCCTTGGCAACTCTTGCGCCGAAGAGGTGGCGAGTGTAGCCAGAGAATCGGCATGCGTGTTGCCGCTTCTAGGGACGTGCCGAAGGGAAAAATATTCAAACTCTGACTGTAGGGACTTGACCAGGTCCAAATACTCCTGCATCCTCTCGTCTTTTGCCTCGAACTCCCCCAGCACTTGGCCGACGATCAACTTTGAGTCTGAGGATATCTCGGCGGACTTTCCTCCCATTCTTCGCACCATCTTCATCCCCATCAATAGAGCCTCATATTCTGCCTCATTGTTCGTTGCCGAGAAGTCTAGCCTTAAGGCTTTTTCAATGATAATTTTCTCAGGGGATATCAGCACTAGCCCTATGCCTGAGCCCCTCTGATTTGATGCGCCGTCCACATATACTTCCCAGGGTGAGGTGTTTTGTGACGAAACTGTGCTGACTTGCCTCCCCTCTGTGCCTAGAGTTTGAGCTACTTCCTCTAAATGAGGCTCTGTGAACTCGGCGACCAGGTCTGCAAGGATCTGGCCCTTCACTGACGTGTGTGGCATGTACTTGATATCAAAAGCCCCTAGCATCGTCCCCCATTTGGCAATCCTTCCCTTGTAGTCAGCGCTTCGGAGTACCGCCCTAAGGGGGAGTTGGGTAAGGACTATGACCGTGTGAGCTTGAAAATAATGGGGCAGCTTCTTGGTTCCCAGCACAACTGCCAGAATGGCCTTTTCTAGTGGCAAATAGCGCGTCTCAGCTTCTTGCAGCGACTTGCTCACATAATAAACTGGCTTTTGCACACCACAGTCTGTTCGGATCAGTACCAAGCTTACAGCATTAGGTGCCACGGCAATGTACGCAAACAACACTTCGTCAGGCAGGGGACTGGACATGATGGGAGGTCTAGCCAGGTAGTCCTTAAGTTGCTGGAAAGCGATAGCACATTCCTCCGTCCATTCAAAATCTTTCCACTTATTGATTAACGAGAAGAATGGCCGACACCTGTCTGCGGATCTGGAAATGAACCTATTAAGGGCAGCAGTCATCCCAGTCAGCTTTTGGATTTCTTTGGGGTTCCGAGGGGCTCGCAAGTCGTTGATGGCCCTTATCTGATCGGGGTTAACTTCGATTCCCCTGTGAGTGACCATATACCCCAGGAACTTGCCCGAGCCAACCCCGAATGAACACTTGGAGGCATTCAAGCGCAATCTGTGTCCCCTCAAAATTTCGAAGATGTCCCTAAGGTCCCCAATGTGTCCCGCAACAACCTTGCTTTTAACCACCATGTCGCCGATATAAACCTCCATGCTTTTGCCCAGCTGTGGCTCGAACATCCGGGTCATCATTCTCTGATAGGTAGCCCCTGCGTTCTTCAAGCCGAATGGCATTACCTTATAATGGTAGTTTCCTACAGGAGTCACGAAAGCCGTTTTGTTCTGGTCGGCGAGAGCCAATGGTATCTGATGATAACCTTGAAACGCGTCTAAGAAACTCATCCGAGGATGCCCAACAGTAGCGTCAACTAGCTGATCTATCTTCGGCATAGGAAACGGATCCTTCGGGCAGGCTCTATTAAGATCAGTGAAGTCCACGCACACCCGCCATTTCCCACTTTTCTTCTTTACCACCACCGTGTTAGCTAGCCATTCGGGGTAATAGATTTCCTTAATAGCCCCTGCTTGCTTGAGCCTAGTTACCTCCTCCCTGACTGCATCTGCGTGCTCCCTCGACGGACGCCGGAGGGGCTGCTTCTTGGGGACTATGGTGGGATCTACATTTAGGTGGTGGCAAATGAAATCTGGGCTTACCCCCGGGGCTTCCGCAGGGTCCCACGCAAAAACATCAACGTTTGCCCTGAGGAATTCTATCAACTCTCCCTGCTCCTGGGGAGGCAACATGGATCCGATTTGAAAAAACTTCTCTGGATCGTCGCCAACAATTACTCTTGTCAGGCTCTCGCACTCTGATTCTTCGGCAGGGGCTTCGGCATCCAGCGCCGAAGGTTTTAATTGCTATAAGCCTTCCTTACGACAGTGGGAGGGTTCGGCATGCTGCTCGTGTCGGATTGCTGCTACTAGGCATTGCCTGGACATGGCCTGATCCCCTCGGATCTCCTCGACAATCCCCTCGGATGGATACTTAATCTTCTGATGCAGAGTGAAGGGCACAGCCCCGAGGGTATGGAGCCAAGGTCTGCCTACTATAGCAGTGTACGGTGAGTAAGCGTCGACCACTATGAAGTCTACCTCCACAACCTCAGTACCGGCTTGCACAGGCAGTCTGATCTGGCCCCTCGGAAGGATCACTTTTCCATCAAAACTGACTAATGGGGAACTGTACGGAGTCAAGTCTTCGGGGGACAAATTCAGCCCCTTATATAGGTCCGGGTACATAATTTCTGCAGCGCTGCCTTGATCTACTAGTATTCTCCTCACGTCATATCCTCCTATTCTCAGAGTCACTACCAGGGCATCATCGTGCGGCTGCGTAGTCCCTATTTTGTCTTCTTCCGAGAAGCCCAAAACTGGGACAATTGTCTTAGATCTCTTCGTCTTTGTTAACCTTGCCCAAGGGCGCCCGAGCGACTGACAATACCCTGGATGGGCAGGACCCTGTCCTTCCTGGCACAGCAAAAATGACATTGATTGTTCCCAAGGGGGGTTTTGTAAAGTCGCCTCTCCTGGGCCCCGTGCTAGTTTGACTTTCCTGACCATGCGAGTGGTGCAGGAGGTGTTTTAATCTGCCTTCGCCGACCAGCTGATCCAAGTGATCCCACAGGCTCCTGCAGTCCTCAGTGGTATGCCCATGATCCAGGTGATACTGACAGTAAAGATTGTGGTTGCGCCTCTCAGGGTTTCCCACCATCTTGTTCGGCCTTTTGAAGAATGGTTCGTTTTTTATCTTATCCAGGACTTGGTGCACTGGTTCACGAAAAACTGCATTGACCGTCTGGGAGTTCGCTGTGCTTTGGCTGGCCCAGTCCTTCCTCGGCCTGTTGTGATTCTGCCTGTCCGACCTGAAATCCCTCCTCTCATGAGGGATAACCTTCTCCTTTCCCCTACTCTGCTGTTGGTCCTCTTCGACTCTTTTGTATTTATCGATCCTATCCATCAACTAGCGTATACTGGTGACAGGGTTGCGCGTCAAGGACGTTCTCAAAGGATGTTCGGTGGGGAGGCCCAGCTTGAAAGAGCTTATGGCCACCAACTCGCAATCTTCCTCCACCTCATTGTACGTTTCCCAGAATCTATCTGAGTGGGACTTTAAAGTCTCACCCCCTTTCATACTGATGGACAACAAGGAGGCCACGGATTGGGGAACTCTTCGGCAGGTGACGAAACGGGATCCAAAAGCCTGAGTCAGCCCTTGGAAGGAGCTAATGGTGTTCGCTTTCAGACCGTCAAACCATCTCATGGCTATTGGTCCTAGGCTGGATGGAAAAACCTTGCACATTAAAGCCTCGTCCCTAGAGTGTACTGCCATCCGCTGATTGAAATGACTTACGTGCTCCACTGGGTCGGTCCGGCCGTTGTAGATGGTGAATGTGGGCTGGTGGAAACGCCTGGGAAGTTTGGCTCGCTCGATATTACGTGTAAAAGGAGACCTGGAGATCTGATCCAGAGCTTTGCTCATAGCATCGTTCCCCGTGCCCCTGGGAAAGGAGCTCTGAGGGTTTCTCTCACGGTCGTACGCTTCCTCATAGAGGGGAGGCTCACTGACTGGTGTTCGAGACCTCCGCCTGTAATTGTCGTCCCGCTCGTCCTCAGAACCCTCATCAGAGTACGAGGAAACGCGCTTTCTTTTTGCATGGCGCAACTCTTTTCTCAGCCTCTGAATCTCTAACTGCATGGCCTGGTTTTCCTCTGCATGGGACATGTGGCTCTCTCCATGTGATTGGTTTTGGTCGCCATGGGTGGCGTGCGGGTCCCCCTCGCGATCTTGTCTCCGTTCCAGATGGACGAAAGGGTCGGTGTGTTGAGATGACCTGGATTCTGCTGGTCGTTGTCTTGATTCAGCCATCTTTTGAGGTGTTGCTCCCACCTTTGCTCGAGCTGTTCCCACAGACGGCGCCAATTGTAGGGTCCAAATTTGTTGGGCCAGGTACCGACTCTCTGTATTGTAAGCCCAACAAATTTCCAACAATAAATTTGTAGAGAGCGGGTTAAACAGCTAGGCTGGGTTTGGATTTAGCAACGGTTCATACAAGCAGACCAATGAAAAGAAATTAGACTAGCCTTTAACAAGAATTTCTTCGGTCCGAAGAGCTTTTGTATTTAAGAACTTAATGAATACAATTTTTTCTCCCCCCTCCTCCGTGAGGCTTGCCTCTCTTATATATGCGCTCCCTTCTCATCTCCACCGCACACTTGTCCTTCATCTACACGCCCACTTGAGTGCCAGTCACATCAGCCGTTTGCTTTATCCTGCAGTGAGTGGTGATGGGTGTGGATGCACTGTTCAGGTGTCTTCTCCACATAAATGCGGCCAGAGAAGTTGTTGCAGCGCATTAAATGCGGTGGTGGCAGCTTTATTAGCAGGGGATTTCATGATAGCCACTCAGTTAGACACGCGCGGAGCCTAATCCTCGCAGGGAAAACCTCAGCATATCCGTTTGATCAAATTCTGGACTGATCTGATGGATATGGCCCCTTCGGCTCAACCAGTTGTCTTCGTACGGAGCCTTTGTCCCTCATAAGTTGCTTTTTCATCAGGATGGTGAAGCGCTGATACTATTAGCCTCTTCGGATGGACAGTCGTATTTGAACTGGGCCCCAGGCCCAACATATGGCTTTGGGCTTTCTCACCCACAATAACAATAGAATAACATGAATCTCATAAAATTTTTAATCAATTAAAAATCACTAAAATTATAAGCATAAAACGTAAAGAAAAAGACAAATAGGATAATTACTAGTTCCTTAAAAAGAAAACTTACAGTGAGTTGAGAGAACTACACTAATAATCTTTGATGTTTGAAGAATAATGGGATTACAACTTCCTTTCGAAATTAGGTAGAGACTCGTGCTAATAACGTGTTGCAAAATAATAGAAATAGATAAAACAAAGTTAGAAGAAAACAAGAAATATATATTGATAAACTCTTATATTCAAGTGATCATCTACAATTCTTTTGATCTCTCTTCGATCTGTACAATAACAGTAAAGTAATCCCACATATATATAGGACTTTAGAATGCTTGTAGAGTTTATGGGATAATAAGTACACTTATGGATATACATCTCCCTTATACACACTTATGGATATACATCTCTCCTGTAGACTTTACACATCCCAAATAACCTTTTCATTGCCCAAAGTTTACACATTCCAATAAGACTTTATTTCTAACAATTATTAAGTAAAAATGGCCCATAAAATGATAATGCCTACATAAATTAAGAGAACGTTGGTCATCAAATGGACACTGGAATGGCTGGATAAGTTTAGAGAGCATTTGAAATTTGAAATTTTACATTTGGAAAGGAATCATTTGTTTTGAAAGGCAAATATAGGGAGGGGGCTGGTAGGGTTAGAACCACATTGCCAAGACACCACAAGAGGTTTTGGATATGTAGGGATAAAGACCCAAAATTATATATTGGGCCTTGGGCTTAATCTAAAGACCAAAGACATAAGTTGGTTCGAGAAGGGGTAAATAATTATGGAAGACTCCAATCATAAAGTCTGGTAGGTAAGGGCGAGCAGAGAGTGGTTCGAGGAGGAACTACTCCTCGGATATGTTGGACACAGCTCAGATCTATATTCCAACAACTAACGTGACCTTCCAAGAGGCTCCAGTGATAAGGACGGACTTCATATATATATATACAACAATAATGGAAACTCATAAATATCTAAGGAAAAGCTGCTACCACCGCATTTAATGCACTACAGCTACTTTTCTGGCCACATTTATGTGGAGAAGACCCCTAAACAGTATTGCCTTGGCCACCACAACTCACAGAAAGCCAGAGAGGGTGTCTGATGGGATATGCACTCAAGTGAGAGCTCAAATGATGAACAAGTGTAAGGTGAAGATGCTCCAAGAGAACTATATAATGGAGAATCCTTCCACGAGTGAAGGGGGATCAAAAATAAAGAAAGAACACTGTAGCAATCAAAGTTGCATCTGTAATCATCTTAAGAAGATTTATAATCCGATTTGTCTCCTCGGACATCATGTTTATTCAGCATCATCTGCTTTGTTATTGTTTAGTCATACTTGAAATCCATACTAGCCGTTATCAACTTCACTAAGGCCTAGTTCTCCAACCCACTCTTTAATAATTCTATTGTATTGGTCTCACTGGGCCAAGGTCTCATATACCTTGGGTTTGGGCTGCAAAAAGAGTCCTTACAGGATACATTGGGCTAATCCCGAGCCCCACATTCAGAAAGGCACCATAAAATAAGAAATTGATTTTTGGGGCCAGGTTTAAGAAAATTTAAAAGCTTTCAACCATAACATCCAGTAACATATAGATGTAAATGACTGCCCATTTCTGAAATGGGGGTGGTTTTAGGTATAAAATATTTCTTAGGTGGCAAACATTTAAAGCAGTTTAGTTTCCACAAGACATTTACACATATGCCTATGATTGGAAGTATTAGGGTTTGTGCCCTAAAATCCAATTTATTGGCATGTCATAAATAATTAAATTATTTAATTATATGTGACTATCTATTTATGAACTAATGGGACATTATCTTAGTCCATGAGATGCATAGTATGTGACTTATGTGAAAAGTCACAGAAGATATAAATCACAAGTTCTTTGTAAACTCAAAATTTTTAGTTCGTAGTCGGTGATGAACTTGAGCATTTCATCTGCGGAGACTATAACATATCAACTAAGATGATTTGTCTTGATCATGGAAGTGGAGAATTCTAGTTGGTATGTTGATATGTTTTAAGAGTTAAGACATATTGAACTGGACCGCTGTGAGATTTATTATTCTCCTAATGACTGTCAATTGAATAATAAGGTGTTGTTTGGATTTTGCCAAACTCATATCTCATATCTCAAAAAAACTGAGTTTTGTTAACTCATATCTCAAAATCCGTGGGCCCCACATGCACAAAGTTTGTTTGGCTTTTTTTCCGGATGTGAACTCAGTTAACATATTTGAGAATTGTGGGATATGAGTTATCAGTTTTGGAAACTCAAGCAGGCTGTTTTTATTTTTTTGAGTTTTGAGTTTTGTTCACTCAATGGTAGTTTGTGTAATTATTAGGCTGCTTTTGGGACCCATAGCAGTGTTTAGTCAAATCACAGCAGACCCACTGACTTCCAACGACACTTTTGTTTATTTTCCCAACTACCTTTAGCCCAGCCCTTCACTACACTACTTTTCATCACTTTCTATTTTCTTTCGCCCAAACCCAAAGCACAACAACAAGTCTGAAGCGCCACAGCATAGCAACATGCACTGATCTCTGAAGCGCATCTCTCCGCCGATCAGTTTTGCTCCATGAACTGCTTTTTTTTTTCCGGTGAGAATATTCAGCCTCTCCATTTGTTGGGTTTTATTTTGATATTTTTGTTTTTTCCATGTTCCTCCATTTTTTGTGTTGTGTTTACTGAGACCTTGAGGAATGGCTAGGAATTTATTTATGCCTCTTTTTTTACTCTTTACTCAAGTATAGCTTTTATGCCTCTTTTTATGTTTTTAAATTTTTTTTTTTTTTAGAAGTTTCTGGGTTTGTTCCTTTGTTACAGCCATGGTGAGTGAACAATGTCTGCTTTGCTCTGCCTTTGGCTTGGGAAAAAAAAAAAAAAAATTGGACCGAGTGTTATGGAAATTTTCTGTACAATGTCTGCCTTTAGCTTGTTCCTCTGTTACTCATTTTTTTTTTTTTTTAATTTACGGTATGATTTAGAACCAAGAGTCATACGATGCATATTGTAGTGCCTCTTTTTATGTTTTTAATTTTTTTTTTTTAGAAGTTTCTGGGTTTGTTCCTCTGTTCCAGCCATGGTGAGTGAACAATGTGTACTTTGCTCTGCATCTGGCTTGGAAAAAAAAAATTGTTGTACCGAGTGTTATGGAAATTTTTTGTACAATGTCTGCCTTTGCTCTGCCTTTGTTACTCATTTTTTTATTTTATTTACGGTATGATTTAGAATCAAGACCCCTAAACACTAAGTTAAGACCCCTAAACACTATTGTTAAAACTATTGCACCTTAAGTTAAGACCTGTCTGACTTTGGTTGAATACATGGAAATGTTTCTTGTTTATATGTGATTGTTACATGATCAGAGTTTGTTGTTAGATGGCTAGGGATTTAAGGAGGTGGGACGATGAATGTGTCGATGAACTTTGTGACATTGTCTTCGGCCAATGGATGCTGGGTAATTTTGCAATTGGGTATCCCCGTGAGCCATTGTGGGATGTGATCACAAACACTCTCAACGCTCGGACTGGGAAGGATTTCCGCAAGAGGCAGGTTATGCGTCAGTTCAAAACTGTCCGGAGGGAGTATTGTTCTGCCCACGGAGTGGATTATGGGTTAAGGCGTGAGTGGCTAGTGGTGGGTTCGGATGAGGAGGCTGGTTCGGATGAGGGGGCTGGTCCAGATGAGGGGGCTGGTCCATCTCAGTAAGATGCAATTGGTGGAATCATTGTAGTGCATAGCTAACCATTTTGTTCATGCTAACTTATTTTGTTCCCACTATAGTTTGTACACTACTATGGTGTTGTTAGCGTACACTTTCACATGCACTCCCCTATGGCTATTAGTGACCACTTTTGTAGTAAAACAATGCCTAGGTCGTTTGACTTTTTGTATGTTACATGGTCACAATGTAATATTGTAGCTACGAACTAGAGTATATCTATGTATGGTGTTATCTTTAATATTCCTTGTTCATTTATTTACAAAGTAACATTCCTTGGTCACGGTAACACATTAATATTCCTTGTTCATTTATTTACCTGTCAATACAATGTGTGTTCATCTTACCATGTGAGATATTTGAATTAGATGGCACATGAATCCCAAGATATGGAAGACAAAAAGTGGCCTGCCCATGTAGAACACATATTTATAGAGATTATGGTAGAGGAACAAATTAAGGGTAACATGGAGAATGGTGTTTTTAAGGGCACTATGTGGGAAACAATGACACAAGAACTTAATAAAAGGTCTGGTAAACTTTTAACTGCCAAGCAAGTCTTCCAAAAGCACAATAGGCTTCGGGGTAAACAACGCAAGTGGAGTCAATTGCTGAATCGTACGGGGTTGGGGTGGGATGAGGCCACCCAAACTGTTACATGCACTGACAAGGTTTGGGAGCATGTGGTGGCGGTATGTTACTTTACGCATTTCAAGTTTCATGTTAGTATTAAATGCCTTTGCATTTAAGTGATTACTTTGCTGCCTAACAATTGTTCCTATGCTTGTGTTGTTTTAGGCTGATCGGAATGCAAATAACCTCCGAAAAAAGGGATGCCCTGACTATGATAAGTTGAAGTAGTTGTTTGCCTCCAATACTGCAACTAGGCACCTTCAGATTTCATCAAACACACCTGCACTGAACAGCGATGAAGAGCGTGCACTGGAGGATGAGCTTGCTGCTGACGCTGCTCCTATCCATCTTGATGATGACTGTTACACCCCGAACTTGGATAGTATTCCTCGAACTATGGAGGAAACTGATAGTGTTGACCAAACCCAAGCAGCAAGCAAGCGTCCTGTGCAAGAAGCAAGTGCCAAGGGTAAGAAAGTGGCAAAGAAGTTCGACAAAGTAAGTGAGATGACTGTGGCCGTAAAGGAGTACATCGCAATGACGAGGGAGAGGTTTAGCGGTAACAAGGGCAAGTCAAGTGGCACTTCTGAACAATTTGCCCAATCGGCAGCTGGAGGTGATCCATGTTTTCTAGGGAAAGCCATTGACATGCTTAATCAGTATGCGAATCTCAATAACAAGGAATATTTGAAGATCTCAAGGGCTCTCCATATGAAGGAGAATAGGGTGATGTTCATGGGCATGCTAGAGAATAGGAGGCGGGCATGGATGGAGGAAATTATTAACCCGGAGGATTGATACTTGGATCTTATTTTATTATGTGATAGTTATTGTAGTACTTGAACCTTTTGTCACAAAAACATTGATATGTTTTGTTTGTTATTATTTTCTATACTATGGATGTTTGTCAGGTTGTCTTCTTTATTTCTAGACTTGATGCAGTCTTGTATGTTGAATATTCTTAACTTATTATTCAAAATATTTATGATAATTTCCTGTATTCACCTTGGTTTATCGTTGAGTGCTTGTTATTGTAAACAGGTTTACTGTATAAAATAAAAGGGGTTAATAGTATGTCGTTGTGGTGTGTAGGTGACAATGACATCAAGGAGTGAATGGTTAGATGCATTCCTAGCTTATGATTTTGACGAATCATACTTTGATGCCATGGATGCTGATGATGCTGGTGATGATACTGATGATGATAACTGGTGGGGTTCAGAGTGTGATAGCGAAGATGAAGCAGAGTTTGACTTTGTGAATCCTTTGGTGGGTGAGATGTTCGCCTATATGCAGCGACATTATGATAAACAACCCATGCGTGATAGTATCCTCACAGGCCAAGGATACATGGATGAACTTGATAGTAATCCTAATAAGAGTTTTGAGATGTTTCGCATGACACGCCCGTATCTGTTACATTTAGTGGATGAGTTGATCGGTCATGGATACTTAAAGGAAGGGCAGGGTGATGTGGATGCCACGCAGGCGGTTGCCATGTTGTTATACATACTTAGCCACAATACCCGAATGAGGTGTGTTGCAGACAGATTCCAGGACTCAACTGAAACGGTGTCCCGCCACTTCCGTAGGGTGTAACGGGCTCTTCATTCGTATGCGAGACATTTGATTAAGCCAGATCCAGATGTAGTTAGCCTCCCAGAACATCTTCGGGTGAATAAGTATTGCCCATGGTTCGAGGTAATATATATCACTTAATTATATTGTAAACGTATTTTGTTTAACCAGATACGTACATCATCAGTACTTATGTCATGTGCAGAACTGTGTTGGGGCAATGGATGGCACCAATGTGAGTGTTCGGCCTCCTAAACATGTGACTCAAACGTATAGGTCTCGAAAGGCTACCATAACCACAAATGTGTTGTGTGTCTGCAACATGGATATGCAATTTATTTATGTTCATGCGGGGTGGGACGGTAGTGCTAATGACTCACGGGTGTTTGAGGAAGTGATTGGTGACCCAAAACATGGATTCCCATGGCCACCCACGGGTACTACAACTAATCTTAAAGGCTATCAATTTTTACATGTTTTTGTTATAGTATTTTATGCCAATTCTGAATAGCTTCATTAACATGTAGGATCATACTACTTGGTCGACTCAGACCTACCTATTGGCACAAGTTTCCTTCCACCTCACAAATCAACTAGGTATCATGCCCAGGAATTTCATTCTAGTAACAGGACTCCAACAACTAAGAAAGAGTTGTTCAACTATCGCCACTCTTTCTTGCGAATGGTTATTGAACGATCGTTTGGGGTACTAAAGGCTCGTTTTCCCATCCTCAATTTAATGCCCAACTTCAAGCGCAGTAGGCAGCGCTATGTGATTACTGCTTGTTGTTGTCTACACAATTTTATGCGCATTAATAACCGTTGTGATGAATTGTTTAACACATGGGAGAATGTTGAATATGAAGGGAATCCTATTGTTCCGCCTGGTAGTGGCAACAATGGAGCTTCCACCAGCATCGCAAACCAGAGGCATGTTGTGGAGATGTCGGACGCATTAAAGAGACGTATAGCCCAATTTAGGGATGGCATCACTGATGCTATGTGGAATGATTATGTCGCCCGTAGGACTTGATTTCGCACATGGGACAATGTATTGTAAATGCTTACATTTTGATATTTATAGACTTGGTAGCATAGGCCAGGTGTTTAGCATTTACTAGGTGATGTTCAGCACATGTTATGTTGTTTTTCTATAACAGTATTGCACTATTTTGGAACCACGAATGTATGATGCGCATAAGTTTGGCTTTATTTGTTAGAAAAGCTTCCATTGATTCTCTGCCAATATGTAAGACATGAGAGTCATCTCATAAGTATAAAGTGTAATAGCAATTCAACATTATTAAGGTACACCTATCAAAAAAGTAAAAATCATTAAGGTACAAAAAAACCTGATTCAAGGATATGGGTGCATTATGCTTTCACGAATTGGTGCTTTTGGTTGGATTTTACCAGTTTGGTTAAAGATTGGAGAACGAAAAGGCAAAAAAATATTTAGAAATAAAAACCCTTCCTATTCATTTTAAGTAAATGGTGAGGCATTATGGTTTAAGAATTAAATTAGCATACTTATATATGACAAAATATAGATTAACTAAGGCACCGATAGGAAAAGGTAATTTGGTCACATGACATTTAAATGATAATAATTGCATTTCAAAATCATTGGTGAATCGGTAGAAACTATATATGTGCGCATCTCCTTCTCCGAAAAATATATGTTATTCAACACATATGTTGCCAAGTCCAACACCTACACTAGAAGACACTCCCAACACCTACAATACATTTCCATAATCCACTAATCCAAATTCCAAATCATGGAAGACACATTTGCCGTAATCCAATCTCCCTATTACCAAGTGAAAATATAAACAACACCGCAACTAAAAACCATGACATAAGTAGAGCAATTTGGTATTTACGTGCTCGCACATTGGCCATACGAAGGGAAGCCTTTGCTTTTTCAATACTACGCTTTGCTACTCTTTGCATGTGGATTAGGTTTGCTATCATTGCACGGGCTTCCATCTCATTGTTTTTTGCTGTAGCTGCCTCAGCCTTAAGCCTAATAAATTTCGCAATGACAATCGGTGCTGTTTTAGCTCCACGCCTACATGGGATGCCATCCAACCACTTAAAGGACTTACAATGATCGTTGCTGCCCTGCATATTAAACAAAGATGGTAAGTACATGAGCTGCGAATCATAGCAACTTTAACCATGAAGGAACGATGATAGTAAGCGCAGCTTATACTTACAGGCTTCCAATGTCTACAGCCATAAAACCGTCTACCGAAATTATGGAGCTGCAAAGATGTCCGCAACACGCCTTGATCCATGTCACACACATGTCCCCTATAATTGGAGTTATAGCTACTGGCACTTGCCTCCGACATTGTGGTGACACGTCCACCCTTACAAGGCATATTCACTGATGGTGTCAACACATAGCTATAGCAACTAATAATCTCAATAGCATTGGCTTCTACTGCATTCACACACACAGACCAATAAGATGGAAGAGCACCTAGTAATAAAAGATACAAGAAAGTTATAATCAGGACCTAGTAATAATGGAAGAGCACCTAGTAATAATGGAAGCACAAAATATTAAAATTCTGTACATACCAAAAGTTAAAAAATAAAACCCATAAGAATTAAAGGTGATCAAATAAGTGAGGAGCTACTAACAAGTAACAACAGCTCAGACAAACCCCAAATCCACAATAGAAAAATTACAAAGTAGGGAATTTTGAGTAGCATCAACAACAATATAGCAACAAAGAAACAAAAAGCAAAAGAAAGTTATAATCAGGACCAAAATATCTAGATGGGGTGATAACAGTTGCTCACTCTCAGTCTCACAGTACCTTAAAATTGCAGAGTGGGCTTTAGTGATATGCATATGCTTAACTTTTAGTGTAGGCTACTGGGTTTTTCTAGTTTATAATACTTAGGGAGTGGGTAGAGGAATAGAGAAATGATCTCTTAAAGTACAAATTCCAAATGGTATAATTTGAACCTTGGGTTTTGCACAATTTGTGTAAAAAGTTTAGCCCATCCAAAATTTTCTCTTTTTAATTGCCTAAAGATTAACATAAACCTGAGTTGTACCTAGAACTTTGGATTGCTCCATGAATGGTTAATAACAATCTATAGGATAACTGGATAAGCCCTTCATTTATTCTTTTTTCTTTTGCTGAATAAGTATGAAATCAAGAAAATTAAGTCTATTAAGAAAGTTGCCTTCAAAAGACCTTGCCTGAAATATATTTCATAACTAAACTGGGATGACATGAATACCAAACAGGTTAGGTAAACTCTGTTCAATAGACATCTCTAAGAGTACGAATTTGTTATGAAGCCACCACATCTCCAGAGAACCCAATAATCTACACCAGACACTAATTAAAAGTGAAGTTCTGCCATATGAGTCTCTATGTGTGTCTACAATCTAATTAGGAATCAAACACCACTATAGGTCATATAAGTAAGATTTCAGAGAACCCAGTTTCAAATCAATGCTATTACCCCATCATTGAAAAAATCACCACCCATGTTTTAGTTAAACAAATTGGTGAACATAAACCAAGCTATCCAAATACCATAAAATTCAACCTAAAACGATATCTCCAGCCAAAGTCAAACAAATGGTATAACCAAATGAGAACCTTAAAAAAAATCACTTTCTATACTAAAAAAAAGTCAGTTTCTAAAGTAACACCAATCCTAATAAAAAAAAAAAATTTAGAAAAATAAAACTAAAGTTTCAAACCAAATGTAACAGCTCCAAATTTCTTAGGGTCAAACATTAATTCAGAATAGTACCTCCACTTAGAGTAGTACCATAAACCATAGAAGACCCATCACTCAAAATCCAACAAAGACAAAAACAAAATGAACAAAAAGAAATATTGGTTAAAACTACAAGCAGAGTAGCACCTCCAACTTAGCCTCTTCTTTCACAGCGTCCCAAATTGGGTCAGCAATCGGGTCACCCAATTTGCTACATCTCACAAATAGAAAAGAGAAGAATATATAAACAGCTGAACCAGTTTAAATATGAAATATATAGACAAAATCATGAAAATGGGGAGAAGTAAAACCGTACCAACAGAGGGCTAATAAATTTCTCTTCAGCAGACCCACAGTGCCGCGATGGGTAGCACAGTTGAAGGTGAGAAAGATGAGCAACGTGGGATACCTGGGTTGTGTTCAGAGTTGGGAGTCTAGGATTCCTTCGTGTGGGTTTCTGGAGTTCGATATGAGGGAGGGATCTAATGCAGTGGAGGCGGAGAAGTGAGGGGCAAAAAATGAGAGGCGGAGTGAGTGCTTGAAAATCTCAAGATCGGTGGTGAGAGAGTGGAGACGTTGCTGTGTGCTCAGAGAGTGTTGAAGTTGGGGACAGGGTGCTTTTGTTGTGGAAAGGTCGTGAAGAGGAAAGAGAGAGCCAACGCGGGTAGGCTTGTGACCGTTCTATGCACCTGTTTTGGGAAGTGATTTTTGTGGGACCCAGTGAATGACATAAAAGTGAGTAATTGAATTGAATAATCCACTGAAATGTTTCACCCAAACAGCCCACAAACTGAGTTATAGAAATTTGAGTATTTTTGAGTGATGAGTGATAAAAATTGAGTGAAGAGTGATGAGTGAACAAAAAAAAAAAAAAAAACCAAACAGGGCCTAAATCTCCCGACTTCTATTTACATCAATTCTAAATCCTGAGAGAATAATGGACCTGATCATGAGATGCAGGTTGCTTTGATATATCAGGAATGAGATCTATTAGTTACGGTCAAAACCTCAGTATGTTGGGCAACCACATTTAGTGTTGATGGAAAATATATTTTCAAAAGGAATTCATAATCTCTTAACGGAGATATAAAATATTCCCTTGAGATAAGTTTAATGGGTTTGGTTATTCAGAGTGTTGGGCCCAACCACTTTAGTAAGGAGTTACTAAAGTATATATTTATGAAATTGGATTTCATAAATATATGATGAATAACATAAATGATTAAACCGGGTACTCAAGAATTAAGATGTAGTAATCTTCAAAGTGGCAGTCTATATTTATGACTTTGTATTACTACGAATATTTTAATGAAGGGGTTGTATGTATAAAAAGTCTTGGGATATAATTTATTAATAAGGCCTAGAGTGCAATTATATTCTTATAGTGGTATTGAATATAATTAATGGTAACTTTGGACTTGTCAAGAGTTGACAGAAAAGCCCAAGGCCCATTGGAGTTAAAGTCTTATTTATTCCCTTTGGTCCCATCTCAAGCCACAAACTAAAGCCCAATTGGGTAGGCCCAAAAGGCTAATCCAATTAGATAATCAGTCATTATTTAATAAGAGTTATTAAATAAAGAAACTATGAGAATAGTTTTAACATACATATGATGAAAAGAAAAAAAATCAGTTTTTCTCCACAAGGAGAAGAAGAAGGATTTTTCTTTGAGAGTCTATGTACAAAAGAATGATTGAGAGACCACACATCTTGGGCACCATGTGGAATTGAGATGAAGATTAAAGGTATTCTCAAGTCAAGGTTTTGAAATTTACTGCATCAAGGTATGCACCCTATTCTTTATTCTAGAATTCATGGTTACATGTTTATCTTTCATGATTGAAGTAGATCCGTGTTTTGTTGCTTCCGCTGTGTGTTTTGTATGAGATACAAAACCAGATTTTCCAACAGGAAGAAGCGGAAATAGACCATAACACTAATTCAGTGCAGGTAACCAAGTATTCAGTGATGAGATAAGTACACCAAATTTACCTCAAATATGTGTCTTTCCTTGCAAACAAGGATAATACAAGCATTGTAGTCTATTGATTCTTGAAGCAACCGAAGAATGAATTTTTTTTTTGCACAATCTAACAACTATAGAGTTATCACTAGTGATGTAAGTTTGACAAACTAACACTTATCCTAAAAGCATAAACTAAGAGGAAAGTCTAATTAGTTAACACTCCTTCAGTGGGATGCAATACATGGAGGTGCGGTTTGAACTCGTAACCACTTGTTATGATTCTATGACAAATTATTACGTATTGCACAAGCCTAAACTTACATGAAATTGTGCATTTAATCATTAATTGCACCAATGAGAAGATATCCAACTGCTATATTGGAAATTAAATACAGTGGAAGAGACCTTTGATTATGCTGATAGCAAGCTGAAATGCCTTACTATGGCATACGCTACCAAAAGACCCCAAAAAAAAAAAAAAAATCTAATTTTTTAAGAGGATGAAGCATCTTGATAGCACAACTGTGGGCACTAGGAAGTGCATCAGATCTCTCTTGATAAATAAGTGACAAGATGTACATGGTAGTTCCTCAACATACAAGTAAGAAGCTATTTTGATGATGAGATTAAATAATATAGAAAAGAGCAACTTAAATTGGGTCCTCATATTTAACCAAAAAAAAAAACTCATATAGTGAATTATTTGGAAAATATTCCACATATGAGATAAATTGGACAATTTCTACGTCGTACTAGTATATACCATAAATAAATTTTTAGAGGTATATACAATGGTAACAAGCAAAAGGTGCACTTCTTTTTAGAGAATAATGCATAGAGTTCTATAGAGTACTAGTATGGATTGGTTCGCTTCTCAAAAAAAAAAAAAAAAAGATTGGTTAATGACTTTTTTTATACTTCATTTTATGCTTTTACCCTTTACCCAAAATAGTGCAGCGTGTGCACTAGAACATATGGTACTGCTATGGACTGTGGTTAGGGGTGGCAAAATCAATCCAAATCCACCCACTTAAATAAGACTCAAACCCACACATTATTAATTGGGTTAAATAGGTATTAACCCAATAAAACTTAATTAATATTAATGTTTATTGGGTTTTAACTAGGTACCCAATTAGACCCAATTATAATCCAAGTATCATTTTTACAAATCACCCAACTCTAAAGTACCCCAAAACCACTAAAAATGACCAAAATACCCCATAAACCTAAAAATTACCAAAATACCTCTAATACCTAAAAAAGGACCAAAATACCCCCTAAACATAAAAATTACTGAAATACCTCCGAAACCTAAAAATTGACCAAAATACCTCTAAACCTAAAAAATGACCAAAATACCCTCAAAACCTAAAAATTGACCAAAATACCCCCTAAACCTAAAAACAACCAAAATACCCCTAAAGCCTAAAAAATATGAACAAAATACCCCCTAAACTAAAAATTATCAAAATATCCCCGAAACCTAAAAATGACCGAAATACCCCAAAAACCTAAAAATTTACCAAAATACCCCTAAACTTAAAAAATGACCAAAATATCCCTGAAACCTAAAAATTACCAAAATACCCCTAAAACCTAAAAAATGACCAAAATACCTCTAATGCCTAAAAAAAATACCAAAATACCCCCTAAACATAAAAATTACCAAAATACCTTCAAAACCTAAAAATTGACCAAAATACCCCCAAAACCTAAAAATTTACCAAAATACCCCCAAAACCTAAAAAAGGGGACCAAAATACCCCCTAAACCTAAAAATTACCAAAATACCCTTGAAACCTAAAAAAATACCAAAATCCCCCTGAAACCTAAAAAATGACTGAATACCTCCCTAAACCTAAAAATGATCAAAATACCCCCGAAACCTAAAAAATGACCAAAATTCCCCTAAACCTAAAAATGAAAAAAATACCCCTGAAACCTAAAAATCACCAAAATACCCCCTAAACCTAAAAATGACCGAAATATCATCGAAACCTAAAAATTGACCAAAATACCTCCTAAACCTAAAAAATGACCAAAATACCCCCCCTAAACCTAAAAATTACCAATATACCCTCAAAAATGACCAAAATACCACCTAAACCTAAAAATGACCAAATTACCCCCTAAACCTAAAAAGTTCTAAGTTTAGGGTAATTTAGTCTCTTTTTTTTTTTTTTGGTTTATTTCATTGTTACTTAACCAGTTTAGCTAAGTAACAATGAACAAGAATGAAATAGCTTTAAACTCTCATTATTGACCATTGACCAAAAGGTTTTATAATTTATAGTCGGCACAAATTAAAAAAGAAATATTTGTATCTGCAGCCCAAAAGGCAGGGCCCCCTGAAGCAGAGTAAATATGAATTTTTTATATTATATATACACATGTTTAGATGCATTATTTAGAAAAACAAAAATACACATATATTGTATTATTTTTGGACAATATTGTATTATTTTCAAAGTGGAAGACGCTGGTAAAGAACTAAAGTCTGACTAACCTATACGGTATACTTGTGTGAACATACTAGTTGGGTAAAATGTGCACACTTCAAACAATTGTTCTTCAATCGAACTCACCTTCTAGTATGTACTCTGTAGTACGTTTTAAAGGCTAAATTCACGCGTATCCACATATATTTAGCTTTTGTCGCCATTGTATTACTATTTCCTAACATGTTATATTAGCATTTTGAAGAATAGTCATAACATGAATATAATTTTTTTTATAGAAATGTACATAACATTATACTCATTTATTTAAAGTATGATATAAATTTTACATTACTAATACAAGATAAACTTATATAATTACTCCATTATAACATTAACACTATTGACTAAATATTGTTTATAAAAAAAGTATGCTATGTGATGGTAAAAAGAAGTATAAGTGTATAACCATAGCATTCGGTGTTTTGAAAACTTAGATAATTTGATGAAAAAAAAATTTGAAGAGCAGGGTCGTACTAGTACTCGGTACCCCACATTAAAAGCGTTGTTTGAACAAGCTTTCGTCGTGTTGGCTAGATTGTGCAGAGAAAGAACACTGATTTCAAGAGTATTTCGGCCAATTTTTAAGTTTAGTGGATATTTTGGTCAATTTTTAGGTTTTGGGGATATTTCAATTATTTTTTAGGTTTCGAGGGTATTTTGGTCATTTTTTTAGATTTTGGGGGTATTTCAGTCTTTTTTTTAGGTTTAGGGCATATTTTGGTCATTTTTAGGTTTTAGGAGTATTTTGATAAGTTTTAGGTTTCAGGGGTACATTGGTCATTTTTTAGGTTTCAGGAGTATTTCGGTAATTTTTTAGGTTTCGGGGGTATTTTTGTCATTTTTAGGTTTCAGTAGCATTTCGATTAATTTTTAGGTTTAGCGGGTATTTTGGTCAATTTTTACGCTTCAGGGGTATTTTGGTCATTTTTTAGGTTTCAAGAGTATATGAGTCATTTTTTTTTATGTTTAGTGGGTATTTTGGTAATTTTTAGTTTGGGGGGGGTATTTTGGTCATTTTTTAGGTTTCAGGTATATTTCGGCCATTTTTTAGGTTTTAGGGGTATTTTGGTTAATTTTTAGGTTTCGAGGGTATTTCGGTAATTTTTTAGATTTCTTGGGTATTTTGGTCATTTATTACATTTTGGGGTTATTTCGGTCATTTTTTAAGGTTTAGGGGGTATTTTGGTAATTTTTAGGTTTCAGGAGTATTTTTGATTAGTTTTTAGGCTTCATGGGTATTTCAGTCATTTTTTAAGTTTCGAGGATATTTTGGTCATTTTTAGGTTTCAGTAGTATTTCGATTAATTTTTAGGTTTAGCGGGTATTTCGGTCAATTTTTACGTTTTGGGGTTATTTTGGTCATTTTTTAGGTTTTTGGGTTATTTTGGTTATTGTTTTAGTTTCAGGACATTTCAGTCATTTTTAGGTTTTTGGGGTATTTTGGTCTTTTTTTTTTTTTTGGTTTCGGGGATATTTTGATCATTTTTTAGGTTTCAAGGCATTTTGGTCATTTTTAGTGGTTTTTTTTTTTTTTTAAAGCATATTTGGTCTTTTTTAGGTTTAGGAGGAATTTTGGTAAATTTATAGGATATTATGAGTACTTTGGTCATTTTCAAGTTTTAATGGCATTTTGGTAATTTTGATTATTAGGTAATTGGGTGGGTTGGGGTTTACCCATAATAACTGAGTTGGGTTGGGTTTGAGTTAGAAGTAATTTGTTAAATAAGCAATAAATGAGTAAATGAATTTTTATGTACCCACCCAATTATGCCAACCCTAAACCCACCTGTTGGACACCCCTAAGTGGTGAAGATGAAACTGATGCAGGCTATGCCAACACAAAAGTTTGACGTTGGTGCACTTTTAATTAATGCACACAAAGAAGATCTTTTAAAAAGTTAATTACAGATATCTTACATTTATTTTCTCCGTGTTCAAATTATTCTAGATTTTAAGGGTGCGTTTGTATAAGCTATTGCAAAACGGTGTTTTGGGTTTTAAGAATGCGCTTCTAGCTTCCAAAATGCCTATAAGCTATTGCAAAATGGTGTTTTAGGTTTTAAGAACGTGCTTTTAGCTTCCAAAATGCCTAACCAAACGAACCCTAATTCTGGTTTGTAGTAGAGGTTGAAACCTGGGACTATTTTCTGATTTTCATATTCAAGTGACTAGCTATTGGAGCTACTTTGGTGATTCTGATTTTTATATTCAAGAGTTCTAAATCAAAATAAGGGATCATAATCAAGTACTTTTTTTTTTTTTTTTTTTTGCTGAATGATCATAATCAAGTACTTAGGAGCTACTTTGGTGATTCTGAATTCGGGCTTATGTCATACATTGAAATATGCTCCGAATCTTCTTATGTATCACTTTGAAAAAAGAAAAGAAAAAAAGGAAGCATATAGATTACTACAGTGTCTCCCCATAGACAAAAGAATGCAAAGGTTTGTCCTTTGTAATTAAACTTACATGTTAAATCTTAAGGTAAAATGATTTTAAAATTGTGGTTAAATGATTAAATTCACAATTTCCTAATAGTTTAATCTTTTTGAGAAAATTGATAATTATTGATTTTGACAGCCTATGTATTAGGCCTTAGACTACTAGCATCCGAGATGCAAAAAAAAAAAAAAAACTCTATTTCACATCCTCAAACATCGAGCATTAGCAGTCAGGGATGCAAAAAAATTCTATTTTGCATCCTCAAAAACCTACTTTATCTATTTTACAATCTCATTTTATAACTTCTCCAACATCTCAGTTTCTATTTTTACATCCAACTTATTAAAATAATATAAACCATACAAATAAATAAAAAAAAATTATATCTCTTCCATTCCTCTCTTACCCTATCTTTATCTCTCTAGTCTGTCTCTATCTCCCAAGCACCACCACCCCACCATCACACACACCCCACCAGGGTAGAAACCACCAACAAAACAGAAAAAAAAAAAAAAAAAATCCAATCACCAAGCACAACAACCACCCAAACACCAAACCACCACCAATCCGACCACCCAAACACCAAAACCACTAATTCAGCCACCCAATAACCAAACTAGCACCAATTTGGCCACCTAAACACCAACCCACAGCCCATCCACCACCCACCAAGATCCATCAAAACCTACAGCCCATCCGACCCACAATCCCCACGCTGCCACCATCACGTTGCCCACGACCACCAGAAACCCACAAATATTGTCTCCACCACAGCCCCATCTAACCCACAACCCGCATCTTCACCACTGCCCCACCCGACACTACCCGCGTCTTCACCACTGCCCCACCCGACCCACAACCCACAACTAAGAAAAAAAAATACCTCTAAATCAAGAGAGAAAAATGAAAAAAGAATAGAGAAGATAGAAGAGTTGGAGAAGAAAAGATAGGGATCAGAGACAAAGAGTAAGAGTGATTAAAAAGGAAAAGAAGAAGAGAGAGAGGAGAGAGAGAGTCAGAGATTGAGAAGAAAGAGAAGAGAGAGGAAAGAAAAAATAATATTTTATTTATCTATTCTCTGCTACAGTTGGTTGTATATACCCATACTTACTGTAGCAGGTTGCAAAATTTTTTTAGGTTTCCATACTCGAATGGAGCTCATTTTTATGGGTTTAGTGTGTATAATAGCAACTGGGGGGTGTTTACACCTCCCAATGCTAATGATCTTATCTATTTTACCATCTTATTTTACAACTTACCAAACATTCCAGTTTTTATTTTTACATACAACTTATTAAAATAATATAAACTATCCCATCAAATAATAATATAAATATAATGTGAGTGAGACAAAGTGAGAAAGAGAGAGAGAAAGAAAATTGAAAAAAATATTAATTATTTTAGTTTACAAACTCATGAATAGTAAGTTCTAAATATAAGAACTTACTATTCACATGTTGTAAAAAAATTTAGATATACACCCTCTTGGATGGAGCTCTTTTTTAGATGGTCAGTGGTATTTTAGCAACTTGGGGGGTTTTACACCCCAATGCTAATGCTGTTACAAGCCCAAATCCACAAATGAGTAGGATAACTCATGAATAGTAAATTCTAAATATAAGAATTTACTATTCACAAGTTGTAAAAAAATTTAGATATACATCCTCACGAATGGAGCTCTTTTTTAGATGGTCAGTGGTAAAAAATACCACTCGGGGGTTTTATATCCCAATGCTAATGCTGTTACAAGCCCAAATCCATAAATGAGTAGGATCGGGACACTTAGGCGGCAAATCTCTTTACAGATGAAAATAGGCCTACTTGGTGATGACTACATTTCAGCATGCTAAGCCCAACGCTAAGGCCGTAAAAACAGATGGCCACTCATAAATAAGAATATGATACCCACAAACTCACAAGAATTGTGATCCAACTCATGGCTCAAGCCCACGATGGGTCCAATTTCAAAAGTAGGCTAAGGGAGGATTGGTTTGGCAGGATGGACGATGTCTTCTAAAAGTGGCTGGATGTCTACTGCACCCTTCGATTATTTTTTTTTTTTTTGATAATCTGCACCCTTCGATTATTGTGTCCAGTAAGGGGCACATACACATGCACATACACATATACTAAGGGACAAAGCTTAATTCAGCCTAAGTGTGCATGCGTTGTCCATTTTATTTGTTCTCAAACCCATCATCAGTGCAGGTTGGCATCCATATGTTTTAATTGATCCCAAACGCCATCTTCATTTCCAAGGAAGTCAATCCAACCTTTCCTCTTGCAGCTAAAATTGAATGCCACTTTCATTCTCCTAATTAGTCACAGACCTACACGGTGTGCAACAAAACTTGAAGATTTGTTTTTTTATTAAATTTAAAATGAAAATAGTAAATAAGACTTATAAGTATTATTCCCAAACTCTTCTTAAAATGATTTCTAACAAAGTATATTTGATACAACATATTAGATTTTCTAAATTAAGTTATCTATATTTGTTATTTGAAAGTTCTAAATTTTGCAATTTTTTTTTAATTTATTATTATTATTTTTTCCAAGAAAACATAATGCATTTTACATTTAATTATTATATAAGGAGAGATAATTTGAAAATAATGTAATGTGTTGTTGCAATTTATTTCTAGCGCTCCTTACAAATGGTTCATCTTCTTTATGTCTTGAATGACCTAAAGAGAAAAAATATAAGTAAATCCATCACTTATATTAGAAAAAAAAAAAAAAAAGACTTTAATAACATAAGAAAAAAAAAAAAAGTAATTTTATCAAGAATCTACCAACATTACGCTAAGAAGGTAACATAATTCATAATTGTCAATGTAGCAAGTTCTCTTTCTACACAAACCTCTCCTCCTAAAACATTTTCAAAGTGGACTGAAGTTGAATGAAGTGAATTAAAATGAACCGAAGTGGGACCAAAATGAATTGAAGTTGACTAAAAGAACTAAAGTGGACTGAATTCACCAAAATGTTAAGCTAATGTGACTTAACAGGAGTTTAACAACACTAAATACTACGCTTCAATTTTAAAATACTATATAGATTGCCAATCCTAATAATAAAGCTTACACCAAAGCTTACACCGCAAAAACCAAGGGAAAGCCCATTTCTTTAGGTAAGCCAATATGAATTTTCAAACATTTAAGAGATGTCTTTCTCACATGGAACAAAATCTCAAACTATTATATAAAGGAAGCAAACCTGTGTTATGAAATGTGGGGGAGGGGAGTCGATCCACTAGAGAATAAGTTGGAGTACACGAATAACAAAAGATCCTCCAAGCCTAGTCTATCCCATGTACTCGAGCCCTCCAAGCTCTTGCTACCAACTGACTTCGATAAGCCTTGTCTTCTCTAGCTCTCCGGATCACGCAATTCAGCCCGATTGCATCCACCAAACAAATGGCTTCTTCTAATACTTCCCAGCAACACCAAAACCTCACTTTACACTCAGAATGGGTGTGGTAAGTGTTTGGGCTATCAACCACTCAAGGATTTGGTAATGGAGAGATAGGAGTTGAGGAAAACCACAATGGATTGTGTAGAGAATTGTGGGTATGACAATCTCTAACTCTCAAAGGTTTTGTGGCTAGGGTTTTTCTCTCTAAAAGCACTCCTCAACATATGTGGGTAATGTGGGTATATATAGTGTGGGTAGAGACAGGGTGTATTAGATATGACAAAAAAGCAAAACAGAATGTTTCGTGGGTATCTCGTGGGAAGGCCTTACTCGCGAGACACTCGCAAAAACCAGCTGTCACCATTTGTCATGACTCTTCGCATTCCAGTCATGTGCTGAGCACATGCTTCACTTTGCGGGAAGGCTACACGTGAGCTACCCGCGAAAACATCTTTGGTCTTCAATTTCCCTTAAGTCTTCACACTCTCCCTCACACACACAACCCTTACAAAGAAATCCTACATAACATACAGGGTACATAAGATTGAATAAAATTACAATCAAATTTGACATAAAGCCAACACAAAAATAGTTGTAAATCACAACTTTACAAGCTTAATTAGGCATGATTTATGGTATGGATTAATGGCTGATAGGGCTGATCTAGCTTAATTAGGAGTAATTTATGGTGTGAATTAATGGCTGATTGACTTTCCAACTCCATACCAATTAATAGCTAATTTTCGTATTCTGGAGCTACTAATTTTAGACTAAATCCACCTTAATTTTAGGCTTATATTATTTAATATGTTTTTAGCTATTTTCCTATTTTGGAGCTGCTAATTTTAGCCAAAATCAACTTTAAATTAGGCTTCTATTATTTAGTACCTTTTTTTTTTCCTATTTTCAGTCATGTCTTATAAATAGCATGCACTCAATGTAATGAAGGAGATTATTATATAAAAATCAGAAAAACGTGAGGTTTTGCTTCTTCTTTTGGTTCTTCAAGAATTGTGAACCTATTAGGGATTCTTTCTTGTGGCATTCAAATTTTATACCTTCAGTTCATGATTCAGTTATAATCATTGGGTCGAGGTTTGTTACTTATACATTTGGTTCGCGTTTCATTTATAAACGTTGGGTTGGGGTTTCTATCAAAATCTAAATTTTAGCTTTCTTGGGCAAGTATTCCAGTATTATTTGTTTAGTCTTAAAGCGTGTCGATTGTGGTTCACATCAATGACGGTAAGTCAAACACCGTAGAGAATGCCAATCACTGCAATCAGGGCATGGCTATCTACTTTAAGAATGAAGCACTAATGTGTAAGATTTTTCCTTCCAACCTTGGACCCACAGCCATGAGGTGGTTAGATGGTCTGGAGAAGAGCTCCATTTATAGCTATAATGAGCTAATCCGAGCATTTGGTGCCAGGATTGTGACATGTAAAGTAGAGTCCCAAAGCCTTTTGAATCCTTGATTACTATGTCGATGAAGGAAAGGGAGACTCTTAGTGTGTATTCTAATAGATATTAGGAATTGTACAATGAGATCGGGGGGATTAACAGAGGGGTGGCTACTAGTACTTTCAAGGTGGGGCTTCACATCAATTCTGATCTGAGAGCCTCGCTCACATTGAGACCAGTTACGGATATGTATAAATTGATGGAAAGGGTGGAGGAATATAAAATACTGAGGGATGACCAGCTACAATCTAAATCTAAATCTAAGGCGCCCATGGCAGAAAGGAAAGTGGCTAAGGTAGTTCACCCCCTTCGACTTGGAAGAGGCTTTTACCCCCAGGGACAACGACAAAGACCCGTGGTAGTTAGCTTATTGAACAAGGAGTCGATTTATTGAATTGTGGACTAGATCAAGAATAAGCCCTATTTTTAATGGCCAAAAAAATGAGCAGAGACCTTTTCTAGAGGAACCAAAGTCTGAATTTTTCCTATCACCGAGAGAGAGGTCACACCACGGAAGAATGCAGAACCTTGAAAGACCATCTAAATCAGTTAGAGAAAGCCAGACATTTAAAGGAGTTCATATCTCAAGATCACCCCTGACCTCAAGGACAACAAGGGGCAAATGGGTCATAGGCCTTGTCTCCTTCGCTAGGCCCTATTTAGGTGATACATGTTGTCAAGGTTGCATATGGACCCACACAAGTGGCTCGAAGGATTCTAGCTGTGGCACCCACCTAAGAGGTGGAGATGGGCTCATGACCAGCTAAAAGAGCTAGGTGGGAAGAGGACTTCCTAGGTTTCGCAATGAGAGATAAAGAGGGGACCATGCAGCCCCATGAGGACAGTTTAGTGGTAAACTTAAAAATCATCAGTTTTGATGTAAATAGGGTGACGGTAGATTAGGGGAGTAGGGCTGAGATTTTATACCCCGATTTATACCGAGGCCTGGGATTCACACAAGCATATTTGGCCAAGTATGTTACCCTCTTAGTCACATTTAATGGAACCATGGTGACTCTAGCAGGATAGATTTGGCTTCTAGTGGTAATTGGAGGAAGGAAGGAGTATGTGGACTTCATAGTCGTGCATTCCTACTCGCCATGCACTACTATTCTTGGTAGCCCCTGGATCCACTCGTTGGGAGTCATGCCCTCCTCTTTACACCAGAAGATGAAGTTCCTTATTGATCAGGGAATTTATGAGCTTCAGGGGATCAAAGTGCAGCCCGACAAGTTTGATCGTCGCTATCAAGCACGAGCAGCTAGCATAGTCTGAACCACCCAGGGAGTTATAGCAGTTACAATTCACCTCAGAAGAGTAGTGTGAACAGTTGGAGAAAGTGTATATAGACGCAAAGGATAAGTATTTCCAGGTAAGCAGAAGCCTTCTGGCTTCAAAAAAGGTTCAACTCTTACTATTTTTGGCTTGTAATATAGAAGTTTTTGCATGGAGTCCAAATGAGGCCCTAGGGGTAGATTTAGAATTCATATGCCATCGGCTTAATGTGGATCGCAATTGCATCACAAAGAAGTAGAAGTTGAGAAGATCCTCAAATATTCATTTTGAGGCTGTTAAGGAAAATGTGGAGAAGTTAAAAGAGGCAAGGGCTATTAATGAGCTTTTCTACCCGGAATGGTTTGCAAATACCGTGGTAGTAATGAAGAAGAATGAAAAGTGGCGGGTATTTGTGGATTTCACGGATTTGAACAAGGTTTGCCTAAAAGATCCCTTCCCGGTACCAAAGATAGACTAGCTTGTAGATGCCACCTTTGGGCACTCGAGAATGAGTTTCCTTGATGCCTTCCAGGGGTATCACCAGATAGCTTTGGTCCCTAAAGATCAGGAAAAAACTTCTTTCATAACTCCCTCGAGCAATTACCACTACAATGTCATGACTTTTGTAGACACCTCATTTTGTACCCAGTTAATAAACTTTGGTCCCTAGTCCCAATGATGAGCTTGACATGTCTATAAAAGGTAATTGAAGTTATTTTTATTGTTTGGAAGTAATCACAACTTAACAATGCCCAAATCACTTTGAAAACATTGCTAAAAAATGACCTTTGCTTATTGTTTTGACCATAACTTTTTATCCATAAAGTAGTTTTGAGTGTGGTTTGTTTCATTGGAAAGTAGACATCTAGAGATTCAATTGGAATACAAATATTTTCTAATTTGGACTTAAATTGAGTGAGTTGTGACCATTTGACAGCAGCTATCGAAGCTGTGCGTATGCATGCACAAACCTGCGTACGCATACACAAACTTGCGTATGTAGGGCCCATTCCAAAACCTTAACATTTCATGTTTTAGGGCTCAAAACCTCCCTCTTTGATGGGGCCCGACCCCTAGATCCTTTGGAACGTCCAAAATCCTAAAATAAGTCTGAAAACTCTAGCTTTAACATATAAAATACATCCTTATGCCTTCAACCTAAAACCCTAGCAAGAGATAGTGAATTTTTCACCTAAACCTCTCCAAAACTCTTTTCTAAATCTGATTTTTCTGCACATCATGCATTAGGCACATTTTTGGCTTTTCAAAACCTCTCTCTATTACTCATTATGGCAGAAACTATTTTCTAATCCAAATCAAAAAACTTTTTTCAAACAATCTTTTCAAGAACATCTTTTATTTTGAGTTGTGATTACCTATGAACTATTGAATATTTTGATTCCCTTGATTATCATTTAATCTTGTTGTGTAGGCACTGAGGGGCCGATGAAATATCTAACAAGTTGTGAGCAAGGTGAGTCTCTCTTCATGGTTCTTCCTTAATTTTGGTTTTGTATAACTTGTGTTCCTGCTGTTCATATTTGATTTATATATTATATGTTCTCAGAGATATGTTTTGTTTTGTTGTGTCTCATTATTTTTCGATTGAAGAGTTGAATGATTTGATATATTGATGAATATGTTTTGATGTGTTAAGTGTTGCTTTCATTTGTTGTCAGATCCAATGCATGTTAGGAATAGTTTTTGTTTTGTGTATCTTTGATATATTTGTTCTTAGTATAGGTTGTGTAGTTTTTATATTTTAAAGTATGATAGGTTGTTAGATTTATAGTTTTGAAGTTTTAGTTTGTTTTCTGTGTTCGTGGCTAGGGTTTCTGGGTTGAAACCCACGTGCGCATAATCTTGGCTACATACGCAGGCTGGATTATACGTACACGAGCTTGTTCATGCGCACACATACCTCTGCCTAGAAACCCTAGTTTGAGTTTTCTGCTTTGTTTTCTTCATTTGTTTCACATTATGCCTCTATTTTGATCCCTTTTTATAGGTATGAGTCCTTGTTCTATTTTGTTGTTTGTTTGTCTTTCACATGATTAAACTGGGGTTTATCTTATGTTTCTTTGTTTTGATGCTATGAACACGCATTCACATGTTCATGCATTTATGCTATAGGTGCTAAGATGTAGCAAGGTAAGTGAGGTAAGCCATGCAAACATGCTTCTTTGAATATGATTTTGCCTTAATGATGGAGATAAACATGTTTGTTTGGTTTAGATCTTCTTGAAGTATAGATGCAATCAAATTTTTGCTTGGATCTTTCTATATCTATGTGCTACCTTGGATATGATATGTATGATAGTAACATGCTAGGGTTTATGTTATGCCATGATAGATGTATGATTAGGTCTTTTTGGGATGATTGATGTCATGTTGTGTGTTTAGATGTATGCTAGTATGTGTGAGAGTTAGAATAACAATATTGAGTGTGCCTTTAATAGGGTTAACATAAGACATAATGAGGGGAAGCCAACCTTAGGGTTGGGCGGTTTTGGGTGCATAACACCTTCCCAAGACTGTACCTTAACTTTGTACTCATATCTCTGGTAGTAAGACCAAAAGGTCCTTCCTCGAAAGGACGCTATATTCATGGTTCCTAGGCCATTGCAAAAACTAGGTGGTGACTCCTCCGTTGTATCCATAGTGGCAACTACACTAGGGATTGTGAGTTTAATTCCTATGTGCCCTATGTCTTAACCTTAATAAAGGCTTTTTCAATACTTGTTTGCACACACTTCACATGGTTTGATTGTCCTTTAACTGTGGTTGGTGATGAGAGGGAATATGGAAGGCTCCATTCGGGCCCAAATCTTTCGGATCCCACCAACTCACAATCGGTGTCATTGCCTATAATGGGCTATAAGTACGTTAAAGGTTTGCTACCAATCCACTATGGGGCCCACTTAGGCCCTCGGTTGGAATCATAACCCACCAAGTTGTGAGCGACCTATTTATCTATCCCTTTAGCCTTGGGGAGCCTACCTACACTTAGAGAGATCCTAGATCCTATCAATAAGAGGGTACCCTTTAATATATCTTGTTTGTTCAACCATATATCTTGTGATCACCTAATTCTAAAGGACAAATAATAGATGTAAAGAATTGGAGGATGACCCAAAATTTATGGCATGCCCTAAGATATTGGGATGAAAAGAAAAGAAGTTCTCACATATGAAAAGCTTATCCCAAAGTCCAAAGGTATATCTTAATTTGAAAGGTTCATAAGACCATAGCCTAATTGCTATCATAAGCCCAAATCAAAAGGCCTTTTGGAAAAGAGGACCTTGAGCCTAAGGTAACGAGTACGCTACGGACTTAGTATCCAACATCCTTCAAAGCCCAAAATGAAACTCCCTAATCTTGGGCCTCTTTATTGCATGTATAGGCCCAAAATGATGAGAATTTCATGGACTTTGAGAGGAAGGCTACAATATATCCTAATTAAAGGACTACTTCAAAAAAAAAAAAGTTTTTTTGCAAAGAAGAAAAGTTTTCAAAAAAAAAAAAAAATGTAAATAACTTTTTGAGAAGAGAAATTTTCAAAAAAAAAAAAAGGGAAAAGTTTTCCGAAAAAAATAAAAAATGATAAAAAAAATTTTGAAAAGAAAAATTCAAAAAGAAGAATAAGGATGATCCATTAAGCCATGATATACCCAAAGTTTTGGGCCCATTCAAAAAAAAAAAAAATTCAAATCAAGAGGGCCTAAGATCATGAGTATACCACAGACTTTGGAGGAAGGCATTGGGCCATACAGTTATAACAAACCCTAGGTTTTGGGTCAAAATCCAAAAATCTTTTTCAAAAGCAAGAGAGACCAAGATCATGAGTATGTTATTGAGTTTATTGAAAAGTTGTGAACCAATCCATGCTTTGGGAAAGTTTTGAAACCCTAAAGTCCAAAGACATCGTCAGGCTCACTAAGAGCCAGTAAGGATTAAAAAGGGAAATCGTTTTGAGCCAATTGACCAAACACTTCAAACTAGGAGCAAGGCCCATTTGAGAATGAAAGATAAAAGTGGATCAAACTTTCGAAACTAGGGGCAAGGCCCTCATGAGGGGAGAGAGTGAACATTCAAGATCGGCTTTGTAATGGGACAAGTAAAAGATTTTGATGTGTTTAGATAAAACTTGGTCACTTTTTTTTCAAAATCCAAAAAGAAAAGAAAAGATGTGGACTTCTAAATGTCATGACTTATTTTAAATACAAAATCAAATAAGTTTTTCATGAGAAAAGAAATTTTCCAAGGAATGATGGGCTTGCATTATAAATGGGGCATTGATCTTTGCGTTTAAATTGTTTGATAAGACCATTTTCATAAGGTCAAATAGAGCACAAGATATGGACTAACCTTGCAACAACCTAATGCTTAAGCCCAAATGAGGATGAGAGGGCAAGATGAGTGACTTGTAATTGGATTCAAAGCCCAAAGAAAAAAAGCCTAAAAAAGAAAAGAAAAAAAGAATGTTGGGCTTGGATCTAAGTGAGGAAAGATGAGAGCGTGAGAAGTGTGAATGATGTAATTAGGCTTTAAGCATTGGGGAAAACATGAATTTTGAAAGATTGGTGTAGCTCATTCTATTTCTAAGTCCAAGATAATGAAATGATGCAAGACTTAGAATACAAATGAGGCATAGATATAGTCCACAAGTTGGTGCAAGCAAGAAAAGTTTATTAAGACGTTGGGTCCAAAATTTTAAAAGACATTGGGAGCATATATTTATTTGATCAAGTTTTGTTTCAATAACAGTAATACTCCCTACTCAAAAGAACATCCTAAGTTCGTTTGGCTTCGATCACCTACCCTAGTCACCTAAAGGAAGTTGACACTATTGTACTAGAAAGCATGGCTGGAGCTACTAATGTGGCAATTATCCAAATGTTGGCTAAGCAAGGAGAAATGCTAGCACAATTTGGAAATCGCCTAGATTGTTTGGAAGAAGAAAGAAGGGAGAAACCCCAACAAGATAAGGAAGGAAGAGGAGGTTAATCATGGCAAGAATGGGAAGATAGACAAGATAGCTATTGAGACTGCCATGATAACGGAAAAGATGGAAAATATGCAACAAGCCTTTCACAAGGCCCAAGGGAAGGATGACTTCTTGTATACTATGGGTGGATTGGGCTCAACCCCATTGACGCCTCTGCCACCCAAGTTCAAGATTTCTAATGCTGGAAAGTTTGATGGAAGTGGTGATCCAAGGCAACGTATTCAACAATATTTGAGCTTAGTTGGAATGAAGGGATTGGATGAGAAGCAAGCTTTGTGTGCCTTCCCCATGTCTCTCACCGGAAATGCCTTAAGATGGTACTACAACTTGGATCCAAGCAAGACTAACATGTGGAATGAGCTTGTGGATTTGTTTGTGGACCAATTCATCTTTAACACCATGATTCATGTGACTTTGAGAGACTTGGAGATTACAAAGCAAGGGTTCAGCGAGACATTTTATGAGTACATGATGAGGTGGAAGAGCAAAGTTTCAAGGATAGTTAATAGGCCAAGTGAAAAGGATCATATTAACATGATCATCAAGAACTTGCTTCCAGCATACAATAATAGGCTTTTGTCATCGCCTATTAATTCCTTTACGGAGTTATGTGATTATGGTACGAGAATTGAGGATGCCATCAATACTAGGCAGTTAGACCTAAGTGAAGCCAAGTTTCAAGCTAAGAAAGTGTTCAATGAAGGAGAAAAGGGTGGTGCTCTCAACAATGTGAATGTCATTCTTACTCGAACGCAAAAAAAAAAAGGGTGTTTGATGATCTCCAAATGCCTTTATTAGAAGTACTAGTTGTCTTAACTGAGGGGTGGGGGGGGGGGGGGGGGGAGGGGGAGAGGGCACCTTAAGCCACTCGATCCTACTCCTCTTCCAAGTCCAATCCCGCCAAATTGGAATAGAAATGATCATTGTACATTCCACCAAAGGATAGGACACAAGACAAATAGTTGCCTAAGGTTGAAGCATAAAGTTCAAGATTTGATAGATTAAGGGGTGATTGCCAAGCCATAACCTCAAGAAATGAGCGAGTAGAAACAAGCAAGAATGAATAAAGGGATGTGCCTAACAGATTTGATCCATATAAAAACATTTGCTAGAAGATGAGCTATTTCAATTTTGTTGAGTCATTTTCAATTGTCATGTCTCCAATTTGCTGAGTCTATACGAGGTTTTCCCTTGTTGTGTTGTCGAGTCTTTCCACTTATCATGTCGAGTCGTATTCTTTTGAATTTTCAAATCAATGTTGTTTCACTTTTAATAAAGATGGTCATTCAAATATGACGTGTATCATGTGATCTCTTTTGCTAGTTTTGAAATGAATGAATCCTTAAACCTAAAACATTGGTTAATCCAAATAAGGAATCAAAAGATGAGATTGACTTAGTTCATTCGATCATAAAGAGCAAGCATGAAAGTGAGAAAGAGGGTGAGAGACAGAGAGAAAGAAGAAAAAGGAATTTCGATCAAGTGAAAGAGTACACAAGAATGAGAAGGATGAGTGGTGAGAGATTCCTTAAAGTAGAAACCATGAGTGAGTTCATAGGTGGGAAAGAGAAATTGAATGAATGACTTGTTGTTTCACATGAATGACACTACAATGATGAGAACTTGATGAGATGAAAATGCTAACCTAGGTTTGGAAAGGCTAAGCAATCAAGGTTGAAAGGATGAGAGGCCATTTTTCTGCTACCTTTTTTTACAATGAGAGATTATTTTCACTTGCTAACCTTGTTGAGCCTAGATGAATTCCTTCTTTATACCCTTGCCAAGAGATTACCCTCTACACTAGGGGCATGTCCTTCAGAGATGATGATTTGAAAGGGTTACTCTTAACATTAGGGGCATATTCTAATATTGGAAAGGATTAACCCTATACTAGGGGAAAATTTTGGGGATGAATGATAGAGAGATGTGAGGATGATTTATAAGTGAAAGGATACCCATTTTCCTAACAAGGGGCATGGAAAAAGGAAAAAAGAGAAAAACAAAGAAAAGAAGAAAAAAAAAAGGAAAAAGAAATGGATGAAAACAAGAAAGGAAAAAGAAATGGAAGTGAGAATCAAAAGGGACATGGAAAAAATGGATGAAAAAGAAGAAAACAATGCAAGCACGAGATGAGTAGTAATCCTTGGCAATTAGGATACCCAAGGAATAAAATTGAATTTGAGCCTCAAATACCCTTCCTTTCTTAATCCTTAGTATCCCAGCCTCATTGCGGTCCATAAACAAGTCCTCTCTGACCAATTGAGATTGTTTAGCCCTATAAATTTTGGAAAGCCTAGCCTTAGTTGTGAAAAGAAAAAAGAAAAATAAAGAAAAAAAGAAAGAAAGAAAAGAAAGAAGAAAGGCCCGCTAGGTTGAAAACTTGAAAGGGAAGCCTAGGCAAAAGTTAGGGCACCTTGAAAAGAAGTGAAGGAGAGCAACAAGTAAAATGGTGAACTCACTCCAAGCTAGGGGCAAATCATGAATGAGAATGACAAAGGAATGAACATACAAGGGAAGATGGGACTAGCTCAAAGCTAAAGCAACCATGATGAGGAGAAAAGTGACCATACATGATGAGAGATGAATTGATTTAGGAGAATGCAAGAAGAGAGAAATGAGAGAAGTGTGGTGTGCATGTTAGGACAAGGACAATGATTGAGTTGACTAGAGGTGATCGAATTTTGAATTTCTATTTGGACTAATCAATGAAGATGGTAGGTAATTCACGCAAAACTAGTTCAAAGAGAATATGCATTGATATGCAAAGTCATCTGGATCTATGATTTTTTGTTTTTACTTCCTTTCTTCAATTCCTCCAAATTTTCTTCAAGGTCCTCTTTGTATTCAAATCATGTTGTGCTTTACTATCTCTAAACTCTCATCGTGCTTGAAACTTCTTTTGTCTAGAGTTTCTTCCAACTTGTTGTGTTAATAAATATTCATTTTTCTCAAAACTCTTGTCGTGTTTGAAACTCCTTTTGTCTAGAGTCTCTTCCAACTTGTTGTGTTCATAAATATTCATTTTCAAAACTCTTGTTGTGTTTGAAACTTTATTGGTCTAGAGTCCCTTTTAACTATCTTTGCTCTTTATCTAGAGGTGTTAGGAATTCTAGGAAATTGATGGTCATCCAAAGGCAAAAGGTGCATAAAATAAAAATGAATAAATATGTGCCCCGGTAAAAGAAAAGAATGCAATGAACCCATGGCCTAATCAACTCTTCCTTGTTAATGCTCTAAAGAGAAAATGCAATTTTCTAGAAGTCCAAAAGAATAGGAAAGAAAATTTAAAAGAAAAGGAAAAAAAAAAACAAAAAAGAAAGTGAGATGTTGAAAATAAAGGAAAAAAAAATGAAGATTCACAAAGAAAATGAGGAAATGGAAAATGAGAGAAGAAAAAGAAAGGATGGAGAAGAAGATGAGAAGAGAGAGAATAAAAGAAAAGAAGATGGAAGAGAGAGAGAGGGAAAAAAAGGAAAAAAGAAAAAAAAAGATGAGCAACGAGAAAGAAAAGATGAGAAGAGAAAAATAAATGTTGAAAAAAAACGATGAGAAAAAAAAAAGAGAAAATTTAATTATGAAAATGAAAAAAATTATGAAAAAAAAAGAGAAAAGAAGATTAAGAGGAATGATGTAACATGTTGTGCTTGGTTCAATCCTGATGTGTTTGGACCTAACTTGATGTGAAACGTTGTGAGTGGTTCTATCTTAATGTGTTTGGATCAAACCTGATGTGAAGTATTGTGATTAGTTCTGTCTTGATGTGTTTGGATCAAACCTGATGTGACCCGTTGTGCCTTGGTTTTGTCCTGATGTATTTGGATCAAACCTGATGTGACCTATTGTGTTGATGTGACCTAATCATTGTGAAAAATTTAAAAGATTCAAAAAATCTCAAAGTTCCAAAGAGGAGTTCAAAACTTCAAGAAGGATGTTTCTTAAGAAAAAATTCATAGTCCAAAAGAGACTTTCAAAAAAAAAAAAAAAATTCAAGTAAGATTGACACTTAAGAAGAAAGTCATGAATCTCAAAAGTTTAATGAGAATTTCAAAAGAAATATTTCAAGTTTCAAAAATCCATGAGAGATTTCAAAAATGGAAGGAAGTTTTCAAAGATGGATGGATTTGAATAACGAATTTCTTAAATGATTTTGATTTCCTTAAATAATGAATTTTTCTGGAGATAAATGATGTGTATCTTGAATGATGATTTCCTTGATGTGTGATGATGAGTCTTTTGAGCTTTTTATGATGATATAATGTTGCATTGGTGTGCTTATGATGTTGTGTTGATATGTTTGTGATGTTGTGATGATAACATGATGTGTGATGTGTGTTCTTGTGCTTAGGATAGTAACCATTGATGTTGTATTTATGATATGTTGGTGTGCTTGTGATGCTGTGTTGATATGTTTATGATGTTGTGAGGATGTGTTGATAACATAATGTGTGATGTGTGAGTTTGTCTTAGGATAGTAGTCATTCTTGTTGTGTGCCTTTTATTATAAGTTCATGATAGCAAAATTAGACTCTTTGATGTGATGTTGTGTTGATGTGATTTTCAGCTTAGGATAATAGCCATTCTTATGTGTTCATGATGTGTCATTGATGTGATGATAACATTGTGTGATGATGTGATGATTTTTCTTTTTGGCTTGGGATAGTATCCGCTTTTGTTTGTTTTCCCCTCTACCCAAGGTTCTAGATAACGAAACAAGGAGAATAGGGACTTGCAGAATCCAGCGATTGGATTTTGCACCCACACCTCATGTTTGCTTGTTTGCATGTTTTTGTTGTGTATGTGTGTGGACTTAAAGTTTATTAACCTACGAAATGGTTTGTCTCTTCAAACTTTTGACAACACTTGCAAAGCAAGTATAGCCAAAAGAGGGGCATCTGTAGACACTTCATTTTGTACCTGGTTAATAAACTTTAGTCCCCGGTCCCACTGATGAACTTCACATGTCTACAAAAGGTAATTGAAGTTATTTTAATATTTTGGAAGTAATCATAATTCAAAAGTACTTAAATCGCTTTGAAAACATTGCTGAAAAATGACATTTACTTTTTTTTTTTTATAATAACTTTTGATCCACAAAGAATTTTTGAGTAACATTTGTTTCATTGGAAAATAAACATCCTGTGCTTCAATTTGAATACAAATATTACCCAATTGGGACTTAAATTGAGTGAGTTATGACCATTTGAAGTCAGGCTATCAGAGTTGTGCATATGCATGCACAAACCTATGTAGGCATACATAAACCTACGTACGCAGGGCCTATTCCATAACCTCAAAACTTCATGTTTTAGGGCCCGAAGCCTCCCTCTTTGATGGGACCTAGCTCCTAGACCCTTTGGAACGTCCAAAACCCTAAAAATAAGTCTGAAAACCCTAGTTTTAACATATAAATACATCCTTATGCCTCCAAACTAAAACCCTAGCAAGAGAGAGCGGATTTTTCACCTAAACCTCTCCAAAAATCTTTTCTAACTCTGATTTTTCTGCACATCAAGCACTAAGCACGTTTTTGGTTTTTTAAAACCTCTCTCTATTACCCATTAGGGTAGAAACTATTTTCTAATCCAAATAAAAAAAAAACCTTTTTCAAACAATCTTTTCAAAAACATCTTTTATTTTGAGTTGTGATTACCTATGAACTATTGAATATTTTGATTCCCTTGATTATCATTGAATCTTGTTGTGTAGGCACTGAGGGGCCGGTGAAATATCTAAAAAGTTGTGTTCCATAAGTAAGGTGGGTCTCTTTTCATGGCTCTTCCTTAATTTTGGTTTTGTATAACTTGTGCTCTTGTTGTTTATATTTGATTTATATATTATATGTTCTTAGAGATATTTTTTGTTTTGTTGTGTCTCATTATGTTTCGATTGGAGAGTTGAATGATTTGATATATTGATGAATATGTTTTGATGTGTTAAGTGTTGCTTTTGTTTGTTGTTAGATCCAACGCATGTTAGGAATATTTTTTGTTTTGTGTATCTTTGATATATTTGTTCTTAGTTTAGGTTGTGTAGTTTTTATGTTTTAAAGCATGATAATTTGTTAGATTTATAGTTTTGAAGTCTTAGTCTGTTTTCTGTGTTCGCAGCTAGGGTTTCTGGGCTAAAACCCACGTGCGCATAATCTTGGCTGCGTACGCAGGTCGGATTATCATACGTAGGCTTGTTCATGCGCGCACACATCGCTGCCCAAAAACCCTAATTTGAGTTTTCTACTTTGTTTTCTTCATTTTTTTTTTCACATATTATTCCTCTATTTTGATCCCTTTTTATAGGAATGAGTCCTTGTTCTATGTTTGTTGTTTGTTTGTCTTTCACATGATTAAACTAGGGTTTATCTTGTGTTTCTTTGTTTTGATGTCATGAACATGCATTCACATGTTCATGCATTTATGCCATAGGTGCTGAGATGCAGCAAGGTAAGTGAGTTTAGTCTTGCATTCACATAAACATGCATCTTTGAATATGATTTTTCCTTGATGATGGAGATAAACATGTTTGCTTGGTTGAGTTCTTCTTGAAGTATAGATGCAATCACATGTTTGCTTGGATCTTTCTATGCCTATGTGCTGCCTTGGATATGATATGTATGATAGTAACATGCTAAGGTTTATGTTATGCCATGATAGATGTATGATTAGGTCATTTTGAGATGATTGATGTCATGTTGTGTGTTTAGATGTATGCTAGTATGTGTGTGAGTTAGAATAACAATATTGAGTGTGCCTTTAATAGGATTAAGACAAAAGACATAATAAGGAGAAGCCAAACTTAGGGTTGGGTGGTTTTAGGTGTCTAACACCTTCCCAAGACCGTACCTTAATTCCAAATCCATATCTCTGGTAGTAAGACTAAAAGTTCTTTCCTCGAAAGGACTCTATATTCATAGTTCCTAAGCCATTGCAAAAACTAAGTGGCGACTCCTTCATTGTGTCCACACCCTTCGTGCTAAAAAATGCGGGGTCCACGTATCAAAGATTGGTCACTAAAATGTTCGGGAATAATTGGGTAGGAACATGGAGGCCTATATTGATGACATGGTGGTAAAGAGCAAGGCAGTGGGAGATCACATTTTAGACCTGATAGAGACTTTCGAGGTTCTCAGGAAGCATCGTCTAAAATTGAATGCCTCCAAGTGTGCCTTCGGAGTAAGCTCGGGAAAGTTCCTAGGTTATTTGGTCACGCATCGGGGTATTGATGATAGGATTAATGCCTTAAAATCCTATTGTATGCTATGTATGACATTATGTTCTATGTAATAAACTTGTTTTATTATTATCTAAAATAATGGTAGCATGAATGTTTGGACATTATCATATAGTCCTTGAGATGTATAGTATGTGATTTAGTCACAGAAGATATAAATCACAAGTTCTTTATAAACTCAAAATCTTAATTCGTAGTCGGTGATGAAATTCGGCATATGATCTGAAAAGACTATAACATATTGAATTGGACCGCTGTGAGATTTATTATTCTATTAATAGTTGTCAAATGAATACTAAATCTCATTTACATAAACTCTCAATCTTGAGGGAATAGTGAACCCGATCATGAAATGTAAGTTGCTTTAATATATCAGGAGTGAGATCTAGACAAACGGTCAAAACCTCAGTATGTTGGACAACCACACGTAATGTTGAAGGAACACATATTCTCAAGATGAAATTCATAGTGTCTTTCAAGAGATATAAAATATTCCCTTGAGATAAGTTTATTGGGTTTGATTATTCAGAGTGTTAGGCCTAACCACTTTAGTAAAGAGTTACTAAAGTTTATATTTTATGAAATTAGATTTCATAAAATATATATAAATAACTAAAAGGATTAAACCGGGTACTCAAGGATCAAGATGTAGTAATCTTCAAAGGGATAGTGACACATTATGACTTTGTATTACTACAAATATTTTCATGAAAGGGTTAAATGTTTAATAAAGTCTTGGGATATAATTTATTAATAAGGCTTAGGGTGCAATTATATTTATATAATTGCATTAAATATAATTAATGATAACTTTAGGCCTGTGAAGAGTTGACAGATAAGTCTAAAGCCCATTGGAGCTAGAACTTTATTTGTCCCTTTTGGTCGCACTCCAAGCTGAATGTTCAATATGTGTAGAAAACACCTATGAACATTTAGACCCCCAATTTACAAATTACCAACACTAGCTTATTATCAAACAATATATGTGTAGAATATGAAAATAAGCTAAAACAGAATTGGTAAAACAATTTAAACCATAATTAATCACAACCACAGTAGTAATTAAATGACAAAGATTAAGGGAAGAGAGATGCAAACACAAAGACAACACAGCGATGTGTTATCGAAGAGGAAACCAAAGTCCTCGGCATAAAACCTCTCCGCCGCCCTCCAAGCGGTCAATAATTCACTAGAGAATAAAATTGGGATACATGAATAGCAGAAGATCCTCCAAACCTAATCTACCTAGTTCACCTAAGCCCTCTAAGCTTCTTGCTCCAACAGGGTTACACCGAACCTTGTCTTCTCTAGCTTACCGAATCCCGCATTCACCCATTGCATTAACCAAAATGAATTGGTCCCTTCCTAACTGCTTCCCAAGCACCAAAAAGCCTTCTCACAGATATGGGTATGGTGAGATAAGAATTTGGCTAATGTACCTCTCAAGGATGTGTCAATGGAGAGGGTGAGAGTAGAGGAATTTGGAGAATCAAAGGACGAAGATTGTGGATGAGTCAATCTTGTTTTTCTCTAGGGTTTCTCTCTCAAAATTCTCTCTAGAAGCTCTCTATAATACGTGGGTATAAGGGTATTTATAGTAAGGTGTGTATAGAATGCGAAGAGTCAGTTTTGTAACAAACAGAATGTTCAAGTGACTCGAGCTCGCGACTGGAACGAGTTGCGAGTTTGAGTCACAAGCTAACGGCCTGGCCAGCTGGAGGTTTTGTCCTGTAGTGTAGTGGCTGGTATGACCCCTGCATGCTTCACACGTGTGCCACCTTTGGCAACTCGCCAGTCACGAGATTTAGTCACGAGGCCCTTCTTGAGTGCACACTCTTGAGTTTTTCTTCACACTCTCTCATACACTACCCTTACATGATTCCCACCTAAATACAGGGTTTCTAAATGTTGAATTACAAGCAAATTTGGCACGGAATAAAGCCAACAAAATGATTGAATAAATTCAACCTTACACAAGCGACACACTAAAGTCTAATTGGGCTGGCCCAAAAGGCTAACACAATTAGATAATCAGTTATTTATTTAATAAAAGTTATTAAATAAAGTAATTGCTTAGTGTAGAAATATATGTATGATTAAAAAGGAGAAATATTCTGAGTTTTTATTATGGGAGACACTTGGTTATTCTCTTAAACAATTACATATAGAACTGATTGAGAAACCACACATCTTGGGTACATTGTGGAATTGGAGTGAAGATTGAAAGTCTTCCCAAGTTCAAACTTCATCTTGTTTTGAATTTCACTGCATCAAGGTACACTTTCTTGTTCTTTGTTTTAAAACACAGATGTTACATGTTATCTCATATGAATGAAGTAGATCCGTTTATATTCCGTAACGTGTTTTTGTATGAGATACAAAACCGTATTTTTCCATGTGTTTTACCAACAATTGAACTAAATCTTGACCAAATTGTCTCTTTGCAAAAGTTGTAACCTTCAAAGAGTCTAAAGGAAGTACAATGCCTCGTTGGGATGACTATTGCTCTCAATTGCTTCATATCCAAATCTGTAGACAAGTGGAGACCTTTTTTCCAATTCCTAAAGAAGTGGAAGGATTTTCAATGGGCAGAGGAGTGTCAAAAAGCTTTCTTTAAGCTGAAAATGTATTTAGCCCAGGCTCTAATTCTTTCTTGACCTGTAACGTGTGAAAATTTGTACATGTATTTGGCTATTACCGATCATGCAGTGAGTGGGGTCCTAATCTGAATAGAGTAGCTTGCCCAAAAGATCCCTTCCCGGTACCAAAGATAGACCAACTTGTAGACGCCACCTTTGGGCACCCCAGAATGAGTTTCCTTGATGCCTTCCAAGGGTATCACCAAATAGCTTTGGTCCCCAAAGATCAAGAAAAAACTTCTTTCATAACTCCCACTGGCAATTATCACTACAATGGCATGCCCTTCAAGCTAAAACACGCGGGATCCACGTTTTAGAGAATGGTCACTAAAATGTTCAAAATCCGATATACTATGTAAGCAAAACCTTTCTGGAGGTCGAGATAAAATATCTTCCTTTGGAGAAAGTAGCACTAGTCATACTGTGATAGTACTCACAGAACCCGTTGCAAGCCTTACTTAAGCAGGCATATTTGTAGGGCAGAATAGCCAAATAGGGGACGTCCCTAGGGGCCTTTAATATTAAGTACAGTCAAAGGACGTAGGTCAAGGGGTAGGTCTTGGCTTATTTCATTGTTGAGTTCACTTCGAGCGGCCCTGAGATTACGAGCATTTGTGGGGAAAATTCTGAACAATCGAAGAAGACTCCAGTATGGCGGGCATATGTTGATGGGCCTTCCGACTACTAAGGGGTTGGAGTGGGCATTTTACTGGTCTCATTGGAGGATATTAAGGTAGAAAAGTCATTTAGATTGGGCTTTCGAGCATCCAACAATGAAGTGGAGTATAAAGCCCTTTTAGCCAGATTGCGGATGGCTAGGCCTATTGGTGCAGATAGACTGAGGGTTCAATGTGACTCTAGGTTGGTGGTAAATCAAGTTAACGAGGAATTTGAGGCTAAGGAGTATAGATTGATAGATTACTTAATGGAGGTCAGAATGCTCCAATCTCAGTTTGAGAGCGTAGACATCCTCTAGATCTCCTAGGGAAGCAACAGTCATGCAGATTCCCTTGCCACACTGGCCTCATCGATAAGTGACTCACTCCCTCAGATTATAACAGTGGAAATCTACCTTTTTCTAAGCACCAACCACTCGGAAAAGGTCATTACGATGGGTATTCACCCCAATCCCAGTTGGATGGACCCTATCCTGACTTATATTAAGGAAGGAAACTTCTCGAAGGACAAACAAGAGGTTGAAAAGATCAAGTGCAAGTCTTCGAGGTATTGGATGTCTGCAGAGCGGAAGTTATACAAGAGGTCATATTCCGGACCTTATTTACTATTCATCCATCCTGAAGTAGTTGAAGTACTACTAGAAGAGTTATAGAAGGGGTGTGTGGAAGTCACACGGAAGAGAGGTCTCCAGCCCATAAAGCTTTAACCCAGGGGTATTGGTGGCCTAATATGCAAAAATAGACTCAAGAGTTTTCAAAAAAATGTGATTAGTGTCAGAGTTTCGCACCCAGCATACATCAACCTGATGGGGTTCTGAACTCAATCACTGGCTCGAGGCCTTTTGCATAATAGGGCCTAAACATAGTAGGGCATTTCCCAAAAGCCACGGTAAATAGAAGATGACATCTAGTCGGGATAGTGTTAGGATTAATGCCCTTAAATCCTATTGTATGATACTATGTATGATATTAAGTGTGACATTGTGTTTGACATTATGTACGACTTAATATTATGTTTAATAAATTTGTTTTATTATTATCTGAAATAATGGTAATATGAATATTCGGACATTATCATATAGTCCATGAGATGCATAGTATGTGATTTATGTGAAAAGTCACAAAAGATATAAATCACAAGTTCTTTGTAAACTTAGAATTATAGTTCGTAGTCAGTGATGAAATTGGGCATTTCATCTGCGAAGACTATAAGAGTTAAGACATATTGAACTGGACCGCTGTGAGATTTATTATTCTCCTAAAGACTATCAAATGAATAATAAATCTCACGACTTACATTTGCATGAACTCTTAATCCTGAGAGAATAATGGACATGATCATAAGGTGTAGGTTGCTTTGATATATCAGGAGTGAGATCTAAAGTAACGGTCAAAACCTCAGTATGTTGGGCAACCACATTTAGTGTTGATGGAACATATATTCTCAAGATGGAATTCATAGTCTCTTAACGGAGATATAAAATATTCTCTTGAGATAAGTTTAATGAGTTTGTTATTCAGAGAGTTAGGCCTAACTACTTTGGTAAGTAGTTACTAAAGTATATATTTATGAAATTAGATTTCATAAATATATGATGAATAACTTAAAGGATTAAACCGGGTACTCAAGGATCAAGATATAGTAATTTACAAAGTGGTGGTCTACATTAATGACTTTGTATTACTACGAATATTTTATAAAGGGGTTGCATGTATAATAAAGTCTTGGGATATAATTTATAGATAAGACTTAGAGTGCAACTATATTTATATAGTGGTTTTAAATATAGTTAATGGTAACTTTGGACTTGTCAAGAGTTGACAGAAAAGCCCAAGGCCCATTGGAGCTAGTGTCTTATTGGTCCCTTTTGGTCCCACTCCAAGCCACACACTTAAGCCCAACTGGAAAGGCTCAAAAGGCCAGCCCAATTTGATAATTGGTTAGATACAAAGGGAAAAACGTTCAGAATTTTTCATGTAAGAAACATCATTGTGAAATGGTGTGTATGTGAGTGTTTGTCACTCTCAAATCATCCTTTTGTTACCAATTGAGAGACCACACATCTTAGGTGTTAGTGGAATTGGAGTGAAGATTAAAAGTATTCCCAAGAACTTCTAATATTCGGTTTTTGAAATTCACCGCTTCAAGGTACACTCTGAAACTGGTCAGAGTTTCCCTTCAAAAACTGAAAACACGGGTTTTTCGCGGGAAACTCTGAACAGTTTCAACGGTTTTCTATGAACAAACAAATACCATATGAATATGACTGACATAATTTGATATCAAAACTGAATTCCATTGATGCTATAGCCTTAAAATTCAATTTAACATTCTTAAATTCAAATTTAAACAACATCATAACATCAATATCAGTTTTTATCAAATCATAGTTTCAACAACCATGCAGAAAATTAAATACATATATAATCTTCTAACATATTGAAACTATTATCTCTAATTCCAAAACTCATAAAACATGTTATACATATTGGAAATTGAAGACCGCTCTAATACCATTTAATGGAAATATGAGTGTACGCAGCGGAAAAAATTAATTAAACGGATCTACTTCATTCACAATTGATAACATGTGCCATATAAGTTTCAGAATTAGAGAGTGTACCTTGAAGCGGTGAATTTCAAAAACCGAAGATTAGAAGGCTTTAGTAAATGGATCTGCTAGATTGTTTAGGGCATGCGTACGCATATACGTGTATACGCATGCATGCTCAAGCTTTGTGTACGCATGCTTCATGCACGCGTACGATTGTTAGGGTTTCAAAAACTATGAAAAGCAATTTTTTTTTTTTACATTAAATAGGATTTTGGAACAAATCCCACATCGTCTGAGAGCTATTCCAAAACCCTATTTTCTCACTATATAAAGCCATACATAGTAGTTTTCAAAACACACAAAAAAATCCCAAGGGAAAACACTAGATTCACTAGAAATAATGAATCAAATAGGGAGTTTTTCACAAAACATCCTCAAGTCAATATTTTTCTAATTGGGATCTTTTCTGGCCTTGATCTTGAAGTTTTAAGATTTCTAATCACTTTTGTATTTGATTGTGAATAAATTAAATGAGGGGAACAGTCAAACTCAAGCCAATGAGCTTTTTTTTTTAGGTATAAAGTTTCTTACCTCTTTTTTTTTTTTTTTATCCTTATTTCTGTTTCTACTACTTATTTTGTGTTATAATATGTCTGCTTAGTTTGGGTTTTCTTTATCTTTTGATATAAAGCATGTTAGGTTGTTAGTTTTTCATTTCTAAGTTACTGCGTTCTTGCTTTTCTGGGATAAGGTTTTGAGGCGTGTATGTGTACGCATGCTTTTTGCATGTGCACGAATACTCGAAGTATGCATAAGCATACAACTGAGTTGTGCACACATGCTCCATGTATATGCACGCATACTCGTACCCAGAAACCCTAATCTGACGCTTTCTGCTTCTCTTTCTTTTATTCTCTTATATCATATGCCTCTGCCTTGTTCCTCTTTATGTTTGTAAGTCTCTATTTCTCTGTTTGTTTCTTTATGGCCCTTTTGGTACTTTGCTATATTGCTTTCTTTAGGCCCAAGGATACCAACTCCTTTAGCATTTCTCCCTTGTCCTTTGCATTAAGGCTTGAATGCCTTCCGCTGCCTAGATTAGGCGACAAGGAGGGTGTTTTGGTGTGCTCCCATGCGCTCTGCCTCAAGCTTGAGATGACGAGAAATATTAGGAAAAGTCTTGATATTCTCACTATGTGTCAAAACAAGCTGCATTTGCCCCCAAGTAGGTTTTGGCAGTGAATGTATCACTGCTGTAACCTGCTGTTCATTAGAGAGATTATTGTCAGTAGCCTTTAGGTCACATATCAATGCAGGCATTGTCCTTAGATGTTAGCCATGCTATGCTTTGAATCCATGACATATTGCTCAAACTTCAAAGAAAGAGCTCGCAACCTAGTTGTTGAAGTCCCTCCATAGGCAATATTTAGCTGGTTCCACATCTCTTGGGCATTTGAGTAGTCTCAAACTCCCCAATTAGATCATTATGCATGCTACTTAGCATAGTGAAGCGTGCACAACGATCTTTCTCAACCCAAGACTCTTAGGCCTCTAAGTCACGGCGATGTTGGGCAGTATTCCCAATTTCAGGTTGCATTATTACATTGGTTAGGGTTTCAAGGACCTCTTGTTCATTAAGCAGATATTGAATTTTTCTATGCCACATATCATAGTTGGTTCTGTCTAGTTTCTCTCCCTTAGTTAGATCAGCAACTACATTCTTTGTGGCCATGTTCACTACATTCATTACACAAGTTGACATTAGCACATACATTTTTTAATTTTATTTCCAAAAATCCAACTAGACCATGATATTCCTTTCTAAATAGTGAGATCAAAATTTTTGCTAAGGTCATAATCATCTCTCACTATGTAAATTGGAATAATACATCTAATTAATTTTAAATAAAATTTTGTGAGGAATAAAACATCACATCATCGTCATATGAAATCATACATATAAGATTTGTACATACATCTTTGTGCACAACACATTGTGCATGGGCCCCACTTCAAGCCTTATTGGTAATTCCATACAACATGCTAAGAAAAAATTTGAAAATTATAGGTAACCATGAAACACATCCCCTTACTTGGCTTCCAAAATTAAATTACATAGCCTTAAAATTATATTGCCAAAAACAATGGCCCAAAGATAAATTGCCAAAAACACTGGCCCAAAAAATACATATCCAAGAACCCTACTACAAAGATTCTATGGGGCCAGTCGCCCGAAAAACTAACAGAGTCCATAAAAAGTGGGCTTGTGGCCCAACGGCCCAGTCCGAGGACACTCACCCGTACGAGGATACTCCTCTGTCCGAGGATACTCCTCTGTCTGAGGACGAGGTTCATTCCTCAAACCAGCTTTTGAAGTGGATGCAACTATCTTAGTTGTCAAGGAGCTTCGCAGAGTTACATACAAACTAAACTAAATGAATATTGATCAAAGGAGGAACCAGAAAAGGTAGCAAATATCTCCTAAAAGCTGCTGCCTCCACATTAAATGCATCCCACCTAACTCTCTAGCTGCATTAATGTGGAGGTGATACCTAAACAGTAACCAAGCAGCCTTATAACCACCAAGCGGAGGATCCGGGACGTGCTGGATGGGACAGAAAGAAGTTCCCAGAAGGGAACTTACGCGTGTACGGCGAAAATGGAACGGGAAAGTAGTATATAAGGTGAAATCGAAATACTCAAAAGGGGATTTTTTGGGGAGAGCAAGGAGAAAAGGAGTAGAGGCACTGAAAACGGAGCCAAGAGAAAGAAAGAGAACATCTGTCCCTCATTTGCCTGGAAATTCCTTCTGCTGTGCCGCAACTACGTCTCTTTCTATTTACTGGAGCTAGTTCTTACGTCCACACTCTACAAATTTTATTGTCCAGGGTCCAAGACAATTTGAGTCCCTACAATTGGCACCATCTGTGGGGAGAGCTTGATCCGATCGTAGGAAAAGACAAGTGCAACAGCTGATGGCAGAAGGAGCACCACAACAGGTGGATACCAGTCCATACCAAGCAGAGTCTAGGGGACCCCAACATGATATCCCGTTGGTGATCCGTGAACGAAGGGGAGATCGCGAGGGAAGTGTGCGAACAACCCACATGGAGAAGAGTCAGACTCGAGGGAAGAGCCATGTCTCCCATGCGAAGGACGATAGGGACATGCAGCGGGAGATCAATATGTTAAGACGGGAATTACGTTACGAACGACGAAAGCGAACGACTCAGGACTCGAAGCTACCCTCTGACGAGTCAGACGATACAAGCTACAGGCGACGGTCCAGAACTCCGCCCAGTGAGCTTTTCTCCCATGATAAAGAGCATTACGGTTGACGGACGTACAAGAGTCCACCTCAGCAGGGCTTGGGGAACGAGGCTTTGCACAAAGCGCTGAGTCAAGTTTCCAAGTCGCTGTTCACGCGACGCATAGAGGAAGCAAGCCTTCCACGAAGGTTCCACCAACCTACGTTCATCATTTATAATGGTCAGACGGACCCGGTGGAGCATGTTAGCCATTATAATCAGAGAATGGCCATTCACTCTAGGGACGAGGCCTTGATGTGTAAGGTTTTTCCCTCAAGCCTAGGCCCGGTGGTGATGAGGTAGTTCAATGGTTTGGAAGAAAATACCATTGACTCCTTTGAGAGACTCGTCCAGGCTTTTGGGGCTCGCTTTATTACTTGCAGGAAGGTTGTCCAACCCTTGGGGTCGCTATTATCCATGACTAAGCGAGAGGGGGAAACACTGAAAGCATACTCTGACAGATATTGGGAAATGTACAACGAGGTAGACGGAGCCAACGACAGCGTGGCTATTAATACCTTCAAGGAGGGTCTTCCAACCGACCATGAGCTGAGGAGTTCCCTAACCGGTAAACCGATTACCAGCATGCGACAGCTTATGGACAGGATTGACAAGTACAGAAGGATAGAGGAAGATCAGATACGGGGTGGTGGAAAGTCCAAGGTGATTCCTCAGGAGAGGAGAGAATTCAAGTCGGATCGGTATAACAACAATCGACCTCGGAGGGACTTTGTAGGACAGTCAGGATCTGCTAATTCCCAGGTAGTTAACGTTGTGTTCCGAGAACCAGTACAACGGATTCTAGAGAAAATACAAGATGAACCTTTTTTCAGATTGCCTAACAGAATGGCAGGGGACCTTGCAAAACGCAATCGAAACCTCTACTGTCAGTACCATCGAGACCATGGGCATAATACTGAGGATTGTAGGAACTTATGGGACCACTTGGAAGAGCTGGTCCGAGAAGGAAGGCTGACCAACCTTCTGCATCACTCCAGCGCCCGAGGAAGCCAGGCAGGGTCGACGCTAAGAGGAGGTACCTCTTCAGGAGCCCCCCTGGGCACAATAAATGTCATATTTGCCGCTCCAGGAAGAACAGGATCTTGTCCCTCCAGAATAATGTCTGTGTTTCATCGGTCGGAGGGGAGCTCGAGTTCAATGCCGAAGAAAGCAAAGATGAACACCTCATTGGTGCTAGGCTTTTCAGAGGAAGACAAGAGAGAAACCATACAGCCGCATGATGATGCCTTGGTGGTTACATTGAGAATTGGAGGGTACGACGTAAAGAGGGTGATGATTGATGAAGGGAGCGTAGCCGAGGTGATGTATCCTGACCTATACAGAGGGTTAAATTTGACACCCCAGGACTTGACAGCCTACAGCTCCCCGTTGATAAGCTTTGAGGGTAGATCGGTCACCCCGTTGGGTATGATTAGATTACCCGTGCAGACAGGTTTCGATGTGGTGGAGGTGGATTTCATTGTCGTGGACGTTTATTCTCCCTACACTGCGATTTTGGGAAGACCCTGGTTGCATACCCTGGGAGCTGTTTCTTCCACCTTTCATCAGAAGGTGAAGTACCCGTCAGGTGGCCAAGTGCTAGAAATATTGGGAAATCAGGCCATGGCAAGACAATGCTTGGTAGCAGCTGTCCAGCACAAGCCAGAGATGGGCCCCTTGGCCAGGGCCGAGGATGAATTATAGCAATTAAAGGACCTCGAAACCCTCTCCAGCACTACCGCCAAGGAAGCTGAGTGCGAGGAATTGGAGAGGGTGACTGTTGGTGACGACCCGAATAGGTACTTTCAGGTGGGAGCGCTATTACCTTTGCCGGAGAAAGAGCAATTGGTTAAGGTCCTAAGAAGGAACGTGGATGTGTTTGCGTGGAATGCCTATGAAGCCCTAGGGGTTGATCCCGATTTCATTTGTCATCATTTGAATGTCAATCCTTCAGCAATTCCGAAGAAACAGCCACCTCGGCGTCCATCTAGATTACACGCTGATGCTATCAAAGACGAGATTGACAAGCTCAAGCAGGCAGGGGCTATCAAAGAGGTGTTCTACCCTCAATGGTTAGCGAACACGGTTGTAGTGAAGAAGAAAAATGGGAAATGGCGAGTATGTGTTGACTTCACAAATCTTAATAGAGCCTGTCCTAAGGATCCTTTCCCTATGCCCCGTATAGATCAGTTGGCTGATGCAACAGTAGGCCATCCTCGGATGAGCTTCCTAGATGCCTTTCAGGGCTATCACCAGATCCCACTGGCACTGGGTGATCAAGAGAAAACGGCTTTCCTCACCCCCAATGGAAATTATCACTATAAGGTAATGCCCTTTGGCTTGAAAAACGCGGGGTCAACGTACCAGCGAATGATGACGAAGATGTTTGAGCCACAGTTAGGCAACAACATAGAGGTTTATATTGATGACATGGTAGTAAAGAGCAAGGTAGTGTCCGAGCATGTGACGGACCTCATCAACACGTTTGAAGTTTTGAGGAAGCATAAGTTACGGTTGAACGCCTCCAAGTGCTCCTTTGGGGTTAGCTCCGGGAAATTTTTGGGCTATATGGTGACCTACCGAGGAATTAAAGTGAACCCCAACTAGATCAAGGCCATAAATAGCTTGCAACCACCTCGGAATCCCAAGGAAGTCCAGAGGCTGACTAGGATGACCGCTGCGCTGAACAGATTTATATCCAAATCAGCAGACAGGTGCAGGCCCTTTTTCCTTTTGCTCCACAAATGGAAAGGGTTTGAGTGGACTGAGGAGTGCGCTTTAGCATTTCAGCAGCTCAAGGAATACCTGACTCGGCCACCTATCCTGTCCAGCCCTGAGGTCGACGAGGTGCTTTTTGCCTACCTGGCGATAGCCACTTATGCTATTAGCTTTGTTATGATACGAGTGGACAATGGCGTACAGCGGCCAGTATACTATGTGAACAAATCACTTCATGAGGCCGAGGTGCGGTATCTGCCATTGGAGAAGGCCATTTTGGCAGTGGTGCACGCTACCAGAAAACTTCCCCATTACTTTCAAGCACACACTGTGGTTGTTCTGACTCAATATCCACTTAGAGCTGTACTTCGAAGTGCTGACTACACCGGCAGGGTTGCTAAATGGGGCACAATCCTCGGGGCTTTCGATATAAAGTATATGCCTCGTACTTCTGTGAAGAGTTAGGTCCTCGCCGACCTGGTGGCCGACTTCGCTGAAGGCCCTGAAGAAATAGATGCGGGCCCGCACGGCATGGATGAAAAATCGGTTGGCCTTATATCCACGCAGCATCTCACTCCCTGGAAGGTGTATGTGGACGGAGCAGCAAACCAAAGGGGGTCAGGAGTGGGGCTGGTCCCGATATCTCCTTAAATGGCCATTGTTGAGAAGTCTTTAAGGTTGGGATTCCTGGCCACTAATAATGAGGCAGAGTACGAAGCTTTGTTAGCGAGAATGGCAACGGTTAAAAAGCTTGGCGGAAAAACAGTGGTGATGTTCTCGGATTCAAGCCTGGTTGTGGGCCAGGTCAGAGGAGAGCTGGAAGCTCGAGACGCCAGAATGCAAGGCTACTTGAGCCGAGTCAGGCGCTTGCAAAAAGATTTTGAATCTTTTGAACTATCCCGCGTCCCTAGGGGTGGAAATGCGCATGCAGACTCCCTGGCCACCCTTGCTACCTCCTCGGCCAAGAACTTACCTCGAATTATTGTTGTCGAAGATTTAAGCTCACCCACTCCAATAACGGAGGACCCTATTCAGATCAACCAGATCAGTTCAGCGCCTAGTTGGATGGATCCTATAACGGTATACCTTGAGAAGGATATACTGCCCGAGGACAAGTTGGAAGCTGACAAGATAAGAAGGAAAGCTCCTCGATTCTGGCTGTCCAAGGACAAGAAGTTATACAAACGCTCTTTCTCTGGGCCTTATCTGCTTTGTGTGCACCTTGAAGCATCAGAAGCATTTCTAGAAGAGCTGCACGAGGAGATTTGTGGGAGTCACACAGGAGGGAGGTCTTTGGCTCATCGGGCAATCACTCAAGGGTATTGGTGGCCAAGTATGCAAAAGGAAGCACAGGAGTACGTTAAAAAATGTGATCAATGTCAGAGGTTTGCTCCGAACATCCATCAACCTGGAGGGGTCCTTAACCCTCTTTCTAGTCCTTGGCCTTTTGCGCAATGGGGTTTAGATATTGTTGGTCCTTTCCCTAAGGCAATTGGGAATAAGAAATACCTGCTAGTCGGCACGGACTATTTCACGAAGTGGGTAGAAGCTGAGCCCCTAGCTAATATCAGGGACATGGATGTCAAGAGGTTTGTTTGGAAGAACATCATCACCCGATTTGGGGTTCCTCAGGCCCTTGTGTCGGATAATGGTCTTCAATTCGACAGCAAAGCCTTCTTCCGACCTGGGAATAAAGAATAGATACTCTACTCCAGCCTATCCGTAGGGAAATGGTCAAGCCGAGGCTATCAATAAGGTCATTGTGAGTGGGCTCAAGAAGAGGCTAGATGATGCGAAGGGAAGATGGGTGAAGGAGCTGCCACACGTTTTGTGGACCTATCGAACAACCCCTCGACGCTCAACAGGAGAAACCCCCTTTTCAATGACGTACGGGGCGGAGGCTGTGATTCCCCTCGAAACGGGTTTCCCCACGTTAAGAACTAGCACTTTCACCTCAGATGGCAATGATGAGCTTTTGGGAAAGAGTTTAGATCTGATAGACGAACAACGAGAAAGAGCGATGGTTCAGTTGGCATATTACCAACACAAGCTGAAACAAGGCTATGATGCGAATGTGAAGCTGAGGCCACTAGCTCCAGGGGACCTAGTGTTGAGAAAAGTCGTGGGGAATACCAAAAATCCAGCTTGGGGAAAGTTAGGGCCCAATTGGGAAGGACCATATCGCATCACATCAGTGGCAGGAATAGGGGCTTACCATTTAGAAGATCTAGACGAGAAAACTGTACTCCACCCTTGGAATGTAAGCAACTTAAAGAGGTATTATTATTAACACAAATAGCTCTGTCATATGTTACTTTTTTAACTTAATTGGAGTTCTATTACTTGTATTCCTTAAGTAAATTGAAATGTTAGACAGAACCAAGGCTTTGTATGGTCCTCGGACACCAGCCTTTGGGGAAACTAACCACTTAAATTGAGAAAACTAGGTACTGGACAGAGCCAAGGCGTTGCATGGTCCTCGGACCCAAACCTCTGGGGAAACCAGATACTTTAGATGAAAAAACTAAGTGTTAGACAGAACCAAGGCATTGTATGGTCCTCGGACACCAGCCTCTGGGGAAACTAACCACTTAAATTGAGAAAACTAGGTACTTTACAGAGCCAAGGCGTTGCATGGTCCTCGGACCCAAGCCTCTGGGGAAACCAGATACTTCAGATGAAAAAACTAGGTGTTAGACAGAACCAAGGCATTGTATGGTCCTCAGACACCAGCCTCTAGGGAAACTAACCACTTAAATTGAGAAAACTAGGTACTGGACAGAGCCAAGGTGTTGCATGGTCCTCGGACCCAAGCCTTTGGGGAAACCAGATACTTCAGATGATGAGACTAATTATTGAACAGAAACTAGGCCGCGAAAGGTCCTCGGACCGCAACTTGACGGAAATTAATGCACACTATAAAAGTTAATGCTTCTTAAACGGGATCTTTGTGACCATCTTTATGTACCAAGATGAATTCTATAAGCATCAGTTAAAAGCATTTTGGGGTGTTAAATACCTCCAGGGACAAACTATTCGAAACGCTACCTCCAGTTTGGTTTGACTCTCAATTGGCATAGATAAGACTAAATTTTCTCTCGTAGTGTCAAATTTTGCTCTTCTATAGCTTGAGATAATGTAACAGTAAATATATATATATATATATATATATATATATATTTGTGCAGGAAATTATACGAGAAAAAGATAAACCCATAATATCTTATATAAAAAAAAAAAAAAAGGGGAACTCTGCCCTGCATACATCAACTATTTGCTCAATTTTATTTGCATCTTGGGTGGTGGGACGTTGGCTGTTTCCTGAGGAGGAACATCCTTCTCCTTCTCCTTCTCCTTTGAAGCCTCCCCAGCAGGCAAAATGGTAGAAGCTAAGTCCTTTTTAAAGCTTTGAGAAGCTTGCCCATCCTTAGGATCCTCTGCGACTTTGGTTGAGGAGGTCCATTTTTCCACTTCGGACACTTCAGGCTGCTTATGCTGATTAGTTGGGAGAGGATTCTGACCCTGAGCCTCTTCAGCTGAGCCAACCGCAGTTGAGGAAACCTCTTGTTGCTGAGGAGGGGTACTTAAGGCTCGTATGGCCAAAGGAAAAAAGGTGTTCTCAGGTGTTCTCAGCTCTGATAAAGGCTCGATCCCTGCACGATTGAGAGCTTCTTCCCAAGTCTGAGCACAGTACGCTCGGCACACAATTGGGACCTCATTTTTGAACCTATCCTCGGTCTCGGCCACGCCTTCATCATATCCCCGCTGCTCGGCCTTATCCTTTGCCTTCTCAGCCTCGGCTCTTGCTTTTTTAGCCTCACCCTTCTCCTTTTCAGCTCGAGCCCTAAGCCTTTGAGCTTCCTCCAGTTGTCTCATCAACAGAGATACACTTTCCTTGGAAGCTTTTAGTTGATCATTGGCATCCTTAAGTTTTTTCTGATGGTCTTCAGCTTGCTTTTGAAGGCTGGATACGGCTAAATCAGCACTCTTTCGAGCAGATTCTTCGTCTGCCAACTTTTTCTTCAGCGCCTCTACGCTCTACTCACTGGTGGTAAGCGCCTTGGAAGCTTCACCCCTAAACTCCCTCTCTTTGACCCACTGGAGGTGAAGGTTATTGGTCACCTCCTCTAGCCTGAAGGTGGTTTGAACAACCTACATACATATATACAAAACGAGATAGTCAGAAATGAAGTAAACCAAAAGGGAAGGGCAAAACAGGAAGGATGCTATACCATGCCCAGGTGCCTTTTTATATTCATGAAAAGCTCATCTTTCTTCATCTTTTTGAGCTCCGCCATATCCCAAGGAAGAAGGAGGGTTTCCTCTAGAGCCGAGGCAACATTGCATCCAATCCCACCATTGTACTCTCTGATGGATGCATCTGCCCTCAGGGGCTTACCACCGAGCATAGGAGCAGGAAGCCAGGCTTCAGGCTCCGAGGGCTGAACAGTTTGTTTGGCACCCGTTCTGAATGCCCCACGAGTTGTCTTTCGCTGTTTTAGAGGCTGCTGGTCCTCACTTTCCTGGGTTGGAGGAAGTCTCCCAGTATCCACTACATCTTTACCTTTTTGCTTTCTCCTTCTCTTAGGATCAACAGGTTCGGCCCCCTGAGGTTGGGGAGGTTTAGGAGGAGGAGGAGGAGGGAGAGTAGTCTGGGGTGATCTCCCTGGAGTCTCTTTCCCAGATTTACCTTCAATGACATCAAACAAACTTCTTTGGCTCTTTCTCTGGATGCCCATGTCACCAGAAATCACCTCGAGAGATTGGGGTCGGTTGAACACCTCAAATCCGTCCGCAGAATCCGAGACCTCTTCAGCTTCTTCTTCTTGTTCTTCTTGTTCTTCTTCTTCTTTTTCCTCCTCCACTTCCTGAATAGCAAGACGTGATGAGGAAGCCCCTACGGAAATAGCCGTTTCAAGTAAAGGCTGAGAAAATGGGGTGCCTTCAGGGATTGGAACACCCTCAGGAACTATGAACTTGCTCCTTTCGTAAGCTACGCTAATTCGGCGTAGCCGAGGATCTTTAGCTTTTATCACGTACTTAGGTTGAGAAAAGGAGGTGGAAATTGGCTTGTACCGAAGGATAACGTGTGCTGCCCTTAGTTGACCGTCGGACGGATTTATGTATATCTCGGACTTTAGAATCTTATCCAAACCCTTCCTATTAATAAGTCTGGGTTGAGGCTTGGTGGCGAGCCTATCTGCAAAAATCAACAAGACAGCAATGAAATTCCCGTCAAGAGTAAAGTTAACCTAAATTAAGGAGCACAAACTAAAATGCAAAGGCATTCAGCCTAAGAATCCCCACCTGGTTTGCCCTCCTGAGTCAGACAGGGTAAACCGTCATGCCATGCACCAGAAAAAATGAGAAAGTCATCTTTCAAACCCTTGTTCGATGAAGGGAGACACTGGATTAACCTTATCTCGGGGAACCTGGACTTAAGGTAATACCCCGCATCCTTTAAGTGTTGGAGGTTGTATACCCAATTCACATCGTGATGGGTAAGGCCCAAGTTTAGCCTCGTGTTAAGGGCTTCTATACTCCCTAGCACCCTGAACATGTTTGGGGCACATTATGTGGGGGACAATCTAAAGAACCTGAGGTAACTTCTAGTAAGATGGCCCATCGGAATAGTCATTCCCCCCTCTATGAAAGCGATCATGAGGATGACTACTTCCCCCGTTTCTCTTTTATCGTACCATTCCTCCATGGAAGCGTACCTCATGCCCACCGTTGAAGGAATCTTATACTTGGCCCTAAATTTCTCTATTTGCTCCTCGGAATCGACTAAATACTTAAACCTACCCATTTCTTAAGAATTGTGAAGAGAAGTTAGAGAAGATAATGGAAAACTGAGGAGGGTTAAAGAAACTTACAGTTGTGAAAAATAGACTCCTCGGACAAACTCCAGGTATTTATGAGATCATTGAGAAGAAGGAAAGAGGGATAGGTTCAGCGAATACTCGATAAGATCGTGAGATTTTTTGTGTAACTGAAAAGAAATTTGATTTGAAAAGCTCTTATTAAGGGCACAGAAATCGTAAGTGGGAAAAATCCCGCTCATAAGTTTCGGAGACCCCCCACCGTTAGATCCGCATCCTACTGAAACGTGGAGGACTAAGAAACTGCCATCATTTAATGATGGCGTGCTCCTGACACCGAAACGTCAGGGATGTGTCTTGGGCAGGTGAAAAGGCAGTCTGAAATTTAGAAAAGCCCAACATGGGATTTAAGGGCGTGATATCAAAATCCCCCTTTTTCTGAGGTGACAAAAAGTGAGATTTTGAGGGGCTATTGTGGGGCCAGTCACCCGAAAAACTAACAGAGTCCATAAAAAGTGGGCTTGTGGCCCAACGGCCCAGTCCGAGGACACTCACCCGTCCGAGGATACTCCTCTGTCCGAGGACGAGGTTCATTCCTCAAACCAGCTTTTGAAGTGGATGTAACTATCTTAGTTGTCAAGGAGCTTCCCAAAGTTACATGCAAACTAAACTAAATGAATATTGATCAAAGGAGGAATCAGAAAAGGTAGCAAATATCTCCTAAAAGCTGCTGCCTCCACATTAAATGCATCCCACCTAACTCTCTGACCGCATTAATGTGGAGTTGATACCTGAACAGTAACCAAGCAGCCTTATAACTACCAAGCGGAGGATCCGGGACGTGCTGGATGGGACAGAAAGAAGTTCCCAGAAGGGAACTTACACGTGTATGGCGAAAATGGAACGGGAAAGTAGTATATAAGGTGAAATCGAAATACTCAAAAGGAGATTTTTTGGGGAGAGCAAGGAGAAAAGGAGTAGAGGCACTGAAAACGGAGCCAAGAGAAAGAAAGAGAACATATGTCCCTCATTTGCCTGGAAATTCCTTCTGCTGTGCCGCAACTACGTCTCTTTCTATTTACTGGAGCTAGTTCTTACGTCCACACTTTACAAATTTTATTGTCCAGGGTCCAAGACAGTTTGAGTCCCTACAGATTCTATTTGTAATTGAAAAATTGGGGATGCCACGTTACCAAATAATCTCAAAAAACTGTCTTATCCATCCACAATAATTATAAATAAAAATATACATGTTGCATAATGAATTACCAATACAATCTCTATCCAAATTCTCTAAAATACATACATGCATCAAACAGAATATATGGTGGCTTTTGGATAGAGATATGCCACAATCTCTAACAATAGAGATGAGCCAAAGACATCATGCATTCATATAATATCAACTCAATCATATCACAATATGTTAAAAAGACATCATAAATTAATTCAAAGATTAAAACCATGCATAATTATACAGAAAATTAGAAAACTAATTTCACAATTTTCTCATATTTTCACAATTCTATTTTAACATCACAGTTAAATAATAGTAAGATGCAATGCCACCAATTTCAAATATTAAAAATATGTCATACTAGAAAAATGAGGTCTAATAAATAAGAACATTTATAATATTACTATAAACTAAAAATAAAAAACCCATTGTGCATGTTATAACATTAAGTTTTCATATAACTTTTTGAATATATATGTTATAACTTATAAGTTATTGCTACGTAAGCAATAACTACAAAATCCATATCTTGCAAAGTTATCCTTGTTACCAGGTGTGTGGCCTATCTTTCAAAGTTTCCTTTGTAAACAAATCCACATATCATTAGTAAACAATAGTGTCAGACCCACATAGCCACTCAACGTGTGGCTCATTTCATTACACAGTTTCCTTGTTGAAGGAAACAAGAAGTACATGAATTTGTGTGTAACTAATACACCAAGTCACCAGCGTGGGACTCCTGTTTTTTTTTTTTTTTAGATAATCACTCAAGCAATAAGTGAAGTGGCACACGCACAGTACACTGCTAGAAAACAATTTTACTTGCGTGAAAAACTATATTTCTTTTTGCTATTCATCGTCTTCAACCTTAGACATCAATTTTCTAGATTTTATCAAATACGACCATAATCTTTAAAAGACCACAACTTTCTCATTTTAATTCTAAATTAAGCCTGTAAACTGTCATTTTAAAGCTTATGGAATGCACTTTCAAAACATTAAAATATATTTGACATTAAACAAGATTTAATGGGTCAAAATAAGCCTGTAATTTTCAGATTATATGTAAACCTTCAAAATTACAGTTTTTTATCTCTCTCTACAAGCCACAACATGCCATAAAAATTATAGATCTAAAACTTAAAAATTACTTAAACTTTTAATTTTTTTAGCATGCATATAGGATTATATATTTCAGAGATTATGGCATCATGCAAGAGTGAAAACAAGTATAAAATGGCTCTGATACTAATGTTGAATAAAATATTATGGGTCATATAGACACATACCTTTGGTGGAACTAATCACCAAATTGCCGGATCTTGTTCTTCGCTTGATTTACTAACTCCTCACGATCTCCTTTGTGGAACACCTCCAAGTCGCCGAAGAGGCTACTAGAGTCTATCCTAATTTCTACACTCCAAATTCTAGGAAACAGTAGATGGTGTCCCAAAGAGATGGCTTATTTTGAGAGAGCACTCAAAAACTATACAAATGTTCACTCACTATAACTCTTAATTTGATTGATGCAGGAGCACTTTAAATACTAGTAGAGATTCACCCACGATCAAATATGTGTGATCCCTAAAAGTACTCAACTGCTAAGTTTAAATTACTCCACTACTGATCTTGACAACTCATATCAATATTAGTTAGTTTAAATTTAAACTTACTTATCAGATAACCCATGTGGATGATCCATGAGCCATGGTTTATAGGTTGGATCAAAACCAGCCCAATTTCTAACACATACACTACTTACCTAGTTTGGAACATGACTACATGTTGATAAGTGAATCACATTCGAGCATCTTCTACTGTTACGACCCTCTTCATGACACACTCCACAGCTCGGCTTGGGTTGACTCTCCCTCCAATCCATCTCATTCCTCATTCTGGTTGTCATAGGTCGACCTTTGTCTTGCAACATCTTGAGATCAGGGTACATCGTTGGGCTGTCAATCTTTCACTACAACACAAAAATCATGTGAATAGTTGGCAAGTCATTGCCTTAAACTATAACATGGTTCAATATACACCATTGCATTGATACGTTCCCAGATACAAATTGCAATTACATGTGAACAAGGAATCTTATACATTTCCCACTTGCCATAAGTGCACGTGTCATCCTGTAATTTTACTTCATGACTATGGTCTTCCCCTTTAGAGCTATATGGATTATATGTTGTGCAAACTTGATATACACCATTTTGCTGGTCAAATGGTCTCACAAAATGTCTTTTCCCTTTTACATAATTCACTTCATGGATACCCATTGCAAAACTGTTAAAACTTTTGACCATGTTTGAGACCACTTAAAATCTTTGTGTGCTAATTATTTGAAATAGGCGAAAAGTTTGCACCAAATGTAGTCAACCAAAGCAGATATTGGTTGACCATGTGCACCTTTCAATACATTGAAACACTCCAACATATTGATAGTCATTGCCCCATAATGGAATCCACGATCATGTGACAGTGTCCACATTGACAGATGCTCCTTCTTTAGAAATGAATGCGGCTTAAGTTTCTTAGTATTTGGATTCTTATTGAATTTGATCTAAGCATTCTTAATGCATTCCAATATTTTATCAAGTTTGCGGGCCTAAGTAGCGTATCCTGCTTTCAAGGAAAGAGACTTTAAGAACGAGTCCTTAAATTGACTGTTGAAGTTGCTAACCACAAGTCTAATGCAATATCAATGATCTACCGGTACATAATTACATGGCCACTATGTAATGGATGCTATGATACCTTTATGTTGGTTAGATATGATGCAAATACTAGAAGGGGGTGCCACATCCTATATCACGGTCCTGAGGCAAGCTAAAAACCATCCCTAACTAGCCCCCGTCTCTTCATCCTCAACTGCAAAGGCAAGAGGAAAACTCTCATTGTTATTGCAATCAACAACTTTCCTTTATATTTTCCATAAAGATGAGTTCCATCAATACTAATTACTGGCCTACAATGTGCGAATCCAACAATAGGAGCAAAAGACCAGAATACATACTTAAATATAATAGTACCAGGTATGTCCCCGTTGATCAACCGAAAAAACACGTGTACCCTGATTCGAATCCATATATGCCAACAACAACTTTTGTAACTTTTGGTACGAATCTTCCCAATCCCCATGTATGTTTGCAATGACCTTTTGTTTCGCATCCCCTATCTTATAGTACAAATTTCATGTTTAAACCTTTCGTGCATAATCTTTTGGAGATATTTTATTGTGTAATTGTGATTTTCAAGTACTAACTTATGAAGTTTTCCTACAAGAAAATTCAAATTCATCATTCTACCATCTTGGTTCACCCCAACGGATGTACAAGTTTGAGGACCGTTGCATACTGTAATGGCCCATAGTTCGTTAAGTTTCTGCTGTGGGAATGCTCGGACTATCCATGGGCATGACCCATACACGTATTTTCACACACAATCTTTGCTAGTTTGACTGCTCAATTACATAACTCTTGTTGTTGTCCACAGAGTAAACTATTAATGCATGCCTCACCGCCTCTTTATTGGGGAAAATCAACCCTCTGCTAAAATGCATTCCCCACTCCCAACTTAATGAATATGGTATCTTAACATTTGAAGGATCAACTATATTATCCTAAGTGTTTGCATAGAATGACTGGCCATGAGTTGTGTAGGTAGGGATTGTATTTGTAACATGTTGCACGCCTATATCATCGCCTACATCATCATCATCATCATGAAATTCCATAGCATCATCATCATGATCATCCATAACATCATTATGAACACTGTCAACATTTTCATTGTGATCAACATACTCATAGAAGTCATCTCTCCCAATCATCTCTTCATACTCATCTCTATCATGATCAATGCTGACTTGGCCTTCCCCCCTAGAGATGGAATATATTTGTGTTGATAGCTGGATTCGCAAACCTCCAATTGTGGTGCATCGAGTAAGAGTTGGATGACCATTAGCATGTACTGATTGTAATTCTTCCCCTCCATCACCCTTCAAAGTTGTTTGTTGCACATCATCACTGCCAACAACTGTACGAGGCTTCACACTTATATACAACTCAGTAGCTTTTAATTGAGGCATCAAGTTTATCTTGTCCAATATAATCATAACATGCTTGTCTCTTTTTATAGATATAGGTGTGAAGACAATTTGGTCACTAAAAACTGCATGAGGAGCACGATATATAATTGTTATGTCATGGAACCGACGGTCCAAATCCAGCTTTTTCATAATTTTCTTTTTCAATTTCTTCAAACTAATCTCCCACCATTTTCTTCAAATTTAAGTTCTAATAAGTACTATTGTTCTCTCAAAAAAAAAAAAAAAAAATTAGAGATGTTTATCCCACATCGGTTGTATGTGTTAGAGTTTTAGCCATTATAACCTCAGTCTACAATTATAAAAGTTAGACCATTTTGTGGTGGTACTCTGGTTATATAATGTATTATAAGTCTGTTTAAAAAACTCTATATATTACTTTTGTATGTGTTTTAATAAGTATTATTGTTCTCTATAAAAAAAAATAATAAATTAAGGAAATTTTCTAAAATCCCTAAAACTCTTCCTCCTTCCCTCACTCTCACTCACACAAGTCAAGATTTGAAGTTGCAAACAGCAACTCCAATGGTGAGGATGACAGAGGTGGCAGGGTTTACGAACCGAACACGATACCCATTTTTTATCCATTATCGAATCCTTTTTATCCAAAGTCTACTGAAATCTTGCATGTCATCCTCACAGAACCTTGTCATGTCCTCGTCCAACTCGCAAAGTTCAATGGGGGTAACAAACTTTGAAATAGTAGTTCTACCACCAGATTTTCGAGCACTTGTAAACTAGCTCCTCACCCTTTTTTATCAACCTCTTTGTATTATTTTCTAGGAGATCAAATTGTTGGTTTAATCACTTTATATCATCTGATGAGGCCGAGAAATTCACCAGTGAGCCACACAATACTTACACACTTGAAGATTATACCTGCACAACACAAAGAGAAAATCTCACAGAGAGCACCGGTGTGGTGACGGCCAAATACCCTCCGAAGGTTAAGTTAGAACTATTCTCACAACTCTAGAGTGCTAGAGAGGGGGTAAATTATGCGTACCTTGATTTATGAAGGTATTGGGGCTTTTATAGTAGTAGAGGGTTGACATCTCTTCCTTGGTGTGGAAGTCTTTTCCTTATAGGAATCCTCTTGTATAATCCTAAACGTGATGGACAAGATAATTCCTTGTAGGGAAGATTTACATTAACGTGCGTATCTTCCAGAATCCTCTTCGTACTAGAATTCCTTTGATCTTGGGATTCTATGATGTGTGCTACAAGTATCTCACATCTAGGATTTGCTTCCTGCCGCGTGGGTATTTGGACCCGTCACTATTTCATCCGTTCATGTGGGACCCATTGATAACAGACTGTGTGGGCATTTGGCTCGTCCTCTATCGGCCCACAGAGGATGATCCGTTAGGCCCATATCATGGAGATCCATCGACCTAGATTTTCCCTCTTTAGCTGCCCCCTCACCCCATGGGTCCATCATCATTTTTTTATTTTTGGGATACGTAGGGTGACGGTTCGTGGTCCAGGGGGGGTGACGGTTCAGAGGCCTGTGGGTCGACGGTTTCCTACCCTGACAGATTGTCTGGATGAAATTTATGAAGCATGACATGTGTCGTTCTTCCATTGAATGTTATCTTGGATCGAGGCGTTACTTCATCTTCCGTGCATTTCCTTTATAAATATCACAACCTTCACCTTTCATTTTTCTACTTTCCACAGGAATACACTTGTCAGAGCGCAATCCATCATCCTTGTCAAATATTACTTCGTTCAGTTGTTTGCATCCGTCATCACCACCTTTCCTCCGTTCACTTACTAATCGGTAAGTACTCTTTTTCTTGTCTTTTTACCGTTAGATTAGTTTATATCTTAAACCTTTTGCTCCTGTTACCCATTCTTAGCCCCGTCAGAGTCTTAGGATTTGTCGTCACTTGTAGGCAATGTCTAGTGCGTCAAGTAATCAGTCAGTTGTCCTTGACGGGGCGGATTATAAGGAGGTATTCTCGTCAGGTCACAAAGACCAAGAGAGTCCCAGCGAAGATAGGAGCCTATTCGCCTCTTCCGTGTCCTCAACAAATGAGGATATGGAGTTAGCTGAACCAAAGGAAGGTTCTAAGGGAGTTCATCATGCTTCCAGAGTGGACGGTGAACAATTTTAGATCTACTATCAAGGAGACACACTTCAAAACTCTTAGAGCTAATTACCAGATCCCAGATAACATTCCCATCCGTCTACCCTATAAATCAAAGAAATACTATTATGAAGAGGTAGAAGGTGTTGGGGTGTACGAGCAAATGTTGAAGGCAAGACTTAGGTTCCCACTGAGCTCCCTTCATCGTGAGCTTCTCAAATATCTGGGCCTGTCTGTCAACCAAATATCCCTCAACGCCTGGAGGGTCTTCATAACAATGGAGGTCCTATACAGAGCTTGGTCAAATGGAGCTAGGAGGTTGACGGTGCGGGAATTCCTTCACTGCTACCGTCCAGATGAAATTGACAAATCAAAGGGGATATACAGTTTTGTACCTAGGAGTCCGTTGTTAAAGGTGATATATGAAACTCCAGACTCCAACTGGGACTGAAAGAGTCGTTATTTTTTCTTAGAGGGTGATGAGTGGATGTGTCGTCCAGGGGATACGGAACACATGCCCGTCGATACTACTTGTGGCATACTGTCTCCGTCTGGTATGCACCCGTCCTAGTGTGTGAAGACTTTACTTAATCGTTCATTCTACTATATTTATTTCAACACTTTTTAACCGTCCTCTTCTTTGTAGTTCGACGGCGTCCACAAGTTGATCTTGAGGAGCACAGTTTTCTTGAAAATATTTTTAACAAAACCAAGCCAAAGGAAAGAACTTGGGCTAAACTAGTCAATCTTGACACTATACACTGGTATTATGACAGACCTGCACCAACACAACCAGCAATCAAATATGAAGCCAGGATTCATCAACGTAAGTCCGTCATTCCAATTCTACTTGAACAGTTAATTTTTATTTAAGAGATAAGCTTCGTCCGTTCATCTTTACAGAAATGGATGATGCTAAGAGGAGGGCAATAATTAAGGCAAATGCTGCCAAGAACAGGGAAGCCGGCACTGTTGATCCCAAGGAGACGAGCACAAGTAACCCGTCTACAAAGAGAAAGCAGCTGTTCAAAGGTGACCGTCCTCCAAAGAAACCCAAGGTCCCTTTGGAGCCCGTCGTAGGGCTCATGGCTGAAGGCGCAAAGGCAGCTACCCCAGTAAAGCATGGGGCTGGCAAAACCCTCATGAAGGGTCCGTCCACCAGCCTGAAGAAGCCACCTGCCCTCCTTCGAGATGACCCCAAATACGCCTTGGAGCAACTTTTGTCCATCATTACCTCTGAGGACTACGAGGACTTGAGTAACCATTCGACGGAGGCGGTGGGTGAGACGGGGTTGTTTAGTATTGCTCAGGTAATCTTGCTCGTCTATTTTTCATCCGTCTATCTATGTGTGCTTGAAATTAATTTATTCCCATCTTTCAGGCCATGGTCATGATGAAGGGTTTGATGGGACGGTTTCTAAATCATGAGACGACCTTGTGCCGCATACTGGAGAAATCAAAGTTGACGGAGGATGAGCTCGTCGAGCTGAAGGCTTGGAAAGTGGTCTAGGAGAAGAAGCTCAAAATGGCTGAGGAAGCAAGGGACCAGTACTACCTGCTGACGAAAGAGCTTAAAAAAGTTGTTGAAGATAAAGAGAAAGAAATCCGTCAGGCCAAGGAAATTGCCGTACTAGAGTACCGTGACTCCGACGCCCTTTTGTCCAAGCTTGGAGTCTCGTACGGTGACGGCTTTGACAAGGCCATCCGTCAAGTGAAGGCCTTATATCCTAAGTTGGATTTGTCCTCTGTGAACATCAATGACCTGGAGCAAATGTCTGTCTGGCCTGTTCAATCTGAAGATACAGACGAGCTCTTTGGTGAGAACGCCCCCGTCAACGCCCTTGGAGTCCAGCTTGTAGTTGAAAGTGACCCCAAAGATGGTCAAGCCTGTCGTAATGAGGAAAAGGAAACTACCCCTTCTGTAGAGTAGTTCATTTAATAAATTTTAATCTTTCTTTTTGTTGTTGTTGTTGTTGTTGTTTTTTTTTTTTTTTTTTTTTTTTTTTTTTTTTTTTTTTTATGTAAGAATATTTAGAGAACAATTTATGATTACTCCGTCACATTTTCAAATTATGTAGACATTTCCCTTCAAGGGCTTTTATTCTGTTTAACTTTCCTTCTATTTTGGCTTAGTCCGTTTGATACCTGTTTGATATTCTGTTAGTGGAATGCATCCATCCACTTTATTTTGTTTGTTTAATGAATGATGCCGTCCATCTTGTGGATTCCTTGGACTTAGAGTTTCAACAACTTGGTATAATCCGTCCATTTTGTGGACTTATATTATACCCGTCCTCTTTTGGAATTTGAACTTCATCTCTTTGGATGATCCGTCCACTTTGTGGACTATGTTAATATCCACCCATATTGCGGACTTTGTAACAATTTAACCTCTTGGGATGATCCGTCCACTTTTGTGGACTTAACTTTGTTTCCGTCCAGGTTGTGGACTTTGTAAAAAATTTCATCCTCTTGGGATGATCAGTCTACTTATTGGGCTTAATATCCGTCCACGTTGTGGACTTGTAAGGATTTTCATCCTCTTGGGGTGGTCCGTCCACTTTATGGACTTTATATCCGTCCATATTGTGGACTTGCAAATATTTTCATCCTCTGTTCTATGTAAAGAAACATGGTCGTGTTTGAATACTCTTATTTAATTATAAAACATATATGTCTGTAGAAGAGTATTTGCCCCCATGGGCTTAAAAAGATACTTATTGTAACAAAAATTGTTTAAAGTAAAACTAGTAAATTGTAGACTATTCAAATGAAACTAATTAAATTGTAGTAAAACTAAGTGGACTGGGAAATCTGGAAGCGTCGTTGCTCTCTACTGGTAGTATTTCCATAAGTGCTTCGTGTTCCATGGGTGTTACAGCTTTCGCCGGTCCAGAGTCTCGAGGTGGTAGGTTCCCTTTCTCTGCCATGATGTTATCCTATAGGGTCCTTCCCAGTTGGGGCCGAGCTTTCCTTGGGAAGGATCTCTGGTATCGCCCATCACCCTCCAGAGTACAAGATCTCTAACCTGAAATTCTCTATGCCTGACATTGGAGTTATAATGTTTAGCCATAAGATTCTGATACCGCGCCAGTCTTTGTTGTGCTGCCGCCCGAACTTCATCTACCAGGTCGAGCTGAAGGCATATGGCCTCTTCATTCTTATCCTCGTCGTAGTTGTCCACCCTGTAGCTAGTGAGTCCTACTTCTACTAGGATGATAGTGTCACTTTCGTAGGCCAATCGAAACAGCGTTTCCCTGGTGGGAGTTCTTGCAGTGGTTCAGTATGCCCACAAAATGCTCGGTAGCTCGTCTAGCCAGATGCCCTTTGGCCCCTCGAGCCGGGTCTTGATGATTTTGAGCAAGGAGCGGTTTGTGACCTCAACTTGCCCGTTGGCATGTGGATGTGCTGGTGATGAGTAGTGGTTATTAATGCCTAGCTCTAAATAGAAGTCCCGAAATGCGCTGTTGTCAAATTTCTTTTCATATCGGAGACAAGTACTCTAGGTATCTCGTACCTGCAGATGATATTTCTCCAAAAAAAACTCCAAATGTTTCTCTCTGTAATAGTGGCTAGGGCTTCTGCTTCCACCAACTTGGTGAAGTAGTCGATGCCAACTACAAGAAATTTTAGCTACTTGTCAAATTGCTTTTCATTGTCGGAGACCAGTACTCTAGGTATCCCATACCTGCAGATGATATTTCTCCAAACAAAACTCCGAATGTTTCTCTCCGTAATAGTGGCTAGGGCTTTTGCTTCCACCCACTTTGTGAAGTAGTTGATGCCAACTACAAGAAATTTTAGCTGCCGGACTCTTGTCGGTAAGGGGCCCTTTATATCTGGTCCCCACTGAACGAAGGGCCAAGGGGCTGTCATGGGGGTCAGTTCTTTAGATGGTTGCCGGATGAGGTTGCTGAACCTTTGGCACTTGTCGTAGGTCTTGACATAAGCCTGTGCATCCTTCAGCATTGTAGGCCAATAATATTCAGCTCGGATCAATTTGTGCACTAATGACCGTGCCCTCGAGTGGTTTCTGCAGATACCTTTGTGGACTTCTCTCATTACGTAATCTGCTTCCTTAGGGCTTAAACACCTTAGGTAGGGTCGAGAGAATCCTCTCTTGTATAAGATATCTTTTATTATTTCTGCGGGGATATTTCTGCCCCCTTGCCTTCCGATTGAGTAAATTCAGCTATGAAGTCAGCCACTGCTTGCCCCTTAATCGCCGTCCGTGGGCGATACTGTATGTCAAATTCACTCATCTCTACTGCCCATAAAGCCATCCGTCCGGCAGCCTTAGGGCTGCTCAGAGCTCTTTTCAAGGGCTGATCTATTAGTACTACGATAGTATGGGCTTGGAAGTACGACTTAACTTTCGTGCTGCAGTTACTAGTGCGAATGCCAATTTCTCCATTTGGGGGTACCTCTCTTCCGCTCCTCAGAATGCCCGGCTTATAAAGTAGACGGGTCTTTGAGATCCTTCTTCCTCTCTTACTAAGGCCACACTAACTGCTGCTTGTGAAACTGCTAAGTAAAGGTAAAGCTCTTCCCCTGGCTTGGACGGGCTGAGCAATGGTGGGGATGAAATGTATTTCTTCAATTCTTCAAAGGCCTTCTGGCATTCTTCCGTCCACTCGAATGACTTTCTCAGAGTACAGAAGAAGGGTAGACATTTGTCCATTACTTTCGAAATGAACCTATTCAGTGGCGCTACTTTGCCGTTCAAGCTTTGCACTTCCTTGATTGTCTTTGACGGTTCTAGCTCCATTATGGCTCTTATCTTCTCTGGATTAACCTCTATACCTCTTTGGGACACCATGAAGCCCAAGAATTTCCCTGCTGTTACCCCGAATGCGCACTAGTTCGGATTCAGCTTCATGTTGTACGAGCGGAGCGTGTTGAATGTCTCTCGGAGGTCGCCTGAGTGATCATCTTCGCGCAGGCTCTTTACTAACATGTCGTCAACATAAACTTGTACGTTCCTCCCGATCTAGTGCGCGAACATATTGTTCATCAGTCTCTGATACGTTGTCCCCTCATTCTTAAGCCCAAATGGCATCACTTTGTAACAAAAGGCATCCATGAAGCGCAAGAGCTGGTGCCTAGCCGTCGAGTCTACTAAGGTATCTATCTGAGGGAGTGGGTAGCTATCCTTTGGACATGCCCTGTTGAGGTCCGTGAAATCGACACACATTCGCCACTTCCCATTGGTCTTCTTAACCATAACTATGTTAGCAATCCTATTAGGGTAGTACATTTCCCTAATGAAGTCTGCCTCCAATAGCTTCTTGACCTCTTCTGATATTGCTTTGTCTCGCTCTTGAGCGAACACTCTCTTTTTCTGTTAGACTGGCGAGGACGCGGGGTTCACATTCAACCTATGAACTATGACTGATGGATCGATCCCGAGCATATCCTCGTGGCTCCACGTGAACACATCTTGGTTCATCCTTAGGAATGTTACGAGGGCTTGACGTATTGGCTGGCTAACTATCGTCCCTACTCTAGTCGTCCGTCCAGGTCTTGACTCGTCAAGAGTTATTTCTTCTAGCTCTTCAACTGGTTCCGCCATGGTCTTTTGCTCTTCTATGCACATGGTCTACTGGTGATCTTCCTTCTCCATCATGGCAATGTAGCATTCACGCGCGGCCACCTGATTTCCTCGCAGCTCTCCAACCCCGTACTCCGTAGGAAACTTGATCATTAAGTGGTATGTTGACGTTACCGCCTTCCATGAATTAAGGGTTGGTCGTCCAATGATAGCATTATAAGAGGATGAACAGTCAACCACAAGGAAAGTTACATCCTTAGTGATTGGTTGGGGATAATCATCTATTGATACCGAAATCGAGACCGCGCCCAACGGGAATATCCTCGTACCTCCGAAACCAACTAGTGGAGCATTTGTCGGTATTAATCGCTCTCTATTAATCCTCATCTGCTGGAACGCTGGGTAGTATAGTATGTTAGCTAAGCTACCATTGTTGATCAGTACTTGGTGAATGTTGAAGTCTCCTACTCGTAGGGTGACGACAAGTGCGTCATCATGAGGGTGGTGAAGGCGTCGACCATCCTCTTCTAAGAACCTTATTATGGGGCTCTCTATCTGAGCTATCTTTGGTACAGAGCCCGTCAGTTGCACATTGTGAACCATCCTAAGATAAGTCTTTCAGGCCTTTTTGGACGACCCCGCAGTTGTGCCCCCGACGATCATCCTTATATCCCCTATAGGTGGCCTTGGGTGCTCATTATCCCGTCGGAGGTGCTGTTCTTGGGGGGTGGGTCTGCTCTTTCCTTATTGACGAACTTCTGTAATTTCCCTTGTCTGATAAGGGCCTCAATCTGTTGCTTTAAGTCGTAGCAATCGCCTGTGCCGTGAACATGATCACGGTGGAAGCAACAGTATTTGTCTCTAGGTCATTTGCTGGGATCTCCTTTCAACTTCCCAGGGTAGGTTAAAGTTCCCTCGTCCTTGATTTGCATTAGGACTTGGTCTATTTGGGCAGTTAATGGGGTGAAGCTTGTAAACCTCCCTCATGGGGGCTTAGATCACCTCTCGTCTCTTCGGTCTCCCGTTCTTGACTTCTTCGATCCTTGGTCCCGTCGTACTTCTTCCTGTCGCTCCCTTTTTCTAGGTTTTTCCTCCCGAGCCAACAATGCATCTTCAGCATTCATGTATTTGGTTGCTCTGTAGAGTACTTCTGACATGGTCTTCAGGTCGTTCTTGTATAAAGAGAACAAAAACTTACCCTTCCGCAATCCGTTCGTGAAAGCTGCTACCAGTATCTTGTCGTCAGCTTCATCGATCGAGAGCGCTTCCTTATTGAAGCGCATTATGTAGGATCTCAGTGTTTCGTCCTCTCGTTGCCTGATGCTCATCAAGCATGCCGTGGAGTTCTTGTACCTAATGTCTTCCAATGAAGTGTGCAGTGAACTGAGCGCTTAGCTCCTTAAAAGTACTGATGGAGTTTGGCATCAGTCAACTGAACCACACCCTTGCAGGGCTGTTCAGCGTTGTGGGGAAGGCCCTACACATGATTTCATTTGCTACCCCTTAAAGGTGCATTAGGGTCTTGAAGGTCTCTAGGTGATCTAGAGGATCTTTTACTCCGTCATAACTATTTATGTGCAGCATGCGAAATTTATAGGGTAGAGGGAAGGAATTGATGAGGGCAGTGAATGGTGAGTCAGTTTTGTTAACTAGGTCGTCAAGGTCGCTGGACACTCATCCTTTGAGGGCGTTCATTATGACTTCCATCTGTTCCTTCATCGCCTGCATCTCCGCAACAATAGTGGGTGGAGCCACATCCGTGAGGGATGGGAGGCTCATATGTTGTCTCTCCGATCTGCTTGGGGCGTTGCTGCCCTTAGGTCTTTCTTGGTTCTTTCTTTCAGCGCCGGTCCCTTCTTAATCTTCTCGTTGGTCGTTCGGTGCTACATTCTTCTGGCGCAGCTGTTCTTCCAGGTCGTGGTTCTATTTGGTGAGGCGTTCCACAGCAGCGGTGAGAGTTTGAACTTGTCTCTCGAGAGCAGTCTTGGGTGGTCCCTCTCCTTGAACGTTGTTAGTGGTTTCCATTGAGCGAGTGAGTACCATGCAACCCTTTTGTCCGGAAAACGATAATATGGCTTACAAATCTCAATCGAGTTTTCCCACAGACGGCGCCAACTGATGAGGCCGAGAAATTCACTAGTGAGCCACACGATACTTACACACTCGAAGATTATACTTGCATAACACAAAGAGAAAACCTCACAGAGAGCACCAATGTGGTGCCGGCCAAATACCCTCCGAATGTTAAGTTAGAACTATTCTCGCAACTCTAGAGTGCTAGAGAGAGGGTAAATTATGCGTACCTTGATTTATGAGGGTATTGGGGCTTTTATAGTAGTAAAGGGTTAACATCTCTTCCTTGGTGCGGAAGTCTTTTCCTTATAGGAATCTTCTTGTATAATCCTAAACGTGATGGACAAGATAATTCCTTGTAGGGAAGATTTACATTAACGTGCGTATCTTCCAGAATCCTCTTCGTGCTAGAATTCCTTTGATCTTGGGATTCTATGATGTGTGCTGCAAGTATCTCACATCTAGGGTTTGCTTCCTGCCGCATGGGTATTTGGACCCGTCACTATTTCATCCATTCATGTGGGACCCATTCATAACAGACTGTGTGGGCATTGGGCTCATCCTCTATTGGCCCACGGAGGATGATCCGTTAGGCCCATATCATGGAGATCCATCGACTCAGATTTTCCCTCTTCATCATCTTTAACCAAAGGCAATAAACGATCTAGCATGGATTTGAGGCATTTAAGAATGGGTTTCAACATCTGCGTTTGTTTCCCACTTTCTTAACCTCTAAATGCTGCCTCAAGAGTAGCCCTCCAACCATTGCTACTGTCATAAGTCTCAAACTTTGCACTTTGCAAATAACCCTAATCTTCAAAGATTGTAAATCCAATATAGTATTTCGAAACCCAATTTAGAAACAAACTAACAAAGACTTCCCCATACCTAACTACACCAAAAATATCGAAACTTTATTATTATTTTGTTTGAGGATGTTTTAGATTTTCATTGAAATGAATGAAAAACTGCAACATAGTACAACTTAAATTAACAGAGAAACCTATTATGAAGCTGAGTTAACACTTATATATACAACTTCAAAACTTATAAACACGGAAGCCCTTCAATTTTTTCTTAGTTTCTCTGTGCTGATAAGGAAACGGAGCTGAAGAACACATGGAAGTTTCCTATAGAATTTAGTATTTCTCTATAGAGTAAAGGAAAATTATAAAATACCTTTTTAAGTCCTAAGGTTTATTAGAACCTACACTTTGATCCTCCTAATTTTACTGGCTTCGTTTGGGAGTTGATAAGGGAATAAAATGAAATGATTATAAATGAGTAGAAAAGAATAGAATTTATTTAAGTAAGGGAAACAAATGGAAAAGAAATGAATGTAATGGAATGGAATTAAATAACTTTGTTTAGATATTTTAAAATAAAGGAATGGAAAAAAATGAAAATTATTGGAATGTAAGTAACCTTGTTTGTGAGTAACATAGAGGGAAATGAATTGAATCATTTTATGACAATATTACTATTAGACCCCTATTTTAAAATAAATGGTTGAATGTATAAGGGTATTTATGGGATTTTAGTAAAAAAATTCATTAAATGTAATTTTATTTCTTCCAATTCCTCCCAATTTTAGAGGAATGAAAATTTGAGATTTTAAGGGAATAGAAAGAAATGAGTATTCCCTCCTACCCCATTCTATAAAATAAAATAAAAAATTAAAAAAAAAAAAGTGTTCCCTCATACCATTCCATTCCCTCCCACTTAAACTCCCAAACAATGGAATAAACTTTCCATTCTCTCCATTAAAACTCTTGTTGATGCCCACTTTTGATAAAAGTCCCAACGGTAGAAGAAGCCCAACAATATGAAAAAGATGGGAAGTGAAAATAGTAAAGTAAAGACCAGCAGGCCGGAATGGCAAAAATAATGGTCAACAAGCCCACAAAAAAATAATAAGTGGCAAAGAAGAAGCAAATAGGCCGATAAATCCCAAGGAATAAAGTAGTAAACTCATGGGAATAATAAGAGGTAAAGAAGAAGTAAATGTGACAGAAAAGCCCAAGAAATGAATTAGTAAATTCATAAGGTTGGCATAAAGGTCAATAAGCCCGAAAGGTAATAAGAGGCGAGGATATGGTAATTAGGCTGGGAAAGCCCAAAGGATTTAGCAAAAGCCCATAGGAGTAAAAGAGGTAAAGAAGAAGAAAATGGGCCGAGGAATCCCAAGGAATGAAATGGGCCGAGGAAGCCCAAGGAATGGAATGGGCTGGCACAGCAGGAATGTGGCCCAACAAAGCCCAAAAGAGGTAAAGGTGTGGAAAGTGGGCTGGCCCAGCAAGAATGTTGGCCAGTGAAGCTCAAAATAAGAAAGAATATAGAAAATGGACTAGGAGGAGCCTCAGCCCGTAATCCCAAGGGTAACAATGAAATGAAAGAGAAGTGATATCATAGCAGGAGTAGTGCAATGGCATGGTAGGATCATCAGCCAAGCCCATGGACACAGGAAAGAATGGGACATGGGCTAGGTAGGAGGGAGAGGGCTTGCACCCAAGCAATGCCCAGTCCAAAGAATGTAGAGAATGCAAGCCCAAAGACCTAAGTATCTTTTACGCCGCAAGAGTTCAACAACTACCAGAACGTACAATAGAATCAAACAATTGTTGAGGCAATGGCAAATGCGTGAATGCCAGAAAAGTAATGGATTCAGACAAAAGTGGAGCATGCACACAAGACCCAGGCACCACCTACCTATACCCAGCCAATACAGGGGAGGTGGGCCATAGGTCAGTGGTATGAGAGGATGTGGTTTGGCGGTAGGGAGAAGGAGGAAGCCTATTTTTGGGTTTCCACTTAAACTTCATTGGGAAGAAATGTCCTACTGGGATGAAATCTCACCTAAAAGATGTATACATGAGCTGAAACCACTAGATGCATGTCATAGAGGTAGGTGAAGGAGAGATTTAACCCTTATCCAGATAAGAGTATTGAAAACAAAGAGAGGTAGGAGACAAAACAAAACCACTTTTGTCTAGGAATGAGATGTGGTGCAGCCAGCACAGTGTAATGGTAGTAGCTGGGCAGTCGGTAGGCCAGTGGGCAGTCTTGGAAGGACGCTCACAATGAGCCAAAATTAGTTAAAGGGTGAAAACGGTAAATCCTGTCACATTAGTCAGTAAAAAAGGCCATAGTTGTGTACAGTAGAGAATGAGGAGGAACAACGACAAGAAACAAAGGTAGAAAGAAGAAAAAAAGCAAAGTTAAAATAAATAAATAAATAAATAAAAAAGGAAAGGAAAGATATAGAAATCCCAAAGAAAAACATGAGTGATAGGAATAGAGGCATGCATCAGTAGGCTACCCATTTCTCTCCCTCTATGGCAGGAGCCTCCTCTAAGGTTACCCACATTGGAGATCAGCTCCCTTTTTGGACTTGTGTCTGTTAAATAGCTACGCCATTTTCTTTGGCAAACGAATCTTGTTTTTGGTTGACGAATGACTAATGTGTTACCATATTATGGAACTATTTGTCGCAATTTTGTTATTCATGAATGTATTACTCTGCCACGACCTCATTATTCTTCCTTGTTGTGTTATTTATGTGTTATTATTATTTGTAGAGATGTTTTAGTCATCTTGTTGTATTGTGTTTCTTGCTGTAATATCCGTAACAGTCATTCCTACTGTGAGCATGCTGTACATTCAAGGCTCTTGCCAAGACGCGTCTACATGAGGATGGCCCAACTTGGGCACAAGCTGGCCTAATGATACGAACCTCAATCGACACGCTTTGAGACCCTACAAATAATATTGGAATACTTGCCCAAGAACGCTAAAATTCAGATTTTTGATAGAAATCTTGACCCAACATTTATAAATGAAACGCAAACTAAAGGTATAAGTAACAGACCTCGACCCAATGATTATAACTTAATCATGAACCGAAGGTATAAAATTTGAACGCCACAAGGAAGAATCCCTGATAAGTTCATAGTTCTTGAAGAACCAAAAGAAGAAGCAAAACCTCATGTTTTTTCTGATTTTTATTCAATAAATCATCCATTACAACGAGTGCATGGTATTTATAAGGCATGATTGACAATAGGATAATATATATATATATATATATATAAGAGTACTAAATAATAGAAACCTAAAATTAAGGTGGATTTGGTATGAAATTAGCAGCTCCAGAATAGGAAAAATATCTATTAATTAGTATGGAGCTGGAAAGTCAATCAGCCATTAATCTGCATCATAAATTACACCCAATTAAGCCAGATCAGCCCTATCAATAGCTTGGATTAAATTTATTATGCCTTCATTTTCCTTTGGGTTAAGCTTGGAATGTCCTGTGTTAGAATCAATCCAAATCTCTTGAATCAACCCATTAAGTGCTTCTTTGATCTTCTTGGATCTTACTCTAGTAATAGGCCCAACTAGAACATGCAATGGATCCTTTAATGGTACTTATTGATTCTCATCACTTAAGGTGTGTTTCAATTAGGTCAGTCCCAACTCTCTTGCCTCAAAATCATGGGCCGTGGTACAATAGGAGAAATTAAGCCCAAAACACAAAAGACTCACCACAACTTTTAAATAAGAGAAATAAAGAATATTCTAAAATTATTTTTTTCATTAACTTCTATTCTATTTAATTCCCTCCTCCCAACCTACGGCCGAAGGGACTAATTACTTTTTACAATTCTTGTGAATTGTGATGCTCTTTGCTTGTTGGTCATTTCATATTTAGTCAAAAAAGCCAACTTTGCTTTGCTTTTAGCAAGTAAACAAAATTATTTTATAAATCTCTTCAGATTGACTGTGTACAGTGCTTACATTGTTTTTGAGAATAAACGACAGAAATTTATTCAAATGAAGAGAAGAAGTATACAATAACAGGGCAGCAATAGGGAGAGCCGAAACAACCTGACTAGCTACAGAACAATTCTTGCACCTAACACATATAGCCGCTAAATGAAAGATTACAACAAGGAAAGCCAAAGGAACCAAAGTTATCTTACAACCTCAAGACAAATTACCATAATTAGCTTCCAAGTATTCTATAGCATGAGCTGCAGCAGAGCTGGCTAGAAAAGAAGGGTCAGGACGTGGAGTACCATAGCGAGCCTCATTCCGCTTAATCCAGATCATCCAACTGGTTGTGAAAAATATTGCAATCTCTAGGTCATTTTTCCTTTGCATAACTTGATCAGCCACATCCACAAATGAAAGATTTGTGGAATGAGACATAGTCCTCTATAAGCATGTGAACTTCCAAACCATATCAGAATATGTACAGCTTAGCAAGATATGGTCCGTTGACTCCACCCCACCCGCACAACAATCACAACCAGCATCCAACAATATTTTCCTTCTAGCAAGATTAACCTTTGTAGGCAGTATATCTCTACAAGCTCTCCAAATAAAAGTTTTGACTTTATTACATACCTTGGCCACCCAAATCGCTTTCCAAGTTTTATTGCACTGTGAGTAATTGGATGATTGGCCATGAGAAGATCTCAATTGTTGAGTTTGTATCATCTTGTATGCACTTTTTACCGAATATTTACCCATGTTTGTGTATGCCCAAGTTTGGATGTCTTGCACCAGTCTATTGCTCAAAGGGATGGTTTTAATAACTTTGGCTTCATGTGGAAGAAATACATGATCAATCATGGATGCACGCCAAGATCTAGTAATTGGATCGATGAGGTTATCTACTGTGGCCATTGTTGACATTGTGGAGCATGGGGTTACCACTTTGAATGATGGTGGAGTTGGAAGCCATCGGTCCTGCCAAATTCAAATTTTATTTCCGTTTCCCACTCGCCATCTCAAACCGCTATCCAAGATAGATATGGCAGCCACTATACTTCTCCATGCATAACTTCCTGAATTAGGTGAAGGAGCATCAAAGAAAGATGTGTTGGGAAAGTACTTTGATTTGTAGACTCGATAGAACAAGGAATGGGTATTTTTCATTAGTCTCCAACCTTGTTTGGCTAACATGGCTAAGTTGAAAGAATGAAGCTCCCGAAACCCAAGTCCTCCCATTGACTTGGGCATACAAAGTTTAGACCAACTCAACCAGTGAACTTTCCTTTCTTGCATCTTTTGACCCCACCAAAATTTGCTCATCATCCCTTCAAGTTCTTTAAGCAAACCTTTCGATAACAAGAAACATCCCATGGCAAATGTGGGGATAGCTTGTGCCACGGCTTTAATCAAAATTTCCCTTCCAGCCTGAGACAACATCTTTTCTTTCCATCCCTTTAGTTTACTCCAGACTCTTTCAATGATTGGAGCAAAAGTTGCTTTTTTGTTACGCCCCACTATACTCGGTAGCCCCAAATACTTCTCATATTCTGGGACTGTCTCCACACCCAATGCCTGTTTGATTGCTTCTTGAGTCTCAAAGCCAGTATTGCTACTAAAGAAAAGAGAAGTTTTATCAGAATTAACCTTTTGTCCTAAGGCAGCCTCATATAAATTAAGCAAAGACTTGACTTGTTGGCATTCCTCTACTGAGGCTCGACAAAAAAATAAGCTGTCATCAGCAAATAGGAGATGAGAAATACATGGACCACCTCTGCTAGCTGCCACTCCTCTTATCATTCCTTCTGTTTCTGCCTTTCTAAGCAATGCAGTAAGCCCTTCAGCACAAAACAGAAAGAGGTAAGGTGACAGAGGATCACCTTGTCTCAGACCTCTTGAAGGCAAGATATAACCTGCAGGATTGTCATTAACTATCACAAAAAAATGAGCAGTTGTTATGCATGCCATAATCAATTGCACCCATTTTGCATGAAACCCCATTTTCTCCATCACCCTTTTTAAATAATTCCATTCAACCCTGTCATAAGCTTTGCTCATATCCAATTTAATAGCTACCTGACCTATCTTGCCTCCCCTCTTTTTTTTCATGCTATGCAAAGTTTCATATGCAACTAGTATGTTATCTGTAATTAATCTCCCCGGGACAAAAGCGCTCTGAGAATCAGAAATTAAATTTGGGAGGATAAGCTTCAGTCGGTTGACTAACATTTTAGATATGATTTTGTATAGCAAATTACACAAGCTAATAGGGCGATATTGTGTGATTAATTCAGGGTCTTTGGTTTTGGGAATTAGTGCTATGTGGGTATTATTTATATTACGAAGTATGATACCAGAGTTTAGACAAGATAGCCCAGCATTGGTTACATCAGCACCCACTATATGCCAAAACTTTTGAAAAAAGACAGCAGTCATACCATCAGGGCCTGGAGCTTTTGAAGGATGCATTTGAAATAAGGCGAATCGAACCTCTTCTAGATGAAAATCTCTCACAAGCCAATCATTCATCTCCCCCGTAACAACTCTAGGAATATGGGCCACCACTTCTTCAATAGCATTTGGATTTGAAGATTGGAAGAGAGTTGAGAAGTGTTGAATTATCATCCTTTCTATGTCGCTTTGTTGCTCTATCACCGTACCATCCATCTCCTTTAGCAAGACAATTAAATTTTTTTTTCCTCCTTGCAGCTGCTTTCGTATGAAAAAATTTTGTATTACGGTCACCTTCACGCAACCAACTAATACGGGATCTTTGCTTCCAATAAATTTCTTCTTTTTCAATTAAATTACGAATTTCATGCCTAAGGGCTTCACATTCAGCCCACGATGCATCCCTGTTGTTTTCCTCAAGCACTTGCAACCTATTTCGCTTTTCCTCAATTTTTTTGCCTAAGGAACGCAATGAATTTTTACTCCAGGCTAACAACCTCTTCCTGCATTCTTTTATTTTATTACACACCTAGTACATAAGACTTCCATTGAAGGAAACAGACCAAGCATTTGCAATTGCGTCCTCACAGCCTTCATCTTTCACCCATGCTTCCTCAAACCGAAATCGTTTTTTATACATCCCAAATTGAGTCTGTGATTGCCTTCTTAGTCGCACCCCAATGGCCATGTGATCAGAATTTGAAAAGCTTAAATGATGAACATCAAAGTGAGGAAAAAGATTATACCATTCTTGATTAGCTACCCCACGATCGAGTCTAACATATACCCGATCCTGTTCATCTCTCCCATTGCACCATGTGAAACGAGCACCTTTAAAACCCATGTCCCTTAATCTACAATTGTCAAGCACTTCTTGAAAATTTGCCATTTGCCACTCACTCCTTGGTTCCCCTCCTTCTTTTTCATTCGCTGAGAGTATCTCATTGAAATCGCCTATGCATATCCATGGCAATGTGACTTGTTGGTGAAGTAGGCGCATCAAATTCCATGTCTCAATACGCTTCAATTTTTCAGAGTGCCCATAAATACCTGTCAATCTCCATAAAACCCCATCCTTCTCTGTCACAGTAACATCAATATGGCTTTTTGACAAGGTCCTCAAGTTCACATCCCATTCTAAGTCCCAAAACAGAGCCAAACCTCCACTCATTCCAATTCTATCTACACACACTACATTATCTATTTTTAATTCATTCTTCACTTCTTCTATACCTTTCTTTTTAAGTTTAGTTTCCGTCAGAAACACAATTCGGGGCCGTTGGACTTGAATTAGCCTAGACAATTCTCCAACAGCACTTTTGTCCCCAAGTCCACGGCAATTAAGACTTAATATACTCATAATTCAGCTTCACTACAAAGGTTCAAAAATCCAACATAAAACACCTAAAATAGAGACCCTTTAAGAGGCTGATTTACCTATAGCCAAGATGAGGTGCTATTGAAATGATATAGAAGCTCCCCCTTTTGCAAAAAGCTGACCCAAGGAATGGATTGATCCACGGAGCAAAAAGCTCACCCAACAGCAAACAAATCTTCGGAGACCTTGAGATCAGAGCCCAGAAACAATCCTTCAGAGACAAATCTTCAGATTAGCGCCCGGATACCTCTATCAACAACAAAACCCACAAAATGGGCTCGGAAAACCCACGCAGAGAACAAAGAAAAGCTCATGCGAACGCCAGCGGGAGCCGAAACGTTTGCTGAGAAAGGGTGCTGGAACCCAATCCAGAGAGAAGGAGAGACAGAGCTCTCTAGAAAGAACTGGAACCCAGCGGTCCAGAGAAGAACTCCTACTAGGGAGAGAGAGAATTTTCCATTTAGAAGTCAACGGGATTTTATTCTATACAATGTTTAATTTTCTCTGCTTACATTGTTAATATTTACACGTCTACGCTTCAACAGTAGATTAGAGTGGTTAATGTATGGGAGATTTTGTCTTTCTATTTTACTATTCAAGCTACTCACGTAATTTTTTTTGCTTACATAAAATTTTTAATTAATCCGTGCATCTCACGGACTGATTACTATTTGAGATAAAGTGCAGGTACGGTAAGCTTCATTATTCACCCTATCCACCACAATAAAATAAAAAGATATAAATTTCCCTTGGAATAGGACTTTAATATTTGACTTTAATATAGAAGTTGCAGGATGATAGTAATGCAGGAGTATAATCAAAAGTTATTTCAATATTTCATTTTAGATTTTCAGTGGATATTTTCATATTGTAAGGTAGTTATTTGTTTAGTTTGGATTGGTATTTGAGTTGGTTAGGATTAGTTGTTCATCATTGTTCTTTATTTAGGATTATCAGATTAGTATTTGAAATTGTTTAGGATTATCAGGTTAGTATTTGAAATTGTTTAGAATTTGTTTAGGAGAGTTTATCCTTATCTTTGTGATTCTTGGAAGCTGCATATAAGACTCTGGATGATTTCTTTTGTATTGACAGACTATTATTATTATTATTGAGATTATTTGCACAGATTGCATAGTATTTGTTTGGTGATGATTCCAAACACCTTAGGTGGGAAGCCTAAGGTTCTACGGTAGGACTAATCTAGGTGGGAAGCCTAGGTTGTCCTGTATCAATTTGGTATTAGAGCTCAATTTGATCTATCACAATTTCAGCAACCCAAAATATGTCATTCTTTCAACCATTGTCAATCCAGCATCATCGTGAACCCAGCCTTTCAAGCTAAATAGGAAACATCCAACCACTTTGATCAACTCTATAGCCCAACCAGCAATACAACCCACGATCATCAACACTCCAAGCATGTCTCACAAGATCTTTGCAAATTGCCACCAATCAAGCCACATCAGCTCAGAAACAAAGAAACCAAATTCCACCACAACCCTAACCCGTTAGATCAAGAGAAAGAGAGTTTGAAAGTCAACAAGCAGCCGTCGATGTCACTATTGGAGCAACACCGCCGAGACCCGACTTCACCAATCTCTCCATGCCACTTCATGAAGCTGGGAGTTTCGCCACTAGCCACCGAGATCTGACTTGCAAGTTTCAATCTCCACCGTCGAGCCCCGCCACTAGCCATTACCAATGAGTTCATGCTGCCTCTGCTTTGAGGAACCCAGCGAAGCTTTCGTGACTGCTCTCTCTAAAATTTCTTCTTTCTTAGTTTACTCTGAACTTCTTTCTTTAGTTTCGGTGTTTTCATGTTTAAATTGCTACTGTTTGGTAGATTTTAGTTTTATATTGTAGTTCTTTCATTATTGTATTTCAAAAAAAAAAAAGAAAAAAAGAAGTCAACGGCAGAAAGTTCCAGTAGACACTAGAGTTCACTTACAAGCCACGCTCATCAAGCCCCACATAATGATCAATACAGAGCACCAGCCAAAGCCCAGATTACCAAGCCCATGTTCATTTCAGATTGTTGAAAGTCTATTCCAGTGAATCATGGTAGTCTTAGAAGTACCAATATTTGATAGACGTCCAGATCCATGGACCTTCATTAATTGGCTAGATGAGATGGATCAATTCTTTGATCAAATATGTCTGCCAGATGCTAATAAGGTTAGGTTTGCCCTGTTGAAATTGAGTAGTAGAGCTAGAGACTTTTGGCGTAGTATCGAGAATCATCTCAAAGGAAGGAGCAAGCCTGCCATAACTGATTAGAATGAAATGAAACAAATACTTAGAGAGAAATATGTTCCCCAATGCTATCAAAAGAATTATCAACCTCAATCCTCTCATGGGAATTTTCTACACCACAGAGATAGTATTCAGCAAGAAAATACCTCATCCTTCCGTCAAGAACTCACCGCCATAGCTCAAGACTTAAGAAAAATAATAAAAGTTTTGCTTGACTCGTCTACTCAGAAAAAGGATGCTCAGGTTCCACCAAAGACTAATGTTGAAATAGAGGTACAAGTGCCAATAGATGATGTTTCAACATTCATGTAGCAAGAAGAACCAATTATAGAGTCTACACAAGAAGAGAAATTTCAACAAGTGAGTGAAGATTTAGAGGGTGCATTTGATGTGGAGGTTGATTCTGATGAAGTGCTACTGAGCACTTCATGATCCATGAGGTTAATGAACATCTGCAGGTTGATGAAGTCCAAAAGGTTAAGACTATGGTTCAAGATAAAATTGTGCCTGTTCAACACATTGATTTTGTGTTTCCAGAGGAGTTCTATGGTGTCGTGGAATTGAAGGTTATTCTACTCTCAGTGCTTCCTAGGGTGATTTCTGATCTGAAGGAAGTATTAAGCACCAAAGTCTTAATTCTTCATCACTACAAAACTCGAGGTCGAGTTTTCTTAAACCAAGGGAGTATAATGCAAAAGCATAATCAAAAGTTATTTCAATATTTCATTTTAGATTTTCAGTGGATATTTCATATTGTAACGTAGTTATTTGTTTAGTTTGGATTGGTATCTGAGTTGGTTAGAATTAGTTGTTCATCATTATCCTTTATTTAGGATTATTGGATTAGTATTTGAAATTGTTTAGGATTATCAGGTTAGTATTTGAAATTGTTTAGGATTTGTTTAAGAAAGTTTATCCTTATCTTTGTGATTCCTGGAAGCTGCATATAAAACTCCGGATGATTTCTTTTGTATTGACAGACTATTATTATTGTTATTATTGAGATTATTTGCAAAGATTGCATAGTATTTGTTTGGTAGTGATTCCAAACACCTTAGGTAGGAAGCGTAAGGTTCTACGGTAGGACTAATCTAGGTGGGAAGCCTAGGTTGTCCTACATCAGATAGCCATCTTCAAAGTCCCTAGTTCGGTCTTAAAAGACAATTTTGGCAGATCAAGGGTGAAATCAAAAAGATTTTTCTATATTTTACGAGAGAGAGAGACTCCTTTATTCATGAGCGTCAATATCACAGCACAACTACTGCAGTAGAATTTGTAAAAGCTTAATACGTAGCACACATGATCACTGAGCTTATAGAGGTCTCCAAGGGACATGATCTTAATTAACTGATGAGTGATGATGCTTCTTTAATCGCAAGCTCAGTGAACGTCTAGTAAGTAAATATAGAATAGGACCAAGCACTTGAACCACAACATTGAGCACATCCCATAGCAGTGTAACAGTGAGCACATCACATATCAGTATAAACGGTAAACAACACAACTACAGGAGCATCAAAGAAACCCCGAAAAGGTAAAAGAAACAAAGAAGTAAAAACTATAAATCATATCCTTAGAAATTTTGAATACCTAAGTTTTTTCATTTCCAATAAATATAAAACAAGCCATTGTGGGTATACATCTGAGGTTAAGCAAGTCAGCATATAACGTTAGGAAAAGAATCACCAAAGGTGATCATGCAGCAATAATGAACCTAGGAACAGTTGGCATATCGGCGCGTTGCCATTACATACATTGCACTATAGATTTACATCATATATTCATTAAAATGCTGCAAACTGGGTATTATACATTGTGGGGTTACACCTTTGTTCTGGTCAAAAATAACACGAGACCACATTGCATTCAATAGACTAGCATTCCTTGACCCCATTTCAGAACAAATTGTGAACAAAAGCCAAAACTCTGAATCGTCCGTCAGAAGCAGTGCAGTGAGTCATTAGCATCATATCTCAGATCTTGTATAATCACACTAGAGATCCACTTTCTACATCTTTTGGGTGAGGGAAGACCATAAACGTCAATATTCTCCTTTTCTGTAAACTCTATTAGTAGGGAGTAAAAGGTGATGGCAGTCCCTTTGCATGTTGGCTCTCCATTTCAAGAAGCATCAAAGATTTCTGCCTCTGATACTTGTTTCTCTTTGCAGCCAGTGCTGAGAAAAAGACATGAAATTAGATTGACATTCAATAAAGAAACAAGCTTATTACATAACATCCTTTCAACTGATAAACTGATTTTCTTTTTTGATTAGTAACAATCCCATCAACTGATTAAATGATAATGCGTAAATAAATTAAGAGCACGTTGCTCATCAAATGGACAATGGAACAGCTATATAAATTTTAGAGAGCATTTAAAATTTCCCAATTTAAACCAGAAAAACCCATAAAATAAGAAAATTGAATTATTTTTAGCCAAGTATTGAAGAAATTTTAAGTTTTCAACCACAACTTCCAGTAATGTATTCAGAGTGAGATGTCAGTGACTGCCCCTTCTGAGAACAATCCTAAATATGTGCTGGTTTTATCTATAAAAAAATGCATCGGTGACAACCATTCGAAGCAGTTTAGTTTCCACAAGACATTCAAACATCTGGCTAAGATTAGAACAAACAGAAAATTCACAATAATGTAAAAAGAAAATTCAGTGCAAACACAAGATTTACTTGTAACCAATTGTTCAGTGACCAGGTAACTAAACTACACCATATTTACCTCAAACATGTGACTTTCCTTGCAAACAAGGACAAATGAAGCATTGGAATCTTATGATTCTTGAAGCAACAGAAGAAATTAATTTTTTACACAATCTACAAACTAAGAAGCCATCACATTTAGAAGAAACTACCACTTCTCATAGACTAACAGGAAAAGATGAATTAAATCAATTCACCATTATTCCAACCCCCTCCTTCAAGTGTGGACCTACACGACTCCTTAGTCAATTAGGCTCCACACAAGGAGATATGTTTAGAACTCATGACCACTTGCTCTGATGCTATGACAGATTACTACTCATCCCAAAAGCTTAAGCTTGTAGCAAACTATGATCTTAATCACTCGACCACTATTATAATAGATCAAAGTTCTATTAAAAAATAAATCAAAGTTTAATTTCACCAGTATGACGTTCAAAAAAGATATCCAACTTTTACCTTGGAAATCAAATAAAGTGGAAGAGGCCTCTGATTAAGCCGATAGCAAACTAAAATGCTTTGCTGTGATGTATACTTCCAAAGGGAAAAAAATAAAAAGTCTCTAAGTTATTGAAAGACCGCAGAATCTTGATAGCCCAACTGTGGGCAGTGCATCAGATCTCCCTTGATGAATAAGAGACAAAAAGCACATGGAAGTTCCTCAACATACAAGCAAAAAACTCTTCTGATGATGAGATCAAAATAATAAAGGTACTAGAAAGTAGAAACTTAAAATGGGTCTAAATATCCACAAAATGAAACTTGTATATTGGATTATATGGACATCCAAGCTAGGTAGAGGGGTGCATGGGTGTGGCTTGTGGAGAAGTATCTGTATGGGATGGGAGGATTTTAGCAAGTATATTCGCTTTGAGGTAGGGGTGGGGGATAGAGTGAAGCTCTGGACAGATCAATGGTGTGGGGATTCTCCACTTCATTTGACTTTTCCGAGGGTGTATGGGATTGCTTCCAATAAAGAGGCATCGGTGGTCTCTTCTCTTGAGCGGTTGGGGTTAGAGGAGCGAAGAAGCTAGGATGTTCATTTTATTAGGAGACCAAATGATTGGGAAATGGGTGGTGTGGATGATTTTCTCCGTACCTTGGGCTCAAATTTACCTCCTACTGAGAACAGAGATCGTATGTGATGGAAGTTGACAAAGAATTGGGACTTTGATATTCATTCGTTTTACTATAAGTTGAGATGTCCCTTGCCCATTATTTTTCCTTGGAAAGGTGTTTGGAAGGTTAAGGCTCCTCAGCGTGTTTCCTTCTTTGTGTGGACTGCTGTATGGGATAGGATCCTTACAGGTGATATTTGGAGGGGTAGAGGGTTGTTTCTTGTCGATTGGTGTATCATGTGCTGTAGTAGTGGGAAGACGGTAGATCATTTGTTACTTTATTGTGGAAAGGCTTATTGGCCGTGGAGTTTGGGGTTTAGATCTTTCGGGTTTCCTTGGGTCTTGCCAAGATCAGTTGCAGATACTCTATTCGGTTGGTGGTATTGGCCTGGGAAGCATGTGTCTAGCATTTGGAATTTAGTTCCTTTATGCTTGATGTGGTGTCTTTGGAGGGAGCGAAATAGGAGGACGTTTGAGGACATAGAAAGCTCGGATGACCAGCTACTGGCCTCTTTCAGTGGCACTCTGTTTGACCGGTCTAGGACTTGGAGACTCACCTCTAGTGATTCTCTCCCTATGTTCCTTAGTTCTCTCCTATGTACTTAGTATCTTTTCTTTTCGTTATCTTTTTACTTTTTTCTTTCCCTATGTATTTTTCTCGCTGCCTTATGTTTTTCTGCATAAGGTAGTGTTCTTGAATATATATCTTTATTACCTATCAAAAAAAAAAAAAAAGATATTCCACAAATGAGATAACTGGACAACTTGTAAGTTGGAACCTATACCATACATAAATTTTTGGTGGTATATTCAATGGCAACATGCAAAAGGTGCATTTCCTTTTTAATGAAAATGAATAATGCATAATGGTTGACATTATATACTTCATTAATGCTTTACACTTAACCCAAATCAGAGAAGTCAATGCACTACAACATATACCACTAGACAAAATTGCTATGGACTATAGTGAAGATGAAATGATGCAGCCTACGTCAACACAGAACTTGAGAATGTGGAGGCTTGGTTCTTTGTTATTTTTACTTAATAAATAAATGCACTTTATTATGAATTGACTTTTCATTTTGTTGCATCATGCATCGTAAGATACACAAAAACTTTATAAATGTTATAGAAAAATTGTAGATATACATATATAGGTATATTTATTATAAGTTTGAAACATATTCAACTAATGACTAATTTAATCATCGTTTATGCAATAATATTTAACAAAACTAACTAAATAAATCAAATTAAAATAAATTTATAACATCCAAAATCATATTGGTCGAACTAAAATAATATTTTCTTTCCCTTCATATTCATCATCTTTCCTAATCAACTTTATCTCCATAGTCCAAATCAATGTTATCATTATCTTGCAAAGTCATTTTATCATTAACATCTTCTTCATCACCAACATTTACCATCTTTTTTTCTTCTATTTCAATAACTTTTCTTTATATTTCTTCTTGTCATTCAAGTTTCTTGGACTTCTATAATGATAATAAAAAATGAAAAATTATTATATTGTTATTTAATACTTTATTCATAGTATATAATAGAAATTTGCAAATGTGAAAGTGAAGTGCCAAGTGTGTGGTCCAAATTTTCCGTGAGAGAAGGAAAAAAAAATTCATGGTCATGTCATTTTATTGGGCTCAACCAAGTACCCAATAATTGTGTTAAAAACAAGTCTAACAACTTGTTTGACTCAAGTCAAAGCACAAGTTGAGCAAAAAGCTCAACTTGAACCCACATGTCTAAGTATCATCCATATCATACGATACGCATCTTTGTATTGTATAATTCTTTACCATGATTGATATGCATACAATATCGTATGTTTTTTGTTCGATTCGATATGTATTACATGCGTATCGTATGATACTAACAACTATTGTTATAGCCTAATTAGCATATCATTCTAGATTTTAATTCTTTTTTATTCTGGTTTGTAGTAGAATGAGAAACATGGGAGTGCTTTTTAATTTTCATGTTCAGGTGATAAACTATTGGAATTATAGCTTCAGAGCTAGGAATCAGTAATTCTAAATGAAAATAAGGCGTCATAATCTAGTACTGAGGAGCTACTTGGTATTCTAAATTCAAGCTTATGTCAGATAGTGAAATATACTCTGAATCTTCTTATGCATCACTTTTAAAAGGACAAAAAGAAAACACAGACAGCGGGACAGATAATAAAATGATACACTACAGTATCTCCAAACAGATAAAAGAGTGCAAAGGAAAAGAACAGTGAAAATGATTGATGAATTTTTCCTTCCTTGTCATCATACTTACACATTAAATCTTGAGGGAGACCAAAGTCATAATCATTTCTACCCCTTCTGATGCAGAACATGTATATCACCAGCAGAAGCACACAGAAAAAGACAAGACTTGATAAGCCTATCGCAATTTTACCCTTGGTAGATAAGCTGCCATTTTCCCAGAATAAAGGACAGTCTGGCAAAGTAGGTCCACCGCACAAACCTTTGTTACCAGAAAGACTGTCAAGAAAGATTTAAGCTCATTATGTAAGGAACTATATTATGAAAAGCCACTTCTAAAAAAGATTTATGTAACCCAAGTCATTAAGCAATTAGGGACATCAAGGGTCAGTAAGTTTTAAAGACATTTAGATGCCCCTTTATTTAACTATTTTTGCTGCAATGATATTCTTATAAGAGGATAACTTGTGTTGATCAGTCATGAAACGTGTGCTTTCTTTTTCCACAGCAGAAAAGGTTCTGCAGTTACTCTTATTTGGACCTATCAAGGAACAAATCTTAACCAGTAAAAACAAGGGTAAGACCTTTTGCTGTTCATAGCTTTCTGGGGAATAGAGGAAGGGTAAAGAAGTGAGATGATGTAGAACACGGGTAGGAAAACAGAGATAAAAGGATTACATTGTTTGACCTAACGGCCTACGTCCACAGGATAAAGCCCTAACGGCTGCATCTTCCCTATAATATCATTTGTGTTTTACAATGAAACAAATATGGGGTATTTATTGGAGGCTCAACCCTAAAATAACCATACAATAAACCATGGTTAATTGACTTATAGTACTAGTAGTATTCCTGGCTTACACATCAAGGATTAGGCTTCCACCTTCAGTCCTTAACTATGATTGGGCTTGATATCTCTAAGAGATATATTTAAACTAAGAATTCAAGAAAACATGAGCTTGGTAGCTCACTGAAATAGTCGCTCCATGGCTTTATAAAAAGTATCAGTGGATTACAATGTCTAAGAGACAGGTTTCTCTGTTCCTATGTGATTTTCCTTTTTTTTTCCCCCTTCAAAGAGGATGCATGAGGTAGAGAATTCATCACTGAGCCTGCTTTATAAATTAAAAAATCTTTCTGCAAAGGAAACATGCCCAGAAAGGAGTGGCAGAAAAAGATGTTTTGAGGGCATATGTTATGGTTCAGGTCATTGAGGATCAGATAGCAAAAGGAAAACATTATGAAATAAAACAGATTTTAACAATTTAGTTCAACTGGAATTTTAGGGGATTGACTAGCTGAAAGAAACAAATGCAAGAGCTATGAATGATTTAGCTAAGGTTAGAAAAACATAGAAGCAATTTAGAACTAAAGGGAGCTTAGGGCCTATCACAAATCATGTACACTACAAAAATTTGTCAGCTTACAGATTCTATAGCACTTGAACTAATATTTTTTTTATAAGTATAGCATTTGAACTAATATAACAAATTAATTGTAGCTGCTAGCAAATTAAATTATATCATACTCAATTGCTCCACCATGCACACCAATTGAAAAAATTTCCTCTGGTACTCGTCCTTCTAATAAGTTATCATTCAATAGCCTGACAAGAGAGAGGTGTATTAAGAAATGATATAAACCCTGTAATGAAAAAACAAAAATGGGGTCTGTAAATGGTGTTTAGATTCAGGAAGTAAGTTAGTTCATGTCCTTGTTAACCATTTTATTAAAATTTCAGCTTTTAAATGATGGTTTCTAGATGATCAAGTCCGAGTATGTTAAAAGGATATAACATTAAAGTAAGAGGTGTAATTTGCATTTCTAAAGTAAGACACTATGAGAATATATATGATGCAATAAAACGTTATTTGCTTATCCAAAAAATAAAACATTATTTAAATTATTTCTTTAAACTAATGCACTATTGAACACCTGTTTCTATGTCGAAGAACACCATTAGAAGTGCCACACTGCCATTATGGTATTTTAAATTACTACTCTGTAACAATACTCCTAAATTTTATTTATTTTTTTTTTTTTTTAATGCCATGATACCTCACCAAGGCAGGGCCCTTCAGATCCACCCATGGGGAGTAAACCATGGATACACAACCCCACCCACCAGAACCATGTATTAGGTAATCCAGTGAAACTCTTAAGTGGGGATCGAACCTTGGATGTCTAGGTCTACAGCTCATCCCAAGCATAAAATAGGGAAGAATGCCAATGCGGCCACATCTTCCACAATACTAAATGTGTTACTTTGGGAGAAGGTTTTAACACATTATTTGAGAAACTCTCACAAAATGCATTACTGTTCAAAGAAAAACCCCAACACATGTATGGAGTGTTTAAAATAAGTGAATAATGGGTGAAATGCTTGATAGTAGAATTTATTTATAACTCAAAGAACTCTAGCTATTCAAGTTATATTTTCCTTCACATTTGGCTTAATTAACTGTTGGGAAATTGATTATTTTAATAAAAATAGCTCTAAGCTTTCTCCTTTTTTTCTGTTTTTGTTTTGTTTTGTTTTTTTTTTTCCAAATATGGTATATTTATAAGCATTCAGCTGTGATACTTTGAGAAAGTAAATGGTGTCTTCTGATGAAACATGGGATGCTAGATGCCAGCTTACTGAGCAAGCCACTATCCATGCTGAAATATACTATTAACACAGCTCCTAATGACCACAAATGACAATATATGATGTTGTTAGATATGTTTGATAAAATCCAGTAATCAAATTGGATGCTGCGAAACTACTTACACCAGCTGCAGATTTGAAGATGCTAGACTATCTGGAATGGACCCTGTAAACTGATTGTACGATAAATCTCTGCAAAGTAGAAAACATAATAATATATGTAAACAAGCATATTTTTGTATTACACTTGAGCTATCTTAAAAGAGCCATTAAGTGTACCATAGACAAGTATTAAAGTGAACATAAGAAGAAAACTAGATAAAGATTGATCACATGGTAAAACCATCTAAAAGAAGAGAAGCATTAATCATACTTAAAAAAGGGAAATTGTAATTTTCAAACGGTGAAGAAATTTATTAAATTAGCAAAATAAATTGAAGGAACAAGGCCCCACTTACATGCACCATGTAAGAACGACCAAAGAAAAAAGGAACGTCATTGAACAATAAGGTAAATTATTTTCAAATAAACAAATGCAAAAAATCTTCCATGAAATTATGATCAACTGAGTGATATTATATCAAATAAATATATTAGTGGTTTACAGTGTGGCACTTACCAGAACATGCCATTTGCAATAGAAACCAGTACTATAAGTCTATAATTGTAATTTACAAACTAAACAAATGCTCAACACTTACAGCCGTATGAGAGATTTTTGGCCTAGCCCAGATGGTAATGTACCGCCTAAAGAATTAGTACTTAAGTTCCTGTACATTTAGAAAAATTCAAAATTCAAAATGTTAACCAATCTATACGTTAACTACATATTCAGAACCTATATGAATTGTGAATGCATACTCCAAAAATTACCAAATTAGGTATAAATGCAAAGCAAAGAAAAAAGAGAAAAAAAAAAATGTCAACATTAAAGAAACCATGTTCGAAGTTAGAATATTAACCAAATTCGAATAGAAGAAAAAGCACAACCTTAAAAAGGTATAAACAATAGAAATCTATCAAACTCACAATGAATGGAAAACGGAAAACATCCATCCCTTTGACAATTTACTTATGAATGTGTGCATCTCAATCATTAGATGAAGTATAAATTCCTAAACACAACTTTGATTGAGGTATCATCCAATATCAACTTTTAACCACAATTGCAATGTATTTATGCCAATTAAAGGAAGCCACGTAAGATAAGTACAAATATGCAATAACTAGCATGGGAATAACTGGAAGTAATACAAGTTCCTAGACATAATCACCATTCTTCTCCCATTGCTTAGGATATTTACCGGGCATAACTTAGAGGAGGTCCAAAAGTGGAAACTGTCCTTGAAAGCACAAGGACAGGTGTGATAAAATAAGATTTCAAGAAAAAAAAAATGTAATGATTATATGATAAGACATGGTGACCTATGATGAGGGAGAAATTATCTGTTCCAAGATAGAAAAGAATAATAAGAAAGGGCTCGTTGAACTATTTCTAACTGCAAAACCATCATAATTTTTTGACACAGTAATATGTTGAATCAATGAATATAAAAGATGCACAACATTAAGAGTTGGCAGTTGATACTTACAGGCTTACCAAGTTTGACAAAAGACTGATCTGGTCACTAATATATCCTCCTTTCAAGCCTTGAGTTCCAAGATCTCTGAAATGTATAATTTGATCAATATATAATACTTAATGACTAGGACTTTTGGCCCAAGATTATAGCTTCTTAGATTACCAGATAGAAAAGGAAATAAAAAGTTTGACACAAATGGCTCTGAAAGTAAAAGAGATTATTACATTTGAGATATCACGAGGGATTTTCCATCCTTGTTGAGATGGCATGTAACTCCCTCCCAAGCATCCCAACTTGTAGGAGCACAAGGATCACCATTCCAACCCATTCTATCAGGAACACGAAGCGACTCCTTCAATGCTCTCATAGCAACCACTAAAAAGGAAACCCAGATTAGTATCAGCTCACATAACCTAAAGAATCAAGCACATTCCTAAGATTCCAAGAGTCTTTCTTTTATATTTTAATCACTCTTCAACCTTGCTTAATCTCATTTTCACCAAATCATTCTTGTTATCAAACCATTAAATTATTATTGACATTTTTTTAATATGTAGGTTACACATGCACTTGGTGGGTTTCAATACAACAACAAATCCTTAGTCCCAAAATTCGGGGTCGGCTACGGATCCTGGACAAATTAGACTATTTTGGCCATATGAATTCTTTTCTTATATTCTATTCTATCTAAAGTCATGGTCTCTAAAAAATTGAATAATAAATTAAACAAACGGAAAATAAAGATAGATCGTAGGAGCCAACACCTAGGCTTGCTTGGAGTCAACACCAAGCAAGGGAAAACCATTAGGTGTTAGCACCTAGGGTGGGGCTGGAGTTGGCACCACACCATACCATGGAGATTATTTTAATTGAAATCATTTTTTCATCAAAATAAGCTCCCTTTGATAAAAGTACAATATTTCCTTATATAAGAAAAATAAACCCTAATTATAATTGGCATAGAAAACCCTAATTAACTAATAACCTAATAAATAAAATAATTTTCTCTATTGACTCTCCCACGTCACTCTCCACCAATACCTATGGAAGAACGAAGTGCCAAACACGCCTGTAGATTCTCTCTCTCATGAACGAATGATGCTAAAGATGCTGATAGCACATAAACTTTAGAAACTGATGTGTCAAAAAACAAAAAATTAATGAAGAATATTAATTTATTCACATTCATTTCTCTTCCAAATTTAGTTTTCTAAGGGTTTTGGAGTGAAATTCAGCAATTTTCAAAGTTGGGTTTGGTTGCAAGAAAGAGAAGAGAATATGAATCCAAATCTTTGCTTCCCTACATACATTTCGTCTCTAAAAGTCAAAAAGTAAGTAAAAAAGTAAATAAAAAAAAAAAAAAAAATTATTTCCCCTAATTCAATTTCAAGAATCTCTTTACCTTGATCAGGCACAGTAGAAAGATCAGCCGGAACCAGCGCGTAATTCTCGAGCCCAGAAATCACCGGCGACCCTACCACCGGGACCAGCCTCACGGTCAACACAGTAGAACTCAAATTCTTCACCGTATAATTCCAAGTATAAGCTGCAAAGCCTCCAACCTCCTTGTAAATATCAATCCGATTCACATTATTGCCATTGACCAACACATCGAACACTCTCTGATCTTCCTTGTTCACGCTCGAATCCAGCTCCGCGAAGTGAAACCACAGCAAGTAATCCAGCTTCGCATCCACCTCCAAATCGTACTGGATCACTCCGCCGTCCGTCGTCACCGCCGTCTGGTACAGCTTCGCCGGAAAGTAATTCGGCGCCGTATTGGTCCCGCTTATAGCATTGTTTGTGCCTATCTTCCTTAGTGCTGAGGAGCTGGGAATATGAGATTGGAAAGTGTAGTCCGATTGCCAGGACCGGCCGAAGTAGTCGGTGTCGTTGGTGAAGCCTGGGCCCCATTGGGGGGAGCCGCAGGTGAGTCTACCATAGTTGACGAGGATGAAACTCTGACCGATCGAAGCGGCGTTGTATGAATTCGGGTCGATTTGGTTGATCTGGAGCGAACCGATTACGGGCGGGTCAGTGGCAATGCTGTAAAAACAGAAATCCGCTTGACCGTCGGTGACGTAAGCGAAGAGATCAGAGTACGCGCCGTCACGCGCGAGTGACTCAGCCCAAGGCGAGCGCCAGGAATAGACCAAAGTGCCCTCCACGGAAGCGTCGAAGGAAGGAGAGTGAGACTTACCGTCGTAGTTGTCGTAGACGGTGAATGTACGGAAGTAGTAACGGCCGTTAGGGAGTGGGACGGTGTAGCAGTTCTTTTTCCCGAAGGAGAGTGGGAAGAAACGGAGTGTCTTTTCCTGAGAGTGATGGAAGTGTAACGGCTCCGAGACTATCGCCGCAGACCCTCCGGTGTAGTTGCGGTCCGAAAGCCATGTTGTGTTGAAGGGGTCGGTTGTGTTGGTGGGACCGCCGCAGTCAATGTAGTAGGAAACGTCTGTTAAAAAAACATATGTAGTTAGTGAATTAGTGACAGTTAATAAGTTAGTTATTAGTTATTAAGGGAAGAGATTGTGCTTTACCGAAAGGGTTGGGGGTGGTGGAGGTGGAGGTGGAGCAGACAAGGGGGAAGAGGAGGAGTTGGAGGAAGAGAAGGAGAGACATTTTTCTGGTTTTGGTTTTTGTTAGTTTGCTATGCCTATGCTAGCATAGCAAAAAGAGAGGATTTGGGTGCGTTCTGTTCGGACATAAAAGGTAGGGACTGAATGGGAAGGAAATAAAGTAAAATAAAAAGAGAGATGGGACCGAGATTAGCGGGGTAGTTTTGAGTACTTGATTGCGAAGAAGGGAACAGTACAGAGAAGACAAATCGAGGAAGGTAGCTGATTGATTTGTTTGAAAATGGGTACACGTTTAATTAAAACTTATTAATTTGACTTGGATTAAGTTATGAGTTCTTAGGACTTGGGGCTACTGGCCGTTAGGTCTTGCGTGATTGATGAGGTTGTAATCCTAATTGATAGGTTTCGATTTTTTTGTTTTTTTTTAAGTTTTAATTTATGATGTTCGTTCTTAATGATAGTTCTTTATTATCAAATCAAGACATTAATCAGTTTTTAACTTTGCTATAACTTGTTGGACAATTTGGAATCGGCGGAATAAGTGCAAAGTGAGCAACACCACTGGATAAACTTTCTGGCCTGGTGAAGCAACATCTCCTAGAATTTCAGCAGCAACTTATTAAACCTGTTTCAAAGTAGCTCCCAAAGAAAACTGTTTGGAAACCACCTGACCTTGGAATGCTAGAAACAAATTTTGATGTACAGTCTTCGAAGATTTGAATGCAACGGGTGTCGATGTAGTGGTCCGCAATTCTCTTGGAGAAATAATGACAACTTTATCCGAGATTATCCATATCCCCTCCTCTATGGTCACTCTTGAAACTATTGTGGTAAGAACGGTTGTCCAGTTTGTTCAGGAATTGGATTTGCATAACTCAATCTTTGAGGGTGACTCAAAAATCTCCATCTTTGCTGATGAGTCAAAAAATAAACTACAATCGTCACTCCTTATAATGACAATCAAAGCAAGTGTTACACATTTATTGCACGCATTGATGATGAAAAGTAACGGACGGAGCAACGATAACAAATGGGCTGTGTACATCAGACCATCAATTTAGTAACACACTAGCCGTTAAACATGTTGGAGTTTATGCCCTAAAATCCAATTTATTGACATGTCATAAATAATTAAATTGTTTAATTATATAAGACTTGTATGGCACCAGGCCCACAGGGCCATCTGGATCTTGGGCCCAAACTCTACAGAATGGCCTGAGGACACTGGTACCCCTGTCGAAAGTTCGGCTTAAGGCTCATTGGGGATACAGGTGTATACCCTATGACCTTATGTTCAACCTAGAAACTGTTGGCCGGTTATTGAAGTATTTGCTCATTAATCCACGACTGGGAACGTGCCCAGCAAATCTCATTCCCAAGAGAGTGCAAATGCTCTGTAAAACCATATCCCGGATGCCCGGTAATGCCTTGAGTAGTGCCGCTGCCAAGCATCTTCCTCCAGAAGGAACTAGTTCCAATGCCACTCTTACCAAACATCCACTTAAAGATAATAGCATTGGACCCTTTAAACCACTAACTACAAGAGTAATCATGGCACCCCACTAACTGTAATGCTATAAATAAGAGAAGCTGAGGAAGGAGAAGGGGTTGGTGATTTTTGGTGGAAAGTTGAGAGGAGAACCAGAAGTACAAAAGGAGAGTTATAAGAGTAAGAAGGAAGTAATACGAAGGTTGGAAAGAGATAGTTGGGTCTCTTGGTAAGAATCGCCCAAGTGGTACCCCTGTCGGAAGTTGGGCTTAGGGCCCATTAGGGATACAGGTGTATACCCTATGACCTTATGTTCAACCTAGAACCTGTTGGCCGGTTATTGAAGTATTTGCTCATTAATCCATGACTAGGAACGTGCCCGAAAAATCTCATTCCCAACAGAGTGCAAATGCTTGGTAAGAGCATATCCCGGATGCCCAGTAATGCCTTGAGTGGTGCCGCTGCTGAGCATCTTCCTCTAGAAGGAACTATTTCCAATGCCACTCTCACCAAACATCCACTTAAAGATAACAACATTGGACCCTTTAAACCACTAACTACAAGAGTAATCATGGCACCCCACTGACCGTAATGCTATAAATAAGATAAGTTGAGGAAGGAGAAGGGGTTGGTGATTTTGGCGGAGAGTTGAGAGGAGAACCAGAAGTACAAAATGAGAGTTATAAGAGTAAGAAGGAAGTAATACAAAGGTTGGAAAGAGATAGTTGGGTCTCTTGGTAAGAATCGCCCAAGGTAGGAAATTCAAAACCCACACTATAAATATATAGTGAGCCCACGAGTGAGTAGGCCCTCTAAGCCCATTCTGGGTGCACATAATTGGTGTCTTCTGTGGGAATCTCCTACAATGCTGTGGTTCTATCGAAACTCTATTCCGGGAGGATGTCTAATAGGCATTCGGAGAGTAATGCTGCGAGTGGTTCCGTGGGGTCTTCTCAGGGATCCTCCTAGCGAGAGAAGAGGCAAAAGAGGCATGAAAATAGGGAATGCAAACAAGAAGGAGAGCGTTCCGACCTCAGGGAGGGGTCATACCAAACACAACGGACAGTATCGGGTGCCTCGAGGTACAGACAATATGACTGGAGAGATAAGGGGCTTGAATGGCTATGCAGATTGGTGAGAGATCTTGAGTTGGAGGTAGAAGATAGACGCTAGAGAAAGGACCGAGACAACCAAGAAAGAAGATCGGATGCATGGGGAGATTGCTATGGGACGGGGTCTAATCAATCTGGTTCCCGTCGATGCCGGGACCGTTCACATTCGGAAGGATCTCGCCATCGCCAGGACCGTTCACATTCACGGGAATATGCAAACAAGGGTTCAGATTCCCCTAAAGAGCAGCGGCCCCATAATGCTGCCATGGATACAATGAGTCGGGCCTTACGCAGAGCCACTCGGTCACCATTCTCGGACGATATTGAAAGAGCCTAAATGTCGAGCAGATTTACACGCCTATCGTTCAATATCTATGATGGGAAAATGGACCGGATTGAGCACGTCAGCCATTATATAAGCATGATGTCTTTGCATTCTCACAATGATGCGCTGATGTGCAAGGTATTTCCCTCAAGACTTGGCCCGACCGCTCTGAGATGGTTTAATGGGTTGCACAAGGGTTCCATCCACACTTTCACCGAGTTGATCCAAGAGTTTGGTGTCCGGTTTGTAACTTGTAGCCGGGTATCGCAACCAGCAGATGCTTTACTATCTATGAAGATGAAGGTTGGGGAAACCTTTCAAAGTTACGCTAGTCGGTATTGGGAGCTTTACAACGAAATAGGTAGGGGCAACAAGAAAATTGCAGCGAGCACCTTCAGAATAGGGTTGCCCAAGGATTTTGAACTACGGGAGTCGCTGATGAAGAAACCTCCCGAAGACATGAGGTAGCTCATGAGGTGCATAGAGGAGTACAAGCACCTAGAGGATGATAGGTTGCAGAATAAGGGTAAGGCGCCATTGATAAATCGTCCTCGGCAGGGCGGTTTTCAGCCGAGGTATCGGAAGGATTTAAAGATACAATAGTCGAAATGGTAGTTGGGGGAGGTGAACGTGGCATTTAAGGAACCAGTCTACAGAATCACAGACCGAATTAAAAATGAGCCGTACTTCAGGTGGCCGAACAAAATGTGAGGTGATCCTTCTCGGAGAAATCAGAATCTGTACTGCACCTATCACAAAGATAAAGGGCATACCACCGAGCAATATCGGGTATTGAAAGACTATCTAGGGCAGTTGGTAAAAGCAGGACATTTGAAGGAGTTCGTAGTGAACCTCGATGATTGGAGCACTGGGCAAGGTACTCAGCAGAAGGGAAACCCTCTCCCACCACCGTTGGGAGTAATTGAAGTGATCCATGCCACCCCAAGGGGTATGCCCGTGACTAAGAAAGGAGTGTTGACTGTTGTACCTGTAGAAGTTCTCCCAGATGAGAGACCCCTAGAAAAGAAAGCAAGGGTTGTTCGAGAGACTCTGGCTTTTGATGAAGGTGACTTAGAGGGAACGATTTAGCCGCATGACGACGCATTGGTTGTCACGACCCGGGTAAGCGGTTTCATGGTGAAAATGGTGATGATAAACCAGGGGAGCGGGGCCGACGTGATGTATCCAAACCAATTCAAAAGGCTTGGGTTAAAGAATCAGGATTTGTCGAAGTATGACACGTCATTGGTCAGATTTGATGGTAGGATGGTGATCCCTGACGGACAAATTTCCTTTCCCGTGAACATGAAAGGTAAAGAAACGGTGGTGATATTCATAATAGTCAATACGTATTCACCTTACACGGCGATTCTCGGTAGGCCGTGGATCCACGTAATGAGGGCTATTCCATCCACCTTACCTGTGAAGGTCAAATTCCCCACCGAGTAGGGTGTTACAATAGTGAAGGGAAGCCAACAAGCGGCTAGGCAATGCCTGGTGGCTGTGGTAGGCCAAAAGAATAAGCAGGATAAGTAGAAAGAAACTGACGAAAAAGCCTCTTTATAGCAATTACAGGGTCCCCAAGCGGGAACAGAGGCTAATTGTGCCAAGAAGTTAATTAGGGTGGGGATACCGAACTCTGACCGGTACTTTCAGGTAAGAGCAAGCATGGAGGATAAGGACAAGGTAGAAAAGTTGCTAATTTTTATACAGAATGTAAATGTGTTCGCGTGGAACCCGTATGAAGTGCTCGGAGTTGATCCCGAGTTCATTGTTCACAAGCTTAATGTAGACCCGTTGTTTCCACCAAAGAAGCAGAAGCAGAAGCCGAGAAGGTCGGCCAGGGAACACGTGGAGGCGGTAAGGCAGGAGGTCGGGAAGTTAAAGGAGGCCGGGGTGATCAGGGAAGTTTTCTTCGCTGAGTGGTTGGCGAATACCGTGGTGGTAAAAAAGAAGTGTTGAAAATGGAGAGTTTGCGTAAATTTCACAGATTTGAACCGAGCATGCCCAAAGGACCCATTCCCTATGCCAAAAATAGATCAATTGGTAGACGCAACTTATGGGCACCCGAGGATGAGTTTTTTGGATGCCATTCAGGGTAATCATCAAATTTCCTTGGCTGCTAAGGACCAGGAAAAGATGGCATTCATCTCTTCAGATGCAAATTATCATTACACTGTGATGCCCTTCGAATTAAAGAATGTCGGGGCAACATATCAACGAATGATGACCAGAATGTTTCAGGACAAGATCGGGTGGACAGTTGAGGTGTACATCGATGACATGGTGGTGATGTTAAGGTTTGTGCCCTAAAATCCAATTTATTGGCATGTCATAAATAATTAAATTGTTTATTTATATGAGACTATTTATGAACTAATGAGACATTATCTTAGTCCATGAGATGCATAGTATGTGATTTATGTGAAAAGTCACAGAAAGATATAAATCACAAGTTCTTTGTAAACTCATAGTTTTAGTTCGTAGTCGGTGATGAAATTGAACATTTCATCTGCGAAGACTATAACATATCAACTACGATGATTTGTCTTGATCATGGAAGTGGAGACTTCTAGTTGGTATGTTGATATGTTTTAAGAGTTAAGACATACTGAACTGGACCGCTGTGAGATTTATTATTATTCTAATGACTGTCAAATGAATAATAAATCTCACGACTTCTATTTACATCAACTCTAAATCCTGAGAGGATAATGGACCTGATCATGAGATGTAGGTTGCTTTGATATATCAGGAGTGAGATCTATTAGTTATGGTCAAAACCTCAGTATGTTAGGCAGCCGCATTTAATGTTGATGGAACATATATTTTCAAGATGGAATTCATAATCTCTTAACGGAGATATAAAATATTCCCTTGAGATAAGTTTAATGGGTTTTCTTATTCAGAGTGTTGGGCCCAACCACTTTAGTAAGGAGTTACTAAAGTATATATTTATGGAATTGGATTTCATAAATATATGATGAATAGCATAAAGGATTAAACCGGGTACTCAAGGATTAAGATGTAGTAATTTTCAAAGTGGCAGTCTATATTTATGACTTTGTATTACTACGAATATTTTAATAAAGAGGTTGAATGTATAATAAGTCTTGGAATATAATTTATTAATAAGGCCTAGAGTTCAATTATATTCTTATAGTGGTATTGAATATAATTAATGGTAACTTTGGGCTTGTCAAGAGTTGACGGAAAAGCCCAAAGCCCATTGAAGCTAGAGTCTTATTTGTTCCCTTTGGTCCCATTTCAAGCCACAAACTAAAACCCAATTGGGTAGGCCCAAAAGGCTAACCTAATTAGATAATCAGTCATTATTTAATAAGAGTTATTAAATAAAGAAACTAAGAGAATAGTTTTAACGTACGTATGATAAAAAGAAAAGAAATCAGTTTTTCTCCACAAGGAGAAGAAGAAGGATTTTTTCTTTGAGAGTCTATGTACAAAAGACTGATTGAGAGACCACACATCTTGGGCACCATGTGGAATTGAGATGAGATTAAAGGTATTCTCAAGTTTGGTTTTGAAACTCACTGCATCAAGGTACGCATCTTTTTCTTTATTCTAGAATTCATGGTTACATGTTTATCATTCATGATTGAAGTAGATCCGTTTTTTTTTTGTTGCTTCCGCTGCGTGTGTTTTTGTATGAGATACAAAAACCAGATTATTCCAACAATGGTATCAGAGCGGTCTTCAATATCATGCTTGTATAACATGTGATTGAATTTTAGAATCAAAGAAAAATGTTTTCTTGGTGATTTAATTTTCTGCAATGAAGTTTCTGCATAATTTTGTTTCAGAATCACTGTTTGTGAAAACCAGATGCCATGATTAATATATATATGATATATTGATTGTTGATTATTGATTCGGAAACCATTGCAAGGATTCGTAAAGGCAATGGTGTTTTCAATAGTTGACGCAATGGCTTTAGGTTTAAAAATATATTTATAACTGTCATGTGCGTGCACTTCGTATTGCACTGCTTGGATGTATAGTAAGACAATTTAATGTTAATTGTCTTGATGGCCATCTTGCATGTGTTATAAAGGATTCATTAAATCCGTATATTATATTTCATATGCATTGCACCACTGTGATTCTTCATTGCATGGCTTGGATGTTAATGCACCGATTGGATAAAGATATATATGGGTTCATATGCATTCAAGGCTTCATCATGAATTGATTAATATATATTAAGGTCTGAATGATGAAAGTAGCTTTTCTGCTTGCCTTGCATTATTTATTTTATGATCAAACAGTTTGGTATTGCTAGGATTATGAAATTTATTCCTAATGAAATTAGGATTGTGTTTTCAATATTTCTAGCATTATTAGGGTTCTTGATAATGATCTTGAAAACCTTAATGTTTGATCTGAAAATCTTCGTTGATAAAATCAAAAGGTGTTTTTGATGGAAGAACAATGAAGATGTCAAAACAGTTAGTTGTTTGTTCAAGAAAAACTGTAGAAAACGGCCTTAGAAAATTTCTGGAAATTCGAGTTTCACGAGTTTCGATCGAACGAAAATCACTTTCGATCGATCGAGTGAAACAGTGATTAGACTTTTTAAGGAGATTGATTTTCGATTGATAGTCGATCGATCGAATTTGTTTTTCAATCGATCGAGAGGCAATCAAGTATCAATCGAACAAGTCAGGAGGTCAAGTTCGAATTTTTAATTTTTTCGATCGATCGAGGGATACATTCGATCGATCGAAAGAAAGAAAATCAGAATTTTTTCTAAGTGTTTTCAAGTTTTTTAAGAGCAAGGTTATGTGTGATTAGATTACACATGGTTCTAACTAAAAGACCTAATGAGATCAAACATATTAGTTAAATAGAACTCTTGGTACTAAATCATTTTATGATTAATAGTCCTTAATTTATTTTAATTAGAGGTTTTTAATGAGATTAGAATTCTAATTAAAAGTTATATAGTTTCTAATGAGATTAGAATACTTTATTTAGTAAATTAAGGATAGAGTTCTATATAACTAATTTTTGATTCATTAGTGTTTAAGGAATCCTAAATAGTTTAGGACTTCCATTTTAGTTAGTGATTCTAATAAGATTAGAGTCTTCAACAAGTGCAAGGTTATTAGTTGTGATGGGATCACAATTATTTAAGAAAAACCCAAATAATAAGTGGGAGTTCTTGAAATAACCCTTTTGTTAAGTTTATTGTAATGTGAGTAGATACCTCGTCTTGACTTCGAGTCTTGCATTCCATGCGGAGGGTATTTACTTCACGGATTACAAGGTTAAACTTCTTTGTGATTGCGCGAATGTTTGTTACGCTATTGTGACGTGACATAGTTACATCACATTGAATTTAAACAATTAAACACATTTGATGTGTAGGGTTAAAATTGTGATTAGATCACAATGATTTCAAGACAATCCACTTGTTTTAAAATTTCTAGTGGGAGAGAGATTCAAGGGTTGATTCTCACGGCCTCCATTGCTGGTTTATAGTAGTGTGATTAGGCACCTCGCCTTGGCGTATATGCCTTGCTCCCTTCGAAGGGTGTTTAATTCATGGTACTACAGATTAAACTTCTTAATGATAGATGAAGTGTTTTTATTTTTTTTACATTAAGAACGACCACGCTTCCGTGGAGTTACTTGGTGACTCACATTGATTCTAGGCAATGGTGTACAATAGACTAAGTGTAATGTTAACCTCCCTTCGGAGCTATGTCATTATTACTTAGAGGCTAAAGGAAAAGCGGCAAATTATTTTTGTTTGGTAAGAGTTACCATGATAGCATTAATAATGAGAATAATTCTCGCCTTATCATAGTGATTGGTATGACCTCGCTTCCGAGGAATATTAATTGCGGGATTAGGTTGTCGTTGCACCTAGTATAGTAGGGTTTTGGGGTTCCATATTATATGGTTATGGATGCAAAATGATAATGTCCTAGTAATTAAGTTCATGGTCTCAATATAAAGTTGTCATAAATTTTGTCCTCTAGCTACTTTTTTAGTTGAATCACATTAACTAAGAAATAATTTTGGACATGATGCTTAAAGGAGCTGAAGTACATTTTCATGTTTCGATTCAGCATTGTCATAATTTCCTATACATGATGCATTTATGGAAGATAGCTTATGATATGATCATAGTCTCCATTGAAATGCTAGTATGTTATATTGGCTTCTATCTCATTTATGCTATAGCATGAGATGCAAGAGTTAGTACCAGACTTAGAATTTATATCAAGCCTAAATGAGATGTTTGGTATGAATCATATTGAGTGCTAAGAAAAGCTTAAGGAGTTCCAATTCTATGCCATTTTATGAAAATATTTTATTTTTTAAAAATGAATTGGAATTCTTGGATGTTGAGATTAAATGTTAATCTCATGTGGATATGATCAACAAGTCCTTGTTAGATTCATTTGATCAATTCAGATTGTTTTGAAAATAAATTATTTTTATATTATCTGAATTGATGTGTGAGTTCTACGCAACGGAAGACATCCTAAAAGCTAAGGCTAAGATCAACATGATTTAATTCAAATTCTTAGCTTGAACCGAAAGGTAAGGGTGATAAGAAGAGGAATTAAAATACCAAACAGTTGGACAAGTAAGTTGCCCTAGTAGTTGCCAAAAGGAAATTAGATTCAAAAGCATGACCAAAAGGAAAATGTTTATGATTTTGGTAAAGCTAAGCATTGTCCATGATTATTTTCTAGATAGAAATTTACATGTTTTACTTTTTTAAAGAGAAAGTTTTCATCCTTTGATTTTGTATGTTTTGGCACTTATGTCTAGATCTTATTAATCTAAGTGTTATTCAAGATTGGTAAATGATGGGCTTTTAGAACCATTATTTTGTTATATTCACAATCTATGAATTCTATTTAGAGGATAATAAGATCTACGGTTCCTTTTCGTTAAGGAATGAAGTTCCAATGACTTCTTTAAGTTAATGCATACATAAAGGAGGAATATGGCTCTTTCAAAGTAAAGGTAGATTGTTCTAGAAGAAAAATGTCAAAATTTGTTATAGGACAACTATAAAATACATTTAGAAATGAGATGGTTGTATTAGATACACCACAAGGCATTATTCTAGATATATAGCTAGTACACGGGTACAATATCGTAGTGGGAGGATTGTAAATTCATACTTTTGGGATAAACTTTTGAAGTCATTCCACAAGGATATGAATTTGATCCTTGGTCCTACATAAAGGCAATAGATGATATGAATATGGAATACTGATTCAAGGTTATATGAATAGAATTAGATTCTATTTAAAGTCTAGAACTTGTAGAGGCACTTAATTGCATTAAGCCTATTGTTTTCAAATAGGTCTACAAGTAAATGAGATTGATAGTTTTGAAGGTGCAAACCTTCAAAGTCAAGACTAGTGATGAAAAGATTTATTCAGAAAGAAATTGTTCGATTATGAAAAGATTTTTTCACCAATAGTCAAGTTTGACTCTATCTAGATTCGTTCATCCATTATATTTCATTTGAATGAAATATGGCAATGGATATCAAGAAAGCTTCTTTTAGTAGCAATCTTGAGGAAGACATTTATATGATGTACCTAAACTTGTACATAGCAAAGAACCAATAGTGTTTAGTATGCAAGTTGCTTAAATTCCATTTATGAACTAAAGCAAGCATATGTATCATAAAATATCATCTTTGATCAAGAAATCAAATTGTTTGATTTTGATCAAGTATTAAAAGACCTTATGCGTGTAAAGCTATATAGAATAATAAATCTCATAATGTATATTGATGACATTCTAATCATTTAGGATGATGTAGAGTTATTGTCATCAATAGAGTTTTGGTTGTCTAATCCAGTTTGATATAAAGTACTTGGGAAAGACTAGTTACATCCTAAGAATTATAATTTTGTTAAAATTCAGAAATTAGGATGTTGGGTTTATCTCAAACTGCTTAAATAGATTAGATTCTAGCCAAGTATAGCATATAATACTTCAAGAAAGGATTTCTTTCCTTTTAAGTTTGAGGTTCCTTTATAAAAGGACTATGGTCCTAAGACATATAAAAGGAAGAGCATATAGGACGGTTCCTTATATCAAATTGATAGAAAGTCTTTATGCTATGCTAAATACTAGGCTAAATGTCTATTTTGCGGTGGGCATAGTAAGCAAATATCAAGTGAATCAAAGATCACTTAATTTAGTGGGAGTAAAGCATATACTCAAATATCTTAGGAGAATGAGGGATTATATGCTTGTCCACAAAAGTGAAGTTTTGATGGTTACTGGATGTACAAATACTGACTTGTAGTTTGATTGTGATTCATGAAGTTGGACTTCAAGATATGTGTTCATCCTAGGTGGTGAAGATACACATTAAGCATAAGTATCATCTCATAAGAGAGATATGAGTACGTGAGTAGTAGTAGTAGTAGAAAGGATAATTTATGCAATAAATCTGGCTGAAACTTGTTTCCAAACCTTGCCTTAGAGTGACTTTGAATTACTCTAAAGGGAGATAAGTGTCGGATATATGATAAATTGTCTTTGAGGGCAAGTGAGAGATTGTTAGGGTTTGTGCCCTAAAATCCAATTTATTGGCATGTCATAAATAATTAAATTGTTTATTTATATGAGACTATTTATGAACTAATGAGACATTATCTTAGTCCATGAGATGCCTAGTATGTGATTTATGTGAAAAGTTACAGAAAGATATAAATCACAAGTTCTTTGTAAACTCATAGTTTTAGTTCGTAGTCGGTGATGAAATTGGACATTTCATCTGCGAAGACTATAACATATCAACTACGATGATTTGTCTTGATCATGGAAGTGGAGACTTCTAGTTGGTATGTTGATATGTTTTAAGAGTTAAGACATATTGAACTGGACCGTTGTGAGATTTATTATTATTCTAATGACTGTCAAATGAATAATAAATCTCACGACTTCTATTTACATCAACTCTAAATCCTGAGAGGATAATGGACCTGATCATGAGATGTAGGTTGCTTTTATATCAGGAGTGAGATCTATTAGTTATGGTCAAAACCTCAGTATATTGGGCAGCCGCATTTAATGTTGATGGAACATATATTTTCAAGATGGAATTCATAATCTCTTAATGGAGATATAAAATATTCCCTTGAGATAAGTTTAATGGGTTTTGTTATTCAGAGTGTTGGGCCCAACCACTTTAGTAAGGAGTTACTAAAGTATATATTTATGGAATTAGATTTCATAAATATATGATGAATAGCATAAAGGATTAAACCGGGTACTCAAGGATTAAGATGTAGTAATTTTCAAAGTGGCAGTCTATATTTATGACTTTGTATTACTACGAATATTTTAATGAAGGGCTTGAATGTATAATAAGTCTTGGGATATAATTTATTAATAAGGCCTAGAGTTCAATTATATTCTTATAGTGGTATTGAATATAATTAATGGTAACTTTGGGCTTGTCAAGAGTTGACGGAAAAGCCCAAGGCCCATTGGAGCTAGAGTCTTATTTGTTCTCTTTGGTCCCATCTCAAGCCACAAACTAAAACCCAATTGGGTAGGCCCAAAAGGCTAACCTAATTAGATAATCAGTCATTATTTAATAAGAGTTATTAAATAAAGAAACTAAGAGAATAGTTTTAACATACGTATGATAAAAAGAAAAGAAATCAGTTTTTCTCCACAAGGAGAAGAAGAAGGATTTTTTCTTTGAGAGTCTATGTACAAAAGACTGATTGAGAGACCACACATCTTGGGCACCATGTGGAATTGAGATGAAGATTAAAGGTATTCTCAAGTTTGGTTTTGAAACTCACTGCATCAAGGTACGCATCTTTTTCTTTATTCTAGAATTCATGGTTACATGTTTATCATTCATGATTGAAGTAGATCCGTTTTTTTTTTTTTTTTGTTGCTTCCGCTGCGTGTGTTTTTGTATGAGATACAAAAACCAGATTATTCCAACAGGTGAAAAGCAAACAAGAAGCGCAGCATTTAGAGGATCTGTGGGGGGTGTTCGAGGTGCTTTGGCAACACAAGCTGCGCCTAAATGCAGACAAGTGTGCCTTCAGAGTGGGGGCTGGTAAGTTTTTAGGTTATTTGATCTCCTGCCGAGGGATCGAGGTCGACCTCGATCATATCAATGCAGTAGAGCGCCTTGAGTCGTCAAGCAATCCAAAGGAGGTACAGATCATGATCGGAATGTTGGCTGCCCTCAATCGGTTCATTTCTAAATTCGCCGATCGCTACTGTCCATTCTACCAATTGCTGAAGAAATGGAGGGGATTCCAATGGACTGAGGAGTGTGAGAGGGCTTTCTAAAACTTGATGGGATACTTGACGCGGGGGCCTGTGCTGGCAGCCCCAGAGCCCGGAGAGGACTTGTTTATGTATCTCTTAGTGTTTGACCATGCCATGAGTGCTGTGCTTTTAAAAGACCAAAGGATACAACAACCCATGTATTATATTAGCAAAACCATGGTCGACGCTGAGACAAGGTGCTTGCCCCTGGAGAAGTTGGCACTGGCGTTAGTGCATGCTACAAGGAAGTTGCCCCAATATTTTCAAGCTCATACTAGCTACGTTCTGACCGAGCATCCCCTGCAGTCATTGTTAAAGAGATCGGATTTCAAGGGCTGGATAGCTAAATGGGGGACCCGGCCAAAATCCTTTGATATAAGATACAGGCCAATGAGTGCGGTGAAGGGCCAAATTCTTGCTGATTTTGTTGCAGAGTTCTCGCCAAAAAACGAGGGGGAGATGGTCTGCCATGTAGAACGTCGCCGGTGGAGGGTTTTTTTTGGACGGAGCATCGAGCGTTGTGAGGGCTGAAGCTAGGGTTATCATCATTACTCCAGAAGGAGTACGATTAGAGCACTCTTTTAGATTGGGGTTTAGAGCCTCCAACAATGAAGTTGAGTGCGAGGCCTTGCTTGTTGGATTGAGAACCATTTTGGGTATGGGCGCTCACAATGTTGAAATTTATTCGAATTCCAAGCTGATCGTAAACCAAGTGCAAGGTAGTTTTGAGGCCCAGGATTCCCGAATGAAAGCTTATTTACAAATGGTAAAGCAAGTTATGAACAAGTTTTGTACCGCAAAGGTGGCCCAAGTATCCCAAACGCAGAATCGACATGCTGATTCACTAGCTACGTTGGCATCATCAATGATTAGGGAGGTGCCTCGATTAATTAAGGTAGAACTTATTGAAGAACCAAGTATTAATGCGACAACTAGTGTTGATAATGCCGGAGTTGAGGTGGCTAGGATTTCAAAGGCCAGTACATGCTGGATGGACCCGGTCATTGTGTTCTTAGCCGAAGATCGAGTTCTAGATGACAGAAAGGAGGCTGACAAGGTCCACCGAATGGCTGCTTGGTACTGGCTGTCATCAGATCGCAAGTTATACCAAAGGTCTTTCAGCGGCCCATATCTTCTGTGTTTGCATCCCGAGAAGGTGGGTGAGCTCTTGGCCGAGCTGCATGATGGAGTTTGTGGCGGTCATGTAGGGGGACATTCATTGGCATACCGAGTAATGACTCAGGGATTTTGGTGGCCTTAAATGCAAAAAGACGCTACCGAGTATGTACGTAAGTGCGAACAGTGCCAAAAGCATGCCCCTTTAATCCACCAACCAGCAGGTCTTCTGAATCCGGTGAGTAGTCCATGGCCCTTTACACAATGGGGGCTGGATATCCTCGGCCCATTCCCCTGTGCAAAGGGCAATATGAGGTTTGTATTAGTAGTTGTTGATTATTTCACCAAGTGGGCAAAAGCAGAGGCTTTAGCTAATATTCAGGACGTGGACGTCAAAAAGTTTGTATGGAAGAATATAGTCACAAGGTTCGGGGTACCAGACTCACTGATATTTGACAATGGACTGTAGTTTAACAGCAGGGCTTTTCGTGAATTCTGCAGTGATCTTGGCATCAAAAATAGGTACTCCACCCCAGCATACCCATAGAGCAATGGCCAGGCCAAAGCCATTAACAAAGTGATTGGAAATGGATTAAAGAAAAGGCTAAATGGTGCAAAATGAAGGTGGGCCGAGGAGCTACCGAACGTTTTGTGGGCATACCGGACAACGCTGAGAAGGTCTACAAGAGAAACTCCATTCGCTCTCACATACGGGACAAAGGCCGTAATACCAACCGAGATCAACCTATGCAGTGCGCAGGTTACTGAATTTGACCCTGCTCGGAACGACAAGCTGCTGGTACAGCAATTAGATTTATTGGAAGAATACCGAGAATCTACGACTATATGTTTAGCCGAGTACCAACAAAAGCTGGCTCAATGCTACAACAGGGACGTAAAGACCAAGGCATTCAACACTGGGGACCTAGTTCTATGAAGAGCTGTAGGAAATATGTGGGATGCCAATGCCAAGAAATTGGCCCAGTCCCAGGAAGGCCTTTATAGGGTAATCGCAATTGCAGGCATAGGATCATATTACTTGGAAGATTTAGATGAGAGGCCACTTCCTCGGCCTTGGATTGTTCATAACTTAAAAAAGTTTTATCACTGATTGAGTGTATGCCGAGATGCCAATTAAATGTAATTATATATGTACGTTTCACTAATCACTAATCAGTATGACGGTAGCTATTTGTGCAAGTCCATTTAAGCTTATCATTATTATCACCAGCTAACATATACACATAGAGCCACAAAGGATAAAAGAGCTTATTCTATCCCAAGGACAGAAACTTGTCCTCGGTTCGATCTTCATCACTGGGCGGGTAGAAACATTAACTTTAAATTCCTAAGGACAGAAACATGTCCCCGATTCAATCTTCATTGTCAGGCAGGTAGAAACCTTAGCCTAAAATTTCCTAAGGACGAAAACCTGTCCCCGGTTCGATCTTCATTGCCGGGCAGGTAGAAACCTTAACCTAAAACTTCCTAAGGATAAAAACCTATCCCTGGTTCGATCTTCATCACCAGGCAAGTAGAAACCTTAACTTAAAATTCCCTATGTGCAGAAACCTGTCCCTGGTTTTGTATTCATCACCGAACAGGTGGGAACCTCAATCTAAAATAAACCGAGGATGTGCCCCGGGTTTAATCTTCATTGCTAAGTGTTCCTAACAACGTTCTAATAAAACTCCCGGCAGTAGAAGCCTTCATGACCGATCAGCTTCACACCAGGTAAGGAGTTGCTCTTACACTTAAGAAATTTCCTTGGGCTCTTTCCAACCACTACATTAGGTGAAATGACGGCCGCTTGGGGTACTTGGCTAGTTTTAATGACGAGTAAGGGGCAAACAAAAATAACCATACCAATAAAACAATAAATTACACGATGCTTGCCCTTCATAACCAAGTAATAAAGCATTTAAAACAAATAAAGGACGAATAAAATTTAGTAAATTGTCTTCGTTACCACAACCTGGTAACCCTAGGAAAGATAATGTCAAAGTTAAAAGAAGAAAAGTAAAGAAAATTGTTCAGTCACCACAACCCGGTGACTAGGCAATACTAGGGGAATTAAAGGCAGGTACAGAAGAAAAAGGGAAAAGACTAAGGTTAAAAGGCGTTAAAGTTTGGAAAAGCTGAACTATGTCATCTGCGATTTGTCCCGCAGCATCCTCGGTGGTTAGTCTTTGGGTCTCATCATGCCTTGGGACATTGAGATTGCTGGTAACTTCCATATCAGGATTCTCTACATGAGTATCAATAGCTTCCACCAATGCCCTCATGCTAGGAGTGTCCTCGTCATCGGCGGCTTCAGCCTGACTTTGGACCAGGATAGTAACAATAGGACAGGGCATCTTTTCCAAATTCCACAATTGTGAATCCTCGAGAACTCCTGCTGCTTGAAAGGCAGCCAACCAGCCTTCCTCGTACCCCTGAGCCCGAGCTTGAAGAACGACGGGTTCAACGAAGTTCTCAGCGTCCGTGAACCCTTCGTCATACCACTTGGTCTCGCAGGCCTCCAAAGCTGCCCTAAGGTCAGCAACTTCTCCGGCATGAGCCGAGTTCAGACTTTCAGCCTTCGCCAACTTTATCTCGGCTTCCCCCAGTCTCGCTTCCATATTAGCTAGCTTTTTCTCAACTAGTTGCTGAGTCGTCTCTGAAGACTACGCCTTCTGTTCCGCCATCTTAGCTTCCTTAACCCTCTCCCGGGCCATGTGAATGGCAACATCCTTAAGCGCCTTCTCCCATTTGGCATCTTCAGCAAGCTCGCTTGCGCTCTCGCCGAGTATATGAGTAAGTTGCGTGGCCTGACAATATCACCAAATCCAAGTTTGGAAAATGTAAGGAAAAGAGGGAAGAATGAGGGAATTGTTCATACAATGAAATAAATGAAAAGCAGTGTAGAAGAGCTTATCACAATGGAATGCCATTATAGCCGCCGTACAATGGAGCCCTCGGAACCTTCAGACCAAAATCGCACATCCTCGGGCAACAGCAAGCCATTCACTAAACTCTCAGCGACTCTCCCTTCCTTACCTTGAGCCCACATTTTCACACTTTCTGTGGCCGGCAAAGGCTCACCACTGAGCATGAAAGTAGGCCGCCAGTTAGGCACAGCCCATGAAGAAGACGCGGCTTCGAACCTACCCGGAGCCACGGGTTGAGTGCCGCTCACCGGTTCCTGGATTACAATCCTATTGGAGGGACGGCGGGGTCTTGATGGGTGCCTTAATCGTCGTTCTGACCAGGGGATCATATAAACGCTGCTTTTTCTTTTGCCGGCCGGAAGGAGGAGGAGGAAGGGGTGTATGGTCCTTCGGGTGGGCTTGCTGAGGCCGGGCCAAAGGTTGTGCGTTAGACAAAAACCGATCGGTGGTTAACTTCTTTCTAGTTACCATTTCTACTTCCTCTTCGTCTGCAGCTACTTCTTGCTCAGCTGCTTGTTCTTCGGCCCTTTGTGCTTGGCCCTCAACAGGAACGTGTGCCTGTTCCCTCAAAGCTCGGGAAAGACGTTCAGTTGATTTGTCCCTAACCGGGGAGAGATCTCCCGCAATTACATAATTAGGACCATGGTTTCGGGCTTTGCCGGTAGTCCATGAAGGGGGGAGAAAGTTGGTGTGCTAAACGTCAATATAAGATAATAGTGGGTTATTAACCGTAAGGGCATGGCTGAAAGGTTGCCAAGTCTTGTACACGGGATTGCAACCGAGTATGAGGTACGACACTCAGAGCTGTTCGTTTGTATGAACAAAGATTTCGGACCTAAGTATGAAGTTTAGGTCCCTGACGTGGACAACCCTATACCTACTTCAACAAAACCACAGTAAGTCAATATTCAGATAAGTAAAATAGCTGCATAAAAAAAATTTAAATTAAATTACAAACAAGTTAGAGATCGGTACTAATGGAATTAAAGATGAACGCAGCAGAAAAGTAAGTTTTGAAACGGATCTACTTTATTCGATATTGATAATATGCATAAAGTAAATTTCAGAATTTGAGAACAAGAGATCATACCTTGAAGCGGTGAATTTCAAAACCGAAGATTGAAGCACTCGGAAATACTTTTAATTTTCACTTCAATTCCACTAACGCCCAAGATGTGTGGTCTCTCAATTGGTAACAAATGGATTATTAGAGAGTGACTTTCACTCACTTCCACACCATTACAATGATGTTTTTCTTACCAATAAAATTCTGTACGTTTTTCCCTTTGTATCTACCAATATATCTAATTGGGCTAGCCTTTTGGGCCTTACCAATTGGGCTTAAGTGTGTGGCTTGGAGTGGGACCAAAAAAGGACCAATAAGACACTAACTCCAATGGGCCTTGGGCTTTTCTGTCAACTCTTGACAAGTCCAAAGTTACCATTAACTATATTTAATACCACTATATAAATATAGTTGCACTCTAGGTCTTATCTATATATTATATCCCAAGACTTTATTATACATGCAACCCCTTCATAAAATATTTGTAATAATACAAAGTCATTGAAGTAGACTGCCACTTTGTAAATTACTACATCTTAATCCTTGAGTACCCGGTTTAATCCTTTAAGTTATTCATAATATATTTATGAAAACTAATTTCATAAATATATACTTTAGTAACTACTAAAGTGGTTAGGCCTAACTCTCTGAATAACAAACCCATTAAACTTATCTCAAGGGAATATTTTATATCTCCGTTAAGAGACTATGAATTCCATCTTGAAAATATATGTTCCATCAACACTAAATGTGGCTGCCCAATATATTGAGGTTTTGACCATTACTATAGATCTCACTCCTGATATATCAAAGCAACCTACACCTTATGATCAGGTCCATTATTCTCTCAGGATTAAGAGTTCATGCAAATGTAAGTCGTGAGATTTATTATTCATTTGACAATCATTAGGCAAATAATAAATCTCACAGCAGTCCAGTTCAATATGTCTTAACTCTTAAAACATATTAACACATCAACTAGAAGTCTCCACTTCCATGATTAAGACAAATCATCGTAGTTGATATGTTATAGTCTTCGCAAATGGAATGCCTAATTTCATCACCGACTACGAACTATAATTCTGAATTTACAAAGAACTTGTGATTTATATCTTCTGTGACTCTTCACATAAATCACATACTATTGCATCTCATGGACTATATGATAATATCCGAATATTCATGTTACCATTATTTCAGATAATAATAAAACAAATTTATTAAACATAATATTAAGTCATACATAATGTCTAACACAATGTCACACTTAATATCATACATAGCGTCATTCAATAGGATTTAAGGGCACTAATCCTAACAGGTACGAACCCACTTCGCGCCGTGAAAGGGGGCAGGGGATTTCACCAGCAAACCAATTGCCGCGCACCCAAACAAACTCCCCGACAGAATTCCTATTGGAGTCTGGTAGGCACGAAATGAGTTGTACCCTCATATCTCTAACCTTTAAGTAGTAGTTAGAGTTCTTATTCCCACACAGACTGTACATGTAGTTTATGTCATGGTGGTCTAATTATAAACCGAACACTTGGTTTAACCTACTAATATAACTAACTACCAGGTAAAAATTGGGAGGTAGTTGGTCGGGGCACAGCCCATAGTACCTAAGGGCACTGAGTAGAAGCGGGTCCACGGGAAACCTAACCCTACCCTCCAGAATTGACATTAAAGGGAAGAATGCAGTATTGGACCCTTTGTGGAGAGCAATTTCACTCTCGTGGCAATATGCCACTTCCACATCATTGGGAATACTGAAATTTTGCCTAAAAGTGGCTAAGGACGCCTCAGTGTTCAAAAGGTAAGCATAACCCATCTTAAACTTTAAATGTGAAGAATGAAGTTTGAGGAAAGAAACTAAAGTAACAGAAGGAGGCAGAGAACTTACTTTGGGCTAAAGGGAAGGAAGAGACTCTAGGTTGATGAATAAGTGCGTAGACGAATGCACGGCAGGAGAGAGGACTCAGAGAGTGAGGAGTGAAAAGTGGAGAAGTGATTCAGAATGAAGAATTTATAGAAGCCAGAGGGGAGAGAGTAAATGCCACCTAATAAATGAGGCGCAGGAAACTCTACAAGTCCTATCACAACCATCACATGCGCGCAGCCTCGGTTCGCAAACCGTCAGGTAATGATCACGGTAAAACCAACCGTCAAATATGACGCGTCTTTTGAGGGCACATTAATTAGCCTCTCAACCACCAAATGCATATCGATTGAGCTACTCAAACAACAGCTGTATCCGGGGACTCCTTGATTTGTCCTCGGGCGTTGCGCACGAATCAAGAGGGGCTAATGTACGGCACCAGGCCCTCAGGGCCATCTGGATCTGGGGCCCAAACTCTACAGAATGGCCCGAGGACACTGGTACCCCTGTCGAAAGTTGGGCTTAAGGCCCATTAGGGATACAAGTGTATACCCTATGACCTTATGTTCAACTTAGAACCTATTGGCCGGTTATTGAAGTATTTGCTCATTAATCCACAACTGGGAACGTGACCGGCAAAACTCATTCCCAACAAAGTGCAAATGCTCGGTAAGACCATGTCCCGGATGCTTGGCAATGCCTTGAGTGGTGCCGCTGCCGAGCATCTTCCTCCAGAAGGAACTAGTTCCAATGCCACTCTCACCAAGCATCCACTTAAAGATAACAACATTGGACCCTTTAAACCACTAACTACAAGAGTAATCATGGCACCCTACTAACTGTAACGCTATAAATAAAAGAAGCTGAGGAAGGAGAAGGGGTTGGTGATTTTTGGTGGAGAGTTGAGAGGAGAACCAGAAGTACAAAAGGAGAGTTATAAAAGTAAGAAGGTAGTATTACAAAGGTTGGAAAGAGATAGTTGGGTCTCTTGGTAAGAAGTGCCCAAGGTAGGAATTTCAAAGCCCACACTACAAATATATTGTGAGCCCACGAGTGAGTAGGCCCTCTAAGCCCATTTTGGGTGCACACAAGACTATTTATAAATGAACTAATGGACATTATCATAGTCCATGATATGTATTATATGTGATTTATGTAATTTAATTATAGAAGATATAAATCACAAGTTCCTTGTAAACTCAAAATATAGTTCGTAATCGGTGATGAAATTGGGTGTTTCATCTGCGAAGGTTATAACACATCAACTAAGATGGTTGTCTTGATCTTGGACGTGGCGAGTTCTAGTTGATGTGTTGATGTGTCTTAAGTGTTAAGACATATTGAACTAGACCGCTGTAAGATTAATTATTCAATCAACAACTGTCACCTGAATAATTAATCTCACGATTTCTAATTTCATAAACTCTCAATCCTAAGAGGATAGTGAACCCGATCATGAAATGTAGGTTACTTTGATATATTAGGAGTGAGATCTAATATTGATGGTCAATACCTTAGTATGTTGGATAACCACATATAGTGTTGAGGAAACATATATTCTCAAGATGGAATCCATAATCTCTTTTTATAGAGACATGAAATATCCTCTTAAGATAAGTTTAATGGGAACTGGTTATTTAGGGCATTCACTTTAGTATGAAGTTACTAAAGTTTATATTTATTGAAATCCGATTTCAATAAATATGAATAACTAAAAAATTAAACCGGGTACTTAAGGATAAAATAGTTGTTTACAAAATGACAGTTCATTATGACTTTGTTCACTATGGATATTTCATGGAGGGGTCAAATGATATCATTATAGTCTTGGGATATAATTTATTAATAAAGCCTAGAGTGCAATTATATTTATATAGAGGTATTATATATAATTAATGGCAACTTTGGACTTGTTAAGAGTTGACAGATAAGTCCAAGGCCCATTGGAGCTAGAGTCTTTTTAGTTCCCTTTGGTCTTATCTTAAGCCACAAACTAAAATCCAATTGGGTAGGCCCAAAATGCTAACCCAATCAGATAATCAGTTTTTATTTAATAAGAGTTATTAAATAAAGTAACTACCAAGGTAGTTAGAATGTATGTATAATGAAAAGAAAAGAAAACAGTTTTTCTTTACAATGAGAAGAAGAAGAACTTTCTTTGAGAATCAACGTACATAAAGACTGATTGAAAGACTACTCTTTTCGGGCACCATGTGGAATTGGGATGTTGATTAAAGGTATTCTCAAGTCTTGGTTTTGAATTTCGCTGCATCAAAGTATGCTTTCTATTCTTTGTTCTAGAATTCAAGGTTACATATTATCTCTTATGAATGAAGTAGATCTGTGTTTGTTGCTTCCGCTGTGTATTTGTATGAGATGTAAAACTAGTTTTTCCAACAATTGGTATCAGAGCGGTCTTCAATATCATGCTTGTATAACATGTGATTGAGTTTTAGAATTAAAGAAAATAATTTTCTTGGTGTTTTTATTTTTTGTAGTAAAGTTTCTGCATAATTGTGTCTTTGACTATATGCCATGTTTTATATATGCGATATGTGTGTGTGTATATATATATATATATATAATGGTTCGTGTTATTCCATGAAGCCCATGATCATGTCTTTTGTTTATGGTGCCGTGTCATGCTTTTATATTCATGGAATCCATATGTTATCAGGATTGAAGTGCTTTATATGTTATCCAGATTGATAACCTTGGATTGATTTTAAATAAGATTCAAGGCCTAATTTCATTCAGATTGATAATATATAGGATTCATGGCCTAATATATATACACACACACACACTTATATTGATACTCTCATGTTCATGCTAGAATTAAAGTTTTTTGGTTACTGGTTAAAATCCTTTAATGAAATTTATTCCTAATGAGATTAGGATTATGTTTTCAAGGTTTCTAGCATTATTATGGTTCTTGATCTTGATATTGAAAACCCTAATGTTTGATCTACAAATCTTTGTTGATAAAATCAAAAGGTGTTTTTGATGGAAGAACAATGAAAATGTCAAAAACGGTTACCAGAAAATTCTGAGAAAAATTCAGTTTTGCGAGTTTGGATCGATCAAGAATTCCTTTTGATTAATCAACTTGATCGAAGAGGAATTAAGAACCGATCGATTCAGGCAGAAACTCTATTATGAAATTCTTCATTGTCTCGATCAATCGAGAATCCCTTTCAATCGATCGAATGTTCTTTTCGACTGATTGAATAGGAATTAAGAATTGATGGAATGAGACAATGACTTTGTGATGTATTTCTTCATTTTTTTCGATCGATCGAGGAAAAGATTTGACCAATTGAAGGTACTAAATTTTGAATTTTCACTTACTTTTTGATTAAGTGATAAAATTTTGATAAAAGGCAAGGTTGTGTGTAATGAGATTACACATGTTTCCATATAAAGTGTTTAATTTTTATAGTCCTTAAAAGTTAAGGACATTTATTAAGCATTATCTAACTAAAAGACATAATAAGATCAAAGATGTTAGTTAAATAGAACTCTTAGTCCTAATTTGTTTAGGACCTCTCTTTTAATAAACATTCTAATGAGATTGGAATTGTTTATGATTAAAAGTCCTTAATTTATTTTAATTCGAGGTTTTTAATGAGATTAAAATTCTAATTAAAGTTATATAGTTTCTAATGAGATTAGAATATTTTATCTAGTAAATTAAGGATAGAGTTCTTTATAACTAATTTTTGATCCATTAGGGTTTAAGGAATCCTAAATAGTTTAGGACTTTCCATTTTAGTTAGTGACTATAATGAGATTAGAGTTTTCAACAAGTGCAAGGTTATTAGTTGTGATGAGATCACAATTATTTAAAGAAAAACCTAAATAACAAGTGGGAGTGCTGAAACAACCTTTTGGTTAAGTTTATTGTAATGTGAATAAATACTTTGTCTTGTTTTTTAGCATTGGATTCCATGTGGAGGATATTTACTTCACGGATTACATGATTAAACTTCTTTGTGATTACGCGAATGTTTGTTACGCGAATGTTCGTTACGCTACTGTGACGTGACTTAGCCAGATTACATCAAATTTAAACAATTAAACATGTTTGATGTGTAGGGTTAAAATTGTGATAAGATCACAATGATTTAATGACAATCCACTTTTTTTTTTTAAATTTCTAGTGGGAGAGAGATACAAAGGTTGGATCTCACGGCCTCCATTATCGGTTCATAGTAGTGTGGGTAAGCACCTCGTCTTTGCGTATATGCCATGCGATCCCAAAGGAGGGTGTTTGCTTCATAGTACTACAAGATTGAACTTACCCATTTAAAGTAGTGTGAACAAGCACCTTGTCTTGGCATATATGTCTCGCGATCCTAAAGGAGGGTGTTTTGTTTCATGGTACTACAAGTTTAAACACTATAAGGGAGATGAAATGTGGCTACACATGATTCTAGATAACGGTGTACACTAGAGTAAGTGTAATGTTAATCTCCCAAAGGAGCTATGTCAGTATTACTTAGAGGCTAAAGGAAGAGCGGCAAATTATTTTTGTTTGGTAAGAGTTACCATGATAGCATTAATAATGAGAATAGTTCTCGCTTGATCATAGTGGTTGGTATCCAATCTATGTTGAGGAATATTAATTGCGAGTTTAGGTTGTCGTTGCACCTAATATAGTATGGTTTTTAAGTTCCATACTATATGGTTATGGATGCAAAATTATAATGTCCTTGTATTTATGTTCATAGTCCCAAAATAAAGTTGTCATAAATTTTTGTTCTCTAACTACTAATTTAATTGAATCACATTAACTAAGAAATAATTTTGGACATGGTGCTTAAAGGAGCTGAAATACATAAATATGTTTCGATTCAGTATTGTCATAATTTCCTATACATGATGCATTTATGGAAGATAGCTTATGATGTGATCATAGTCTCCATTGAAATGCTAAAATGTTATATTAGCTTCTATTTCTATTGTACTACAGCATGAGATGCAAGAGTTAGTACTAAAATTAGGCTTTATATTAAGTCTAAATGTGATGTTTGGTATGAATCATATTGAGTACTAAGAAAGGCTTAAGAAGTTCTAATTCTATATTATATTATGAAAATGTTTTATTTTTTAAATGAATTGGAATTCTTGGATGTAGAGATTAAATGTTAATCTCATATGGATATTGAAAGTTCAAAATGGGTATACAACACCCTTGAACGTTTAGACCCCAAATATAAAATTACCAATTCAAGCTTTATATCAAATAGTTAATGTGCGGAATATGATAACAAGCTTATAACAGAATTGATAACGATCTAAGCCAAATATAAACACATCCACAACAGTAAATATAAGGCAAAGATAAAGGAAGGAAGATGCAAACACTCAGACAACACACGATGTGTTATCGAAGAGGAAACCGAAGCCCTCAGCGTAAAACCTCTCCGCCGCCCTCCAAGCGGTCAAATAATCCACTAGAAAATGTAGTTGGGATGCATGAACAGCAATAGACCCGCAAAGCCTAATCTACCCAGGTACCTAAGCCTTCCAAGCTTCTTGCTCCAACGAGGTTGCACTGAACCTTTTTCTTTTCTAGCTTACCGGATTCCGCTAAAAGACCATATTATCAACCAATATAGATTGGTTTATTTCTTAACTGCTTCCCAACAGTACCAAATAGACCTTCTCATAGACGTGGGTGTGGTGAGATAAGGATTTGGCTAAAGGCCTCTCAAGGGTATAACAATGGAGAGGAAGAGAGTAGAGGAATTTGTAGAGTCTCTAAGGTTAAGATTGTGGATGAATCAATCTTGTATTTCTCTAGGGTTTCTCTCACAAAATTCTCTCTGGAAGCTCTCTTAATATGGTGGGTATAAGGGTATATATATAGTAGGGTGAGAAAGGAATGCAAAACGCCAGTTTTTGCCAAACAGGGCATTTTGGCGACTTGACCTTAAGTCGCGAGTTCAAGCCGCGAGCTAACGGCCTGGCCAGCCTGAGACTTTTGTCCTGTAGTGCGACAGCTAGTGCGACTCTTCAGCTTCTGGCATGCTTGGCACGTGTGCAAACTTTTGGCGACTTGCAAGCCGCGACTCACCCGCGAAATCCAGTTGCGAGACTCTGTTTTTCTTGTACACTCTTGAGTTTTTCTTCACATCTTCTCACACACTACCCTTACAATTTTTCCACCTAAATATAGGGTTACTAAGTGCTAAATTACAAGCAAATTGGTCATGGAATAAAGCCAATAAGATGGTTGATTAAATTCAACCTTGCAATCTCCCCCTTTGGCTATTCCGTGACAAAATCCTACAATAGACTTTAGACTTAAAACGTGAGTTGGGAATAGTTGAACAAAACTCACTCACACCTAACTCTAGATTCTGTAAAGCCCTTGAACATATGAATAAGTAACTCCTGAAACACAATAACATAGCAATATCATTGTATGCAGAAAACTTGATATGCATATGGAGCAAAAGAAGCATGATCAAGCAAAAATTAACTTAAGCATTAAAGCAATAATTCATGGCAAGATCAAAAACAGTAGTCACTTAAGCAAAAGTGATTACTATGTTCATTCACACAAGGAATGAACATCTGGACATGCAAAGTGATAAGCTCAATTGAAGAGTATCATTTGCAAGTCCAACACTCAACCAATGCATATAAACATATATGCATCTAGAAACAATCCTACAAGGGCACAAGAGTGTTGTACTTAAGATAATGCAAAGCATTAACAAGTACTAAAGCACAATGCATAAAGGTTGCATAAGCAAAGTATTGCAAATACATGGCACAAACCATAAAAGCCTACAAAATATGCATAAGTGCATGGAAACAAACCCTTAAAGCTTACAAAAGCAACAATGGGTACAAAACAGATAAAACAATGTTGAATAATTGAATAACATCATTATATATAAATAATTACCATAGTTTCACACCATCCAAAAGCTGTGAGTATAAACCAAACAAAAACCATAGTGTACCACAAGTTTTCTAAAAGTACCACAAGTAGTTTTCCAAAAGTATAAAACAAGTGTACCACAAGTTTTCCCAAAAGTATAAAACCATATAGCAAGGATAAAAAAAACTAAAACAGTAACTATGCAACTATAAAACCACTCCCCCTTTCAGTATGCACCCTCATTTTCAAGATTAAGCCCTTTCTCCCCCTTAAGCCGCTCTCCCCCTTTTTTGCACGAATAGCTAAAGGTTGTCTTCGAGCTTCTGTTGGATGTTATCTAATTGTAACTCAATGGTTCCGAGACGCATTTGAGTTTGACTGTGAAAGGAGTTGAGAAGTCGTTCCAAATCAGAAATCCGCTGAAATACATTCTCAATGAAGTGACTTTGTTTGGGAATTTGGAATCCTGGAGGAATAGAAGGGGTGCTGGTTGACTGTACAGGAATAGCTGTAGCATGAGCAGATGGAGATGCCTGAGTGGATGGTTCACTCTTAGGTTTCTTTGAGGAGTGACTCTTGCTTGCTTGGAGGGAGTACAGAGATAATGCTCGAGGATGAGATAAGAATTTCTCATCAGATGAAGGACTAACACCTTCACGAAGAACAATCTTCATGACTAGACTGCAGAATGGAAGGATTGTTCGTGTTGCTGAACGAGCCGATGTTTTCCCAATGATTTGGAATATATGAGCACAAATGTCAATTGGGGCACCAGTAATAAGATCACACAGAAATTGAGCCCTTCCAAGATTGATGAAGGTAGTATTTGACAGAGGGTAGAGATTGAAGAACATGATCAGCTTCAAAGTTATGAGTTCGGGTGAAAACAATGCAGTGCTTATTGATGACCCTGTGCTTCCCACCTCATGTTCATTCCCAAGAACTTGGAGAATGTCTTGTGCCCGAAGCACTCTGTCATCGTATGGAGTTCGATCCACATTACTTGGTCTGGAGATGCTAAGTACCTTTGCAATGTAGTCTGCATTTAGGATAAACTCTGTTCCTCGTACCCAGCATTTCAACTCTACACCTATGAATTTGGCATTGGAGTAGAATTCCTTAACCATTTCTTCAGTTGGGTCCTCAAAATTTCCAAAAAGATTAGCCCAATCTCTGTCTTTAAAGATGTTGGGGATAAAAGTTGCCCCTAGGGTATCAAACTTGACGACTCGTTTCACAATGGGAGAAGACTTTTTGAAGATATCTGTGTAGGTCTTTGAGTCAGTAGGAGTCCTGAATCTCTCAATGATAGTGTCCCTGGAAGACTTGGACGATAATCGTGTCTGTTTGGCAACTGGGGTTGACGAATCATCATGTACAATACTTTTGCCTATGGATGAACAACGGGTTAACTGCAACACAGCAGACACACAGAAACAAATCAAATACAATACCACAAGAGGCAACCATTAGATTGATTAGTTTCAATTATAAGGCAGTTAAAAAGAAATGTACTCAGAAAGGACCAAGAGACAAAGAAGCAAGATAGATGAGAAGGAAGTGAGCATGAACACCCTACTGCAACATAACATAATGCTAATTCACACAACACTCAAGAAACTTGAACAACCCACAAACCGCATTCAGAGAGACCCATAGAAAACCTCCAAACCCATATGACCAATGAGAAATGATGCTATCAAAGACCATGCTCAGAACAAAAACAAGCAATAATATGCATTAACAAGATAGTTCACTCATCAACAAGAGAAAAACACTATACAAACAAACAAACTCAACATTTTGGGCAAACCCATGTCAGAACACAATATAACGTAATACATAAATGCAACAATCAAAAATAAGAAACTGAACATCAGAACATAAAGAATAAAGTAAAGGAAGGAAAACCATACCTTTTTCTTGGTGTTTGATGAAGACATGATGAAAAAAATGGAATCTTTTTCAGTGAGAAACGGAGTGTTTGAGTGAGAGAATGAAGAAGACAATGAACAGTCACTGATATTCGAGAGAAAAACTGAAAAGTTTTTGAAAAATTATCTTTAAAACGCAAAATACGCGTTTTTCGCGACTTGAACAAGTCGCCAGTTAGTCGCTAGGGTAAGCCATGAAACACTGTGAAGGTAAGAAATTTGAAAATTTCATTAAGTGTTTTTCGCGACTGGAAGATCTACCCGCAACGGAGTCGCAAGCTAAGCCGCGAAAATCTCTGAGTAACCCTTGCGATTGGACCTTCCACCCGCAAACAAGTCGCCAAACTGAGCTGCGAAAAACTGCAAAACTCAAATTTTGAAAAATTTTCTAAGTCTTTTTCGCAATTTGGGTACTGACTCGCCAGTAAGCCACAAAAAATCTCTGAGTGAGCTTGCGACTGGGGCTTGCGACTGGGCTAACCCGCAACTTAGTCGCCAAAATAGGGGAAACAATTTTTGAAATTTTTGATATTTTTGTAAAAACAAAATACTTTCCAAAAACAACTAAAATCACTCAAAAATCTTTTTATGTTTGATCAAACAAAGATTGAGCATGTGAAAACACATTTAATCAAGTACAATCACACAAATAAATATGGCATTTATTGAACATAGACTTGTGTGTTATGTGTGGATATCAAAAATAAGATAGTCCTTAGTCCAATGTGAAGCTTCAATGATCAATTCAATTAAGACATACACAATTAGCACTAGATAATGTGACCAATCTCAATTATAGAAACATGCATATATGACCTCCCACAAGAACTTGATTACATTTTTTTCAAGCTTTTCATTTGGCTCCATATTCAACATATCATTTGCACTTTTTGAGCAAAGAAAATCTCATTGTGAGATAGATGCATGAAATTATTGATATTTCAATTAATGAGTTAGCCTTTGGCTTTTTGGGCATCAAACATTTCATTTTGGTCGCTTTCTCTTTTTTCTAGTCAAATACTAGTATGTGCGACAAGCTTTTACAGCTCTATGTCTCTTTTCATTTGGAGATTTACATTTAGAGAGCTCTTTTAAGAAAAAACAAAAATAAAGAGTGGGAAGATATATAGGCATGAGTCTATGCATGTCTTAAGATCAACAAAACCATTCACTAATCATTCATGACAAGGTTGAAGATCTATTTACAACAGTCACATAGATTTCAGAATTTCTCCCACAATGATACGAGTGCATAGAAGACAAGCTAAGCTCGTAGATGCAAAAAGCCATTATTACAAAGGTACAGGGCAAAATATGATTTGAGACAAAAACTCAACAAAGTTGATCAAACTTTTTGGATTTTCTACTTTTTATGTGTTTTTAGATTTTTGACACAAAAGTAGTAAAAAAATTGATCAAAAACATAACAAATGTAAAAACATTTAAACCACAGACAGATACACGCGCAGAATAACAGCCTAAATACTAGCAAGAAGCACATAACCAAGCATATACACAAACATGGGAAGTATTGATGTATGGACATGTTGTAATGCTTATGCATGAGTACCCTTTGTCACCCACACGTCACGTGCGTTTAGGGTGATATCCTTAACGGATTGGGTACGAGAATTAGGACTATCAAACCTTCGTGTGAAGCTTTCAAGACAGTTGGTGAAGGCGCCGATCATCTTCATCACGTCCGTCATTCCTGGATCATGGTTTTGACTTCTTGGTTGCTCACCACCCCAAGACCTCTTGTCATTTCTTCTTCCTCGTGACTGAAGTGTGCTTGCATTGTTGTCTACTCTCAGCTTTTGACAGTTGGGTCTAGTATGTCCTCTCAATCTGCAATAGTGACACACATAATCTGTTCTAGGACCCCGTTGTGGTCTTGAGAGAGATCTTGCTCTGATTTCGTGTCTGCCCACAGATTGATTTCAAGGCTTATTCACCATCCGTTGCTCAAACACATTCTTCTTCTTTACCTCCTTAACTTTCTCAGGAGTAGGCTCTTCTACAACTGTCTCTTTAGCCTTTACAAACTTTACTTCTTTGGTGACTTTGGTTGATGAGCAATTCCCTCCGGTATATCCCAATCCGAACTTATCTGAGAAATGTTTTTGGGATGAGATAACATCATCCAGCTTTCTGGAGGAGACCCTTTCTATCTTGGCTTGTGCTTGCACCACCTCTTGCTCAAGAAATCTTACTTTGGTATAAGCTTCCGATAGCTCACCATTTAGTGCCTCAATTTCACACTTTGCCACCTTATATCTAGCAAGAAGACTTTTGTAGTCCTCTTTAGCCCTTTTCATCTTCTTCACCGCCACCTTTGCAATCCTTGCATAGTCACCCAATTTCTCAAGAAGTAAGGTGTAATTCTCTTGAAGATCCGATGTACCTTTATCCTCTTCAGCCTCCGATTCTTCCTCAATCTCAATAGACTCTGAATTAGAATGTTCACCAAGCTCCTTCACAAGTGTGTCTAAATCGTCTGAAGATTCCACATGAGCAATGGTCATGAATGCAGAAAAATTTCCTTCTTCATCACAGCTTTCTTCAGAATCAGAATTTGATGAGTCCGAATCACTTAAAGTAGTAGCGTAGGCTTTTCCCTTCGACTTCAAATAATTGGGACATTCTTTTTTAAAATTCCCATGTCCATTACACTCGAAGCATGTGATTCCTTGTGAGGATTGAGAATCTTTACCCTCTTTTCTTCTGAAATCGTTCTTCTATTTTCCGATGCTTTGAAATTTTCCTTTGTTACCAAATTTCCCACTATTCTTGAGCTTTAGGAATTTCTGGAAGTTCTTTACAAGGTATACCACATCTTTATCTACTGCATCCTCTTTCGAAGACTCAGGAGACACCATTCTCTCATCAATTGTCTTAAGCGCAAGGGATTTGCTCTTCTTCGCTGAAGGAAGGGACAACTCATAAGTTTGCAAAGAACCAACCAGCTCTTGAACTTTAATGTCGTCAAGATCTTTGCTCTCTTCAATGGCAGTAACTTTGGGCCGGAAACTTTCTGGTAGTGACCGGAGGATCTTCCTTACAATTTTAGAGTCCTCCGTCTTTTCTCCCAAGTTAAATTTGCCAACCACAACCTCGTTCAATTTACTGTAAAACGAATCAAACGATTCATCCTCACTCATCTTTAGGTCCTCAAAGCGAGTGGTCAACATCTGAAGTTTAGTGTCCTTCACTTTCTTAGTTCCTTCATAGGTTGTCTCCAGAATTTCCCATGCTTCCTTAGTAATGGTGATATGTGAAATCCAGTGAAATTCTTCTGGAGAGACACCACAGAAAATAGCATTTAATGCCTTACTATTTGCATTGGCCGCCGCAAGAGTAGCCTTATCCCAAGTAGACTTGGCAGCCTCTGGCCTTGTCCATCCTACTTCAACTGCATCTCACACAGCATCATCAATAGAGCACAAAAAAGCCCTCATACGGACTTTCCAAAATGCATAATTATTACCGTCAAAGAACAGTGGTACATTGAGAGATTGAGACCTATTCATCTCAAAGGGGGTCAAGGATCACACTTAGGTAATTAAACCACAACAAGTGTACCCGCTCTGATACCAGTTGAAAGTTCAAAATGGGTATACAACACCTTTGAACGTTTAGACCTAAAATATAAAATTACCAATTCAAACTTCATATCAAACAGTTAATGTGCGGAATATGATAACAAGCTTATAACAGAATTGATAACGATCTAAGCCAAATATAAAAACATCCACAGCAGTAAATATAAGGCAAAGATAAAGGAAGGAAGATGCAAACACTCGGACAACACACGATGTGTTATCGAAGAGGAAACCGAAGCTCTCGGCGTAAAACCTCTCCGCCGCCCTCCAAGCAGTCAAATAATCCACTAGAAAATGTAGTTGGGATACATGAACAGTAATAGACCCTCCAAGCCTAATCTACCCAGGTACTTAAGCCCTCCAAGCTTCTTGCTCCAACGAGGTTGCACCGAATCTTTTTCTTTTCTAGCTTACCGGATTTCGTTACTAGACTATAGCACCAACCAATGTAGATTGGTTCCTTCTTAACTACTTCCCAACAATACCAAATAGACCTTCTCACAGACGTGGGTGTGGTGAGATAAGGATTTGACTAAAGGCCTCTCAAGGGTATAACAATGGAGAGGAAGAGAGTACAGGAATTTGTAGAGTTTCTAAGGTTAAGATTGTGGATGAATCAATCTTGTATTTTTCTAGGGTTTCTCTCACAAAATTCTCTCTGGAAGCTCCCTCAATATGGTGGGTATAAGGGTATATATATAGTAGGGTGAGAAAAGAATGCAAAACGTCAGTTTTTGCCAAATAGGGCATTTTGGCGACTTGACCTCGCGACTGGGTTAAGTCGCGAGTTCAAGCCGCGAGCTAACAGCCTGGCCAGCCTGGGACTTTTGTCCTGTAGTGCGACAGCTGGCGCGACTCTTCAGCTTCTAGCATGCGTGGCACGTGTGCGAACTTTTGGCGACTAGCAAGCCGCGACTCACCCGCGAAATCCAATCACGAGACTCTGTTTTTCTTGCACACTCTTAAGCTTTTCTTCACATCTTCTCACACACTACCCTTACAATTTTCTCACCTAAATACAAGGTTACTAAGTGCTAAATTGCAAGCAAATTGGTCACGGAATAAAGCCAATAAGATGGTTGATTAAATTCAACCTTACAGATATGATCCACAAGTCCTTGTTAGAATCCTTTGATCAATTTAGATTGTTTTGAAAATAAATTCTTTATATATTATCTGAGTTGACAAGTAGGTTCTACGCAACGGAAGACATCCTAAAAATTAAGGCTAGGATCAATATGATTTAATTCAAATTCTTAGCCTGAATCAAAAGGGTAGGGGTGGTAAGAAGATGAATTATAATACCAAACAGTTGGACAAGCTAGCTGCCCTAGTAGTTGCCAAAAGGAAATTAGACTCAAAAGTATGACCAAAAGGAAATTGTTTCCGTTTTGGTAAAACTAAGTGTAAGGTTGAATTTTGTTGGGAAATTTAGACCCCAGTTGATAGAATTAACAAGTTTTAAATTCAAGTTGTTAATTAGATTTATTATTAATTAAAACTTGTTAAACCAAACAAACATCAATATCATGTCAAAATCATGCAGCGGAAAAATAAATAAGACAAGATATAATGACCTAGGAAAACCAATGAAACCAACCAATTTCACAGTAAAAATCCTGGGGGGAAACCTTCCCGAAAAGCAATCCACTATAGTAAAGAGAAGTTTCAAATCTAGTACAAAACATTTGTCCCCAGATTCTACAATCCCCGTAGATGAACTCACAGCAGAAACCTTCTACCACTTCAGAACCTCTGAACTCTTCAATATATGAACGCCACCCTTTTTGTTGCACGAATCCCAATACGTGACTAACCAATTGCGCAGATCCTAGTACGCGACTTCAATCACCAACTAGAAGAAGATGTTGGCTGCAAAGTTCTTCACTTCATCAAGAATGAAGATCAAGAAGCACTTGGTTACAAAACCCTAAGGCGCAAAAATGCAGTAGCTTCTTTCAGAGAAAATAAGGCATCGGTCACCTTTTGAATATGTTCTTCTTGTATTCTCTTATGTGACGGCTTCTAAAATAAGCCTTATATCGGTCTAGGGTTGTGAGAAAAGAAACCCTACACAAATACATAGGCCTAGCCCAAAAATAGAAATTTGAATGCCCGTAACCTCGCCAGATAACAGCTATCGAACAGGTGTTGAGAAGGTGTCGAGATTTAATGAATCTTGACAGATAGTAGCTATCGAGGAGGTGTTGAGAAGGTGTCGAGGGGACAGAAACTTTCTCGATCAATCGACTAGCTATCGAGAAGCTATCGAGATTGCGATAAGAATCAGCTGAAGAGCTCGACAGATAGCCAGGTGTCGAGAAGCTATCAAGCTATCTATCCACAGGTGTCGAGATATCTGTCTAGCTTTATTGAACACCTTTTCTTCACTTGTTTCTTGGTCCAATCTTCATGGCTTTAATACTAGACTTGAACAACATGTTCCTTGAAGTATTAAACACATCCTAGATCTACCCAAATACAAGTAAAGTGTGTTTTGTCAAAGGATTAGCCAACTACATAAAATATGTCCTTAACAATCTCCCCCTTTGGCAATCTGTGACAAAACCACAACAAACAAATGAACATATGAGAGAAGTCATAAATCACTCAACTCATACTCACTTGTTACATACAATAAAATCTATCCTAACACAAACTCTTGAAAAACTTTGCAAGAAGAGAGTTTATGGCAAGTAGACTTTGACAACCTGTATTTTTGAAACACTTTAAACAAAACTCATCAAGGCATCTTAGTGTGAAACATAAATAATAGATTGCATACAAATAAAGAAACATGTGTATAAAGATAGAAAAGAAACAACACATGTAGACATAGGTGAAAGAAACATACATCAACATATAAAGAAGATAAGGTCAATGTATGTAAACAATGGTCACAAGACCCAAGGTACAAGAAGAAGGAAGTAAACACTCCCCCTAACAAGATGAAACACAACTCCCCCTTACAAAGGAATGTATTTCTCCCCCTAACTTGTAGAATCTTAAAGAAAGAAATCACAAAGTCTCCACAATTTCTCCCCCTTTTTGTCATGATTGACAAAGGGTACAAGAAGCTATAAAGCTTCACCCGAGAAACATATAGATGATCAAGGATGATCAAGGGGGCACAAGAAATCCATATAAGTGCATGAATGTAATGAAACAAAATGCTATGGATGACAAAAGAAAGATGTAAAACACACACACACACTAAACAAGTCTAACGAATTTTATATATCAAAAATAAGTCAAGACAGTTTAGTGAGTATACATAAGCACATGTAAACCTAGTGATGGCCAAATCATATTGTACCTGCACATGTATCAAGAGTAGCAAAGAATATTACGGGTTGTGTGTGGAAAACATCGCAAGATTGCATAAGTGTATACATGTTATGACGATTTGAGATATAAGAAAATCACTTTAACTCACACACAATCATAACTGTTTGATGGAGACTATCACCTTCGAGGTACATCCTATAACTCCCACATCTTCTAGAATACACGTTTGCAATCATATTTAAAGCATTTTTAATCTTTTTGCTTTTTATTTTCTTTGCATATTTTCTTTTTAAGCATATCAAGCATGGGCATATAAGAGAGAGAAAAGAAATACCCATTCATATTTGACATTCCAATTTTGCTATGCCGAAACACACAAATGTCATTGTCATCACACTTTTGCTATGCCGAAGCATACAGATGTCATTAATGATTGGTGGGTAACAGTGGTGAGATGATTATTTATACCTTTCTCTTAGGATTTTCTAGTCCTACTCGTCAAAAAGAGTGATATGAGTGTTAAGTTTTAAGAGATAACTTAATTTTACTCATCACAAACAAGAGCCACAAAACTCACTTGCTTAGTTGTGCATAAAGATGCTCATCTAAGTTACAAAAGATACAAAGTTTAGAAAACTTTGTTTCAATGGCCATCTAAAGTACACAAGTACCAATGTACATAAAACACACACTGTTTTTGTAATTTTTTTTCTCTTTTTATTTTTATTTTGAAAACAAAACAAAATAAAAACTAAACAACCAATCAAAAACAGACAACCAACATGAAAGTAGAAAGAAGGATGCATATGCATGAAGGCATGATAGAAAAATGCAGATGCATGAAAACATGATTCCAAATCAAGCAAAGAGAGTCCTACTTTAGATAGAAAGAAGTAAAGTAGAGGACAAACAGAAAAGACAATTAAGTCTTAGGCTGTTTTCTCACCCACACAGCACGAGTCTTTGGCCGTGAAGATGAAAATGCACGTGTCCTAGTATGTCTACTAAAGGACATAGAAGAATTAGAATTCTCCTGAAATTGAGTTAAAAAGCTCAAAACTTTTAATAACTCTCCAAACAAAGGTGTAGGTCCTTGAGAGGAAACCTGTGACCGTTTGGACAATTGCTTTTGAGGATACAACTTAAAGTAATTAGGACGAATGTGTCCAGAAACACCACAATGGTGACAAACATGAGGTCTAACAAAGGATTTAGAATTAGCCAAAACAGTTTTGGATTCCATACCTTTATTACCTTTCTCAAATTGGGGCACAAAGACAATCCTTGATCCGGAAGCCGTGGAAGAGGAGGGGCTGGAGGAAACAGCATATCCTAAGCCAGTCTTGTCAGAACTAGGCTTTTGAGCACTCAATACCTCATTAGGCTTTGCACTAGACATCCTTTCTATTTGAGTTCTAGCTTGACTAGGCTCAACCTCAAGATTCTTGACATTCTCTTCTAATGAGGTGTTTTCCATAACAAGAGTCTCAACTAACCTTGTAGTCTCATCTAACTTGACTAACAGATCAACTTTTTCAATTTTTACCTCATTGAGCTCTTTTCTACCAAGATGAGAAGTCTTTTCAGATTTTATGAATTCAGTGCATAGCTTATCATAGGCTTCCTGAAGGGTCAACTTCTTAGGTACTTCATTATCAGAAGAATCCTCACTGTCATTAGCACTCTCCACAATCACCTTATCGGTTGAAGCAGCAAAGGCCATAACATGATGAAATTCATCCAGAAACTCATCAGAAGAGTCATCCTCAGTATCACTCCAAGTAGCAACCAACCCTTTATCTTTTGACTCATTGGTCTTTTCCTTCATAAGGTAGTTTGGGCACTCTATCATCATATGACCAAAACCTTTGCACTCATGGCATTGAATGAGGGGTTTCTCATTCTTGTACTTCCTAGAGGATTGAGATTTCTTAGGAAGTTTGCCCTTATCCTTTTTCCTAAACTAAAGAAGTTTGATAATCTCATCAGTTATGAAGGTTAAATTCTCATCCTCATCCTCATCTTTACTTTCAACTTCATCTTCAGAGTCCTCAATCTCTTCCTCTATACCCTTGAGAGCCAAGTTGTTGCATCATCCCAATCCACAAGCGCTTCCTTTGGCTTAATCCAACCAATTTCAACAGCTTGCCATACTTGTTCACCTAGAGCCTACAAAAAAACTTTCATACGAACTTTCCAGTACGCATAATTAGTTCCATCAAATAAAGGAGGTATATATAAAGACTGTCCTCTATCTATGACAACAGGGGTCAATGGATCACACTCAGGAAATTAATCCAATTAGAGTGAACCCGCTCTAATACCACTTGTTGGGAAATTTAGACCCTAGTTGATAGAATTAACAAGTTTTAAATCCAAGTTGTTAATTAGATTTATTATTAATTAAAACTTGTTAAACCAAACAAACATCAATATCATGTCAAAATCATGCAGCGGAAAAATAAATAAAACAAAATATGATGACCCAGGAAAGCCAATGAAACCAACCAGTTTCACAGTAAAAAACCTGGGGGGAAACCTTCCCGAAAAGCAATCCACTATAGTAAAGAGAAGTTTCAGATCTAGTACAAAACCTTTGTCCCTAGACTCTACAATCCCTGTAGATAAACTCACAGCAGAAACCTTCTACCGCTTCAAAACCTCTGAACTTTTCAATATATGAACGCCACCCTTTTTGTTGCACGAATCCCAATACGTGACTAACCAATTGCGCGGATCCTAGTACGTGACTTCAATCACCAACTAGAAGAAGATGTTAACTGCAAAGTTTTTCACTTCATCAAGAATGAAGATCAAGAAGCACTTGGTTACAAAACCCTAAGGCGCAAAAACGCAGTAGCTTCTTTCAGAGAGAATAAGGCATCGGTCACCTTTTGAATATATTCTCCTTGTATTCTCTTATGTGACGGCCTCTAAAATAAGTCTTATATAGGTCTAGGGTTGTGAGAAAAGAAACCTTACACAAATACATAAGCCTGGCCCAAAAACAGAAATTTGAATTCCCGTAACCTCGACAGATAGCAACTATCGAGGAGGTGTCGAGATTTAATGAATCTCGACAGATAGCAGCTATCGAGGGGGTGTCGAGAAGGTGTCGAGGGGACAAAAACTTTCTCGATCGATCGACTAGCTATCGAGAAGCTATCGAGATTGCGATAAAAATCAGCTGAAGAGCTCGACAGATAGCCAGGTGTCGAGAAGCTATCGAGCTATCTATCCACAGGTGTCGAGATATCTGTCCAGCTTTATTGAACACCTTTTCTTCACTTGTTTCTTGGTCCAATCTTCATGGCTTTAATACTAGACTTGAACAACATGTTCCTTGAAGTATTAAACACATCCTAGATCTACCCAAATACAAGTAAAGTACGTTTTGTCAAAGGATTAGCCAGCTACATAAAATATGTCCTTAACAAATTTAATCAACCATCTTATTGGCTTTATTCCATGACCAATTTCCTTGTAATTTAGCACTTAGTAACCCTGTATTTAGGTGGGAAAATTATAAGGGTAGTGTGTGAGAAGATGTGAAGAAAAGCTCAAGAGTGTGCAAGAAAAACAGAGCCTCGTGACTGGATCTCGCGGGTGAGTCACGGCTTGCAAGTCGCCAAAAGTTCGCATACGTGCCAAGCATGCCAGAAGCTGAAGAGTCGCGCCAACTGTTGCACTACAGGACAAAAGTCCCAAGCTGGTCAGGCCGTTAGCTCGTGGCTTGAACTCGCGACTTAACCCAGTCGAGAGGTCAAGTCGCCAAAATGCCCTGTTTGGCAAAAACTGACGTTTTGCATTCCTTTCTCACCCTACTATATATATACCCTTATACCCACCATATTGAGAGAGCTTCCAGAGAGAATTTTGTGAGAGAAACTCTAGAGAAATACAAGATTGATTCATCCATAATCTTTACCTTAGAGACTCTACAAATTCCTCTACTCTCTTCCTCTCCATTGTCATACTCTTGAGAGGCCTTTAGCCAAATCCTTATCTCACCACACCCACGTCTGTGAAAAGCTTATTTGGTACTATTGGGAAGCAGCTAAGAAGGAACCAATTTACATTGGTTGATGCTATGGTCTAGTAGCGGAATCTGGTAAGCTAGAAAAGAAAAAGGTTCGGCGCAACCTCGTTGGAGTAAGAAGCATGGAGAACTTAGGTACTTGGGTAGATTAGGCTTGGAGGGTTTATTGCTGTTCATATATCCTAACTAAATTTTCTAGTGGATTATTTGACCGCTTGAAGGGCGGCGGAGTGGTTTTACACCGAGGGCTTCGGTTTCCTCTTTGATAACACATCGTGTGTTGTCCGAGTGTTTGCATCTTCCTTCCTTTATCTTTGCCTTATTTTTACTGCTGTGGATGTGTTTATATTTAGCTTAGATCGTTATCAATTCTGTTATAAGCTTGTTATCATATTCCACACATTAACTGTTTGATATAAAGCTTGAATTGGTAATTTTGTATTTGGGGTCTAAATGTTCAAGGGTGTTGTATACCCATTTTGAACTTTCAGTTGGTATCAGAGCGGGTACACTTGTTGTGGTTTAATTATCTAAGTGTGATCCTTGACCCCTCGGTGTTGTTTGAAAAGTGTCTTGGTTAAAATCAACATGAAGGAAAGTAAAGATGTTTGTGAAAAAGACTCTATGAGTATTTTTGAAGATTGTTCTAGTAATGTGTTTTTAGAGCTATTTAAGTCAAAGAAACATGCTAGAATCTTCTATCACATGCTGAAATCTCTAGTTCATAAAAACCATGATATTCATAATTGCTTATGTGAGTCAAAGTCCTTAATCTATGAGTATGAGAGGAGGAATAGACATTTATGTGACAAACTTGATCATCTAAAAAGAAAACTTCACTCATCCTTGAATGAAATAAAGGAAAATGAGTTCTGCTTCGAGGGTCAAGAATGTCTCTCTCATGCATGTCTGTTTGTTCATACCGCTTTGAAAGTATTTAATTCATGTTTGTGGTACCTTAACAGCGGTTGTTCAAAGCATATGATTGGAGATAAGTCTCTATTCAAAATTCTTAAAGAGAAGGAAGATGGCTTTGTGACATTTGGAGATGGTAGTCATTCACAAGTTCTTGGAAAGGGAACGGTGGACATTTCGGGACTGCCACTGTTGACAGACGTGCTGTATATTAAGGGATTGAAAGTGAACTTGCTAAGTATTACTCAGATTTGTGATGACGACTTCTTAGTTCAATTCTCAAAGAAATGATGTCTAATCTTGAATGAAGAAGGTGTTCAAGTTCTGAAGGGACTTAGGACCACCGATAATTGTTATGGGGTCATTCCCAAACCAAGCATAGCATGTCGGAGTGCCTGGGTTAATCTTTTGGAGTTGTGGCATCAACGACTTGGACATGCCAATTATAAACAAGTGGCCAAAGTCTCGAAGCTTGAAACAGTGGTTGGTTTACCAAAGTTTGGGAAAATTGAGAAGAATGTTTGTGGTTCATGTCAATTAGGAAAACAGACAAAGTCAAGCCATCCGAAAGTGAATGTGGTTGCAACCTCTCGCCCCTTAGAGTTACTGCATGTAGATCTCATGGGTCCAACAAGAACAGAAAGCATGGGTGGAAAACGTTATATTATGGTGGTGGTTGACGACTTCTCAAGGTATTCTTAGGTGGATTTTCTGAGAGAGAAATCAAAGGCGTGTGACAAGATGGAGAAATTATGCAAGAGACTGATTAATGAAAAAGGAGTACCTATTGTCAAGATCAGAAGTGACCACAGGAAGGAGTTTGAAAATGCGAAGTTTGAAGCATTTTGCGATGAACACGGCATCAAGAAGGAATTCTCAGCCCCAAAGACTCCACAACAAAATGGAGTAGTGGAAAGGAAGAACCGGGTGATTCAAGAAATGGCTCGAGTAATGTTACTCAACAAAAACCTTCCACAAAAGTTTTGGGCTGAAGCAGTGAATACTTCATGTCATATTGGGAATAGGATTTACTTCCGAGCAGGAACGAAGAAGACATCGTATGAAATTTGGAGAGAAAAGAAACCGAAGGTGAAATATTTCCGAATATTTGGAAGCAAACGCTATATTCTTAATGATAGAGAGAATCCTGGAAAATTTGATGCTAAGAGTGATGAAGGGATTTTTCTAGGCTACTCATTAAATAATCGAGCATATAGAGTGTTCAACAAACGCACTAAGACTGTGATGGAATCAATAAATGTGGTCATCGATGACACCATATCTGAAAGGGATGTTGATGATGGTGAAGGATCTGACCTTAAGAAGGGGGAGGTTGAGGACAACATGTCACAAGATGATGATAATGAGAAAGAATCACCAGAAAAAGAGTCCACACCCTCTATACCAAGAAGGGAGACTAGATCAACCCAAGGGCCTCCCAGCCCTTTTACCCTTCCAAAAGTTCAACCTCCAATCTCTCGAGATGAAGAATCTTCTACCTCCAAGAGACCGTTATCAAGGGTAATTCTCAATCATCCATCAAGTAATATCATTGGTGATGTAAATGAGGGATTTCGACTGAGAAAAGGACCAAAATACAGTGCAAATCATGTGACATACAATTGCTATCTTGCTCAATTTGAACCTAAGAAGGTAGAGAAAGCTCTTAGAGACGAGAATTGGATAAAGTCTATGCATCAAGAGCTACATCAGTTTGTTAGAAATGATGTATGGGAGTTGGTTCCAAGGCCTAAAGACACCCATATAATCGGCACCAAGTGGATCTTCAAGAACAAAACTGATGAAGACGGTGAGGTTGTCAGAAACAAGTCTAGGCTGGTAGCACAGGGATGTACTCAAGTGGAGGGCATAGACTTTGATGATTCATTTGCACCAGTAGCAAGACTAGAGTCGATTCCAATTTTATTGTCCATAGCATGTGTTATGGATTTCAAACTGTACCAAATGGATGTGAAAAGTGCCTTTCTGAATGGCTTTCTAAATGAAGAAGTATTCGTTGAGCAACCAAAGGGATTTCAAGATCCTCACTTTCCGGATCATGTGCTAAGGTTGAAGAAAGTACTGTATGGGTTGAAGCATGCACCAAGAGCATGGTATGATCGTCTCACAACATACTTGTTGGATCGTGGATTCAAAAGAGGCCAAGCTGATCGAACCTTATTTGTCAAAAGAGATGAAAAATCTCTCCTTGTCGCTCAAGTGTACGTGGATGACATTGTTTTTGGATCAACAATTGACCAACTAGCTCATGAATTCTCGGAAGAAATGAAACGAGAATTTGAAATGAGCATGGCAGGAGAGTTGAACTACTTCTTAGGGATTCAAGTGAAACAACGGGGAGATGGAATATTTATCTCTCAAGAGAAATATGCCAAAAATCTTATCAAAAGATTTGGACTGGATTCGAAGAAACACACTTTTACTCCTATGAGTTCTTTATCGAAACTGAGCATAGATGCAAATGGTGTTGAAGTTGATCCAACACTATATCGAAGCATGATTGGCAGTCTTCTCTATCTCATAGCTAGTAGGCCAGATATTGCATTCAGTGTCAGGGTTTGTGCTCGATTTCAAGCTGCTCCTAAAGAATCCCATTTGATAGCAGTCAAGCGAATCATTCGCTATATGAATGGCACGTCTGAATATGGGATTTGGTATTCTAAAGATTTGAATGAATGTTTGGCGGGATATTCAGATGCAGACTAGGTTGGATGCATTGATATAGAAAAAGTACTTCTGGTGGTTGTTTCTATCTTGGAAATAACTTGGTCTCATGGATGAGCAAAAAGCAAAATTCAGTCTCTCTTTCAATTGCTGAAACTAAATATATTGCAACAGGAAGTTGTTGCGCTCAACTGTTATGAATGAGAAAACTACTACATGACTATGGAATTTCCCAAGACACCATGTGTGTGTTCTGTGATAACATAAGTGCAATAAATCTATCAAAGAATCCAGTTCAGCACTCCAAGTCAAAGCATATTGAGATCCGGTATCATTTCATTCGAGACTTGGTAGAGGGCAAGATAGTATGTCCGGAATTCATTAATACAGAAAATCAGAAGGCTAACATATTCACTAAACCTCTTGATGGCCCTAGGTTTGAATCCCTGCATAAGATCATTGGTGTCGGTATCATTCCCTAAACTCTATCTTCCATATGTGCTTTATGTAGAATGTTCTACATTGTGTTTGTGATTAGCACTTCTTCATATGATTCATTTTGTTTGTGAGTTTTTGATAAAAATTTTTTCTTGCTGACTTTGTTTTTGATCAATCAATATTTTGTCTTGTGTCAAAAATTCAAAAACACATAAAAAGTAAAAAATCCAAAAAGTTTGATCAACTTTGTTGAGCTTTTGTCTGAAATCATATTTTGCCTTGTACCTTTGTACTAATGGCTTTGTGCATCTACGAGCTTAGCTTGTCTTCTATGCACTCGTATCATTGTGGGAGAAATTCTGAAATCTATGTGACTGTTGTAAATAAATCTTCAACCTTGTCATGAATGATTAATGAATGGTTTTGTTGATCTTGAGACATGCATAGACTCATGCCTATATATCTTCCCACTCTTTATTTTTGTTTTTTCTTTAAAGAGCTCTCTAAATGTAAATCTCCAAATGAAAAGAGATATAGAGCTGCAAAAGCCTGTTGCACATACTAGTATTTGACTAGGAAAAAGGGAAAGCGACCAAAATAAAATGTTTGATGCCCAAAAAGCCAAAGGCTAACTCATAAATTGAAATATCAAAAATTTCAGGCATCTATCTCACAATGAGATTTTCTTTGCTCAAAAAGTGCAAATGATATGTTGAATATGGAGCCAAATGAAAAGTTTCAAAGTATGTAATCAAGTTCTTGTCAGAGGTCATATATGCATGTTTCTATAATTGAGATAGGTTACATTATCTAGTGCTAATTGTGTATGCCTTGATTGAATTGATCATTGAAGCTTCACATTGGACTAAGGACTATCTTATTTTTGATATCCACACACAACACACAAGTCTATGTTCAATGAATGCCATATTCATTTGTGTGATTGTACTTGATTAAATGTGTTTTTCACATGCTCAATCTTTGTTTGATCAAACACAAAAAGATTTTTGAGTGTTTTTAGTTGTTTTTGGAAAGTATTTTGTTTTTACAAAAATATCAAAAATTTCAAAAACTGTTTTCCCTGTTTTGGCGACTAAGTCGCGGGTGAGCCCAGTCGCAAGCCCTAGTCGCGAGCCCACTCAGAGATTTTTCGCTGCTTACTGGCGAGTAAGTATCCTAGTCGCGAAAAAGACTTAGAAAATTTTTCAAAATTTGAGTTTTGTAGTTTTTCGCGGCTCATTTTGGCAATTTGTTCACGGGTGGAAGGTCCAATCGCGAGGGTTACTAAGAGATTTTCGTGGCTCAGCTCGCGACTCCTTCGCAGGTAGACCTTCCAGTCGCGAAAAACACTTGGAGAAATTTTCAAATTTCTTACTTTCACAGTGTTTCGCGGCTTGCCCTGGCGACTAACTGGCGACTTTATCTAGTCGCGAAAAACGCGTGTTTTGCGTTTTGGAGTCTGATTTCAAAAACTCTTCAGTTTTCTCTCGAAATCATGTGACTGTTCATTATCTTCCCCATTTCTCTCTCTGAAACTCACCGAGAAACTCTTTGAAAACCTCCATTTTTGCATCAATCTCACTTTACTCTTCAAAAGAAAGGTATGGGTTTTCCTGTTTTCACCTACTTATTCATGATTTGAACTTCATTTTCTTGAATCTGCGTGTGTGATCCTCGGTTGGGTTTTTGAATGAATCTGTGTTTTTGGTATAATTGTTTTAAATATGGGTGTTTGATTCTATGATGATACTGTTCGGCTTCTTTGGGTGTGTTCCTTTTGTATCTGTTATGTGAGTTCGTTTGATTATTGCTCACACACACACCCATTATCATGTTTGGACCCTAAATCCCCAATTTTTAGGGTTCTTCTCCTAAATGCTCATAAATTGATTTTAACCCTATGCTAATTCTGGGTGGCATTGTTTCTGTTGGGTGTTGTTTTGTTTATAATCCCTAATGCAGAGTGGATATGTCACCATTCAAGACTTCAGCTGTGAAAGGTGGCAACAACAAAGGGAAAGAGCCAATCATTGATGTTGATGAAGATTCTCCTATACCAAAGAGAGCTCGTTTTCAAACAAGAATGTTTGGTCCTAACTTGTTTAGGTCCTATGCTGCTTTTGAATCCTTTCAGAACCATTTTCAGGATGCTACCTTGTTGGCTGAAAGAGCCGTTGATCAGTCATCTCTGTTAGATACCAAAATTCCTACATGGTTTGCCACAAAAGACTGAAATTTTCTTCTCTCCGATCTTGAAGATGCCTATGAGAACATGGTGAAAGAGTTCTATGCCAATGCTATTGTAGAAGGAGAAGTGATCAAGTGCTGGGTTAGAGGAAAGCGATTCTCGGTAACTCCGGTTTATCTTTCTGAAATTCTTCACATCAACCGGCCCATACTCCCTATCCCATTTGTCTATGATGATTTGGTTCCAAATGAGGGCACACTTCGGAGAGCATTAGGAGCTGATTTGGAATTCTCTTCCAGTGGATCGTCAATCAATGTGGCATCACTTTCTCCAGAATTAAGGCTTATGTCAATAATCATGTGTAACAATCTCTATCCATTGTCAAGCACAAGTTACATCAACCTTGGACGAGCACTATTTCTTCATGATTTGGTATCTGAAGTGGAAATAGATGCATACTCCCACATCGTTCACATTTTGGCTAAGACAGTTAACCGAACTACTTCAAGGAATTGTATTCAGTTTCCTCGTCTCATATCTCAGATTCTGAAGCTCAAGGGCGTCCGTCCCTCTGCTAATGAGTGCCCTCACTCTAGGCCAAGTCCAATTAATGGTCGTACTCTTCAAGCAAGTATGAGTCACACCAAAAAGACTGTCAAGCAAGAACATCATCCTCCTCAAGGAAGCTCAAGTTTTACCTCTCCTTCCAATGATGAAAAGTTCAACCTTATCATGGCTGCACTTCAAGACCTTAGTACCAAGATTTCAGGCCTTACTCAGATCATGTATTGCCAACACTCCTGTCTTGATAAACAATTAACATCTCTCGAAACTCAGATGGATGAAATTCATTGGAAGCTAGAAGAGAATGACAACTAACTATTCCATGACAAAAAGGGGGAAATGATGTCATTGGCAAGGGGAATGCAGTGATAGGGGGAGTGCAGTGATAGGGGGAAAAGTAGCAAGAAGTCTATGTTTTAGTTTTATTACTGCTTATTTAAGTTTACTGCTTTTGGTTTAAAGCTTTGATACTCTGAGATTATTTCAATTATTTTTAGCATATGTTTTTTATCTGTTTTGTACCCATGTTGCTTTTGTAAGCTTTAAGGGTTTGTTTCCATGCACTTTTGCATGTTTGTAGGCTTTTATGGTTTATGCTATGTATTTGCAATACTTTGCTTATGCAGCCTTTATGCATTGTGCCTCAGTACTTGTTAATGCCTTGCATTATCTTAAGTACAACACTCTTATGCCCTTGTAGGATTGTTCCTAGATGCATATATGTTTGTATGTATTAGTTGAGTGTTGGACTTGCAAATGATACTCTTCAATTGAGCTTATCACTTTGCATGTCCGGATGTTCATTCCTTGTGTGAATGAACATAGTAATCACTTTTGCTTAAGTGACTACTGTTTTGATCTTGCCATGAATTATTGCTTTAATGCTTAAGTTCATTTTTGCTTGATCATGCTTCTTTTGCTCCATATGCATATTAAGTTTTTTGCATACAATGATATTGCTTTGTTGTTGTGTTTTAGGAGTTACTTATTCATATGTTCAAGAGCTTTACAGAATCTAGAGTTAGGTGTGAGTGAGTTTTGTTCAACAGTTCCCAACTCCCGTTTTAAGTCTAGAGTATGTTGTAAGGTTTTGTCATGGAATAGCCAAAGGGGGAGATTGTAAGGTTGAATTTAATCAACCATCTTATTGGCTTTATTCCATGACCAATTTACTTGTAATTTAGCACTTAGTAACCCTGTATTTAGGTGAAAAATTGTAAGGGTAGTGTGTGAGAAGATGTGAAGAAAAGCTCCAGAGTGTGCAAGAAAAATAGAGTCTCGCAACTGGATCTCGCGAGTGAGTCACGGCTTGCAAGTCACCAAAAGTTCGCACACGTGCCAAGCATGCCAGAAGCTGAAGAATCGCACCAGTTGTCGCACTACAGGACAAAAGTCCCAGGCTGGCCAGGCCGTTAGCTCGCGGCTTGAACTCGCGACTTAACCCAGTCGCGAGGTCAAATCGCCAAAATGCCCTGTTTGGCAAAAACTGACGTTTTGCATTCCTTTCTCACCCTACTATATATATACCCTTATACCTACCATATTGAGAGAGCTTCTAGAGAGAATTTTGTGAGAGAAACCCTAGAGAAATACAAGATTGATTCATCCACAATCTTTACCTTAGAGACTCTACAAATTCCTCTACTCTCTTCCTCTCCATTGTCATACCTTTGAGAGGCCTTTAGCCAAATCCTTATCTCACCACACCCACGTCTGTGAGAAGGTTATTTGGTACTGTTGGGAAGCAGTTAAGAAGGAACCAATTTACATTGGTTGATGCTATGGTCTAGTAGCGGAATCCGGTAAGTTAGAAAAGAAAAAGGTTCAGCGCAACCTCATTGGAGCAAGAAACTTGGAGGGCTTAGGTACCTATGTAGATTAGGCTTGGAGGGTCTATTGCTGTTCATGTATCCCAACTACATTTTCCAATGGATTATTTGACCGCTTGGAGGGCGGCGGAGAGGTTTTACGCCAAGGGCTTCGGTTTCCTCTTCGATAACACATCGTGTGTTGTTCGAGTGTTTACATCTTCCTTCCTTTATCTTTGCCTTATATTTACTGCTGTGAATGTGTTTATATTTGACTTAGATCGTTATCAATTCTGTTATAAGCATGTTATCATATTCCGCACATTAACTGTTTGATATAAAGCTTGAATTGGTAATTTTGTATTTGGGGTCTAAATGTTCAAGGGTGTTATATACCTATTTTGAACTTTCACTAAGCATTGTCCATGATTGTTTTCAAGATAGAAATTTACATGTTTTACTTTTTAAAGAGAAAGGTTCCATCCTTTGGTATTGTATGTTTTGGCACTTATGTCTAGATCTTATTAATCTAAATGATATTCAAGATTGGTGAAAGATGACCTTTTCGAACCATTATTTTGTTATATTCCCAGTCTATGAATTCTATTTAGAGAATAATATGATCTAGGGTTCCTTTTTGTAAAGGAATGAAGTTCCAATGACTTATTTAAGTCAGTGCATACATAAAGGAGGAATAGGACTCTTTTAAAGGTAGATTGTTTTAGAAGAAAAATGTCAGAATTTGTTGTAGGACAACTGTAAAATATATTTAGAAATGAGATGGTTGTATTAGATATACCACAAGACATTATTTTGTAGATAACTATTACATCGGTACAATATCGTAGTGGAAGGATTATCAATTACCAAATAAATTCATACTTTTTAGATAAATTTTTGAAATCATTCCACAAGGATATGAATTTGATCATCAGTCCTATGTAAAGGCAATAGATGATATGAATATGGATTACTAGATCAAGATTATGTGAATAGAATTAGATTCTATTTAAAATCTAGAACTTGTAGAGGCGCCTAGTGGCATTAAACCTATTGTTTTCAAATAGGTCTATAAGAAAATGAGATTGATAGATTAGAAGGTGTAAACCTTCAAAGTCAAGACTAGTGGCGAAAAGATTTATTCAGAAAGAAATGGTTCGACTATGGAAAGATTTTTCACCAATAGTCAAGTTTGACTTTATTTAGATTCTCTTATTCATTATATTTCATTTGGATGAAATATGGCAATGGATATCAAGAAAGTTTCTTTTAGTAGCAATCTTGAGGAAGACATCTATATGATGTAACCAGACTTGTTCATAGCAAAGAACCAGTAGTGTTTAGTATACAAGTTGCTTAAAGTCCATTTATGGACTAAAGCAAGCATCTGAATCATAAAATATCATCTTTGATCAAGCAATCAAGTTGTTTGATTTCAATCAAGTATTTAAAAAAAAAAAAAAAAAAGCTATAGAGAATATGTGTAAAGGCCTTATATGTGTAAAAGCTATAAAGAATAATAAATTTCTTAATGTATGTTGATGAGATTCTAATCATTTAGAATGATGTAGAGTTATTGTCATCAATAGAGTTTTTTTGTTATCTAGTCCAGTTTGATATAAAGTACTTGGGAAAGACTAGTCACATCCTAATAATTAAACTTTGTTAAAATTCAGAAATTAGGATATTGGGTCTTTCTCAAACTGCTTAAATAGATTAAATTCTAGCCAAGTATAGCATGTAATACTTTAAGAAATAATTCTTTTCTTTTAAGTTTGAAGTTCCTTTATAAAAGACTATAGTCCTAAGACATATAAAAGGGTAAGCATATTAAGACAGTTCCTTATACCATATCAATAGGAAGTCTTTATGCTATGCTATATACTAGGCTCAATATCTATTTTGCAGTGGGCATGGTAAGCAAATATCAATTTAATTTAAGATCACTTAATTTAGTGGGAGTAAAGCATATACTTAAATATCTTAATAGAATGAAGGATTATATGCTTGTCCACCAAAGTGAGGATTTGATAGTTACTGGTTGTACAAATACTAACTTGTAGTTTGATTGTGATTCATGAAGTTGGACTTCAAGATATGCGTTCATTTTAGGTGGTGAAGATACACATTAAGCGTAAGTATTATGTCATTAGAGAGATATGAGTATGTGAGCTGTAGTAGTAGAAAAGATAATTTATGCAATAAATTTGGCTGAAACTTGTTTCCAAACCTTGCCTTAGAGTGACTATGAATTACTCTAAAGGGAAATAAGTGTCGGATATATGGTAAATTGTCTTTGAGAGCAAGTGGGAGATTGTTGAGGTTTATGCTCTAAAATCCAATTTATTGGTATGTCATAAATAATTAAATTGTTTAATTATATGATACTATTTATAAATGAATTAATGAGACATTATCATAGACCTTGAGATGTATTGTATGTGATTTATGTAATTTAGTTACAGAAGATATAAATCACAAGTTTCTTGTAAATTCAAAATATAGTTCGTAGTCAGTGATGAAATTAAGCGTTTCATTTGCGAAGAGTATAACATATCAACTAAGATAGTTTGTCTTGATCATGGAAGTGGAGACTTCTAGTTGATGTGTTGATATGTCTTAAGTGTTAAGACATTAAACTGGACTGCTGTGAGATTAATTATTCAATCAACAACTGTCACCTAAATGATTAATCTCGCAACTTCTAATTTCATAGACTCTCAATCCTGAGAGTATAGTGAACTCGATCATGAAATGTAGGTTACTTTGATATATCAGGAGTGAGATCTAATATTGACAGTCGAAACCTTAGTATATTGGGTAACCACACGTAGTGTTGAGGGAACACATATTCTCAAGATGGAATCCATAATCTCTTTTTATAGAGACATGAAATATACCCTTAAGATAAGTTTAATGAGAAGTGGTTATTTAGGGCGCCCACTTTAGTAAGGAGTCACTAAAGTTTATATTTATTGAAATTAGATTTCAATAAATATGAATAACTAAAATATTAAACCAGGTACTCATGGATAAAAGAGTTGTTTACAAAGTGATAGTTCATTATGACTTCATTCACTATGGATATTTCATGGAGGGATCAAATGATATTATTAGAGGCTTGAGATATAATTTATTAATAAGGCCTAGAGTGCAATTATATTTAGATAGTGGTATAAAATATGATTAATGGTAACTTTGAACTTGTCAAGAGTTGACAGATAAGTCTAAGGCCCATTGGAGCTAGAGTCTTATTAGTTCCCTTTAGTCCCATCTTAAGCCACAAACTAAAGCTCAATTGGGTAAGCCTAAAAGGCTAATCCAATTAGATAATCAGTCTTTATTTAATAAGAGTTATTAAATAAAGTAACTATCAAGGTAGTTAGAATGTACGTATGATGAAAAGAAAAGAAAACAATTTTTCTTTACAATGAGAAGAAGAAGAACTTTCTTTGAGAATCAACGTACATAAAGACTGATTGAGAGACCACTCTTCTCGGGCACCATGTGGAATTGAGATGTTGATTAGAGGTATTCTCAAGTCTTGGTTTTGAATTTCACTGTATCAAGGTACGCTTTCTATTATTTGTTCTAGAATTCAAGGTTACATGTTATCTCTCATGAATGAAGTAGATCCGTGTTTGTTGCTTTCGCTATATGTTTTGTATGAGATGCAAAACTAGTTTTTTCCAATAGAACATAAATACAGGAATTCATTATTCATTAAGGTGATGAAAAACTATAAAAGAAAGGAACAACAGAATCAAAAGGTACACATAAAAATTCATCCAAAAACCACTCCAAGTCAATTCCCCTCTAAACATCTTTTTCTCTTTCTAACTTAAGCATCAAAATGTTTTTGGCAAACACCATACTAGTGTATCCCATTTCTTTTCAAGCTTTATTGCAGGTTTACATTGAAAACATGACCAACCTAACTTCGGCCATCTACTGAGACAAGGAGTTCAACTGCTGATTTTGTGGCATCATCATCTGCCATTAAGGACTGATGTTTCTCCCAACTTGCTTGTGGTCATCTGATTAAAGACATCTTGTCTTTAGCTAGTTTTTTTTTAGAACTATTCTTTCTCTCATATACTTTGGCAAGGCAACGCTTTGGCAAATGTTTTAACCAAGAGAGCGAGATTTTCTTTTCCTGTTTTAGTTTGGATGTAGTCTTTTCCTCTTGACATTTATAAGGTGTTTGTCTATGATTTTTTAGCCATTAAATAAAATTGGTCGCTCAGGCTTATTTCTCAACCAAAAAAAAAAAAAAAGGCTGACAGCCAAAAAGGTCTTCCATATAGAAGGATGATCTTATCTAAAAGGTCATTCATACAAGAATACCATCTTCCACCACCAACTGTCCAACAATAAATGAAAAACGTAACTAATGAGGACATTTAATGATGTAATAGACGATAATTACTCGATAACTACAAGCCCATTAAGTCAATAAATGATAAGTATCATCCAAAGCTAGCATTCAATGCCATTATTTATGGAAGAATAACAGTCAATTGTCTACAGTTACTCCAAGCATTGGATGAATAGCCATTGCACATTAAACAAGTAAGACATTACGTCAATCATATAAATGCAAGACATTAATTGACACATAACTAATAGCTGAAAGTACGACTATAAGAGATAACACATCTCCCTAGATAAGAGGTACTTGATACATGAGACATATAAACTTTTTTTAACTCTTAAAGTTATCATATTAGCTCTTTGGGGTCTTGATTTAAGCATTGGAGACCGTTAGGCCGGTGCCACACTGGCACCCCCTCTAATTAGCCCTCTTTTTTTTGTGGGCATGTTGGACCTTCCATGGCCATTCCTTTGAAAAGATTTTCTATTGACATCTCTGAATGAACTACCCAACTGAAGGTGAATTTTCACTCTAACAATATGTGTAAAGGAGTATCTAACACCTTGTTGGTTTTGAAGTAAAATCTTTTAAGGTGTTTTGTATGACAAGTAGATTTTTTCAAGAAAATCACTAAAAGGTGACCAAACCGCTAGAATCGGTAGTTGAAACGGTGGCTCTGAGGACCAGATTGTTGGCAACTACCGTCTAAACGGTGTCTTCAATTACCAGACTACCAGGACTAGTGACAAATTTTGCCTAATTTTGCCTTTAGCCACCAGAATGGCAACTTTGGTTATCGGACTTCTAGCATCAATTACTGAAATGATGTCTTTGGTGATTAGTTTACTAGCATCGATTATCAGAATGACAACTTTGGCGATCGGACCCCCCGACATCAATCACTTGAGCAATGGTCCCAGTCGACAATCCACTGCCACTGGTTATCAAAACGATGGCTCTCACCCATTGGACCAATGACCTAGCCACCAGATGTGATGAGGGAAGTCACTATGCGTTTTTGTAAAATGTTTTACAACTTTTTATAAAGGAATTTATGATCAATGAAAAATATTTTACAAGTTTGGCCACATTTTACCTGCAAACAAGCACTTGAAAATAGAAAAACATTTTTCAAAAAATATTTTACTTCAAAACAAATGAAGTGTAAGTAATTAATAATAATTCTTCTAAAAAAATTAATTAATAATAATGAGAGATGGGGGAAGAAAGTAGGAGCAAAAAATATTTCAAACAATATTAAATAATGTTTGCGCTGAGAAAACAAATTTTTTATTTCTGAAAAATTTGAATAGTATTTAACAATTTAACATTAACTCTAACCTCAAGGGCTATTTATTTTTACGATTTTTTTAATGATTAGTGAATTTATAAAATGCAATTTAGATTTGATTTTTAGAAAAATGTAATATATATATATATATATATAATAGTCAGTTTAAATCCTGATAAAATTGCTTTTCTTTATCGTTTTTGTAACTATTCTATATTTGCCCATTTAATTTTGAAAGATAGACATCCAAAAACTAGTGAAATAGTATTATTTTAATATTGTAGTTAAATTGAGTTAATGAATTCTCTTGACTTGAATAATAGTGTGTTAAAATTCTGCAGAAGGGATGCACAGATCAGAATGATTTGCTGCATTTATTGGAGTACCTACTAGACCGATTGTCTTTGGAGGAAGTGGAAGTCTTCTTGATTCAAGCTTGGTTCATTTGGAGTAGGCGCAACTGTGTTCTTCATGGTGGCAGATTTATTGATCCAGGGACTCTTAATCAGAGGGCAGCAGAATATTTAGAGGAGTACAAACATGCTCAACAGCAACTTGATGCAGAAACGATTATGCAGAACAGCAGGACAGATTGGGAACCACCTCTAGAATCGGCTTTTAAGCTGAATTTTGATGCAGCAATTTTTTCTGGGGTGAACAGAACCGACATTGGGGCTATAATCCATAACTACAAAGGAGAAGTCATGGCACCCATGTCTGCAAGAGGGTCAGCAGTACATAATAGCGAGGAAGGTGAGCTATTAGCATGTAGAAAGGCTGTTGAATTTGCTATTGAGGTAGGTTTTTCCAGGTTGGTTATTGAGGGAGAGAATGTAAATGTAATAAAAGCTATTTCATCGCAAGAAGCCAACATATCACTGCTGGGAAATGTCATGGAAGATATTAAACATCTCATTAGGGGTTTACAGTGGGTATCTATTTCTCACATAAGGCATAGTGGCAAAAAGGTGACTCATGTGTTAGCGCAACATGGCAGAACTATTATTGAGGATTTATATTGGATAGAAGATTACCCTCCTCCCGTCATTGGACAATTGTATCAAGATGCTTGCCTTTTATAAATGAATGAACAAAGTTTCCCTTTCAAAAAAGAAAAAAAAAATTAGTGTTTCAATCTTTTGAAAATGAGATTATTTTTTTTTTAAAAAGGCTGTATAAATGTTTTATATAAAATTATGCTTAAAAAATGTGCGACTTAAAAACGGCTTATTATCAAAAGGGTGGGAATAACAATCTAATGACAAGCTGATTGGTTGAAATGTGATTGAAGTAGTAGTTATTTATTAGGTAAACCTCACGTGAGGCCCACTAATGTGAGTGAACAAAGGAGAGAGAAAAGGGTTAGTTTTTTTAAGACTTTTAATTAATTAATAATTAAGCCCAATTGTAATAGTTGGCTGACTCTGAAAATTGAAAATGGTTGGTAGGGACATACTAAAGGGGACAATGGTTGACAGCTGAGAGGAATTTTGACAGCTGAGGACATTTTTGCGTAGGCAGTTATTGAATGGAGTGAGGCCTTCCCATTCCTAAGGCGCGGCATCCACGTAACAGAATTCCATTAATAACCCATAAATATCTTTTTTTTCTCCTCTTCTTGAAAAATGAATGATTATTAAAACCTTCCTTTTCTGATTTGCAATTACAAAACTACCCATTATTATTATTATTATTATTATTATTATTACCTATATATATATATATATATATAACCAAAACTTTTAAAACTTCCATAATTTTCCATATCAGCACTATTTAAAAAAAATATATATAACCGAAACTTTTAAAACTTCCACAATTTTCCATATCAGCACTATTTAAAAAAAATATATATATATATATATATATATATAACAAAATATATATATATATATATATATATATATATGTAGGGACTCAATTTGTAATGGCCTCTTAACAATAAGAACTTGTAGAGATGTGGGCGCAAGGATTTGGCATCACCGAAGTAAACAATAGCTGGTATAAAGTTTATAATAAATAATCAATGACATGAGATTCATAGGAATCCAATGGTGGAAAGTTGGCTAAGTGTTTGCGAAGCACATTTGTCCTCGGCCCAGGCCGAGGATCTATTTTTCTTAGAACTTATCTTGATCCAGTCCCCCCCCCCCCCTTATGTTAGGAGCCCTATTGGATATATAGTCTTCTTTTTTGTTAATCTTAGCCATCCACTTGTCAATTATCTGGATTCTGTGTACAGGGGTTTGTCCCATCATCTGTATTTGCAGGCTTTATGTTAGTTCTTAGCCGTCTTTGCAAACTTTTTATTAGTTGAAGTAACCGAGGCAACTGGGTTTGTTGGTCACATCACCATTAAAGCGGCCAGAATGTTGGTGGGATATGTCTAATGAATGAGGAATATTTTCCCTCTATCGAAGTCGGTGTGCCGAGGATGTGGTCATCCTCGGCGAGGACCTTGGGTGACCTGCGTTTCTTCTCATTATCCTTGGCCTTTATATTATCCTCGGCATGGGCCTTGGGCCGGGTATAGAGTGGGCTAGAGTGGTTAATGTTTGGGGCCCCACAATAGCCCATCAAAATTCTGCTACACGTCCCCTTGGGCGGGGAGGAGGATTTCGACTTCCTCGGCGTGTTTTCGCGCCCTGTTGGGCCTTGCATTTCTGTTAGAGTTACCGTTCCTTTAGCTGCTTTTGTAATCTCCTTTCGATGCTAAGGGGCGGTCCGAGGAGCTTTTTTATTTTTCCGGAGTAAACTTTCTTGTCTGAGTTTCTTATTCGTTCTTCTAGGATGGATAGGTTTGAGTCGTTCGTGCTTTAGTGCTCAATTTCTCGTGTTTTTCGTCCCCGATAGGGCACATTATTTAGTGCCTAAGGGGGTTGGCTTTGCCGTAGATTTGGACTCATGATCCATACAAAGACCCTGGTTCCGTTCAGCGTTTATATCGCCCCATAGTGAATGGTTTCCATATAGGTTTGGGTCCGAAGACCATGCAAGACCCTGGCTTTTCTTAGCACTTAGTTTTTATGAGGAAATGTTCTTCCTGTTGGCCTGAGACTTTGGACCATGCAACGTTTAAGTTTTGTCTAGCGCTTGGCTTTTATTCTGAGGTATCTGGTTTCCCCTGAGGCTTGGGTCCGAGGACCATGCAATGCATGGTTCTGTCCAGTACCCAGTTTTCTCATTTATCATCTGAGGTATCTGGTTTCCCCTGAGGCTTGGGTCCGAGGACCATGCAATGCCTGGTTCAGTCCAGTACTCAGTTTTCTCATTTATCATTTGAGGTATCTGGTTTCCCCTGAGGCTTGGGTCCGAGGACCATGCAATGCCTGGTTCTGTCCAGTACCCAGTTTTCTCATTTATCATCTAAGGTATCTAGTTTCCCCTGAGGCTTGGGTCTGAGGACCATGCAATGCCTGGTTCTGTCCAGTACCCAGTTTTCTCATTTATCATCTGAGGTATCTGGTTTCCCCTGAGGCTTGGGTCCGAGGACTATGCAATGCCTGGTTCTGTCCAGTACCCAGTTTTCTCATTTATCATCTGAGGTATCTGGTTTCCCCTGAGGCTTGGGTCCGAGGACCATGCAATGCCTGATTCTGTCCAGTACTCAGTTTTCTCATTTATCATCTGAGGTATCTGGTTTCTCCTGAAGCTTGGGTCCGAGGACCATGCAATGTCTGGTTCTGTCCAGTACTCAATTTTCTCATTTATCATCTGAGGTATCTGGTTTCCCCTGAGACTTGGGTCCGAGGACCATGCAATGCCTGGTTCTGTCCAGTACCTAGTTTTCTCATTTATCATCTGAGGTATCTGGCTTCCCCTGAGGCTTGGGTCCGAGGATCATGCAATGCCTTGGTTCTGTCCAGTACCTAGTTTTCTCATCTTATTTATTATTTTATCAAATTATCCGTAGCCATTTAATTCTACATTGCTACAATTTACAATAAGTATTAAATAAATACACTTTTCAAGCAAAATAATAATAATAAATGCGGGCTGGAGTTGGTGGAGGATAAGACCCTGCCGTGTTGTGCCTCTTCGCTTGATAGGACTCTTCTGATTACGAGGCGTCTCCTGGGTTGTCCGAGTAACGTGTTCTGACGCTTCGGTGCCTTCTCATTTAATAAGGCGCCTCCTCATTAATGCCAGTCGTGGATCTACGAGGATCTAACGGCTGATAGGCCCCTTGGAACTTGGGGCGGAATTATTGTCTCCGGAAATCTCTCCCTGGGATTTATTGCGGATTGGCCCTCACTAATATTCCGCCTTCTATATAAGGCGTTTCTAGGGCAACCTTCTCCTTCACACTTGACAAACATTTGTTTTAAATTTCTCCCAAAAATATTGCCCAAAGGTTCTGCAAGACATAGCCATTTGAACCCCTTCGAATGAATTGGCCCTGGGAAAGGGTGGTCCCGTGGATGCACAGCCCCTATCAGGAGCCGAGGATGGCACTCCGACCCTAGACGTCAAGTTGGGGTTAGAGTAGGAGAGATCCGAAGATTCTCCTTCTTTTCAACCTAATTAGAGGTGGAACCCTCCTTTCCGTTTGGAGGAGGATCCAGAAAGAACGTAACCTCCTTCCCTTGGGTATGAGTCATTGACCCTCCAAGCCGGCAGCAATGGGGGTGGGAGGGAAGCCAGGCGGAACCCAGAAGTGGAGCCATCCTGTGCCGCGGCCTCTTCCGCCTTCTATGTAGCTCTTCTTCCTTCTTTTCCCTTTTATTTCCTCTCCTTTTGCTTCTCATCCAGCCTTTCTTTTCTATCTTTTGTTCTTCTGCCAGCTTTCTTTCCTCCCTTTCCTCCTCTCTTGCTTCACTTCTTTCTGTCTTTTGTTCTTCAATGAGCCTTCTTTTCTATCTTTTGTTCCTCAACGAGCCTTCTTTTCTATCTTTTGTTCCTCAACGAGCCTTCTTTGTTAAGCGTCTGCCTTTGTAGTTAGCTTTAGAACAAGCCCCACGGGCTTCACTTGTAAAAGATGTAATTTTTCTTCATGTATAAATAAAAGAAGTAGACTTGTTTTGTCTCTTTTTATTTTTCGCATATTCTTGTTCTTGTGATTGTTGACTTCTGAATGATAGTTGTTGCAGTAGATTGTATTGTTTTGGAATATTATTTCTGAAAATGTTGCTCTTAATTTCTTTACACCGACCACCGCACTTGCTAGCGCACAAATCCCTTCCCACAGACGGCGCCAATTGTAGGGACTCAATTTGTAATGGACCCTTAACAATAAGAACTTGTAGAGATGTGGGCGCAAGGATTTGGCATCACCGAAGTAAACAATGGCTGGTATAAAGTTTATAATAAATAATCGATGACATGAAATTCATAGGAATCTAATGGTGGAAAGTTGGCTAAGTGTTTGCGAAGCGTATTTGTCCTCGGCCCAAGCCGAGGATCTATTTTTCTTAGAACTTATCTTCCTCCAGTCCTTTCTTATGCTGGGAGCCCTATTGGATATATAGTCTCATTTTTTGTTAATCTTAGCCATCCACTTGTCAATTATCTGGATTCTGTGTACAGGGGTTTGTCCCATCATCTGTATTTGCAGGCTTTATGTTAGTTCTTAGCCGCCTTTGCAAACTTTCTTTTAGTTGAAGTAACCGAGGCAACTGGATTGGTTGGTCACATCACCATTAAAGCGGCCAGAATGTTAGTGGGATATGTTTGATGGATGAAGGATATTTTTCCCTTATCGAAGTCGGTGTGCCGAGGATGTGTCATCCTCGGCGAGGCCCTTGGATGACCTGGGCTCTTTCCCATTATCCTCGGCCTTTATATTATCCTCGGCGTGGGCCTTGAGCCGGGTATAGAGTGGGCCAGAGTGGTTAATGTTTGGGGCCCCACAATAGCCCCTCAAAATTCTGCTGCACGTCCCCTTGGGCGGGGAGGAGGATTTTGACTTCCTCGGCGTATTTTCGCGGCCTGTTGGGCCTTACCTCTTTGTCAGTGTTATCGTTATTTCAGCTGTTTTTGCAGCTTTCTTTTGGCGCAAAGGGCCGCCCAAGGATGGATAGGTTTGGGTCGTTTGTGCTTTAGCGCTCAATTTCTCGTGTTTTTCGTCCCTGATAGGGCTCATTATTTAGCGCCTAAGGGGGTTGGCTTTGCCGTAGATTTGGACTCGTGATCCATACAAAGACCCTGGTTCCGTTCAGCGTTTATATCGCCCCATAGTGAATGGTTTCCATAAAGGTTTGGGTCCGAAGACCATGCAAGACCCTGGCTTTTCTTAGCACTTAGTTTTTATGAGGAAATGTTCTTCCTGTTGGCCTGAGACTTTGGACCATGCAACGTTAAGTTTTGTCTAGCGCTTGGCTTTTATTCTGAGGTATCTGGTTTCCTCTGAGGCTTGGGTCCGAGGACCATGCAATGCCTGGTTCTGTCCAGTACCCAGTTTTCTCATTTATCATCTGAGGTATCTGGTTTCCCCTGAGGCTTGGGTCCGAGGACCATGCAATGCCTGGTTCTGTCCAGTACCCAGTTTTCTCATTTATCATCTGAGGTATCTGGTTTCCCCTGAGGCTTGGGTCCGAGGACCATGCAATGCCTGATTCTGTCTAGTACCCAGTTTTCTCATTTATCATCTGAGGTATCTGGTTTCCCCTGAGCCTTGGGTCCGAGGACCATGCAATGCCTAGTTCTGTCCAGTACCCAGTTTTCTCATTTATCATCTGAGGTATCTGGTTTCCCCTGAGGCTTGGGTCCGAGGACCATGCAATGCCTGGTTCTGTCCAGTACCCAGTTTTCTCATTTATCATCTGAGGTATCTGGTTTCCCCTGAGCCTTGGGTCCGAGGACCATGCAATGCCTAGTTCTGTCCAGTACCCAGTTTTCTCATTTATCATCTGAGGTATCTGGTTTCCCCTGAGGCTTGGATCCGAGGACCATGCAATGCCTGGTTCTGTCCAGTACCCAGTTTTCTCATTTATCATCTGAGGTATCTGGTTTCCCCTGAGGCTTGGGTCCGAGGACCATGCAATGCCTGATTCTGTCTAGTACCCAGTTTTCTCATTTATCATCTGAGGTATCTGGTTTTCCCTGAGGCTTGGGTCCGAGGACCATGCAATGCCTGGTTCTGTCCAGTACCCAGTTTTCTCATTTATCATCTGAGGTATCTGGTTTCCCCTGAGGCTTGGGTCCGAGGACCATGCAATGCCTGGTTCTGTCCAGTACCCAGTTTTCTCATTTATCATCTGAGGTATCTGGTTTCCCCTGAGCCTTGGGTCCGAGGACCATGCAATGCCTAGTTCTGTCCAGTACCCAGTTTTCTCATTTATCATCTGAGGTATCTGGTTTCCCCTGAGGCTTGGGTCCGAGGACCATGCAATGCCTGGTTCTGTCCAGTACCCAGTTTTCTCATTTATCATATGAGGTATTTGGTTTCCCCTGAGGCTTGGGTCCGAGGACCATGCAATGCCTGGTTCTGTCCAGTACCCAGTTTTCTCATTTATCATCTAAGGTATCTGGTTTCCCCTGAGCCTTGGGTCCGAGGACCATGCAATGCCTGGTTCTGTCTAGTACCCAGTTTTCTTATTTATTTATTGCCTTATCTATTTATCCGTTGCTATTTAATTCTACATTGCTATAATTTACAATAAGCATTAAATAAATACACTTTTCAAGAAAAATAATAATAATAAATGCAGGCTGGAGTTGGTGGAGGATATGACCCTGCCGTGTTATGCCTCTTCGTTTGATGGGACTCCTCTGATTACGAGGCGTCTCTTGGGTTGTCCGAGTAACGTGTTCTGATGCTTCGGTGCCTTCTCGTTTAATGAGGCACCTCCTCATTAATGTCAGTCGTGGATCTACGAGGATCTAACGGCTGATAGGCCCCTTGGAACTTGGGGCGGAATTATTGCCTCCGGAAATCTCTCCCTGGGATTTATTGCGGATTGGCCCTCACCAATATTCCGCCTTCTATATAAGACGTTTCTAGGGCGACCTTCTCCTTCACACTTGACAAACTTTAGTTTTAAATTTCTCCCGAAAATATTGCCCAAAGGTTTTGCAAGACATAGCCATTTGAGCCCCTTCGAATGAATTGGCCCTGGGAAAGGGTGGTCCCAAGGATGCACAGCCCCTATCAGGAGCCGAGGATGGCACTCCGACCCTGGACGTCAAGTTGGGGTTAGAGTAGAAGAGATTCGAAGATTCTCCTTCTTTTCAACCAAACCAGAGGTGGGGCCCTCCTTGCCGTTTGGAGGAGGATCCAGAAAGAACGTAACCTCCCTCTCTTGGGTTTAGGTCTTTGACCCCCCAAGCCGGCAGCTATGGGGGTGGGAGGGAAGCCAGGCGGAACCCAGAAGTGGAGCCATCCTGTGCCGCGGCCTCTTCCACCTTCTATGTAGCTCTTCTTCCCTCTTTTCCCTTTTATTTCCTCTCCTTTTGCTTCTCATCCAGCCTTTCTTTTCTATCTTTTGTTCTTCTGCCAGCTTTCTTTCCTCCCTTTCCTCCTTTCTTGCTTCACTTCTTTCTATCTTTTGTTCTTCAACGAGCATTCTTTTCTATCTTTTGTTCCTCAACGAGCCTTCTTTGTTAAGCGTCTGCCTTTGTAGTTAGCTTTAGAACAAGCCCCACGGGCTTCACTTGTAAAAGATGTAATTTTTCTTCATGTATAAATAAAAGATGTAGACTTGTTTTGTCTCTTTTTATTTTTCGCATATTCTTGTTCTTGTGATTGTTGACTTCTGAATGATTGTTGTTGCAGTAGATTGTATTGTTTTGGTATATTATTTCTGAAAGTGTTGCTCTTAATTTCTGTACACCGACCACCGCACTTGCTAGCGCACAAATCCCCAGGCCGAGGACAAATGTGCAAACACTTAGCCAACTTTCCACCATTAGATTCCTATGAATCTCATGTCATCGATTATTTATTATAAACTTTATACCAGCCATTGTTTACTTCGGTGATGCCAAATCCTTGCGCTCACATCTCTACAAGTTCTTATTGTTAAGGGTCTATTACAAATTGAGTCCCTACAATATATATATATATAGCAAACGAAAATAGAGAAAAGAAAGGGGAAAAAATAGCAAACGAAAATAGAAAAAAAAAAAACACTAAAACCCTTATCTATTTCTTCCCAAAACAAACCCGATAAAATTTACTCTCTCCAACTCTTAAACAAAACCCAATAAAATTTACTCTCTCCAACTCTTAAACAAAACCCGATACAAAAAAAACTGTGTCTCTCCTTTGTACACTGCAAGACCCATATGCAGGAACCCAAACACGGAAAACCTAGACGCAGAACTTTCTCTCTTCCCGGCGACAGTAAGCTTCAATTAAAGAAAGTGAAAGTAAACCTAACTTCAGACTGTTGGAATGGCTATAGGTAAAATCTTTTATATTAATTTTGGGTGTTTAATAGGATTTAGGTTTGGCTATTTTGTTCAGTTTTGATTTAAGAAATTGGTTCAGATTTTGTAGGTTCTCCCTCAATTTTGGTTCCTAAACCTAACATCAGATTGCTGGAACGGCTACAGGTAAAACCTTTTATATTAATTTTGGGTGTTTAATAGGATTTAGGTTCAGCTATTTTGTTTGGTTTTGATTTAAGAAATTGGTTCAGATTTTGTTTTGATTTAGAATTGGTTTTTATCAATACTCGAAACCCTAATATAGGTTCTCCCTCAATTTTGGTTCCTTTCAATATATCAAATTTTACTACAGGATTGGGGATATGAGTTTTGGCATTAGAATCAACCCCATATTACAGCGTATTGAGGTGTTCATTGTCAGGGATGCCTAAGCATGTGTTTTTGGATTATGAATCTTTTGATACGGTAAGGTGGGTAAAGGTCACAGATTCAAAGATATACCAATAATTGATTTGTATTTCCCTTTTAAAAAATAAATTTTGTTTTTAATTTTATGATGGGTTCTGGAATTAAAAGAAAATACGAAGAAGAAAAAGTAGATTTCACATGTTTTTTATGTTTTGCAAAGTATGTCATACTGGAAATTTTTTTGTTTTTTGTAACTTGTATTTATTTTGAGGGACCAAATAGGTGATGGATACAATTGACATAAATTGTTGTGCTGAGAGGTGTTGGATTTGATTGGTTAGATCAAATTGAAAAGTCTTTAGCCCTTTGGTTATATCTAGGAGTATTTAACCCTCTGTGGGAGGAAAAGTGCATAACTTTATTAAATAAATTTAAGGCCTGTACTTATCTGAAATGTGGCGATCATGACAAGTTTGGATGCTTCATTTTTGAATTAGTGAAGAGGATTTAACAAGCCATTTGAATCTATAAATCACTATGATAGAAGGAAGCTTCAGAGTAAGTATTTAGGATAATCTGATAGAAATCTTTCCATCCTTACTAAAATAGTGAAATGGCTGTTTACCTAATTGTTCTAGAAAAAACATAACGATTATTTACTTTTTTGTTGATGGGTTGGTTTGATTTTCTTTAAACTTTGTATTACATGTTGATATTGGTAACATAAATGTGCAATTGAGAAATTATATTTTTTTCTCAATTGAGAAATTATGTTATTTTTTTTAGGATAATTGAGAAATTATTTCTTATATATATATATATATATATATATTTTTTTTTTTTTTTTTTTAATCCGAACTCTATAACTATTATCTTATAAATAGTTGATTCTTATTAGCCTTTTTTTTTTTTTTTTCACGACTGTTCGATTTCTAGGTTTATTGGTATTGCCTTTCTCTTCATTCTTTTCCTCCATTCGAATCAGGGTTAAAAGTATGGTATTCGTTTGCCTTTGTGATAATCTATGTACATCTAATTTCTAACTATTTTTGTGTTCTCTCAATTTGAATTGTAACATTTGCCTCTGTGATAATCTATGTACATGAAACTCAAATTTTAGTGTAGTTATATCAGTTTGTGCAGAAAAAATACGATTGGTAGGTTTCTGTTTTGACTGTTTCAAGTTCAGACTTAGAATAGTTTGGATTTCTTAACTTTTTTTGAATTTTAGTTTAGTTATATCAGTTTTAGCAAAAAAAATACTTCAATTTGTAAAAAGAAGGTTGTGTTCCTAAGCAATGCTATTTTATGCATAATTGTTAAAACCTAAAGAAATCAACCATGATCAATATATTTCCCAAAAAAAAAGAGAAAAAAAAGAACTATTGAGGTTTTAAAGATTAGTGAGATTTTTATTTTAGGGGATGGAGTAGTGTTCTGATTAAGTTTTTGTGGGCGTGCAGGATAAGAGAGTGAATTGGCACTCTACTCCATTTGAGGCAAGGTTGGAGAGAGCTTTGAAAAGTGGTTCTGCTGAGGCTTAAACTACTCATACTCTTGGTGTATGTTAGACAAGCTTGTGAGTGATTTGGTGTTGGATTGTTGTTTTATGTTCTCAGCATCTATATTTTTTTAATTCTTTTGTAAAATTCGATTTGGTTGTTTGTGACATCTGCTTGCCTGTTGTAATTTCATGATTTAATATAATTGAATTTATTCTTTTTAATTGTATCCATAATTCTTTCTGCAATGCTGATTTATGATTTTATGAAGATCAGTTTGATTTTTATATATTCCGGAAGACATTCCCTTTAGCTCCCAGGGAAAGTCCTACATTCTGTTTCTTGATTTACAGCTACCAAAACTTTGCCTCTCTCTCTCTCTCTAAGTTTCAATCACAAGATTAGAATTTTATATAGTTTGATGACTTTTGGTCAGAGATTCCAGTAATGGTGGTACATTTTTGTCTAATCACAATTTAATTTCCAACATCACAACCTTTATTGGCTACTTAATGTAATATTAACAATTCTTATTGTTGGGGTCATCTATATATATATATATATATATAGATGACATTAACAATCCAGCTTTGTGGATTTTCTTTTACTTCTTCTGATGTTTCCAATTTGAGTCTAAAATTCATTGTTCCATGTGTCAAGACTTGGTATTTTCTAAAGCACTTTGTGGTCTGCCATTTTCATTATAAATATGATTATGCTAATGGAATTCTTATGTGCTATTTTAGCTGTGTTTCTTTTGTATCTGTAATTGAGTTTGTGCACACACTTAGATTAGTCTTAGGTTTGGAACTTCAGCTTCAAGTAAGTCACCTCATTGTCATGTTGTATTTTTCCATGAGAAACCTGCTGTCATAGCAACTTATTCTCACTCTCACGCTCATTCATAAATCTCATACTTTGCTATTTCATTTGCCAATATATGTTTCTGTTCCATAGTTGAATAAAGAATTTGATGGAGTACTAAGTTATCCTACATCTTTCTCATGTTCTCAACTTCAGTTTCAAGTCATTAGATTTTATGAGTCTGTGGATGACAGATATGGTAGTGTGGACTATATATTATTGTAATTGAAAAATATGTGCCATATCAAATTATATGGCAATCAAAATTGTTTTTGTTTGATATACTATCCATCGAAGTGAATGTAATTATCTTATTGAGGGTTTTTACAATATTTTTTGAAGTGAGTTACATCTTCAATATTTTTAAATAAATATTAAAATGGTGATAATCAATTTGATTTTTTTTTTTTTTTTGGTGTGGAAATTGAGCTATGGGTTTGAATTTGTTTAGTGGAAACTGAGCGAGGTGGAGTTATTTAAATAATTTATATTTCCCCTGTGTATGTTTAATAATTACAGCAAATATATGGTTGCTATTTTAAATCTGCTTTTATGCTTGGAGTTTTAATATCATAGTATATTGTAGTGTTCAATTTCCATTTCAATGGAAAAAGTTGTTTTTGCTAAATAATGGATATAGCCTTAACCCTTGAAAATCCCTGCCTGATTAAGTGGCTCAATTTCTGTTTGTATTGATTACCAATCAAAAAGTAAATAAATGGGCAGAGGTAACAATAGGTTACAAAGAACAGTTAAAGAAAGTTGTAATTGTTACTTGATCTATCAATACCCTAATAAAAGAGAAGGAACTTATTAGCTTTCCAAATTTACCAAGGTTCCATTTTGTTAGCATGAGAAATTGGGGGGTGCTGAAAATTTTCCCCATTTTATGGTAAACTTAAAGTTATTTGCATGATCTACAAAAAATCCTTTCTAAAAAAATTGCAGGAAAAGGAATCTGATTCGATGGAAGATTGTTAGTTCTTTCACTTACAAAATTCTGATCTTAATTTATCTATAATAAAATATTTACCCATGTCTTGGGACTAAAGTAACAATTATGCTTTTTGTTTTGTAGGTAGGGATTTAGCATTTTGATATCTGGCTTATTGGTAGCTTTCCCATGCATCGCACGGGTTAGCGACTAGTATATATATAAAACTTAAGTTTTTGAAGTTTCCACAATTTTCCACGTCAGGATTATTTAAAAAAATAAAATTATTAAAAAATATAAAACCCTAAAAACCATAACTATTTTTAATCCAATAATTATTTCTCTCCAAAACAAACCCTATAATCTTTAACTTCTAAACAATACCCACATCAGAATTATTTAAAAAAAAATAAAACTATTAAAAAAACATAAAACCCTAAAAACTGTAACTATTTCTTAACCCAATAACTATTTCTCTCCAAAACAAACCCGATAATCTTCAACTTCTAAACAATTCCCGATACAAACACCTATTTCTCAGTCTTTGTCTCTCCTTCAAACGCAAACACTGCAAGACCCATACCCTTCTCTCTCTTTCTCTATCTCTCTACCCTTCTCCTTCCCCAAAACCCAAACGCCAATCAGATCTAAGAGACCGCCTCTCATGGGACATTGGAACAAATCAAGTTTCAGAGACTAATACGATTCTGTTGGAGAGAGGTTATAGTTATTTCTTTTAATGGGTTTTCGCCAGAATCATCTGGCCGTTGGGGGGACGATATGGTATGTTAGATTTGGTTTTTGATTTTGTTATTAATCTTGATTTGCGTTGCTTTAAATTTTCAGATCCCACACCATCCTTTTCTCAGCTTCTCCATTGATCAAGTTCCAAAATCAACCAAAGCCTCAACTTTGAACATACACATTTGCAATTTTCTCTAAAGATCGTCACCGCCCCTCCAACCAAATTAGTGGAGGCAAATTTCGTGGTAATTTTTTTAAAATTTATGTTTCTAGGCGCAACCCACTTTAATTTCTTGGCTTTGTATTATTGAAATTGTTTTTTTTTTTTTTTTTTGTTATTATTGGCTATTGTTGTTGTGTCGTGTGAGAACTGAGTATTGTTTTTTATGGTTATGTATATTATGGTTGCTTTTTTGAGTATTCATTATTTTTAGTACGCACTGAATCTAGATTATAGAAACTATATTCTTATTTTAAAATTTTTGTAATTTAGGACTTTTGATTTATATAAGTTATTATTATTTAAAAACTTTCATCAATTATTAATAGTTTTCCACATTGTCAATAAGTTATTTATGAAATGTTTTCCACATTGTCAAAGGAGTTGTTAGATGTCAAGCTGTTGATATCTACAAGGTTTGTATATCAAGTTGAGGCATACTTCAATTTTATTTTCTATGTATATTTAAAAATTTTGGGGTTAACTCTTTTGTGTTTTTTCGTTTGGCTATTGAGTTTGAGGTTATGGTCTGCAATTTTTTGCATTTTTAGTTGTTGCCATTGGCTGTAGAGAAAAGCTCAGAAATTAGGCCCACTCTGTGATTTCTTTTTACCACCGTCAGAGACCAGTCTTTCTCAGACGCTATTACTAGTAAGTTTTCTAATTTTGTTTTATCAGTTTTCCCGTTAAATATGATTTAGGTTTTTGTGTGGGAGTATTTTCTCTTTTAGATTGATGGGTTTGGAGCCCATAGTGGGTTTTGTTAATTTCAATCAAAACTCTGTCTTAAAGTGAAGATAGTTTTAAATTTACGGTTCTGATTAGTTTTTGCTGTTGTATAGCTTCTTTCTTTTCCTTTTCTTCCTTCATCCTGTATAGTTTCTTCTCCTGCTTTTGTGCCGTTCCTTCCCTGCAACAACAAAGGTTCCATTCTTACATTGTTTATGCCTTAATACTTCTATGTTGTTCACTATTGTTGAGATTCCATCTTCCTAATTAATTTTTGATTTCTTATTTTCATTCTTTTTTGTCTTTTTCTCCGATTGCAGTATATCGTGTTTTTGTACTAGACATTAGGTCTTATGCCAAAAATAATAATTGAATCAGGGTTAAAGGTACCCTGATTTTCCATTTTATTTTTCCAATTTCTGGGGATCTGTTTTGTTAATTATTGTTTTTTGGTTAGAATTTTTTTCCATGTTTGGTATACTTTTGTGAGATTTTAAAGTTTTCTTTATTTAGGTTATGGTTTTGTCATTGTTAGAGGATTTGTTTCAATTTCTTTATGCCATCTTTTTCATTCAATTTTAAGTTTTTTTCATAGGATGTTCTGAGCATCCTAAGACTCTTATTTCAACATGAGTTGCAAGTGCTGTAATATATTTGCTATAATATAGGTGTATTCTTGCTTACATCTGTCCTTGTTGATGTCATTTTTTTTTCCATCTTTTCATTTCCTATTCTTTGTCCAATTGAAGAAAATTGAAGTGCAGATTGCAATTCATTTGCCTCTTTGTTTAGATTTCTACTTTGTTCAATGTAGCCTTATTTTAGGAATACAAGATTGATTGAAAATTGAGACTACCATGAGTATTCATTTTGATAGGTGCATTAAAAATCTTCTAATTATAAGTTAATGAATCTGAGTCCTAATTTTAAGTAATGAGTGTGATTGTTGTATTATATACAAAATAAATAAATAAATAAATAAAGGTCATGAACAAGGAAAATATTTGGAGTTGAGAAATTCAAAATGCAAACCTTTGCAGGATATTGCCAACTTTTAAAAAACTAAATGTCAAGAAAGATATTAATTTGTTGTGGTTGATCTCTCACTTCTTTCCTTTTTAAAAGTTCATGTTGTTCAGGTATTAGGAAAGTTGTTAATTTGTTTAATAAATAAAAAAGAATAGCATAATATGAACGTATATACACCATTCTAATTTGATCATAGATTGATCAAATCGGTTGGTGTTTGTTTGCAATGCATCTATGATTTTGAAAATTTTATAGACCCAAAAAAGGACGAGACTAAACTTGCATTTAGAATTCATCTCTATCTAAAATGCACTATGATTATTACACAATCATTGATTTAACTCTCTCTTTTTTTTTCTTTTTTTTCTTTTTTTGTAGGTGATTTTGTAGATTTCCATGCACCAATGTATATCTTACATGCCCACATTGCTTATCATGAACCAAGAACTTGTGCTACAAATAATAAAATAATGTTATGAACAATGTTTATGTTGTAGCTTGATGGTATGTATTTAAAATGATTTCAAGCCGCTTCATTGATGGCATGTACTTAAATGATTTCAAGCAATTGCTTCAAATATTTTTTATTTTCTTGCTCATAGAAATAGCTATTAATACATTATTGCATTGTCTTTATTTAAATGAACCTTACTGTATTTTAAATTTTTTCCATAGAGAGTGGCTTGGCTAAGCCTAATAGCACTGCTTAGAATAATCGTGTATTACTTTCAACCCAACATTTGGTGTTTTTGAAATTGATTGTATGTCTTACTTAAGATGTAACCAAAGAGTTTATGAAATTTGGTTTTAATTGTTTATAGAGATAGTTGAAACTGAAATATATAGGCATTTCATTTGATTCTTTTCAAATAGACACTTTTTCAAACTACTATTATTTGCATGTACTTAAGATGTATCTCAAGGAAATTAGAGATACTAAGATTATTTGTTAGCTGTTTCTTTTCAAAGTTTTGAATATTGTGTTTATGATTTGCTTGTTATAAGAGGTAGTGGCATAGTGCCCCATGTGTTTATGTGGCATATTATTCGCTGGCAGCAAATGCATGGTCTTGCAAATGATGTCATGAGATTATTTACACATTTAAATATTCATTTTATCAATAATTTTTTTTTATATTATTTATATTGGTGGTAGACTATAAATTGATTTGCAATTGAGCATTATGTGAATTCATATTATGCCTAAATTTGTGTATGAGCTATTGGAATGTTGGCAATAATTTTTTCATCAACATAGAGAAACCAAGGTGTGATCTTATGTGTTATGTGAAACACCCTACATTTATAATCAAAGAACATATTTTGCACGCTTTGTATGATTATTTGTAATTGTTATTTAACTATCCCGTGTATCGCACGGGTTAGCGACTAGTTATGAAAACCACCCTTGACCCTCAAACCATGGTTGATCCTTCTCCTAAAGGCCAGACTCTCCTTCTGCAAGCCTCAACCCAAAATTCTAGACTACGTGTACCTCAACAGATACAATGGAAAGATATAACCCTTCCTGAAAGATGGCAACTTGAGGCTATTTCCCCCACACTAAAAATTGAAAACACTGATCCAGACTTCATAGCCCAAAATACAGATGGTACAGTTATTATTTCTTTTAATAACAATGACAGACACACTGATAGCCTTATAAGACCTCGTAGTTCTACAGGCAAAAAGACCCCTATGATGTTTAGCCCTAGAAGCTCCTTTTCCTCTAGGACACCTTTCTCTGACTCCAGACCTTTACCTCCTCAGAGTGTTCCCCCAGTTATACACCTCCCTCCTATAAACACAAGAAGAACCCCAAACCTTGAGACGGCTTATTACCCAGCAAAAACCACACAACCAACCCCTAATGTTCACCAAGCCCTTTACCAGCCTCAACCTCAACCAGATTCTCCTACCCATACAGATATATTAGGATTTACAGATGATAGACAAATTAATGTTTTATCTAAGGAATTTGTTTTAGACAAAGGATTACTAAAATATGATTATCTAAAACCCGAAAACACTGACAGAAAAAATCAGTTTTTTAAAGAATATAATGAACAAGAAAGGAGTAATTTAAGAACAAAGTATTATGAAATGGTGACAGTTTTACAGACACACTTTAGCTTCTTTGACTTTTTGGATTATTATAATAAAAAGATAAGTGTGATAGAGAAAACATTATTGTGGATGAAGATAGAAAATCATGAGAAAGTTTATCAAACTTATCCACCCTTTGAATCAATCATATTAAATCAAAATAGTGGAGTCCAAGTGTTGGCTACTCCTATCAAAAAACCTAGCCTAAGTGATGATAATAAAAACCTAGATAGTATAATTCAACAGAATAATTACACCAATACCTATCTAAAAACAATTGGTCAAAAGTTACAAGACATAGAAGACATAATAACACCCCCTTCCACTTCTATAAAAAAAGAAAATGCGTCCAATACCCCTTTGTTTATCCCACATGAAATACCTCCTCACCTTAGAGCACCTTTACAGAAGCCTATGATAGAAAAGACTGATAGTTTACTTAATGAAATAAATAAAAAGCTAGATTTAATGAAACTAGAATCATTAAAGGACAGGGAGCCATTAAAAAACAAAAATCTTAAAACGTTAAACACAATAGGACAAACTGAATCTTCAGAAGATGAAGAATCAGAAGACAATCAATTAACAGATTTGACAGAATTATCAGATATAGATAATTTAGAATCACAATTTACAGATAAATTACAGATTAATAAATTAACTTTAGCATCTTCATCACAAGAGCGCAAAAAGGGAAGAATTGAAGAAATAATATACCCTAAAAAGAATTGGTATCCTAAGCCTACTCCCCCTGATTTACAGTTTGAAGAAAGACATACTTATGTTAATTTATCTTACTCACCCGATTTAATTTATGAATGGAATATTGATGGAATGTCAGAATACGAAATAATAAACCTTTTACATGAAATGACTCTGCACACTAATGTTCATTAAAATCATGGAAAACACAATCACCAGATAGCTCATTTAATTGTCACTGGTTTTACTGGCCAACTAAAAGGCTGGTGGGATCATTATTTAAATAGTGATGACAGAAATGAAATATTAACAGCAGTTAAAAGAGAAACAGATGGAAGTGTCATAATGACAAACAGACACCCTTCACAAGATGCAGTTAATACTTTAATCTTTACCATAACTAAACATTTTGTTGGAGATCCTAATCAATATAAAGAAAGAGCTTCAGATGTTTTAATTAATTTAAGATGCCCACAACTTTCAGACTTTAGATGGTATAAAGATGTTTTTATTTCAAAGGTTTTTAGTAGGAATGATTGTCAACAATCCTATTGGAAAGAAAAATTCATTGTTGGCTTACCTTATTTCTTTGCTCAAAAAGTTAGACTTGACATAGCCAATAATGAAGAAACTATAGACTATCCTAGCTTGACATATGGAGATATAATATCTTCAATTAATAAGACACGTCTATGGCTATGTAATGATTTAAGGCTAAAAAATCAAATAGAAAAAGAAAAAAGGTATGCTAAAAAAGAGCTAGGAACATTTTGTGAGCAATATGGCTTTGAACCACTAATTGCTCCCTCTAGGAAAAGAACAAAAGAAAGGAAAGCTACGGATAGATACAAGAATAATAATCGAAGATATCATAAAGGCAGAACTAAAGAAAAGAAAGAAGAATCCAAAAGAAAGAAAAGTGATAGAGAAAGAGACATTATCTGCTTCAAATGTGGGAAAAAGGGACACACTAGTAGATACTGTAACTTTCAAAAAAGGATAAATAAACTTGACATATCAGGAAAGATAAAAGATAAATTAATGAGTATATTAGAATAGACAGATAATGATAAAACAGATAATGAAATTCATCAGATAGATAATTGTGATAATTGTGACATCACCTCATCATCGACATACATTTCTTCAGATAATGGAAAGATTAAATTATGTAATTGTAATAATCCTGATAACTGTTATTGTAAAAGAAAATAAAAAATAAGTGTTTTAACAAAACAAGAAGATATAATAATAGATTTGATAGACCAACTTCCGGATTCACAGTCAAAAAAGGATTATTTGTCTAAATTAAAAGAATCCTTAACTCAAACTAATAGATTTGAGATAGATTTAAAAGATTATAAGTTAACCTATAATTTTGCAAAAATTACTGACAGATTTAAACCCAATAAACCTATAACAATAATAGATTCGCAAATAGATATTAATAATCTAAAGAAAGAATTAAAAGAATTAAAGTAAAAAAATTTCATTTTAAAAGATATGGTTGAGCAGATAGTCGCTCAAGTAATAAGTGTAAAGGATAGAATTAAATATAGTAATGAACCCTTGACAGATTCCTCTCTCCTTGACAGATATAATTATACCAGTGAAAGTTCTCATAAAGATGATTATAAAGATGAATTCTTGAATAAAATCGACAGAATGATATTCCAGAAATGGTATACTGAAATAAATTTGGTTGTTCATAAAGAATTCTCATTAACAGTCATTGCCCTTGTTCATTCAGGTGTTGATATGAATTGCATACAAGAAGGGCTAATACCTTCAAGTATTATGAATCAACAACAGATAGATTAACTCAGGCTAACGGCGATAGACTTAAAATAAGTAATAAAATAGCTAAGGCATACATACATAATAATGGAATCAATTTCAGAACAGCTTTCTTCTTAATAGATAAGTTGTCCTCTAAAGTTATACTAGGAAATCCTTTCTTGGCTCTACTTTACCCTTTTTTCACGACAGACAATGTAATAGGTGCTAATATTTTGGAAACAGAAGTACTCTTTAAATTCCTCCTACACCCAACCCCCAAGGATATACACTTACTAAGAGAAATTTCCATCTCAAAGGACACAAGTATTAATAAACTTGAACCTGCAATAGATGATGAGATTCCTACAAAGTCGATGATAGATGAAACTATTCTACCCAGTAGTAGTAGTACCTAAAGTATATAAATATTATAAAAAAAAAAGTTTTAAAAACCAAAATTTTCCACCCTTTGTTGACTAGTCTTCCTTTCACTTTTGTAATCCAGCTTCCTACTTCTTCATTTGTATATAGTTTCCTACTTCCCCTCCCTCCATTTACATCTCCTTTGTCCTTATCATGTTCCATACCTTGTACTATAAGTTCATGACCTTTGGTCCTCCCTTGTTCTTTCTCAAGTAATAGTTCCTTAGAAAATATTATTGCTCACATAATGACCTTAATTAGTTAATTTTAAAATTAACGGTCAATTGCCTGGCACGCAAGATAGCCATTCTAAGGCTAAATTCACAGACCATATTTTGCCAAAATAGAAATCTTTAGATAGATTTCAGTCAAAGCATGAAGGCATCTCAATAGAGATAATATCCCTTCAGAATACATGATAGTGTATTCAAGTGGAGATCAGAAAGGGTTCTCAAACATGATGACAGAATAGCTATGCTATTATCAGAAAAAAAATAATAGACAACTACAGAAAATAAAGACAAATCACCACACGTAAGAATGATTTCCAGATAAATCCAGACAGATCCAGACCAGTCCAGGACAGTCCAAGAGCAGATACAGACAGATGTCCAAAACACAGATACAGACAGACGTTCCCAAGTCACTACTATTTATTAGCAGATGTAAAAGTATGAGTACGTAATAGAATTCAGACAAAGACAACACAGATTTAAGACATTACTATTTACCAACATGTGTAAAAGACCTCAAAGATTCCTAGACAGACTACTGTTCATGAATAGTAAAACTTTTGCTGTTAAAGATTTACTTTTACTGTTTAAGATTCTACAAGATCCTACCGACGGATCAACTTGAGTTCACTTTATTTAACTCAGGTTACTTTTGAAGACTTACCATGGTTCAATTTATCTATAAAAAGGCAGACTCCGAAGACAGAAGACAGGTCCAGAATTAAGGTCCAGTTTAGAGGTCCAATTTCCAGCTCCAATTCTCAGACTAAAGTCCAAGATAGTTTTCTCCCTTTCTCAGAAAGACTTTTGTACTATTCCCCTTTTGTAATCTCTGACAGTTTCATTTTGTAATCTTGTAACCCTTCCCTTCCAGACAGAACCTTGTAACCTTTTAGTTTCAAAGACAGTTTTACTTTGTAATCTTGTAACTCTTCAGACAATGTTTTATTTTCAAGCTTGTAACAAAGTAGCAGTTTTCAGTTTAATCAAAGACAAAAGTATTTTCAAGTAAGGTTTTATCAGTTTCAGTTTTCATATTCCATACCCTGTTTTAACTTATTTTGAATATATCTATTTTGCTATTTTCTTCTTTATCATCTATTTTATCATTGTTTATTATTATTATTATTATTATTATTATTATTATTATTATTATTATTATTATTATTATTATTATTACTACTGGGGGAGGGGTCATTCATTGCTCATAAGGTAATTGGCAAAATGAAAAAAAAAAAATTGAGTGAGCAGCTTGACCACTTCTTTCTTTAATATGTTAGGTTATCTTAAACAAACTCATTTTTAAAGAGCTAAAAAAAAATAAACTTTACCAAACAAGTTAGGGACCCATCATCCATGCCATTCCAATATTAATTAGCAAATTAAAATTTAGGATTGCTCCAAATATTTTGGATTTTATTAAGATACTACCAAATCCTATGCATTTTTTTCTTTTTGTTTTCAATCCAAATTTAATATTCCATCCTAATGGTAAACCAATAATTGGACCATCTCCAATTTGTCCATAGTGTCGTCCAAGTCCAAGAAGGTTATCCCAATATAAGAAGGCCATCCAAGGGTAAGAAGGTCATCCATCATGAAAGTACTTGGATGACCTCTCAACACTTAGAATTTTCAGAATGGATTTATGTTCAAAAGCTTCTAATTCGGGTCATGTTCTACTATTTTGAAGTATGAGCAAAACACTTGTTCATCGCTATAACTTCCCACTAAGTTCTTAACTTATGATGGCAGTTGTAGAAGATAAGATTGAACCTTCTAACTTCTATAGCAGTTGTGGAAGTTAAGTCTGAACCTTCTAACTTCCATACATGTCGAGGAAGTTACTAAACAAGTAACTACTCCAAAGCTTACTATATAAGGACTCATCCACATCAAATGAAAGTAAGTTTTCACTACTCCTAAAGTTGGAATTCTTGAGTTTTAAAGGGAAAACTAACTTAAGTATCGGAGAGTTCTTGGCCGGTTCACCCTAGTCACCTTTGATCTTTTGTTTTTCTTTTCAGGCATTCCAAGCCACTATTAGCCCATTGAATTGAAGCTCGGAGTATTCAGCCTACTGATTTTCTGTGTATCATCACATCCCATTCTACATATTCTTAACTTTGACATTTTATTTGAATTTAAGTCACTAAAACCTTTTTCCCTTAAATAATTTACTAGAGGGAGAAAAATAAAGGAAAAAATTTAGCTACAAAATTGGCTGTAATCTTAAATTACAATCTTACTCAATATCTTTTTATTGGAGATGAATTTTGATAAATCCACTATTAGATTGCATCTTCTTTTTATATCCTTTACGATTGCAAATTTTTTTGAAAATTAAAGATCAATAACTATGCTATCAATAAATTATTTAAATTGCAAGTTTTTGTAGTTTACAATTATGCATAAAATATAACTTATAGATCATATAGTAAAGAATGTCTGATTAATACAAATTTGACATGTGTATTGAAAGCATAAAAAACATGCAGGGTTATCAATTGTAAAAGGCAGGGATCATACTATTTGGAAGCCCTAGATGGATAAAGATTAGAGCACCCTTAGAATGTTGAGCATCTTAAAAGATACTATCAGTAAAGAGTTAGCCTAGACGAGCATCATCCTGGACGAGCATTATCCTAGACTAGCATTATCATAGATGAAGTTGAAGTAATGTCTTACTTTCCTCATATTTGTTTGTGTTTATAGCTAGTACTACATGTTTTTAGTATTTTAATTCCCTAAAAGTGCATTAGTTTCCAATTTATGCACTGTCCATGGACGAATTTGTGATGGACGAAGTCATGAACTTAGTCTGTTTGTACATAAGTATTTTCAATTCCTTTAAGCCACTAGCTTCTAAGCATGTGCCATGATTGTGGACGATGTTGTATTTACAGTTTGGATCTCCAATGTATATAATGTTGCGTGAATTTCTAATTTTCATTTTGTTCTCATTCAAATTAATCCACAAGAAGGCTAAAGGCCCAAGACGAGTAACATCTCTGGACGTAGGGATGTAACGTCTATAAGCTTTCCTTAAATAAGGATAAAGCAAAGAAAAATAAACCTAAGGTATATTCGTCTAATCATTGGATGAGGTAAAACGTGCACGCAAGAATATTCAAAATCTATGGATGAATATAAAAAACTAAACAATCCAATCTTTGGATGAGTGGATGTTGGAAACGTTTTGCCCAAAGATGAATAAAAATTGTCCAACCTATCGATGAAGAATAGAGAAAGCTATAAGTCAAATTTATGGACGAATAAAGCTGGTAAGGGAAAAGGGAAATACCATTCATAGATGAGTTATACTTGTGAAATTTAAAGAATGGTAAAAGTGTTGAACATGAGCAAATTATTCTAACATGGACGAGTTGAACACCTTCATGAGTGGACAGCCACACTTAAAACCGTAAGATATAATATGGACGATGTAAATAAAGGAAATTTGTTCATGCAAAAAAATAACATGTACAACAATAAATAAAGAATGAAGATGAAAATAGACATTCATTCATTTTAAAGAAGGGTAGACGACCACCGTCCAAAAACCCTTGAACTATTCAAAGCCAATGAAGGCTATTGTATTTGTTGCATGTCCACAAACTTGGACGAAAAGATTGTAATTGAAAAAGTTTTAAAAATAAAGCCTAAAATAATGGGCATTTCCAACAAACTAAAATAAGTAAATTTTTTTAAAAAAGAAATAAATTTACTAGGATAAACCACTGGGGGCATTACCTCCAAACTTTAGGTCGTCTTTGCTGGTAACAGTGGCATCCTGGGCAGGTTCCGTTGAAGCGTCGTCCACAACATTGATGTCCTTAGAGCTCGTCTGAAGCAGGGAACTCTCTGCTGCAGTGGGAATTTGGAAGGAGTCAAAGTCCATCTCAGGGTAGGCCTCCTTGGTATTAGAGCGGAAGTTTTCATAGCCAGCAGCATAATATTGATCTAAACGATCAATGTATTCTTTTGACTTCATAAATGTTGCAATGGCTTCCTTCTTAGCTTTCTCCAAGGATGAAGTTAATTCTTGACATTTCACCTCAAGGTGATTGATACGAGTTTCCTTCTCAATGTTGTCTTCATGGTAAAATATCACCAATTGTTGTGTTTATTCTTAGAAAAAAATTGCAGATTTTGAATTCTTGAAGGATGAATTAATCTTAAATTTGGGAATTTCAATATGTCATTATAATGCATCATTCAAATGGGTATATAAATGGCCATTTAGAGTCTAGAAGACCAGACTCCATCTAGGCAGAATGGGTGGCTAACACCTTCCCATTCTGTAACCTAGCCCCCGAACAAGATTTTAGGTCGTAGGATAGTGCGTTATCTTTTCTTTTTTGATTGTAATCTAGGAAACAAAGCTTTGTAATTTTTTACTAGATTGTAATCTAGGAAACAAAGCCATGTATATTTCATTTATTAAATTGAAATTCATTCAAATTAATGAGAGGTTGTATTATTCAAGTATGTAGCATGTGTATTATTTCTTATTTCTTATTTTTTGTAACAAAAAATAAGTGGCAACTCCACACATAATCTTGAAAAGGGAAGGTGCCGATGCCTTATCCCTTTTCTGAGAGCACCACCAGTTTTATGGTCTCTCATAGTGGCGACTCCACTAGGGATGTCGAGGGTTAAGCTTCACATTAGACTTTAAATGACCAATTATATACCCTTGTTTTTTTGTATGATGCTTTTGTTTGGTTCCTTATATCCTGTATTACTTGTATAATATTTTGTTTGAAGTTGCCATGTTGGTTGTTAAAAACTTTCGCTAACTGTCATAATGTGTGCCATCAAAACAACAAATATGCATGTACCCATATCAACATCTAGTGGTAGTTACCATAGATCACCGGTCTTCATTAGATTCGGGTACCCAATGGTGAACTCACCAACTCATAGCCTAAAGTCACTAGATCATTTCTTGTTGACTAAAAAGGAGAGACCATGCCGTTTAGACCAACGTAATGTTCATCACATTACAAGTTGGGAGGTGTAACATCCTAGCTATGGGAGACAATAAAATAACAAACCCACCCTACAATGTAATGACTTAGAACCTGTCCTTAGGCCAGTCTATGTTAAAATTGCATTGCATATTATGCATGTTTGACCATTGTTTTTGAGTTGTGGTGAGCCCAAGTTCAATACTTGGGCCCATCATAATTGTTTGAATGTTGCGTGTTGTATGAGCATGATTTTGTTTTTTTTGAAAGATATGACATGCGTTCATGCAGTTTAAGCCCAATCTTGCAAAAAGTCCATCAACTCCATCAAGACTTCAACCCCTTGGATCACAAGTTCATCAAAGTCAAGCCTATCAATGTCGAGGAAGATTCAAGCCCAATGAATCAAGAAAGAATTGAAGATGTTCTCAACTCCATCTTGGAAGGTCAAGAGAAGACAAATAAAGAGCTAGCCTGAATTTCCTGGATAGCCAACTCTGCATACAAGTCAACTTAGCCAATCAAGCTACGCTCTCTACCTTGTGCAAGGATGATTCACTAGAACCCGAAGAGATCCCACACTTTCAATTCCTAAAGAAAAGAGTTAAGGATTTCAATGAGTTATCTTTCCAACTATCCTCCCTAATCAACAAGAACATGTCAATGGACTCAATCCCCAAAGAGGTAATGCCTTTCCACATCAGTAACGGTGCAATCAAGCCATCAACTAGCAATTTTAGGCGCCGAAGGAATTTTTCAGAGTTACACATGACTTTGAGTGAAGCATTTGAAAAATTACAGGCCAAGGGATTACTAAAGCCATTGGATCCCAAGCCAATACCGCACCCCATGTATAGAAGCTACAACCCTAATGCTCATTGTAGATATCATCAAGGGAGAGGCCATACCACTGATAAATGTTATAACTTGAGGCATGACATTCAAGATCTCATCGAGCAACAAGTCATCACTCCACCTTCATCAGCCACCCACCCAGACTTTGCTTGAATTTCATTTTATAAGTTTTTAGATTGACTCTTTGGTTTTATTGTTTATTTAGGATTTTCTTTCTAATTGGTCTTTCACTCAATAAAATCCATGTGGTTTTAATGCATTTGATTCATCATGTTGTTCATATGTACATAAAAAAAAATTCAAAAAAAAAAAAAAAGAATTTGGACTAGGGGCAATAGGCCTTCTTAGTAACCTTTTTCTAAAAATCTTTTTTGTTCTTTTAAAGACTCCGAGAGTTTTCCAAAGCCTTCCTTTCAAAGACTCCAAAATTTTTTCAAAAACCTCCTTTTCAAGAGAATACAAGAAGATCCATTTGACAAAAGCTCTTCCAAATCATGATGATTAATTGCTCTACCAATCAATTTGTGCCAATAAGGGATTTAACTTCATTCAATACATGTAAGGACTTTTGCTAAATATTTAGAATATGAGAAGAAAATGTCCTAAAAGGTAATCAAAGAAATCCATCCATTCATCCAAATTCCTCAAACCACATACACACAATCCCAATCTCTAAAGATTTTTTCACATCATTGGAGCATTTATACTTCTATTCCAAGAAAAATTATTAAAGGAGTTTAAGCAAATGTGCCTACAATTAAGCATCACTAGGGGTAGGAGGCCATCTTTGGTAACCCACATTATTCCTTGACACCTATTACAATAATTATCCATTGTTAGCCAACTTAAGCCTTTAAACAGTTAGCCTTTTTTTTTTTTTTCTTCAGTGAACCCACTAAAGACTTAAACCTTGGGTGGGAAAATTAAGTATGCATGCTTAAATCTTAAGATGAGGAAGTGTTGCTCTTATGGATTCAGCACCACTTGCTAAGGTCCTCAATGAAGAAAATTAGACTAGTTCAAAAGAAGAAAAAGATGAAGAGTTCATCGAAGAAAAGTGAAATTTCAATCCATCAAAGAGAGATAAGGTTTTGAGAAAGCATCAAACTATGAGAAAAAGAGAAGGCCATCAAGCTAGAAAAGACTTCAATAAAAAAAAAAAAAAGAAAGAAGTGAATGCAAGAATTTTCATCAAGTTGTGAGAGAATACTAATTCATCAAAAGACACAAGGGGCATGAGATTCCATGAAAGATCATTCAAGTTGAGAAGGATGAGCAAAAATGAAAATTCATCAAGAGAAGAAATTTAATCAAATCGAGGAACATGAGGAAAAGAAAAAGTAAGATACATTTCATCAAACAGTGTGTTTAGTCAAGTCAAGAAAAATGAAAGTGCATTAGAAAGGATAAGAAGATATCAAGGAGAAATGGAAATTTATCCAAGAAAGATGAAAGTCTCTCAAATTGAAAGAAACAAAAAATGTAGTTGAGTGAAAGCCAAAAAAATTCCAAAAAAAAAAAAAAAAGCTCGCTATGCTGAAAACTTGAAAGGGCGGTCTAGGAAAAAATTAGGGCTTAAAAAAGTAAAAATAATAATAAAAAAAAAACCCGCTAGGCTAAAAACCCAAAAGGGAGGTTTAGGCAAAAATTAGGGCAAAAAACAAAACAAAAATTCAAAAAAAAAATGAGAAAAACAAAAATGAGAGTGAGTGATTTGACCACAAGATAGGATGCTAAGAAGGCCAAAAAGAGGAAGTTGTCAAGCTAAAAAAATCAAGACCAAATGAAAGGAATCAATGAATACCAATGAGAAGATGATGAACATGACAAGGATTTTAGCACAAGAGTCAATAATGGAATATGTGAAAAACTCTTCCAACGCTTGAATTTAAAGTGTTGCGTACTTGGGGAAATATCATAAGGGCTTTTTCTATCTTTCATTTCATACCCTAAACCTAGCCTACATTACAACCTTTGAATAAAGCCCTCCTTGAACTCTTGTTGATTGAAAGCACACATTTAGCTCTTATAATATTTTCTCTTGGATTAAGAAGGAAAATTGTTCAGGATTATCAAGCCCTACTGGCTGATATCTTCCAAAGAAAAAATTTCACAAATTCTCAGGTGCCTTAAAAAATTCTCTTTCTAAGCTCCAAACACTCCCTTTGTTTGCTTCCAACAAAAAATTACTCTCAAGAGAGCAAAATTTCCAAATTCTCAAAAATTTTCAAATCTTCAAATTTGGGATTTTTCCCTTTCTTGCTTGTTCCCAATATATGTGATTCCTAAGCATTTCATTTCTTTGATTATCTTTGAAGACTTAATCTAAAAAATTTCAAAATGAAGAAGCAAATTTGATTACATGTTTTTAATGATTTCAAATCCTTCCTAGCCAATGAGATTGAGTTAACAATTGAGCATTATGATTGGTCAAAGATTGAGTTAACAATTGAGCTTTATGATTGGTCAAAGAGGTTGTTCAAAGGATCACCTTTTGTTCATTTGAAAAAGATAAAATTTCAAAAAGTCTCATTATAATTAAATTGCTTTTCCCAAAAAAAAAAAGAATCATTTAAAAAAAAATACATTTTTCAAAACCTTTGTTTGAACTACGTTTGGACTTGTTCCTCTATGAGAGAGGTACGTAGGCAGCCTTTCCAAATGCCCGATCACAATCACTAAAAAAAAAAAAAAAAAAAAATCAAAGGCTCAAAATCAAGACATTTATTTGTGTGAATTTAGGCTGGGAGCATCTGTTTTGCATTAAACATATCATCAATTTTTTGTGCAAGCATGTTTAAACTAGGGGCGTTGGCCCAAAATTTTTTATAATAACTGATTACTAGCAAGCTCGTGGAAAGAATCTTTTGCAGAAGGTGGACATGGATCTTTCATCTACTTAACTTTCACCATTAATCTTCAGTTTAGATGCTACTGTTAGGATTGGTGCCCTTAAATCCTCTTGTAAGATGCTATGTATGATATTAAGTGTGACATTGTGTTAGACATTATGTATGACTTAATATTATGTTTAATAAATTTGTTTTATTATCATCTGAAATAATGGTAACATGAATATTCGAACATTATCATATAGTCCATGAGATGCATAGTATGTGATTTATGTGAAGAGTCACAGAAGATATAAATCACAAGTTCTTTGTAAACTCAGAATTATAGTTCGTAGTCGGTGATGAAATTGGGCATTTCATCTGCGAAAACTATAACATATCAACTACGATGATTTGTCTTGATCATGGAAGTGGAGACTTCTAGTTGATGTGTTAATATGTTTTAAGAGTTAAGACATATTGAACTGGACCGCCATGGGATTTATTATTTGCCCAAGGACTGTCAAATGAATAATAAATCTCATGACTTGTATTTGCATGAACTCTTAATCCTGAGAGAATAATGAACCTGATCATGAGGTGTAGGTTGCTTTGATATATTAGGAGTGAGATCTAAAGTAATGGTCAAAACCTCAGTATGTTGGGCAGCCACATTAAGTGTTGATGGAACATGTATTCTCAAGATGGAATTCATAGTCTCTTAACGGAGATATAAAATATTCCCTTGAGATAAGTTTAATGGGTTTGTTATTCAGAGAGTTAGGCCTAACCACTTTAGTAAGTAGTTACTAAGTATATATTTATGGAATTGGATTTCATAAATATATAATGAATAACATTAAAGGATTAAACCGGGTACTCAAGGATCAAGATGTAGTAATTTACAAAGTGGCAGTTTATATTAATAACTTTGTATTACTACGAATATTTTATGAAGGGGTTGCATGTATAATAAAGTCTTGGGATATAATATATAGATAAGACCTAGAGTGCAACTATATTTATATAGTGGTATTAAATATAGTTAATGGTAACTTTGGACTTGTCAAGAGTTGACAGAAAAGCCCAAGGCCCATTGGAGCTAGTGTTTTATTGGTCCCTTTTGGTCCAACTCCAAGCCACATACCTAAGCCCAATTGGTAAGGCCCAAAAGGCCAGCCCAATTAGATATATTGGTTAGATACAAAGGGAAAAACGTACAGAAAATAATAGGTAAGAAAATCACCATTGTAGTGGTGTGGAAGTGAGTTTTTGGTACTCACTAGTTATCCCTTTGTTACCAATTTGAGAGACCACACATCTTGGGCGATTAGTGGAATTGGAGTGAAGATTAAGAGTATTCCCAAGTGCTTCAATCTTCTGTTTTGGAATTCACCGCTTCAAGGTACGATCTCTTGTTCTCAAATTCTGAAATTTACTTTATGCATGTTAACAATATAGAATGAAGTAGATCCGTTCAAAACTTACTTTTCCGCTGCGCACTCTGATTTAATTCCATCAAATGGTATCAGAGCGGTCTTCAATTTCGTATTGTTTAACGTGTTTGTGAGTTTTAGAATTGGAGAAGATAGTTTCATATTGTTAGAAGATTAAGTTTTTAATTTTCTGCATGTTGTTGAAACTATGAAAACTGAAATTGGTGTTATGATGTTGTTTAATTTTAAATTTAAGTATGTTAAATTCAATCTTAAGGCTATAACATCAATGGAATTCAGTTTTGACATTGATCTCTATCTATCATGTTCGTTTTCAAGATGTTTGTTCATGAAAATCCGTAGAAAACTGCCTTAGAAAATTTCTGAAAATTTGAGATTTGCGATTTTCGATTGATCGAAAATCACTTTCGATCGATCGAAAGAGACAGTGATCAGACGCTTTAGAACGATAGTTTTTCGATTGCTATTCAATCGATTGAATCTGTTTTTCGATCAATCGAAAGGCAATTGAGTATCAATCGAAAGTGTCAGATGATCAAGTTCAAATTTCTTAATTTTTTCGATCGATCGAGGGGCACTTTCGATCGATCGAAAGAAAGAAAATTAGAAATTTTTCTAAGTGTTTTCACATGTTAAAAGAGTAAGACTATGTGTAATTAGATTATGCATGTTTTAAAACTAAAAACCTTTCTTTTAAAACATCTAGTGGGAGAGAGATACAAGGGTTGGATCTCACGGCCTCCATTGTTGGTTTAAAGTAGTGTGATTAAGCACCTCGCCTTGGCGTATATGCCTTGCTCCCTTCGGAGGGTGTTTAATTCATGGTACTACAGGTTAAACTTCTTAGGGATAGATGAAATGTGTTTTTACACTAAGAACGACCACGCTTTCGTGGAGTTACTTGGTTATTCACATTGATTCTAGGCAATGGTGTACACTAGACTAAGTTTAATGTTAACCTCCCTTCGGAGCTATGTCATTATTACTTAGAGGCTAAAGGGAAAACGACAAATTATTTTTGTTTGGTAAGAGTTACCATGGTAGCATTAATAATGAGAAAGTTTCTCACCTAATCATAGTGATTGGTATGACCTCGCTTCCGAGGAATATTAATTGCGGGATTGGGTTGTCATTGCATATATTATATTATGGTTTTATTAAGGTTCCATACTATATGTTTATATGCTAAAATGATAATGTTCAGTATATTGATTATATTCATGTTTATTGTTTTCAGATTTAGAACATGGCATCTTTTAGCCCACTTGTAGCTATTCTTAATCAAAACAAACTGACTGGATCCAATTATGTTGACTGGAAAAGAAACTTGGATATAGTTCTTACTGCTGAAGAGCATAAGTATGTTCTTACTAAACCATGTCCTAACTTTCCTTCATTAGATGCTCCTCTTGAGGAAAAACAACGATATGATCGTTGGCAGAAATCTAATGGAATGGCTAAGTGCTACATCCTAGCATCTATCTCAAATGTTCTACAGCATCAAATGCAGGATGTAGAACTAGCTTCAGACATCATGCTAAGTCTGAAGGAGATGTTTGGTGAGCAAGGCCGTTCTGCAAGGCAAGAGACCATGAGGCAAATTTATAACACCAGAATGGCTGAAGGAAGTTCAGTTAGAGAGCATTGTCTTACAATGATCTCTAATCTGAACACATTGGAAGTTTTAGGTGCCGATATAGATGGAGAATCCCAAGTGGATATGATACTCCAGTCGCTACCAGAATCATTCAAGGAATTCAAACTGAATTATAATATGAATAAAAAGATTTATACCTTGTCTGAATTAATGAATGAATTGGTAGCGGCAGAAGGCATTCTTGGTACTTCCAATGTTGAAACCAATGTTGGTGAAGCTTCTACTTCTCAACCTAAGTCGAAAGGCAAGGGTAAGAAGAAGAAGAAGAAGGACTTCACCAAACAAGAAGGTAAACAAATTGCCTTAGGGGTTGCTGATAAAGGAAAGAAGATCAAAGGAAAGTGTTTCCATTGTGGTGAGAAAGGACATTGGAAGAGGAATTGTCCAGTATTCAAGGCTGCCAAGAATAAAGGTATGAATGATACATTCCTTCTTGAAATATGTTTGGTACAGAATCCCACGGATTCCTGGTGTGTGGATTCAGGTTGTACTAATCATATCTGCAATTCTTTGCAGGGGTTTCAGGAGACCAGAAAGCTTAAAGAAGGGGAGTTGTTTCTTACTTTGGCTGATGGGAGCAGGATTCCAGTTGTAGTTGTTGGTGTTTATAATTTATGTTTTAAATCTAGAGTTCTAATATTAGAAGACTGTTTGTATGTACCTAATGTACGTAGGAATTTAATTTCTGCTACTTACTTAGGTAAACAAAGATATTGTGTTATCCTAAAAGACAATGTTGTAATAAAGAAAGATAAAGTGTTTATCTGTTATGGCAATATTGTGGATGGTCTTTATATTTTAACTCCTGATAAGCATGAATTATATAATTCTGAATTAGATGCTAACTCTCATGTAAAATCATTAAAGAGAAAGTTTCCTTCTACTAATGATGAATATCTTTTGCACTTGCGTTTAGGTCATATTAATTCAAATAGAATTCAAAGACTGATCAAAGATGGACTCTTAGGGCCCATGAACTTTGATGAATTTCCAGTTTGTGTATCTTGTTTGGAAGGTAAAATGACCAAACGACCTTTTACTGCAAAAGGTAGAAGAGCCCAAGATTTGCTAGAGTTAGTGCATTCTGATGTTTGTGGTCCTATGTCAATCCAAGCAAGAGGTGGCTTTGAGTATTTCATCACTTTCACTGATGATTACTCAAGATATGGTTATGTGTACCTAATGAAACGGAAGTCTGAAGCCTTTGAAAAGTTCAAAGAGTTTAGGGCTGAAGTTGAGAATCAATTAGGTAAACACATAAAAGCCATTCAATCTGATCGAGGTGGTGAATACCTTTTTGGGGATTTCAAGGATTACTTAACTAAGAATGGGATTGTATCCCAATTGACTGCACCTGGAATTCCACAACAGAATGATGTAGCAGAAAGAAGGAATAGGACTCTTTTGGAAATGGTTTGGTCCATGATGAGTTATTCAACTCTACCTATTTCTTTTTGGGGTTATGCCTTAGAAACAGCAATACATCTTTTGAATTTAGTTCCGTCAAAATCTGTTCCCAAAACACCCATGGAATTATGGAGTGGACGTAAGCCTAGCATGAAATATCTCCACATTTGGGGTTGTCCTACACATGTGTTAAAAGGGAAGCCTGATAAGTTGGAACCAAAATCAGAAGTGTGTTTGCTTGTAGGTTATCCAAAAGAAACTAGGGGTTATTTATTCTATAGTCATAAAGATAACAAAGTTTTTGTTAGTACAAATGCTAAATTCTTAGAAAATGACTATATGAATAATTTTACTCCTAGAAGTAGAGTTGTGTTAGCTGAAATGAATGAAACTGTGAATGAACAACCTATAGATGAAACTAGGGATGTTGTGGCTGTATTAGATACACCACAAAATACTACTAATGAGATGTCTAGTACACAGGTGCCTCGTCGTAGTGGGAGAATTGTTCGGCCTCCTATAAGATTCATAGGTTTGGGAGAAACTTATGAAGCTATCTCAGAAGAGGTTGAATCGGATCCCTACACATATGATGAATCAATGAATGATATAGATGCACATCATTGGGTCCAAGCTATGAAATCTGAATTAGATTCCATGTATTCCAATCAAGTTTGGAATCTTGTAGAGGCGCCTAACGGCATTAAACCTGTTGGTTGCAAATGGGTTTACAAGAGAAAGAGAGGGATAGATGGAAAGGTTGAAACCTTTAAAGCAAGGCTAGTGGCGAAAGGGTATACTAAAAAAGAAGGTATTGATTATGATGAAACCTTTTCTCCAGTAGCAATGCTTAAATCTATCAGAATTCTCTTATCCATTGCTGCTCATTTTGATTATGAGATTTGGAAAATGGATGTCAAGACTGCATTTCTTAATGGCAATCTTGAAGAGGAAATCTATATGAAGCAACCGGAAGGTTTCATAGCAAAGAACCAAGAGCATTTGGTATGCAAGTTGCAAAGGTCCATTTATGGACTTAAGCAAGCATCTAGGTCATGGAACATCAGATTTGATCAAGCAATCAAAACATTTGGTTTTGAACAAAATCCTGATGAACCGTGTGTGTACAAAAGACATCAAGATAAAGTAGTAATGTTCCTAGTGCTTTATGTTGATGATATTCTACTCATTGGAAATGATGTAGGGGTAATGTCATCTGTAAAGGTTTGGTTGTCAAGCCAATTTGATATGAAGGACTTGGGTGAGGCTAACTTTATTCTAGGGATTAAGCTTTGACGAGATCGCAAGAATAAGATGTTAGGCTTATCACAAGCTGGATACATAGATAAGGTTCTAGAACGGTTTAGCATGCAAAACTCTAAGAAAGGATTGCTTCCTTTCAGACATGGAGTTCCTCTGTCTGATGACCAAAGGCCTAAGACTCAAGAGGAAGTAGATATGATGAGACAAGTTCCTTATGCTTCTGCAGTGGGAAGTCTCATGTATGCCATGCTTTGTACTAGACCAGATATCTGCCATTTAGTTGGCATGGTCAGCCGATATTAATCAAATCCAGGACCAAAACATTGGCAAGCTGTAAAGCATATTCTCAAGTATCTACGGAGAACGAGAGATTATATGCTTGTTTACCGTTGTGAGGATTTGATTCCCATTGGCTATACAGATTCAGTTTTTCAATCGGATCTAGATTTCAGAAAATCCACTTCAGGATGTGTTTTCACCTTGGGAGGTGGAGCCATTAGTTGGCGGAGTATTAAGCAATCATGTATTGCAAACTCCACCATGGAAGCAGAATATGTTGCTGCTTGTGAAGCAGCAAAGGAAGCTGTATGGCTCAAGAAATTCCTCTCTGACCTTGGTGTAATAAGAATGGAGCAAGTTCCAATCACATTGTTTTGTGATAACAGTGGAGCAGTTGCACAATCTAAAGATCCAAGGAATCACAAGAAAGGAAAGCACATTGAGAGGAAGTACCATATCATTCGAGATATTGTTGCTCGTGGAGATGTGGTGGTAGCAAAGATTGAAAGTGCAAACAATCTAGCAGATCCATTTACCAAAGCCTTGCCTCAAAGGACTTTCGAGTCACATTTGGAGGGAATGGGAGTTAGATTAGTGCACAATAGTCTTTAGGACAAGTGGGAGATTGTTAGGATTGGTGCCCTTAAATCCTATTGTAAGATGCTATGTATGATATTAAGTGTGACATTGTGTTAGACTTAATATTATGTTTAATAAATTTGTTTTATTATCATCTGAAATAATGGTAACATGAATATTCGAACATTATCATATAGTCCATGAGATGCATAGTATGTGATTTATGTGAAGAGTCACAGAAGATATAAATCACAAGTTCTTTGTAAACTTAGAATTATAGTTCGTAGTCGGTGATGAAATTGGGCATTTCATCTGCGAAGACTATAACATATCAACTACGATGATTTGTCTTGATCATGGAAGTGGAGACTTCTAGTTGATGTGTTAATATGTTTTAAGAGTTAAGACATATTGAACTGGACCGCCATGAGATTTATTATTTGCCCAAGGGCTGTCAAATGAATAATAAATCTCATGACTTGTATTTGCATGAACTCTTAATCCTGAGAGAATAATGAACCTGATCATGAGGTGTAGGTTGCTTTGATATATTAGGAGTGAGATCTAAAGTAATGGTCAAAACCTCAGTATGTTGGGCAGCCACATTAAGTGTTGATGGAACATGTATTCTCAAGATGGAATTCATAGTCTCTTAACGGAGATATAAAATATTCCCTTGAGATAAGTTTAATGGGTTTGTTATTCAGAGAGTTAGGCCTAACCACTTTAGTAAGTAGTTACTAAAGTATATATTTATGGAATTGGATTTCATAAATATATAATGAATAACATTAAAGGATTAAACCGGGTACTCAAGGATCAAGATGTAGTAATTTACAAAGTGGCAGTCTATATTAATAACTTTGTATTACTACGAATATTTTATGAAGGGGTTGCATGTATAATAAAGTCTTGGGATATAATATATAGATAAGACCTAGAGTGCAACTATATTTATATAGTGGTATTAAATATAGTTAATGGTAACTTTGGACTTGTCAAGAGTTGACAGAAAAGCCCAAGGCCCATTGGAGTTAGTGTTTTATTGGTCCCTTTTGGTCCCACTCCAAGCCACATACCTAAGCCCAATTGGTAAGGCCCAAAAGGCCAGCCCAATTAGATATATTGGTTAGATACAAAGGGAAAAACGTACAGAAAATAATTGGTAAGAAAATCACCATTGTAGTGGTGTGGAAGTGAGTTTTTGGTACTCACTAGTTATCCCTTTGTTACCAATTTGAGAGACCACACATCTTGGGCAATTAGTGGAATTGGAGTGAAGATTAAGAGTATTCCCAAGTGCTTCAATCTTCGGTTTTGGAATTCACCGCTTCAAGGTACGATCTCTTGTTCTCAAATTCTGAAATTTACTTTATGCATGTTAACAATATAGAATGAAGTAGATCCGTTCAAAACTTACTTTTCCGCTGCGCACTCTGATTTAATTCCATCAGCTACCATATGTCCTACAAAAAAAGGCTGAAAATGCAACAATTGGACAAGGCTCAAGTTATGCCAATTGGCACTCCAACAGTGCCGATTGGCCCATCATTCCAGCAGTCCTTATTTTGCCTAGTTTTGTGATTTTGATCTTGTTCTACTTAAATTTTGCTTTATTGAAGGTAGCTACATGATAAGATTTTTCAAAATTCACATTGATTGTTGAACTAGAGGCATTCGGCCATGCCTCATTCATTTTAGAAAAAAAAAAAAAAGATCATTATCTTCATCTTTTGAAAAAAATAAATAAATAAAGATTTCCAAAAATTATGCATCCATTTCTAAACTAGGGGCATTCGGCCATGCCTTATCCCCCCTTTTCTGAAACAAATCAAGTCAATCATCTCTTTTCCCAAAAAAAAAAAAAAAAAAGGGAGAGAAATCTTTTTACAAAATAAAAGATCATCATGCATAAGTTTTCAAACTAGGGGCATTCGGCTGTCCCTCATTCAGGTGAGTACAAATCCCATTAGAAATGGTCAGATAAATTCAAATTGTGTACTACAAAGCTTCATCAGGTGAATTCTAAACTTGTCTCATCTAAGTTTCAACAAGGCTAAAAGAAATCCAAGGACAAAGAGCTAAAAGTGGAAGTTAGTACAAATTTTCTGACTAAGAAATATTTTTATCTCTGCAAGGAAATTAAAATACAAGTCAAGCATCATTTGAACTTTAAGTCCGCCAGTGGGAGGAACTCCTAGACCCACCCCTAAAGGAGCCACCCTCCGCGTCTCCATCTTGACTTGCATAAAATTGAGATTCTTGTTGTCGGTTTTGAAATTCAAGATTTCTAATCCTTTCTTCCAAGGATCTTGTGTTGGCCTCAGCAGTTGCCATTCGATTGTTCTGAAAAATCGCCAGAGACAGGTGTTAAATGCATTACCATGGATGTCAAGCAAAAATCATTAAGGGAGCATCATCTTTTACCCAATTCATTCAATGAGCATATATTGATAAGATTGAGTGCGTGCCACCAGCTGCAAACCTCCAATCATCCGCATGCTTTCTTCCACAAGATCAACACCAACCTGAAGCACAAATCCGCAAGTTCAGAAATAACTCAATAGACAAAAATGAGGACAGAGAACTAAAGGATTTAGGAGTATACTGAGTTAATCGAAGGATATTTGGAGTATACTTTGGCCAGTCTAGATCCACTGAGCTAAAAAATCCATCAGAGTTCATTACTTCATATTGCCATGCTAAGAAATGGAGATATGTCTCCATGAAAGAACTAGAAGAACCACCAGCATTGCTAGGGGAGGAATCTCCTCTTCAGAGGATGAAGCCTAAAAATACAATATGCAGATATCTTCACAAGAGGCAAAACAAAGAAAATAAAAGATGATGATGCAAGTTGATTTGGGAAAGAAAGAAAGCTACGAATGTTCCAGAAATGTCAGCTAAGCAACCCTACAATTAAGCTTGGACAAATTCAAGATAATCTCCTGGTGTCCCGGGAACAGTGTGGCCAACCCGAGCGCATTCAATAGCCAGAAGGTCTGCCAACCGGATGGAAGGATAGGAATGGGCAGGAATCGTTTTAGGAGGGTACGTTACCTGAGCTAGTACCCGATCACCAAGATACAAATATCTCCCATGGCCACATTCAAACAACACTTGACGACCATTCAACTCTTGAGCCCATACACACTCCACATGCTCCTCACATCCAAGCCAAGGATTTAAAGACATCTAAAAATCACAAAGAGCCCAGAATGAAAAGAAGCCATACCCATAAGAAAAAAAGCAAAACAAACGACACAAAAAAACAACAACAAAAAACTCACCTTATTGGCAGCTAAGCCATTGATTATCATACGCCTAGCCCGCAAAAAATGCTTGGGAGGTGCTGACAGCAACACTTAGGCATCCAGCAAAGAAACCTTGGAAACATATCGTCAACATCTTCCAAAAGTTGCGGACCAACCCCAAAATATACAAAATAACTCTTACGAAATACACCTGACCAAGAATTTAAATCCCACCTACCAAACAAATGGTGCACCTCCTAAGCTTGAAATACTACGCCAAGAAAGCTGAGTCATGAATTGCAAAAAGGTTGCATAAGCCATGCCGCCTCAATCATAATTTTTGATATCCCTCAAACTTCTCAAGTAACATAAACTCACGGTACTCCCTTAGTCTGGATATAAGAGAGTTCCAATGAAAAGAAGCATGAACGTGCGAGTGCCAGTTGCTATAGTCTCACACTTGTCAATGTTGGAATACAGCCACATCAAGGGTATATTCTTACTCCTAACTCGTGGAGGCATCACACCCAAAAGACCTCTAATTTCCGCTGATGAGATGGAATCATTAACTTCAATTGGTATCATAGGGTGTCAGCATCACCTCACAAATACCCGAAAAATGAAAAGTACAAGTGGTATCCTAGAATCACTCCGACAATGCGAGAAGCAGCTGAAGGTCCTTATACTCATTGGTGTCGTGATCCAATAAAGCTCGAAAAAAGGTTTGAAAGTCGGCTTCATTAATGACATTTTTAATGTCTGGGGACAACACTGCCCACCTGTACTTCAGCAACTAAAGGCTACCTCGGCTCTTGAGATTCTACAAAACAAAGCTTAGCCAATCATTATGATATTCACAAAGATACCCTATTCCAAAAATCCTCACTCCAAAATCCCAACCAACAAAATAATGCCCCTCATAAAAGAATTAGTTGAACCCGAATGCCATTTCACAAATTCAAATTCCACGACATCCTAACAATATCCCAATCAACTCAAAAATCCTGCATTTTCATAAATTAATTCAACAATGACTCAAACACATGTCCGACCCAAAGAAAAATTTTCCTTCCATACCCATGAAAATAATGCAGACAGATACTAACAAAATTTCCACACTCGTCGAAAATGGGTTTACTCAATCATGCCAAAACATCAAATTTTCATAATTTCATACCCACAAAAAAAAAAAAAAAAAAAAATTCAAGTGAAAATTCATCCAACAATACTTAAAGCTACATACAATGCAAAGTTTCATAAACCATCAATATTATCCAAACCTCACAATATCAAACAACTCAACAATTCAGAAATGCCCAAACTAAAAATCAACATGACTACACAATGATTTTCCACCAAATCATACAATGTCCAAAATTCTCATAAGAGCAAACAATAGCAACATGACAATGTCCCACCACAAAGTTCTCAACAAAACATGAAATCAACAAATTTACCAACAAGAAAGCAAAAAAAAATGAGCTCACCTTGAAATCTTTCTTGGATGAACCTAGAGCATGGTGGCTTGGATCTTGAAGGAGCCCCTCTTCATCATTCCATTTTAGGGGTGGATGATAATTCTTCCCATTGAAAGTAAGAAAGTAAGTTTTTCCATGAGGAGATGCCATGGAGATGCAAAGATGAAGGTTTGAAAATGGGTTTCAAAAAAATGGGTTTTGCAAGGATGATCGAAAACTTAAGGATCTGAAGAGATATTTTAAGGGATGCTAGAAATCAAGTTTAGAAGCCTATGGAAGTGATTTCCAAGCAAGAAATGGTGTGGAAATGAAGAAAATGCAAAAGGAAGAAGCTTGTGAATAGTCACAATGCAGGAAGAAGAGAGAGTGAAGAAGAAGAAGTAAAAAAAGAAAGAAAGAAAGAAAGATGAGGACAACATTAAAAAGGGGGCCAAAATTCGGCCTCCCTTTCTTCAAGGACCAAGTTCACTTGGTCAACTCACCACAAAAAAAAAAGTCAATTTTTTTTATATTAATGAATGATAAAATAAAAAATAAATAAATAAAACTTACAAGGATTTCCAAAAATAGATGGTTTTAATTACAAGAAAATTTCAAATTTTGAAGGAAGAAAAATGAAAATTTTTTTTAAGGATTTCCAAAAACAAAGGGTTCCAATTTCAAAAGAAAATGAAGAAAAAATTTCAAAGGACCCCAAAAATTAATGGTTCTTCCTTTTAAAGAGAAATTCAAATCTTAAAGCAAAAAAAAAAGAGGGGGGGGGGGGGGGGAAGAAGAAGAAAAAATTTGCACATCTCAAATAGTGGAGCAATAAAGCACCAATCATTCAAATTCTAATTCAAGACTTTGGTCTTTTGCAGGCAAAGTCCAGATTTTTAAATTGAGCTGAATATAGTTCTCAGTCACCTCCAGATTTTCAAACCGAGTTGGATATAGTTCTCAGCTGTCTTCAGATTGAGAAGAATATAGTTTTCAGCTGTCTTCAGATTGAGCGAAATATAGTTCTCAATCACCTTCAGAATTTCAGACCGAGTCGAATATAGTTCTCAGTCGTCCCAGATTTTCAAAGTGAGTCGAATATAGTTCTCAGTCGCCTCCAAATTTTCAGATTGAGCCGAATATAGTTCTCAGTCTACTTCCAAATCGGGCAAATACAGTTCCAAGTTACCTTACTTTAGATTGAACCGAATATAGTTCTCAATCTACTTCCAAATTGGGCGAATACAATTCCGAGTTACCTTACTTCAGACTGAGCCAAATATAGTTCTTAGTCTACTTCCAGATCGGGTGAATACAGTCCCTGTTTACCTTACATTAGGTTGAGCTAAATATAGTCCTCAGTCCACTTCCAAATCGGGTGAATACAATTCCTAGTTACTTTACTTTAGATTAAGCTGAATATAGTTCTCAGTCTATGATGGGCCAAAAACGTATTGACCCCTTGTGATTAAATTAATTGATTAATTAGCCAAGTTATTAATTAATCAAATTATCATGCAAACATGTGGCAGCACAAACAAATCACCAATAAACTAATTATGCAGCGGAAAATAAATAACACTGTGATTTGTTTACAAATGGGGAAAACGTAATGGCAAAAACCCCACCGGGTGATTTTCAGGTCACCACTCCCGAAACTCCACTATTATCACAACAAGTGGTTGCAAGTAAAGGAATCCAGTACCTTATACCAATCTACAGTTGAACCCTTACCCCAATACCCAATTGGACTTGTTCTGTAGTGACAGTTCCCCTTTTTGATGCACGGCTCCCAAGTACGTGACTAACCAATTATGCGGATCCAAGTACGCGACTTCAATCACTAACTAGAGAAGATTGTTGGCTGCAAAGTTCTTTAGTTCATCCCACACGATGAAGATCAAGAAGATGGTTGGTCACAAAACCCTATGGTGCACATACATAGCAAATTCTTCAAGAATGATGAACTAGGGTGAAACTTTATCTCAGGTCACAATTTGCTTGAACAAACTTTTCTCAATGCTTGTGCAATTTGTGTCTTGTTTTACGGCCCTTAAAACAATCCTTTTATATGTCTAGCGTGAGGAGAAAAGAAGGCCCAAACACAATAAACACAGATCCCAAGAAAATCATATCAAAATTCTAAAATTCTTAAACCTCGACAGATAGGAGGTGTCGAGAAACTGTCGAGTAGGTGTCGAGCACACGGGGCTGAACAGCTTACTTAAGCTCGATAGATGAAGCTGTAGAGCCAGCTGTCGGGCTTTAATGATTTTGCACTTCTCAACTTGTTTCTTGGATAGACTTGATGACTTCAACACTTGATCTTGAAACACAGTTTCTTGAAGTACTAAACACATCCTAGATCTACCCAATTACAAGTGCATTTTGTTAAAGGATTAGCCAATTACATAAAAGAATGACATATGTTCTTAACAAGTGAAACACATATGTCCTAACAGTCTACTTCCAGATCAGGCGAATACAGTTCCTGGCTACCTTACTTCAGATTAGGCTGAATATAGTTCTCAGTCTACTTCCAAATCAAGTGAATATTTTTCCTGTTTACCTTACTTCAAATTGAGCCAAATATAATTCATAGTCTACTTCCATATCAGGCCAATACAGTTCCTAGTTACCTTACTTTAGATTGAGTCGAATATAGTTCTCATTCTACTTCCAGATCGGGCGAATACTGTTCCTGGTCATCTTATTCCAAATCAAGCGAATATAATTCTCGATTACCGCATCAGCATTCAAGATTTTATCTAGGTTCATCAATTATCAAGTAGATTAGATGTCCATAGTTTTCATTAAAAAAAAAAATAGTAAAACACTAGTTCTATGCCCAAAGGTTCTAGGTTCTAGGGCTAGGAAATCTTTGAAAATTCAACCTCGATTAAATAATGGTTGCTAAAATCAGTGTCTTTGTTTTACATTGACATTCGCTTTGCAAGCTCTATCAATGAGGGGCATTTTGTAGACACTCGATTTTGCACCCATAATTTAGTTCTGGAAGGTGACTAAAATGACAATTTCAAATACCCAAAAATCATAGTTGCATTACATACATTAAATCATTCATTGCATATCATAAAAATGATCTTGAGATTCTAATGATCGCGACGGTCTACATGCATTGTCTAGAGGTGAAACCGATCACATGTGATTAATTAAAATTAATTCTGATTGGTTAAACAATTAAAATTAATTAAATAATTGTGTGATTGGTTGTTGATTTTTATCAGAAATAAGCCTAGTTACATGAGAATAAAATGAATAATCAGATAACAAGTTTATTGTTGATAATTAAGTATTTTTAGAATATTTATCTATCGGATAATTATTGTTTTAAGGACCTGATTATCAAAATAAAAGGGATTAATTTTAGAATACAAGTTAAAAATACGTTCAGGTGCAATTCCGAACTTAGAAAATCCCTAAAAAAAGTCCAAATTGAACTAAAATTGGAAGTGGGGCTTGGCATGTGAAAGGGCCAACCACACTCTTGGAGTGCCGATTGGCACACGACACTTCCCAATTGCTGATTGGCACAACTCTGAGGCTTGGCCTGGAAACGCTCTGATTAATTTAAAACACGTCTATTTCAAATTTTTAGGGATAAGGACGCAACCCAATTCGTATCTGATCCTATTCAACTTATTTTTCAAGCATCCAACCTCTATAAATAGGTAAAAAATTAGAAATCAGAGCCCTTCTTTTTTCTGACTTCTTTGCTCCCCTTACGTTAAAGACGTTCTGGAAGCCTTGGCTTTAAGAATTTCTTTTTTGTAAGTGAACATATTTTAGATCTCAAAGAGGTGGAACTTTTCTAATTTCTAAAATATTCTTTCATTGAAGGGTATATTCATGCAAGTATGTCTTTAATCTCACCCTTTTGTTTATTCTTTTCTTTCCTATCTGATATATATGTTTTGTTCATCGCATTTTTTCATGGATGTATGTTTGATTTTATTCATTGTCAATACAATCTTGTTCATATTTTTTTGCCATGTTCACATGTTTAATTCGTTGTTTACTAGTTGATTAACATGCCTAAATTTAAGATTTGATTCTTCTTTAAATTTCGAGATTTGCAATAAACTACTAAAAACATTTTTTTAAGAGAAAAAAGAACAACAACAAAAATATTTGTGTTTTCATTAAATACAATCTGAAATTTTTCTACATAAAAAAACTGTTCTATATTTTCATTAAATACAGATCTAGAATTTTTCTACACACAAAACTGATATGTTTTTTGTTAAATACAAATTTGAATTTTTTTGCATACAAAAATATTCTATATTTTCATTAAATATAGGTCTGGAATTTTTCTGCACACAAAACAGATCTGTATTTTCATTAAATACAGATCTGAATTTTTCTACATATAAAACTGATCTGTATTTTTATTAAATATAGATCTGAAATTTTTTCGTATATAAAAACTGATTTGTATTTTCATTAAATACATATATGAACCTTTTTTTATAATAAAAATGTTTTCTTCAAGGAAAAATATCACCAATTTTTGTGTTTCTTCTTAAATAAAAATTGCAGATTTTGAATTCTTAAAGGTTGAATTAATCTTAAATTTGGGAATTTCAATATGTCATTATAATGCATCATTCAAATGGGTATATAAATGGTCATTTAGAGTCTAGAAGAACAAACCCTGTCTGGGCAGAATAGGTGCCTAACACCTTCCCATTCTGTAACCAAGCCCCCGAATCTAGATTTTGGTTCGTAGGATAGTGTACTATCTGTTCTGTTTTAGATTGTAATCTAGGAAACAAAGCCTTGTAATTTTTCTTTTTTTAGATTGTAATCTAGGAAACAAAACTTTGTAATGTTTTACTAGATCATAATCTAGGAAACAAAGGCATGTATATTTCATTTATTAAATTGTAATTCATTCAAATTAATGAGAGGTAGTATTATTCAAGTATGTACCATGTGTATTTTTTCTTTTTATTTATTTATTTTTTGTAACAAAAAATAAGTGGCAACTCCACACATAATCCTAAAAAGGGAAGGTGCCGATAAGTCACCCCTTTTTCGAAAGTACCGTCAGTTTTACGATCTCACACGTATATCTCTTTAACTGCCTTAGCAATTACTTTATTTAATAACTCTTATTAAATAAATAACTGATTATCTAATTAAGTTAGCTTTTTGGGCTAGCCTAAATGGGCTTTAGTGTGTGGCTTGGAGTGGGACCAAAAGGGACAAATAAAGCTCTAGCTCCAATGGGTTTCGTGCTTATCTATCAACTCTTGACAAGACCAAAGTTACCATTAATTATATTTAATACTATTATATAAATATGATTGCACTCTAGGCCTTACTAATAAATTATATCTCAAGACTTTATTATCTAAAAATTTAACCCTTTCATAAAAATATTCGTAGTAATACAAAGTCATATTATATAACTGTCACTTTAAAAATTACCACCACTTGATCGTTGAGTACTCGGTTCAATCCTTTAAGTTATTCATATATATATATATATATATATATATTTATGAAATCCAATTTCATAAAATATAAACTTTAGTAACTCTTTACTAAAGTGGTTAGGCCTAACATTCTGAATAACCAAACCCACTAAACTTATCTCAAGGGAATATTTTATATCTCTATAAAGAGATTATGAATTCCATCTTGAGAATCTGTGTTCTTTCAACACCACGTGTAGTTGCCTAACATACTGAGGTTTTGACTGTTAGATTAGATCTCAATCCTAATATATCAAAGCAATCTACATTTCATAATCGAGTTCACTATTTTCTCTGGATTGAGAGTTTATGTAAATAAAAGTTGTGAGATATATTATTCATTTGATAGTCTTTAATAGAATAATAAATCTCACGCCGGTCCAGATCAATATGTCTTATACACTTAAAACATATTAACATATCAACTAGAAGTCTCCACTTCCAAGATCAAGACAAATCATCTTAGTTGACATGTTATAGCCTTCGTAGATGAAATGCCCAATTCCATCACCGACTACGAACTAAGATTATGAGTTTACAAAGAACTTGTGATTTACTTACATCTTCTGTGATTAAATCATATAAATGACATACTATGCATCTCAAAGACTGTATAATAATATCCATATATTCATGTTACAATTATTTTAGATATTAAAACAACTTTATTACTAATAACATAATGTCCTACATAGCATTATATAATAGGATTTTAGGGCACTAATCTTAACAACAAACTCCTCACCCTCTAAAGGATCGACCCATGTGTCCACTGCTCCACTCATTGGCAGTTCCTCCTCCGACAATATCATTGACTAGGGGCACTACAATATCCTGATATTCTCTACTGTGATTGTGAGACTGGAGGAATGAAGGCTAAAAAAAGAAAACAATTGGAAATGTTAAAAAGAGAGGAGATAATTAATTACCGACATTTCAAGAGTGCGTGAATGAAATTTGTAGAGTAATGTCAGGATTAGGCTTGGGCTGGAGATGGTTGGTTAGAATAAAAAATTAGGATATGTGGTAATGCCTAAATTTAAGGAATATAAATGAGAAGTTTAGTAATGGTTTTATAGTAGGAGTGGTTTTTTTTCTTCAAATTCAAAATAAAGAAAATGATATTTGAGAAGGAAAAGAAACAAAAATGTGAAATTAGAGATTAAGGAAACTGAAAATTCAAAAAAATAAAATAAAATAAAAAGGTTAAAATACAATAAACTACCTTGAGGTTTTGAGTAATACCAAATACATCCAAGACTTTCATAACATGACCAATTTAATCCTTAACACAAACGGTGTTAGTAGCTGCCGTTACTTAAATCTGACCCCCTCTCTCTGCTCTTTTCTTTTTTCCTAATCTCATTATCTCACCTGACTCTATCATTCTCTCTCAATTTTTCTTTTACTTTGCTTATCCAAATTTCACTCTCTCTCTCTCCTGTCTCTTGTCCTTTCTTTTACCTAATCTCACCTAAATATTTCTTTCACTCTCAATCTTCTTTTCCTTTGACTGCTGAATCTTGTTGATTTTGGATCCTCTTTCTCTCTCATCTCATTATTTCAGTGATGGATCTTGTGGTGGTGGGTCAATGCTCAATGGTTTTCTACGGGTTAATGGTGTTTGGGTTTACTGGATTCGGGTTTTGCTATTGTGGGTATTAGGAGTTTGATATTCGCTTAGGGGTTGATAGCAACTTTGTGGAGTTAGGACTTGGCTCGTGTAATTGGTTTTTACCAGGTCACTTTGTAGAGGAGAAAAAGGGTTTGGTTTTTAAGGAGCTTTTCCTTTTGGTTTCTTGGCTGCCAAACGCTACCTGGAGGAGATGTCACTTTTTTTTTTTTTTTTTTTTTTTTTTATGGCTTTTCCTTTTGATTTTCTCAGATTTTCTTGGCTGTCAAACGCTACTTAGAGGAGATGTGACTTTTCTATGGCTTTTCCTTTTGATTTTCCCAGATTTTCTCAGCTGCCAAACGTAAAGTAGCAAAGTGATTACCTTTTTTTGTTAAAAATTATTTTAAGAAAAAGAACCAAGAAAAGCTTTGCTTCTATTGTTGATTTTAAGCAGTAAAAAGGAGAAAAAAAAAAATCAAAGAATGAATCTTTGGGACCATGACAAACTATACAAAGATTTGTACAAGCAAAGAAAAAGAAAGTTGAGAGAGAGAGAGAGTTGGTGAGTTAGGAAAAAAAATTAAAAAAAGAGGGAGAGAGAGTAGATTTGAGTATCAATTTGGTTTTATGAAAATATTGTTATTAATGGAAAACATTAAATCCGTTTGAGTAGAAGGATTAAATTGGCCATTTTATAAATGTTTTGGATGTGTTTGGCATTACCCCAAAGCTCAGGGTAGTTTATTGAATTTTACCCAAATAAAAAACATGAGATTAGGGATTACGGAAACCAAAAAATTAAAAAAAGAGAAAAAAAGAAAAGAAAACGGTAGGCATTGATAAAGTAAAAAATGAAAGGAAAAAAAAAGTGAAATGTGGTCTTGACATTATGAGTGATTGAAGGAAATATACTAAAGTAACATTGGTAAAAGTTGAATAAGAAGTATCCATAATTATAGAAATGCTCAAGAGATCACTTGTCATTAACAAGAGCTTAAAAAACCAATTGCAATTCTTTTTCCACCACGTGAAGTCATTCAACTTTGCATATTACCTTTAAATTAAAAAGCAATTTTTTTTTCCAAAAAAATTATTTCTTTAAAAATAAAATGGCAGGTTGGGTTGTAGGTGACCTTATCTGACCCAGTATTTTAACAAGTCGAGTACAGATTGACCCATGTTGTCCACGGATCCAAAGATCTCAGATTTTGGGTTTAATTTTTTCTTGTAATCAAGTTGGGTTAAAGGGTTCAAGTCTTATTTTTTTTTATGATGTATAGAGTATAGAGCAAGAGTTGGCCCTCATCTTAGCAGCATCTAAGGCCTTGTTTGGTTATCAATGGGGGTGGATTCATTTTCTCTATTCATTTTTTGAACTCATTTTTTGTTTCTCAAATCTTGTATTCATTTTCTTAACCAAACCCATTTCATGTTTGGAATTATTTTCTCGTCTAGTTTTCCTTCTTCTTTTTTCACTTTATATTTTTCAATTAAAAATTCAACACCATTGAGAGAGTGTGTGTTTTTTGATGGGATAAGTCAATGTTAATGGGGTCCATAGATTTGGTGTTTTACAAAAATGCCACTATATTTATTTTCAAGAAAATAAAGACACCAAAAAGTTGTATTCAATTTTTGAATTCAAATCCTATTTTTTGGATACTGAAATGAAAAATGAATACAAATACAAAGCCAAATAAGTTTTTTAGTGGTAGGTCCCACAAAACTGAAAATAAATACATAATACACCTTTTTTTTTGCTCAAACCAAACATGTCCTAATTGTTGTTGCCACACATAAGTGACATTGTTACCATCCAAAAATCAGAGATTGTGAGTCCTTTTTTTAGACAGTTCCCAGGCCCAATGTCGATATGGGATCTCGGGTCACTAAAAAGGGACTACAGTTCCCAAGCCCAATGTCGATATGGGATCTCGAGTCACTAAAAAGGGACTACAGTAGAAGTTGGGTGAACTGGGTCCGGTTCTCCGCAGCCTATTGGGGTCGTTATATGAACCGATCTATGTGCAAGTCACATAGAACTCCACAAGGCAAAAAATGTGATTTCTTCTAAGCATTAAAATACCATTGTAAGTGTTTGAATATTGTAAAATGATGTTTTATTCTTAAGAAATAAGTAAAAACTATGATTCATAATATTCTCAATAGAAAGGAGATTAAAAAATAGAATATTTAGAGCTTATCTTTTATTGTATGAACTACGTTCTACTACTTTCTACAATAGGGTTCCTTCACTTGGTTCCTCCATGATGGTTCCTTGGGAAAAATGTTGTAGAGGTTCCTCCGCCAATGGTTCCTAGACCGTGATCTCGTGGTTCCCCAATCCTGATGTTGTGGTTCACAGGGCTATTAGGTCTTTAATCTATGGAACCCAAAACGCTAGTTCCTTGAACCATGGGGCCTTTAATCTGGGGACCCAAAACGTTGGTTCCCTAGGCCAAAGGATTTTTCTCCATGTTTACTATTCAATGGATTTTGTCCTTTCGCTTTACCTCTATAGGTTCTGCATAAGAATAACTATACAATACAAATATTCTCAAATAATTGTTAGTTCCTTGGGTTAGGATTTACATTCTAAAACATATACATATATATACATGAACTTCATAAAAATGAGACAACTACTGTTGGAAAAACATAGTTTGTATTGCATACAAAATATACGCAGCGGAAAATTAACAAATCTATTTCATTCGCAATTGATAACATGTACTATGTAAATTTCATAATATAAGAATAAGAGAGTGTACCTTGGTGCAGTGAAATTCAAAACTAAAGATTAGAAGTACTTGGGAACACTTTTAATCTTCATCCAATTCCATTTCTGCCCAAGAAGTGTGGTTTCTCCATCAGTTTCTATGAATGTGTTCAAAGGAGAATAAAAGTGTGTCCAAGTGGGCTAGCCTCTTAGGCCTTTCCAATTGGGCTTTAATAAATGGCTTGGAGTGGGACCAAAATGGAACAAATAAGACATTAGCTCCAATAGGCCTTGAGCTTTTCTGTCAACTCTTGACAAGTCCAAAGTTACCATTAATTATATTTAATACCACTATATAAATATAATTGCGCTTTAGACCTTATTAATAAATTATATCCCAAGATTTTATTATATATGTAACCCCTTCATAAAATATTCGTAGTAATACAAAGTCATGAATGTAGACTGTCACTTTGAAGATTACTACATTTTTATCCTTGAATACCCGGTTTAACCCTTTAAGTTATTCATCATATATTTATGAAATCCAATTTCATAAATATATACTTTAGTAACTCCTTACTAAAGTGGCTAGGCCTAACACTCTGAATAACTAAACCCATTAAACTTATCTCAAGGGAATATTTTATATCTCTGTTAAGAGATTATGAATTCCATCTTAAGAATATATATTCCATCAATACTAAATGTGGCTGCCCAACATATTGAAGTTTTGATCGTGACTTTAGATCTCACTCCTGATATATCAAAGCAACCTACAATTCATGATCAGGTCCATTATTCTCTCAGGATTAAGAGTTGATGTAAATATAAGTCGTGAGATTTATTATTCATTTGATAGTCCTTAGGAGAATAATAAATCTCACAGGAGTCCAGTTCAACATGTCTTAACTCTTAAAACATATCAACATACCAACTAGAAGTCTCCACTTCCATAATCAAGACAAATCATCTTAGTTAACAGGTTCATTATTCTCTCAGGATTAAGAGTTGATGTAAATAGAAGTCGTGAGATTTATTATTTATTTGACAGTCCTTAGGAGAATAATAAATCTTACAGCGGTCCAGTTCAATATGTCTTAACTCTTAAAACATATCAACATACTAACTAGAAGTCTCCACTTCTATAATCAAGACAAATCATCTTAGTTGATATATTATAATCTTCACTGATGAAATGCCCAATTTCATCACCAACTATGAACTAAAATTCTAAGTTTACAAAGAACTTGTGATTTATATCTCCTGTGACTAAATCACATAAATCACATACTATGCATCTCATGGACTATATGATAATGTCCAAATATTCATGTTACCATTATTTCAGATAATAATAAAAAAACTTTATTAATTACAACATTAAGTCATATATAGTGTCATACATAATATCATACATAGCATCATACAATAGAATTTAAGGGCACTAATCATAACAATCTCCCACTTGCCCTAAAGACTATTGTGCACTAATCTAACTCCCATTCCCTCCAAATGTGACTCAAAAGTCCTTTGGGCAAAGATTCGGTAAGGGGATTTGATAGATTATTTGCACTTTCAATCTTGCTACTACTACATCTTCTCAAGCAACAATGTCTCGAATGATATGGTACTTTCTCTCAATGTGCTTTCCTTTCTTGTGATTTCTTGGATCTTTTAATTATGCAACTGCTCCACTATTTTTGCAAAACAATGTGATAGGAATTTGCTCCATTCTCACAACATTAAGATTAGAAAGGAATTTCTTAAGCCAAACATCTTCCTTTGCTGCTTCACAATCAGTAACATACTCAGCTTTCATGGTGAAGTTAGTAATACAAGATTGCTTAACACTCCTCCAACTTTTGGCTTCACCTCCCAAGGTGAATACACAACCTGAAGTGGACTTTCTAAAATCAAGATCTGGTTGAAAATCTGAATCTGTATAGCCAATAGGTATCAAATCCTCACATTGATAAACAAGAAAATAATTTCTCGTTCTCCGTAGATACTTGAGAATATGCTTTACAGCTTGCCAATGTTTTGGTCCTGGATTTGATTGATAGTAGCTGACCATGCCAACTGAATAACAGATATCTGGTCTAGTACAAACCATGACATACATGAGACTTCCCACTGCAGAAGCATAAGGAACTTGTCTCATCATTTTTTTTTCCTCAAGAGTCTTAGGCCTTTGGTCATCAGATAGAAGAACTCCATGTCTGAAAGGAAGCAATCATTTCTTGGAGTTTTGCATGCCAAACCGTTTTAGAATCTTATTTATATATCCAGCTTGTGATAAGCCTAACATCTTATTGTTGCAATCTCACTAAAGCTTGATCCCTAGAATAAAGTTAGCCTCACCCAAGTCCTTCATATCAAATTGGCTTGACAACCAAACCTTTTATTGATGACATTACCCCTACATCATTTCCAATAAGTAGAATATTGTCAACATAAAACACTAGGAACATTACTATTTTATCTTGATGTTTTTTGTACACACACGGTTTATCAAGATTTTGTTCAAAACCAAATGACTTGACTGCTTAATCAAATCTGATGTTCCATGACCTAGATGCTTACTTAACTCCATAAATGGATCTTTTTAACTTGCATACCATATGCTCTTGGTTCTTTGCTATGAAACTTTCCGGTTGCATCATATAGATTTCTTCTTCAAGATTGTTATTAAGAAATGCAGTCTTGACATCCATTTGCAAAATCTCATAATCATAATGAGCAACAATGGATAAGATAATTATGATAGATTTAAGCATTGCTACTGGCGAAAAGGTTTCTTCATAATCAATACCTTCTTTTTATGTATACCCTTTCACCATTAGCCTTGCTTTAAAGGTTTCAACCTTTTCATCTATCCCTCTCTTCCCCTTGTAAACCCATTTGCAACCAACAGGTTTAATGTCATTAAGTGCCTTTACAAGATCCCAAACTTAATTGAAATACATTAAATCCAATTCAGATTTCATAGCTTTGACCCAATGATGTGCATCTATATCATTCATTGCTTCTTCATAACTGTAAGGATCAGTTTCGGTCTCTTCTGAGATAGCTTCATTAGTTTCTCCCAGACCTATAAATCTTATAGGTGGCCTTATAATCCTCCCACTACGACGAGACACCTGTGTAGTAGACATCTCATGAGTAGTATCTTATAGTGTATCTAATACAACCACATCATCCCTAGTTTCATCCATTGGTTGTTCAATTACAGGTTCATCTAATTCAGCCAAGACAACTTTACTTCTAGAATTAAAATTTTTCACATAATCATCTTCCAAAAATTTGGCATGAGTGCTATCAAACACATTGTTATCTTTATGATTATAGAATAAATAACCTTTAGTTTCCTTTGAATTCCCTAAAAACATGCATACTTCGGTCTTAGCTTCCAACTTATTAAACTTCCCTTTCAACACATGTGCTGGACATTCCTAAATGTGAAGATATTTCATACTAGGCATACGCCCACTCCACAATTTCTTAGGTGTGTTAGGAATAGATTTTGATGCTACTAAATTTAAAATATGCATTGCAGTTTTTAGTGCATATCCCCAAAAGGAAATTAATTAAGTTGAATAACTCATCATGGACCTAACCATTTCTAAAAGAGTCCTATTTCTTCGCTTTGCTACACCATTTTGTTAGGGAGTTCTAGGTGCAATCAATTGGGATATAATCCCATTTTGAATTAAGTAATCCTTGAAATCCCCAAGAAGGTATTTGCCATTACAATCAGATCGAATGGCCTTATGTGTTTACCCAATTGATTCTCAACTTCAGCCCTAAACTCTTTGAACTTTTCAAAGGTTTCGAACTTCCGTCTCATTAGGTACACATAACCATATCTTGAGTAATCATTGGTAAAAGTGATGAAGTACTCATAACCTCCTTTTTCTTGGGTTGACAAAGGACCACATACATCCATATGAATTAATTCAAGCAACTCTTGGGCTCTTCTACCTTTTGCATTAAAAGTTCGTTTGGTTATTTTACCCTCCAAACAAGATTCACAAACTAAAAATTCATCAAAGTCAAATGGCTTTAAGAGATCATCTTTGATCAGTCTTTGAATTTTTTTTGAATTAATATGACCCAAACGCAAGTGCCAAAGATATGCATCACTAGTAGAAGGAAACTTTCTCTTTAATGATTTCACATGTGAATTATTATCTAATTCAGAATTATATAAGTCATGCTTATCAGGAGTTAAAATATAAAGACCATCAACAATATTGCCAGAACAGATAAACACTTTACTCTTCTTTATTATAACATTGTCTTTCAGGATAATACAATATCCATGTTTACCTATATAAGTTGCAGAAATTAAATTCCTACGAATATTAGGTACATACAAACAGTCTTCCAATATTAAAACCCTAGATTCAAAGCATAAATTAAACACTCCAACAGCTACAACTAGAATCTTGCTCCCATCAGCCAAAGTAAGAAACAATTCTCCTTTATTCAGCTTTCTGGTCTCCTGGAGTCCCTGCAAAGAATTGTAGATATGATTAGTACAACCTGAATCCACACACCAGGAATCAGTGGGATTTTGTACTAAACATATTTCAAGGAGGAATGAACTTTTCATACCCTTATTATTGGCCGCTCTGAATTTTGGACAATTCCTCTTCGAATGACCATTTTCACCATAATGGAAACACTTTCTCTTGGTTTTCTTTCCTTTGTTGGCAACCCTTAAGGCAATTTGTTTACCGTCTTGCTTGGTGAAGTCCTTCCTTTTCTTCTTCTTCTTCTTCTTCTTACCCTTGCCTTTCGACTTAGGTTGAGAAGTAGAAGCTTCAGACATGTTAGCATCAACATTAGATGTTCCAAGAATGCCTTCTGCTACTACCAATTCATTCATTAATTCAGACAATGAATAAATCTTTTTGTTCATATTATAATTACGTCTGAATTCCTTGAGTGATTCTGGTAGTGACTAGAGTATCATATCCACTTGGGATTCTCCATCAATTGGCACTTAAAACTTCTAGTGTATTCAGCTTAGAGATCATCCTAAGACAATGCTCCCTCACTAAAGTGCCATCAGACATTTTGGTATTATAAATTTGCCTCATGGTCTCTTGCCTTGCAGAACAGCCTTGCTCACCAAACATCTCCTTCAGACTTAGCATTATGTCTGAAGCTAGTTCTACATCCTGCATTTAATGCTATAGAACATTTGAGATAGATGCTAGGATATAGCACTTAGCCACCTTATTAGATTTCTACCAACGATCATATCGCTGTTTTTCCTTATGAGGAGCATCTAATGATGGAAAGCTAGGACATGGTTGAGTAAGCACATATTTATGCTCTTCAGCAGTAAGAACAATGTCCAAATTTCTTTTCCAGTCAACATAGTCAGATCTAGTCAGTTTGTTTTTATTAAGAATAGTAACAAGTGGGCTAAATGATGCCATGATCAAATCTGAAAATAATAAACATGAATATAATAAGTAAACTGGACATTATCAATTTAGCATATAAACTTAAAGTATGGAACCTTAATAAAATCATAATATAATATATGCAATGACAACCCAATCCCATATTCAATATCCCTCAGCATAAAGTGAACATTAACTACTATGATTGATTGAGAACTATTCTCTTTATTAGTGCTATCATGATAACTCTTATCAAACACTAATAATATGCCGTTATAAATTTAGCCTCTAAATAATAATAGTTAGAACTCAGCATAAAGGATACTATAATATTTAGTCTAGTGTATACCATTGTCTAGAGTCATGTGTAGCCACATTTCATCTATCATAAACAGGTTTATCTTGTAGTGCCATGATTCAAAACACCCTCCGGATGAAATGCAAAGCTCAAGGCTAAGACAAGGTGTTTGATCAAACCACTATAAACTAGGAAATTCAATCTTGTAGGACCATGAAATAAATACTCTCCGCATGGAATGCTAAGCTAGAAGCAAAGACAAAGTATATATTTCATACTACTATGAACCAACAATGAAGGCTGTGAGATCCAACCCTTGTATCTCTCTCCTACTAGATGTTTTAAATTAAAGGTTTTTAATTAGTAAACATGCATAATCTCATTACACATAGGCTTGCACTTTATCCATGTGAAAACACTTAGAAAAAGTTCTAAATTCTTAGATTTCAATCGATCGAATGTGAATCTTTGATCGATCAAAAAAATTTAAAAATTCATACTTGACAATCTACCTGGCTCGATTGGTACTCAATCGCTGCTTGACCGATCGAAAAAGAATATTCAATCGATTGACTTGTAATCGAATATCAATCGAATCAAATAGATTGGTCACTATTTCACTCGATCGTTCGAAGGTAATTTTCGATCGATTGAAACTCGTGAAACTTGAATTTTCCAGAATTTTTCTGAAGTAGTTTTCAATGGTTTTTCATGAACAAACAATCATCATATGAATATAATAGACAGATATTGATATCAAAACTAAATTCCATTGATGCTATAGCCTTAAAGTTCAATTTAACATACTTAATATCAAACTTAAACAACATCATAATAACAATATTAGGTTTTATCAAAAAATAATTTCAACAACCATGCAAAAAATTAATTTCATAATCTTCTAACAACATGAAACTATTATTTCTAATTCCAAAACTCACAAAACATGTTATACAAATTCAAAATTGAAGACCGTTCTGATACCAATTGTTGGAAAAACATAGTTTGTATTGCATACAAAACATATGCAACGGAAAATTAACGGATCTACTTCATTCGCAATTGATAACATGTACTATGTAAATTTTAAAATATAAAAACAAGAGAGTGTACCTTGGTGTGGTGAAATTCAAAACCAAAGATTAGAAGAACTTGAGAGCACTTTTAATCTTCACTCCAATTCCACTTGTGCCCAAAAAGTGTGGTCTCTCAATCAGTTTCTATGAATGTGTTCAAGGGAGAATAAAAAAGTGTCCAACACTCACATACAAACTATTTCATTCACTTACAAAATTTCTGTATATTTCTCTCCTTATAACTAATTATCTAATTGGGCTAGCCTTTTAGGCCTTTCCAATTGGGGTTTAGTAAATGGCTTAGAGTGTGACCAAAATGGAACAAATAAGACACCAGCTCCAATGGGCCCTGGGCTTTTCTGTCAACTCTTGACAAGTCCAAAGTTACCATTAATTATATTTGATACTACTACATAAATATAATTGCACTCTAGGCCTTATTAATAAATTATATCCCAAGACTTTATATACATGCAACCCCTTCATTAAATATTTGTAGTAATAAAAAGTCATGAATGTAGACTACCACTTTGAAGATTACTACATCTTAATCCTTGAGTACCTAGTTTAATCCTTTAAGTTCTTCATCATATATTTATGAAATTCAGTTTCGTAAATATATACTTTAGTAACTCCTTACTAAAGTGGTTAGGCCTAACACTTTAAATAACTGAACCCATTAAACTTATCTCAAGGGAATATTTTATATCTCTGTTGAGAGATTATGAATTCCATCTTAAGAATATATGTTCCATCAACACTAAATGTGGCTGCCTAACATACTGAGGTTTTGATCGTAACTTTAGATCTCACTCCTAATATATCAAAGCAACCTACACTTCATGATCAGGTCCATTATTCTCTCAGGATTAAGAGTTGATGTAAATAGAAGTTGTGAGATTTATTATTCATTTGATAGTCCTTAGGAGAATAATAAATCTCACAGCGGTCCAGTTCAATATATCTTAACTCTTAAAACATATCAACATACTAACTAGAAGTATCCACTTCCATGATCAAGACAAATCATCTTAGTTGATATGTTATAGTCTTCGCAGATGAAAAGCCCAATTTCATCACTGACTATGAACTAAAATTCTAAGTTTACAAAGAACTTGTGATTTATATCTTCTATGACTAAATCACATACTATGCATCTCATAGACTATATGATAATGTCCAAATATTCATGTTATCATTATTTTAGATAATAATAAAAAGACTTTATTAATTACAACATTAAGTCATACATAATGTTATACATAATATCATACATAGCATCATACAATAGGATTTAAGGGCATTAATCCTAACAGTCACGAGGTCCTTGGCCCCAATTCTTATAGACTTAGTGCTTTGCACAAGACTTGTGGGATTTGGAACTCAAGTCCAAGTAGCTTTGCTTGAACATCTCCTTCCAAGATAGTCAGGTGAGGAGGATTTTGTGGGAGAGAGTGAGAACTGATGTGTGCATGTTTTGGTATAAGTTTCTTTAAAGGTTAAGTGATATTTTGATGGATCTCAAGGATATGGGATGAAAAAACCAAAACTCCCCTTTTTGTTATGCTTTAGTGTTCTTTTTTTAGTAGGCCTGGTTTAGTTCCTCCAGATGATAACGTCCTTAATGTGCTAGGTAAACCATGTTTTCTAACAAGAATCAGAAGGAGTTCATTAGGCAAAGAGTTAATTTAGATTAACAATTATAATTCAAAAAGAATATTTGGCTTTAGCTACAAATGGAAGATGCCTTCTTGGAAAGTCAAAGGAATGGGTGGGATATTCAATGCAATGAATGATAGCTTGATTGATAAGGACAATTAAGAGGAAGTTGTGGGGAGATACCATGCACATAGAGAAACTAAGTTAAGCCATTGGTTCATGCATTCCAAGTAAATACATTAACCAAGGGAAAACTACAAGTTCCTCCATTCACCAGAATTCACTCCTCTATCGACCAAACCACTTCTCCTTTACTACCAATTCGAGATCACATGGGCTTGGACCATGGGTACAAAGATGTTGCCTAGTTTGCTAGGTACTTAATGGCTTTGTGCTAGGATTCTGAATATAAATGTTGGCTTTCCATGTGTCAGCCAAGGTTTTCTTCTGAAGATTTTAGAAGGACATTTCAAAGGACCTAGAACCTTAACGTTGACTCTCCTTGGTTTGGTCTTTTCCAAGAAATAGGATAGATTCCTCCTTGCAATGGGTGAGCTTGGAAAGTCTCTGACCATCCTTCCCCTTGCTGCATGTCCTCTGCCCTAACTGAGGTCCCTCGGTTCCTTTGGTAGGTTTTGACCCTGAGGCCACCATTTGTCCCTTTCACTTCTCTTAGCCCCTCAGAAACTTAATTTTGATAGGACATCCAACAACTCTTTCCTTCTTTTCCTTCTTTCAAGGATACATGTGAGTGACTTGATCCGAAACTACCTTCTGGGTCGTCTACGTCCTTCTCAGGATCTTTTAGGTCACCTATGTCCTTCTTAGGATTTTCAGGCTTTCTCTCAAAAGACTGGCTTCCTGTAGGATGGAGGACCCATTTGTGGCCCAAGTTTAGGTCCTCTTCTCCTTACTTTTTTCTTCCATTTTCCTTCTTTTTGGGCCTTCATGGTCCTTCTTAACTTCATGAGCTAGGTCTTCTTTTATTAAAGCCTATGGTCCTTCCTTACTTTTCATGAAATGGGCTTTCTTGTCACATTTTGGTCCTCAACAGAGATCTATTTCTCATTCTAAATTTATTTCTTGGTGGGATAAGACATAAGGGATAGTGATTGATGAAACCAAATTAGAAACAATGCTAGTAGAAATGAAATTTACTGTGTGTGTGGCACTGTCATTTAACATGTGAGAATGGGTAGTGGAAGAGAGTAATTGGTCACCATTATTGCAATTACCAAACCCAAACCTGAATCTCTGTCCCAAACTCCAAACTCCAAAACTTCTTTGACGTGCCTTTGTCTTAAAACACTCTCTCATTCTCTCATTTCCACCTCTATCATCCTATTCTCTCATTGTCTAGTTTGTACTCATCAATACCTTGCCACATTAGATGGACCCACATTTCAATTTGACTTGCCCTATACGATGCCAATGTGGCCAGTAAGAGTATGTAGCATTTCCTTTTTCAGATACAATATAGAAATGCTGCTATAGCCTAATCTAAATGTATATGTGTGTGAAACTCCCTCCTAGAGACTTGAACCCCGACTCTTACCCCCCACACCTCACAAGCACTTATACTTGTGGCTAGCAAGTATGTAGCATTATTAAATGTATAAAAGTTTTTCACCATTTTTATTTTTATTTTTACGAGTGTTAATATATTATTATTATTATTATTGTAAGGACCAGATTTGAGTTCCTAGCCCAAGGTATGAATGGTCCTAGGCCCAAAAAGCCCAAAATAATGAATTTGTAGAAAATGAGTTAGAAAATTGGGTCTTAGTTAATCAAACAACAAGTTAGGTAGGCTTGATGACAAAAGAGTGAAAATAAACAAGTTTAAACTTAAGAAAAAAGTCCTCAGCAATGTTCAAGGAGACTGGTTCTTATATAATGTTCTTAAGTATGGATACAAGTTTGGTTCTAGATTGCTACAGTGTTTCTCTTTTGATTTTTCGACCCCCCTCCCTCTAGGGGTCTCTTACATTATATATCTCCCTCCTAATGATCTTGGCCTTCCATTTGTTGATCATCCAACCCACTACTTGAGTACTTGTCCTATCGGACACCCTCTTTAGCTCTCTGTAAGTTGGGATAGCCAAGGCAGCACTGTTCAGGGGTCTTCTCCACATAAATGCGGCCAGAAATTTAGTTGCAGAACATTCAATGCAGGGGCAATAGCTTTTCCATAGATATTTTTGAGCTTCCATCCCTCTTGTGCGTTTACAATACACGTCCCTGTTAGTAGAACAACCTAGAAGATCGCCTTGAATGATAGGACATGTATTTGATTTGTGCTTCACTCATCCGAGGAGGTCAGCCTCCTCGGACTACCTTTCCCATTCTCTCCGTTTGCATATTACTCACGAGATTCTGAACTTAACCTTCTCACTACTGTTTATCAGTCATTGGACCAGTCAACCTCCTCAGATAAAGCTCGAGGCCCAATATATAATTTTGGGCCTTTACCCCTATAATAGCCCCTTAAAACTCCAATTTTTCCCTCTCATCCGAGGAGGAAAAGTGGGGTTTTGATTTGTTAAGGGTTAAGAACATTAACTTCTTTGGCTTACACATGTGGGAGTACCGTTTTACGCGCTCCATAACCGTCACTGACGCTTTGAAGCCTGCGATGTGTCATTAATTGCTCTAGGCGACCCTTTGTTCCCCGCATCCAACAGTGAGACGCAGATCCTGCGGTTGGCATTTCTCCTTGAATTTTGAGTGGGATAACTCCCACTCAATCCCATCCCCTATATAAAGGACCCAGGGAAATCATTTTTCCTTATTTCACAAGTTCTCAAGCCTTCAGAGATTCCTAGCTCCCAAATCTTCAAGATTTCCTAAACTTCTAAAGTCTCCAAGTCTTTTCCTTTGAAAAATTCAAACCTCCAAGAAGTATTAGCAGCAACTAACGTTCTTACTCTCGTAAGTTTCCTTTTTTCTAGGTTATTTTCTCTTCGGCCAATCTCCCCGTCCCTCCATTCTTTATTTCCTTTTCTTAAAAACTTCATCCCTTTGCCTTTGGTTTGACCAAATGGGTAAATTTAAGCACCTTGTACACTCTGAAGCCGATATGGAGGGTTTTAGATCCAAGTATCACATTTCGCAGGGAGTAGCCCTACTGTATAGTGCTCCAAACCGAATAGTCACACACGGGGAGGAAGGGGAGGTTATCATTCCTATAATCGCTTTCATAGAAGGAGGAATGACACTCCCCATGGGTAGGGTGACCCGAGACTATCTGATCAACCATAGGTTGACTCCTCATTAGTGTGCCCCTAACCTATTTAGGGTATTGGGTAGCATAGTGGACGCTCTTAACGAGCATATGGGCTTGAGACTCATATGGCATGATGTCGTCTATATGTATGAGTGCCACAAACTCAAAGGTGTGGGATATTACCTCAAGTCTCGGTCCGACATTGTTAGGCCGATATCATGTCTTCCTAAGTCTAACAAAGGCATGAAGGATGACTACCTGATCGCCTCTGGGGATTGGCATGACAGTCTTCATTGCCCAACTCGGGAGGGAGATCCAGGTGGGGTACCCTAGGTTTAGGTCCCTTGGCACGAGGTTTAGCCCCTATAGCTTCACTTCCTATCAGTTTCAACACTTTGCCTTCCTCTAATGATAATTTTTATTGATCTAACCATAATTTCCTTCTCGGATGTTTTTGCAGACAAACAGACGTTGCCCCGAGACTCAGCTTGGTCAACGTTCTAGCTCTCAACAAGTTGCTGAGGTCCGAGATTTTTATGAGTAAGGACGGGCAATTGTGAGCCGTCCACTTGGTATTGGACTTTGAGCCCTTGTCAACCGCGTTCCAAGACGTGGGCCAAGCAATAAGGGCAGGCAATCCTAGAATCCATAGGATCGACATTTCGTGGCCTGGTTTCTTAGCTCAGGAAGATCTTCCTCTGGTCGTATTGCCACTTCAATGGGTTCTACCTGAAGAAGCAGCACCAGCAGGGGAGGAGATTGCCTTTTCACGCTTATCACTCAATGAGGAGATAGGTAAATTTCACTTCGAGGAAGAGGAGACCCCAGGGGCTCAACTAATTCATATCTTGAACACCGAGGACGAGTCTGATAGGAACTCAGGTGTTCACGCCCCTATCCTGGTGATTTTCTGTCCAAACAGCACCTCCGAAGAAAACGAAGACATGATGGCACTGAACCGGGGGAACAAGGGCCTAAGAGACCTCATGGCTGCAAGGAACAAGGTGTCAACTTCGAAAGAAGCCCCCAAGACCTAAGTTCCCCCCACTCTTCCCCCTCCTCCTTCTTTACCCCCTACTAACCTCGAACTGCATGCCATTCTAGATCTTAAGAAGAAAAGGCCGATTCAGGAGCTTAAAGAAGGGGATGTGGGCCCTCAGAAGGGGACTAAATAGCAGAAAGTGGCCAAAGACCCCCAGGACAAGAGGTCCACTTCTGTGGACAGCCGGGAGGAGAAAACTAGGGCCGAGGTGCGCCTACAACAATGCACCTGGTCTCCTTAGCTGGAGGTGGATGGGGCTGCCATCCCTTGGAACGCCTCTATCAGGGAGTTCCAAAGAGGTCATGCTTCATACATAGTTGAGGCCTTAGAGCAGCCATTTCTCTTACCCAAGGATATGGACGCTGTGAGGAAGTGGAAGCAATAGGACCTCTTCATGTCCCTAAAAAGGGACCTTGCCATGGTAAGTTCACAGCCACACACTTTTTATTTATTTGATTACTAATGAGTTTTTTCTCTCTCTTTCATTCTCATGGGGTTGCTATATTGTCTTTGTGCAGATCACCCATGGGGTCTTTATGGCCAAAGAATGGGTTAAGGAGGCCCGAAACAATGTTAGGAACGAGGTCCACCTCCGCCTTGAGACTGAGAACGCCTTGGGGGCTACGACGGAGGAAAACACTTAGCTGCTCACCAAGCTGACTACCGAGGAGAGGGAAAGAAAGAGTGCTCAGGCAAGATTAAAGAATGCCGAGACTCAAGCTGAGGACCAGCACAAGTTGCTTTATTAGACTGAGTTAGAGCTGGCCACTTCAAGGAAACTTGTACTGGATCTGAAGGCATAGCTGCAGAAGGCTAAGGAGGTAGCTTAGTTGGCCAAGGAGGTGGCAGAGGCTGAAAAACAAGCATCCTACACCCTCGATGTGGAGGAGACGCAAGCCAGGCTCACTGAGGAGCTAGCTGAGGTATGCAGGGATTACTGCGATGCTACATGGGCAGAAGCCCTCAACGTTGCAAGAGTCCCTACAAACTCGGAGTGGAGGCAACTGGGGAAAGTATACTACCACCCCGAGATCCATGAAATCTCGGTTGGCCTCCCATGCCCATCTACCATCGCTCTTGAGTCTTCAGAGCAGCCCTTGACCACACAAGCTGCTCTCCCCCTCTCTCAGGCTTTGGAAGGACCCAGCCAAGCTGGTGATCAAGGCTAAGGGGCTGAGGGGGCCAAAGACAAAGGTAAGGGCAAAGGGATTAAGCCCCCCTCAAAGGCCAAGGATGCTGTTAAGGCCAAAGCAAAGGAAACGGAGGCCAAGACCAAAGAGAGTGATCCTTAGGTCCTCAAGTCAAGGATGTCCCTGCCTCCTAGCCAAGACAAAAAGAAGATCCCCCTAAGGCCAAGAAGTAGCACTTAGGACTTAAATAGTAGTTTCTTTTGTTGTTGTTGTTGTTGTTGTTTTTTTTTTTTTTTTTTTTTTTTTTTTTTTTTTTTTGTAGTGGCATTTTGTCACTGTATATAATGTACTTCCTCTGTTTAATGGAAATGCTTTTCTTTTTATCTTTCGCACCTTTACTTTATATGCTTTGAAGCTTATTTCTATTGCAAATAGCATTGAACTGCTAACAATATAAGTAATCCAATGAAGTACCAGCAATAAAGAGGCCTATCACATATTTGTATTAAGAAATATATACTTTGTAAAAAAAAATAAAAGGGTAGACAAACCTCATCCTGCTCATCACTTAGATAAATAAATGAGGACTTTGGCACTTAGTAAAAGACCAATAGATACCACAATGTTAATTTTCCCCTAGTATGTGATCCGGAGGGTCGGTGATGATTAGAGTTCTCTTTAATACTTAGAAGGATAATGTAGAGTATTAATTTCCCTAAAGCATGTGGTCCGAGGAGTCGGGCATGACTAAGGTTCTGTTTAAATACTTAGAAAGATGTCATAGACTATTTAATTTCCCCTAAGCATATGGTCCGAGAAGCCAAGCATGACTAAGGTTCTGTTTAAACACTTAGAAAGTTGTCATAGAGTGTTAATTTCCCCAAAGCATGTGGTTCGGGGAGCTAGGCATGACTAAGGTTCTGTTTAAACATTTAGAAAGATGTCATAGAGTGTTAATTTCCCCAAAGCATGTGGTCTGAGGAGCCAAGCATGACTAAGGTTCTATTTAAATAATTAGAAAGATGACAATGGGAAGTACGAGGTATTTACACAATAAATAAGCATATGACAAAGGAAACTTTCATTAATAATAATACATTTTCAAGTTGTTTACATTCCAAGGGCGTGGTATTACATTTTCATCTAGATCTTTGAGGAAATACGCTCCTATACCAGCCACCGAGGTGATGCGATATGGCCCCTCCTAGTTGGGCCCCAGCTTTCCCCATGCTGGGTTTTTCGTAGTACCTAGAACCTTTCTCAACACCAAGTCTCCAGGCGCTAACGGGCTTAGCTTCACATTGGCATCATAACCTTGCTTGAGCTTGTGTTGGTAATATGCCAATTGGACCATTGCATTTTCTCTCCTTTCTTCAATAAAATCTAAGCTTTTTTCTAGCAATCCATTGTTGTCACTCGGATTAAAAGAGATTGTCCTCAGCGTTGGGAAGCCGATTTCTAAAGGAATAACTGCTTTGGCTCCATAAGTCATTAAAAAGGGGGTCTTCCCTATTGATCTGCGATATGTGGTTTGGTATGTCCAGAGGACATGCAACAGCTCTTCTGCCCATTTCCTTTTATATCATCCAACCTCTTCTTAAGTCCATTCACAATGACCTTGTTAACAGCCTCGGCTTGTCCATTCCCTTGGGAATAAGCTGGGGTAGAATATCTATTGGTAATTCCCATGTTACAACAGTATCTCATAAAAGATTTGCTATCAAACATGAGGCCAAGATATGTTATCTACCACTGAAGAAATCCATTTCGGCGGTGGTACATGCTACATTTAAACTCCCCCATTACTTCCAGGCACACACAATTATCCTAACTCAGCTCCCGCTCAGAGCTCTGCTCTAAAGTGCTGATTACACGGGAAGGATTGCTAAATGGGGCACAATCCTAGGGGCTTTCGACATTAAATACATGCCTCGTACCTCTGTCAAGGGTCAAGTCCTCGCAGATCTGGTAGCCGAGTTTGTTGAATCCCCTTTAGAAGCAGGATCAGAGAGGCACGGCATGGATGGAAAATCAGTTGGCATGGTCTCCCAACAAAATCCCTTATCCTGGAAAGTGTACGTTGATGGTGTAGCAAATCAGATAGGATCCGGAGTGGGGTTAGTTCTAGTATCCCTTGAAAATATTACTATTGAGAAGTCATTGAGGTTAGACTTCTCGGCCACAAATAACAAAGCTGAATATGAGGCTCTACTGATGGGATTGTCCATGATTCAAAGAACGGGGAAAAGGCAGTAGAAATGTTCTCGGACTCATGTAGTGACTTGCTCACATAGTAAACTGGCCTTTGTATGCCGCTATCAACTCGTATCAAGACCAAGCTTACAGCATAAGGGGCCACAACAATAAGAGAAAACAAGACCTCATCCACCTTAGGGCTGGACATGATAGTTGGCCGAGAGAGATAATCCTTAAACTGCTGGAAAGCTAAAGCACATTCCTCGGTCCACTCAAATCCTTTCCACTTATTCACCAACAGGAAGAAGGGTCTGCATTTATCCGCTGACCGAGAGATAAATTGATTTAAGGTAGCAGTCATTCCGATCAGCTTCTGGACTTCCTTGGGATTTCGAGGTGGTTGTAAACTATTGATTGCCTTAATCTGATTGGGTTAACTTCAATTCCACGATGTGTAACCATGTACCCCAAAAACTTCCCTGATCCGACCACAAAAGAACATATAGAAGTGTTAAGTAGCAGTTTGTGTTACCTCAGAACTTCAAAAATGTTCCCGAGGTCTCCTACGAGCTCGGACACCACCTTACTCTTCACCACCATATCGTCTATATAGACCTCAATACTCTTACCTAACTGTGGTTCAAACATTCTAGTCATCATCTTTTGATAGGTAAACCCTGCATTTTTCAACCAAAAAGGCATCACTTTGTAGTTGTAGTTTCCAATGGGAGTGACGAAAGTTGTCTTTTCCTGATCATCGCTAGTGGTATCTAGTGGTATCCTTGAAAGGCATCAAAGAAGCTCATCCGAGGATGGCTTACGGTTGCGTCCACCAGCTGATCTATCCTAGGCATAGGGAAGGGATCCTTTGGGCAAGCTTTATTTAGATCTGTGAAATCCACACACACTTGCCATTTTCCACTCTTCTTCTTTACCACCATAGTATTGGCCAGCCACTCAAGGTAGAAAACCTCATTGATAGCCCCCGCCTACTTGAGCTTCTTCACTTCATCTTTGACAGCATTAGAGTGATCCTTGGACGAGCGCTGAGGTGGTTGCTTCTTTGGGGGCGACAGATGGATTAATATTTAAATAATGGCAGATGAGGCTCGGATCCACCCTTCGGGCTTTGTAAGCATTCCAGGCGAATACATCAATGTTCTTCCTAAGAAATTCCACTAACTCTTCCTTCTCTCGAGGTGGTAGCTGAGCTCTAACCTGAAAAAACTTCTCTGGATCATTACCCACAGCGAACTTCTCTAAATCTTCACATTTAGCCTCCTTGGATGGCCCCTTCATAGGTAATATCGGGGGCTTTAATTGCTATAATCCTCCCTCAGCAGAGGTCGAGGACTCGGCCGTAGGCTGGTGCAAAATTATAGACACAAGTCACTGTCTAGATATAGATTGGCTCCCGACCAGCTCCTTAATCAGATCCCCCGACAGATACTTCACCTTCTAATGCAGCATTGAAGAGATAGCCCCTAGGGTATGAAGCTAGGGTCTGGCCACAATGGCCATGTAGGGGGAGTACACATCCACCATAATGAAGTCCACTTCAACTACCTCTAACCCTGCCGGTACGGGTAACCGAATTTGGCCTTTTGGGATAACAACTTTCCCATTAAAACTCACTAAGGGTGAATCATAGGCTGTCAGATCTTCAAGCTTTAGGTTTAGCCCTCTGTATAAGTTAGGGTACATAATCTCTGCACAACTGCACCGGTCTACCATTACTCTCTTCACGTCATACCCCTCTATTCTGAGGGTGACCACCAAAGCGTCATCATGTGGTTGGATGGTTCCAATCATGTCTTCGTCCGAGAAACTCAATGACTGTCGGGCCTTCACTCTAGCTCTCTTCGGCTCAGAGTTAGAGTCCTCAACTGTGAAAGCTCAAAAATTTGTGAAAACACAAGAGCTGTTTAGACCCCCAAATTAAAGTTATGGCTCGATTGATTTTACTCTAATTTAATTTTAAGTGTGGAATAGAGTAAATGCGTGCGGATAAACAAACAAATTACTCTAACCCATAATCATTATAACATAGTAGTAAAATGAAAGGTAAAAGAGTAGGGAAGAAGAATGCAAACACAAGAAAACACGCCGAAGTGTTATCGAAGAGGAAACCGAAGGACTCGACGAAAAACCTCTCTGCCACCCTCCAAGCAGTAATCGATCCACTAGACAAGCAGTTGGGATACATGGGTTAGCAAGAGACCCTCCAAGCCTAATCTATCTGATGCACCTAAGCCCCCCAAGCTCCTACTCCAACAAGGTTTCTCGGAACCATGTCTTGTCTAGCTCTCCAGATCTCGCAATATGCCTGATTGCATCAGCCAAAGCCTGGCTTCTTCCAATGTTTCCCAGTAGCACCAAAACCTCACTTGACATTGTGAAAGGGTGTTGTAAGTGTTTGGGCTATCAACCTCTCAATGGTATGGAAATGGAGAAGTAGAAATTGAGGAAAATCCATAAGCAATTGTGTAGAGAAATATGGGTATAACAATCTCTAACTCTCAAGGTTTGTGGCTGGGGTTTTCTCTCAGAAGCACTCCTCAACATATGTGGTTAATGTGGGTATATATAGTGCAGGTACAGAAAGTGTGTATCAGATAGGACAATCTGGCAAAATAGAATGTTTCGCGAGTATCTCGTGGGAAGGCCTTTTTCATGAGCTACTCACGAAACACTGCTGTCTCCTTCCTATCCTGACTCTTCGCATTCTAGTCATGTGCAGGGCACATGCATCATTTCACAGGATGCTTAGTCGCGAGCTACCCGCGAAAACACTTCAGTCTTCAATTTGCCTTGAGTCTTCACACTCTCTCTCTCACACATAACCCTTACAATTAAATCCCACATTAAATACAGGATACAAAAGATTGAACATAATTATAATCAAATTTGGCATGGAATTAAAGCCAACAAAACACATAGTTGTAAATTACAACTTTACAATTTCCCCCTTTGGCTATTCCGTGGCAAAACCCCTAAAACAGACTCTAGACTTAGATGTGAGTTTGGTAACAGTGGCAAAACTCACACACACCTAATCTAGAAGCTATGAAGCACTTACATGTATATACTTGTAACCTGAAACACTCGCACACTAACAAACTTTCATTAAGCTTATGACAAGTTGAATACATGGTACGTACATGAGCAAGTAAAGTGCGATCAAGTTTGTAAACACTATAAAACATGTCAGCATATCTTAATCAAACATGGCCAGTCACTAAAAAATGACTACAATGAACATTTAGTTAGTAAATGCTCATCCGGACATGCAAAGCAATAAAGCGCAATCACAATGATCAATTGCATGTCTAACACACAACCAATGCAAAATACACTAAGTATTTGCAACTAGGATACAAAATCCTACTAAGGAACAAGTGTAAGGTACTTAAGATAGTTTTGCAACATCTAAAAGTACAAACAATTGCTACAAATGCAATGAGATAAACACAAGTACTGAATATAAACTGAAATTAAAAACAGAGTACTAAAACTTTAAAGAAAAGCAATAAAGACAACTATCCAAGAGTTATAAACACTAAAACATTTTAAACCAAACATAAATAATGCTAAACCACCTAAATGAATCAATGTATCTAAGTCTAAACTCTGTCTACGCTCTGCTCCCCCTCAAATGTACAAGCTCCAACTCAAAATTTTCTCCCCCTTTTTGACCGGAATGGCCAAAGAGGCTAGAACTGATCGAACTCTGAATCTGATCCCTACTCCACTGACAAATCATCGATTTGTAAGGATGAGGCAGTGATCTAATCCTGGATATAGGTAAATTGGTCCACAGTGTGCTGCACATGGGAGTCTAGCATAATGTACATTTGGTTTACTCGAGCAAGGATGCGATCAAGTCTGTCGGGTCCTCATGTAAATGCTGAAGACGATGGCTGAGCTGAAGTCTCTAGGGCAGAAGTGAATCTATCAATCTCCTCCTCTGTATCTCCTCCCTCCTCCTCAACACGATCCCGTGGTATTGAAGACATACTTGTTTTGGAGCCTTTGGTGTGAGCTGTACTCCTAGTCGCTGTGTGTGCACCAATAGGATAGTCTCTTTGTACCACAGTGAGACCACTCGGAAGTTTGAGCCTTGTCTTTGCAATGAGGTCCATAATAAGAGAGGGGAAGGGCATGACTATTCTGGAGTTCTGATTCTCAATGCTTTTTGTCAAAATGTGGAAGATGTGTCCACAAATATCAATCTCCTTATGAGTGAAGAGATTGTACAAGAAGATTGTCCTTGGAGCAGACAATGTCATCAGGTTGGTGATCGGATATAGATTGTGGATCATCACAAGAGCAAGAGTCCTCATCTCCGGACTGAATGGAATTGTGTTCATGGAGGATTTCTTAAGTGTACCATCAAGAGTCATCACCACCTCCTCAATAGAGTCCAAGTGATCTTCATATTGCACCGTAATATGCTGTGAAGCTCTTTTCTGCTTTCCCTTGTAATCACAAACTCTTTGTGTCTCACGCAGCAATTGATGTGGTCTCCATCCACACTAGCATTTGAGAAAAAATCTTTTACAATCTCCGAGTACACAACTCCACTCAGATTCAGCAACTTTGTCCACGTCCTTTCCTTGAACACTTCAAGGATGAAAGTGTCCCCAAGGGTATCCAATTTCACGACCCTTTCCATGATAATCGTGGCTCTTTTGTAGTAGTAATTGTAAGCTAAATCTGCTTCAACAAACTTGAAGTTGTCAAAATTTGTGCGAGCACGTTTTGAGGTTGGTCTCTTGGGAGCTGAATGTTTGGTAGGAGACATCTGCACATGTACACAGAGAACAAAAAGGAAAACATGTGCAAAAACACAAAAATAGAACACAAACATGATTAGCTTAATGTTAGTCCAAAACAGAAGTAAAAATGCTTAAAACAGAGCACAACAAACTTAAAATAGGATAAAACAGTTAAAACAACATGCTTAAAGAAACAACATGCTTAAAGTGCTAGATCATGTGAACATTAGCAAAATGCAGGAAAATAACAATTGTGCATGTGTGTGTATGTGCTGTGCATGTGTGTGCATGAGGTGATGCATGGTGTGTGCCTAGTGGGTGCCTAGTGTGTGCTTAGGTGGTGCATGGCATGGCATTGAGGCACAAATTGGGCAAAGTGTGTGAAACACACACCCATTGACCAAAACACGTCAAGCATGTTCAATCAAGAGTAAACTCAAGCAATGGAACTCATATGAGTCTAATTCAACACAAAAGTGCCACTTGAGCATTTTGTCAAACACAAAGCGTGCAACACTACAAAACACCAATGGACAATGCATGAACACATGTAAAAATGCCTTAATACAAATGTAAAATGCCACAAGGGGCCAACACAGATACACACAAACCAAATGGGACTCAGCCCAATCAAAATTTTGAAAACATTTTGGTGAAAATAAAAAATCCCAACCCTTTTTCAAAAAATCCCCAATTTTAAAAACCTAAGATAATTTATGCATAATCGAAAGGGAAAAGATGAAAAGAATGTTAAGAAAATACCTTTGAGATTCATTTTGCAGAGATTTGCTTGAAAGTGATGGGGTTTTGAGTGAAAAATAGTTTTGGGTTGAGAGGGGTTCGAGAGAGGCAAGGCGAGGGAAATGAGAGTGTTTTTGAAAACCTGTCACATCTACCTTATAAAACTGAAAACACCTGTTTTATTTCCCTTAAGCTGTTCTCACGAGAAGCTCTAAGTCGCGAGCTTCTCACGAAACTGCCTCTGAACCAGTTTTTGAAGAAAAACACAAAAAGCATTTTGAACAAAAACTAAAAGCACGAAAGTATAAAATCCCTTTCAAAAACATATAAAACACTCAAAAATATTTTTGGATTTGATCGGCAAGCACTTAAGCATATACATCACATTTGAACATATACAATCACACAAATGAAATAAGCATTATTTGATCAAAGTCTTGTGTGTTGTGGGTGAGTACCAAATGTGGAAAAGTCCTTAGACCAGAGTGAAGCTTCAATGATCAATTCAATCAAGTCATACACAACTGGTACTAAGTCAAGTGGTCTATCTCAATTATAAAAATGAACATATATGACCTCCCTTAAGAGAATGATTACAAATCTTAGAAGCTTTTCATTTGGCTTCTGTACAAATCATAACATTTGATCTTTTTGAACAATACATCTCATTTTTGAGATCGGTGCTTGAAATTTTTTATATTTCAACATTGAGAGTTAGCCTTTGGCTTTTTGAGCACCATACAGTTCAAATTAAAATGTTGCTTTCCCTTTTTCCCTTTTCATTTTGAGATTTACATTGTTGAGCTTTTTAAGCAAAAACATAAAAATAAAGGTGGGAAGAAATATAGGCTTAAGTCTATGCAAGTATCAAGACCATCAAGACTATTGACCAATCATTCATGACAAGCTTGAACATCTATTTACAACAATCACACATAATTTTCAAGATTTCTCCCACAAAGATATATGTGCATACATAACAAGCTAAGCTCGTAAATGCACTACACCATTAGTACGAAGGTACTAGGCCAAACTCACATGTGATATACACAACACAAGCGATCAAACTTTTTGAGATTTTTCAATTTTTATGGGTTTTTGAATTTTTGAACACACTCAAAAATAGAAAAAGTAAAGTAAGATCAACAAAACAAGTACAAAACAAAACTTGTAAAAGAAACATGCTAAAAACTAGAAGTAATTGACACAAATTGAATTATGCATGTCATGATGCATGAACCTATGACCCTAAACATCGGAAGCATTAATGCATGGACATAGGAAGTAATCATGCATGAGTACCCTTCTACACCCACACTTTACGAGTGTTTTGGGTGAGAGCCTTAGATGGAGAGGTACGACCAACATAACTTTCAAACCTCGGATTGAAGCTAGCAAGGCACAGTGATATGTTTTTCAGCATTTCCATCACGTCTCCAATGAGATGTCCTTCACTATCTCCCTTAGCTTGTGCTCCCCTTGGTCGTCTCTTTGAAATTTCTTGGCCACGTAGAGAATCAACCTTTTTGAGTGCATGAAGCTTGAAACAGTTCGGCCTTGTGTGTCCTTGTGCGCCACAATGATGACACAAATGCTTTACTTGAGACCCCCTTTGATTTTTGGGTAATGACTTCCCTTTTTCCTCTGGCTTTGCACCAATGGTTCTCTTTACTACAGCAGGGGTCTCAATCTCAGGCTTCACTTCTTTAAGTTTCTCAACATTCTTGGCTAAAACGAACTTCACTTCCTACTTGGGTTCGCTGCTTGAACTTCCTTCTCCGGTATAGCCCAAACCAGTCTTATCATGTGAAGATTTTTGAGAAGATAGCACTTTGTCAAGTTTCTTGGTGGAGATGCGCTCAACCTTGACATTTGCTTGAATAATTTCAAGTTCAAGAAACTTGATCTTAGAGTAAGCTTCAACCAACTCTCCCTTGAGCCTTTCTTCTTCACACTTTGATTCCTTAAGTTGCACAAGTATACACTTATGCTCTTCTTCAACCTTTTTCATCTTTTTCACAGCATGGTTAGCAACTTTGGCATATTTGCCACAATCTTCCAGCAAAGAATCATATGCCTCTTAGAGATTGTTCTCCCCTTCATTTTGGCACATGTCTTCATCTTCGGATTCTTCAATTTCCTCATCCTCAAAAATATTACCAATTTCATCAACCAAATTGCTTAAATCATCCTTTGAATCAACCAAGGCAATAGCCATAAAAGCTCTATAATTCCCTTCACTGTCACATTCTCCTTCAGTGTCTGAGTTTGAGCTGTCAGAATCACTAAGGTTAGTGGCAAACACTTTACCATTCCCTCTCAAATAGTTGGGACACTCCTTCTTGAGATGTCCACAACCATTGCATTCATAACACACGATGCCTTGAGGGGATTGAGAATCCTTCCCATCTTTCTTCTTGAACTCCTTCCTATCACCTTTGGAGGATGAAAACTTCCCTCTACTAAACGGTTTCCTACTGTTCTTCATCTTCAGAAATTTTTGAAAGTTCTTTGCCAGGAATGCTACCTCCTTCTCTACATCATCTTCTTCGGAGGAGTCATCCATTCTCTCGGTGATGGTTTTAAGAGCAAGAGATTTGCTCGACTTATGAGAAGGCAGTCCCAGCTCATATGTTTGGAGAGACCCAATGAGCTCTTAGATTTTGATCTCATCCAAGTCTTTACTCTCTTCTATAGCAGTGACTTTTGCTCGAAAGCTCTCCGGTAAGGACCTCAAAATCTTTCTCACCACCTTAGCATCTTCAATCTTCTCACCGAGATTGAGCTTAGCAATTACAATTTCGTTAAGCATCCCATAGAATGAATCAAAAGATTCATCATCACTCACCTTGAGCTTTACAAATTTGGTGGTAAGCATCTGGAGTTTTGTGTCCTTAACTTTCTTGGTACCCTCATAGGTAGTCTCAAGAATAGTCCAAGCTTCCTTGGCTGTCTCCACATGCGATATCCTATGAAATTCATTAGTAGACACACCACAGAATATAGCATTAATAGCCTTACTGTTTGCATTAGCCAAAGCAAGAGCTGCCCTGTCCCTTTCAGACTTGGCTGTCGTGGGTTTAACATACCTGAATGTTCAAATAGTGTGTAAAACACTTTGAACGTTTAGACCCCCAAAATACAAATTACCAATTAAAGCTTATTAACAAACAATGTATGTGCGAAAAATGTAAATAAGCTAAAGCAGAATTGATAACATAATCTAAACCAAATAAAATCACATCCATAGCAGAAATCAAATGACAAAGATTAAGGGAAGAGAGATGCAAACATAGAGACAACACAGGGATGTGTTATCTAAGAGGAAACCGAAGTCCTCGGCGTAAAACCTCTCTGCCACCCTCCACGCGGTGAATAATCCACTAGAGAATCAAGTTGGGATACATGAACAGCAGAAGACCCTCCAAGCCTAATCTACCAAGTGTATCTACGCCCTCCAAGCTTCTTGTTCCAATGAGGTTGCACCGAACCTTTGTCTTCTTTAGCTTACCGGATTCCGCTATAGCCCATCGCATCAACCAATATCAATTGGTCCCTTCCTAATTGCTTTCCAAGCACCAAATAGCCTCCTCACAATATGGTTACGGTGAGAAAAGGTTTTGGCTAATGTACCACTCAAGGATGTAACAATGGAGAGAGTGAGAGTAGAGGAATTTAGAGAAACAAGGATGAAGATTGTGGATGAGTCAATCTTGTTTTTTTCTAGGGTTTTTCTCTCAAAATTCTCTCTGGAATCTCTCTACAATATGTGGGTATAAGGGGTATTTATACTGGTATGTGTTTGTAATGCGAAAGGTCAGTTTTTCCCAAACAGAATGAACTGGCAACTTGGCCTTGCGACTTGACTGAGTCGCGAGTCTAAGTCGCGAGATAACGTCCTAGCCAGCCTAGGACTTTTTTCCTGTAGTGCAACAGCTGGCGTGACTCTTCAGCTCCCCTGCATGCTTCACACGTATGCCTACTTTGGCGCGACTTACCAGCCGCGAGCTAGTTGCGAGATCCAGTCGCAAGGCCCTACATGTGTGCACACTCTTGAGCATTTCTTCACACTTTCTCACATACTATCCTTACATGTTTCCCACCTAAATACAGGGTTTCTAAATGCTGAATTACAGCAAATTGGCACAGAATAAAGCCAACAAAATGGTTGATTAAATTCAACCTTACAATACCCATTTTCAACGGAATCCCATACGGACTCATCTATAGCACACAAGAAAGCCCTCATACGAACCTTCCAAAAAGCATAATTGCTCCCATCAAATAATGTTGGGGCATTAAGAGAATGTGACCAATCCATCACAAAAGGGTCAAGGATTACACTCAGGTAATTAAACCACAATGAGTGTACCTGCTCTAATACCAATTGAAAGCTCGAAAATGTGTGAAAATACAAGAGCTGTTTAGACCCCCAAATTAAAGTTACAGATTGATTGATTTTACTCTAACTTAATTCTAAGTGCGGAATAGAGTAAATACGAGTGGATAAACAAACAAACTACTCTAACTTAATTCTCAATGGTATGGAAATGGAAGGTAGGAGTTGAGGAAAATCAACAAGCAATTATGTAGAGAAATGTGGGTATAACAATCTCTAACTCTCAAGGTTTGTGGCTAGGGTTTTCTCTTAGAAGCACTCCTCAACATATGTGGGTAATGTGGGTATATATAGTGTGGGTACAAAAAGTGTGTATCAGATAGGACAATCTGGCAAAACAAAATGTTTCGTGAGTGTCTCACGAGAAGGCCTTACCTGCAAGCTACTCGTGAAACGCAGTTGTCTCCATCTTGTCCTGACTTTTCGCATTCTAGTCATATGCAGGGCACATGCATCATTTTGCGGGATGCTTAGTTGCGAGCTACCTGCGAAAACACTTCAGTCTTCAATTTACCTTGAGCCTTCACACACTCTCTCTCACACATAACCCTTACAATTAAATCCCACATTAAATACATGGTACAAAAGATTGAACATAATTACAATCAAATTTGGCATGAAATTAAAGCCAACAAAACACATAGTTGTAAATTAAAACTTTACAGGCTGATTTCCTAGCTACAGACATCACCCTGGAAGAATGGGAATCAGTTCTCCCGGGTGCAGTAAAGATGACATTGATTATGCCTAATGGGGGCCCTGAAGGAGCATTCCCCTGAGCCCCCGACCTTGACTGGTCTTCTAGTCCATTGGGCTGGTATAGAAATTGTTGCAACCTTCCCCCTCTGACCAGTTGCTCCAGATGGGTCCACAGTGTTCTGCAATCCTTGGTAGTATAACCCCGCTCCTGGTGGTACTGGCAATGATGGCTCTGCTTACGCCTCAAAGGGTCTCCACTCATTTTGTTTGGTCATTTAAAGTATGGCTTGTTCTTAATCTTCTCCAAAACTTGATGCATCGGTTCTCGGAACATAGCGTTAACCATTTAGGGAGTTGCAGGCACAAACTGCCCAGCAAAATCCCTCTGGAGTCCGTTATTGTTGTAGCGGTCTGACCTGAAATCCCTCCTCTTCTAAGGGAAAACCTTACTCTTTCCCTTGTGTTACTACTAGTCCTCTTCAACCCTCTTATACTTATCAATTCGATTCATGAGCTGGTGTATACTGGTAACAGGTTTCCTAGTCAAGGACTTCCTTAAGCGGTGCTCGGCAAGTAGGCCAAGCTTGAAAGTGCTGATGGCTACATCGTCAAAATCACAATCAATCTCATTGAACATCTCCCAATATCTGTCTGAATATGTTTTCAGGGTTTTTCTTTCTCTCATGGACAGAGATAACAAGGCAGCTAAAGGCCGAGGAATCCTGCTACATGTAACGAAACGGGATCTAAACGCTTAAGTGAGCTCCTTGAAGGAATCAATGAAGCCTGCCCTCAAACCATCAAACCACCTCATCGCCACAGGCCCCAAGCTGGATGGGAATACCTTGCACATCAAGGCCTTGTTCTTGGAGTGTACTGTCATCCTTTGATTGAAATGGCTAACTTGTTCCACAGGGTCTATTCTACCATTAAACATGGTGAATTTGGGCTGAGTAAACCGTCGAGGAAGTCTCCTTCTCTCAATTCAGCGCGTGAAAGGTGACCTGGAAATCTGGTTGAGTGCTTTACTCAAAGCGTCATTTCCCAGGCTTATCGAGGACAAATTTTTGTTTCTGCGCTCATGATGGTAGTCTCATCATATGAAAAAGACTCGCTAGGAGGAGTCCTTGATCTGCACCTATAGCTGCCATCCTCTTCACCATCAAAAGAGAAGTCAGAATTGGATGGAGCTCGCTTTTTCCGTTCATGGCGCAAGCTTCTCTTCAAGTGATTAATCTCCTTCTGCATGGCTTTGGCATTCTCCTCATGAGAGACGTGGCTTTTATCCCGAGATTGGCCCTTACTGGTATGGGTAGTATGTACGCTTCCCTCCTGGTCCCTTCTTCGTTCAAGATCACGAAAGTAATCTTGATGTTAAGACCCCATAGATTTTGCCTGGTATGGACCTAAACCTACCATCGTTGAAAGTTGGATTCGCTATAACACCAATAATCTTCCCACAGACGGCGCCAATTGTAAAGACCAGATTTGAGTTCCTAACCCAAGGTATGAATGGTCCTAGGCCCAACAAGCCCAAAACAATGAATTTGTAGAAAATGGGTTAGAAAATTGGGTCTTAGTTAATCAAACAATAAGTTAGGTAGGCTTGATGACAAAAGAGTGAAAATAAACAAGTTTAAACTTAAGAAAAAAGTCTTCGGCAATGTCCGAGGAGATTGGTTCTTATATAATTTTCTTAAGTATGGATACAAGTCTGATTTTAGATTGTTACAATGTTTCTCTCTTGATTTTTCAATCCCCTTCCCTCCAAGGGTCTCTTACATTATATATCTCCCTCCTAATGATCTTGGCCTTCCATTTGTTGATCATCCAAGCCACTACTTGAGTACTTATCCCATCAAACACCCTCTCTAGCTCTCTGTGAGTTGGGATAGCCAAGGCAGCACTATTTAGGAGTCTTCTCCACATAAATACGACCAGAAAGTTAGCTGTAGAACATTCAATGCGGGGGCAGTAGTTTTTCCTTAGATATTTCTGAGCTTCCATCACTCTTGTGCGTTTACAATACACGTCCCTGTTAGTAGAACAACCTGGAAGATCTCCTTGAATGATAGGACATGTTTTTGATCTGTGCTTCACTCATCTGAGGAGGTGAGCCTCCTCGGGCTACCTTTCCCATTCTCTCTGTTTTCATATTACTTATGGGATTCTGAACTTGACCTTCTCACTACAGTTTATCGGTCCTCGGACCAGTCAACCTCCTCAGATAAAGCCCAAGGCCCAATATATAATTTTGGGCCTTTGCCCCTACAATTATTATTGTTGTTTTTGTTGTTGTTGTTGTTGTTGTTGTTGTTGTTATTTATAATAAAATTATTATAAAAAAGTAAATTTAGTTATAAAAAAAAAAATCAAATAAAAGTAATATTTCGATTTTGAAAAATAAATGAAAAATATTGTATGCTAATCATATTCTTGAAATTGATTAATAAATAATATTATAAATTGTGATTGAAATGTCATTACTTTTATATTCAACTATTATTAATACCACTTTTTATTTTATTTGCTAGATAAATATGGGTAGAGAAATGGGATTAGAATTCAAATTCAAATGTCGAAATAGTGTTGGAAGGTTTGAAGTTTGAACTATTGGATATCCCTCAAATCTCTTATAGGCATTTTTTTTTTTTTTTTGGGTTAAAAAAAAAAAAGGTAGAAGAGGGCGACCAATGTGGCTTCCCTACAGGGCAAGACTCCATACTCTTGGTTTGTGAGAAACTCACTTATGATCCTTAAATCCCAGTCTGGGATATAAGGAGCACCAACACATAGCTAGTTTTTAAGTCTCGAATCCAAGTCCTGAGACTTGTTAACCCAGTGTCTAACCAACTAGGCCGCCCGAATATTGGTCTCTTATTATTGGCATTACTTTATTATAAAATCAACCACAATAAATTATATCAATAAATATCAGCAAAATAATTTTTTTTTTATTAAATTTATATATCCCTCAACTATTTAGTATTTATTACTATTGCAGCTATTATTAATTGTTTAATCCAAATACAGGTGCAGAATTTATGAATGGTAGTCCAGATCCAAGCATGTCAAACTCACACATGACATCTCAATAAAAATCAACAGTGAGATATAAACCTTTTCTGGGCAGCGCCCTTAAATAAGGGAGAATTTATTAAGCTTCATAGATAAATATAATAGCGAGAGATTTAACATTTAAGGTGGGTAATAAGAATAGTTAATAATTTAGTTAGTTTTTTGGTAAACATAATTTAGTTAGTTTGTATCTTACTTATTACTCCTCAATCGCCATTATAAACGGAAACAATCATATTCATATGTATTGGATTTGGGATTGTAACAGAAACACAGAATAGAACCACGAGCCAAAGGCAGCGCGTGACAATCACTTTCCGATCGGATTGTGCATGTGATTTTGACATTTTGTAAGATTATAGGAGGGATTGTGAAGTTCATTCATGTTTGTAATTACTCTCGTTAAGCATGCCCGTGATGACATGACATCTGTTTCTTTAAGGCCAAGTCCCATGCCAACCCACAAATCCGGCCCCACCCAGTGGTAGCTCCAAGAAATTGTTTGAGGGGGGTGGTTAAAAAACTTAAATTAAACAAATTTTAATAAAAAAAGGAACTTCTTTTTTCTTTTTTTTTTTGGTAAACCAGAGCTTAATATTAAAAAACTACACAGAAACAAGTTTATTACAAAAAGCAGCCTCCTTATCAGCAAGGAGGAGGTCAGCCACCACAAGCGGTGGATACAAAAAAACAACAAAATTAGAAATGGAGCTCCAAATAAATTTAAAAAAAAAAAAAAAAAACACAAATACAAGAAATTTTACAATTTCTTTCTACGAATTTTTATATTTTGAAATCGTCACATGATAGTTTATTATCAATTATGATTATCTATTGTTAATGTAGATGTGACCATTTTATTTTGTTAAGTCTGTATAACATTTTTATTTTTATATAATTGTCATTATTTATTTGTTATTGTTTTTTTATAAATTATTGACTCACGTAATCACACTCATCCATACATAAATGGGATGTTTATCCCATATTGGTTGTGTATATCTAGTGTCCGTTGTTTATAATTCCAGTCTACAACTACAAAGGTTATGTCATTTTGTAGTTGTACTCTAGTTATGTAATGTATTATATACTCAATTTAAAATACTAATATTACTATTTTCATGTGTGTTCTAATAAGTATTACTGTTTACTAAAAAAAAATCACTAACTTTACTATTTTTGTTCTTTGAATTACTAGTTTTATAACAAAAAGTGATTACAACATGATAACAATATACACATGTAACAAATCCTTTGCATTTCTTACTTATTAAATTATATAAAGTTATATTATATTTATACCATGTACACAGTTACACACTTCACAATTCACACAAATAACATTATATCAAAAATAAATAAATAAATAAATAATGCACACAATTAGTATCAAACACACACACTCACATTTTATAATAAAAAGAGACATTCAGAACTCACAAACACTCACATTTTACTCTTAGAGTCGGAGGTACATAAAAAGTCAAATAGAGAACAAAGATGAGATGAGATTCATGAGAGAAAGAGAGAGTGATTTGTGTTGTTAATTAGTTTTGGGTTGAATTGGTCTGTGTTGTTTGATTTTGGGCATTGATTTGTGATCAGGGGGTGCAAGATTTAAGCTAAGTTGTGCAAAAATACTTTTAAGGGTAATTAAATTAATAAAAAAATATTTTATATATATAAATATTTATTTTTTTCAAGTCAGGGAGTTCATTTGAACCTCCTAAATTATAAGTGCAGCCGCCCTTGGCCCCACCACCACTATAGATTCAGACCGTGGTCTTTTTTTTTTTCACAACTATTTTAGGCAAAAATACACTATTGGTTCCTTTATTTTAAATTTATTCTCATTTTTCTTCCTAATTTGATTTCACACCTACCTCAGTTTCTGAAAACGAAAAATTATGTTCATTTTGGTCCCTGCCGTCAACCTATTAACAGAAAAATCATACGTGCTAGACGGAGTGTTCTGCTTGCTGACATGATGCTGATGTGGCCATTAAAATATTATTAAAAAATTGGCATTTTTTAAATGCCACATCAGTACTTAAATTAATAAAAAAAACATTAAATTAAATCTAATTAAATTAAGGAACAAGTGCAATCCATTGCTCATCCAAACAAAATAATAATAATAACTAGCCTCATCACACGTGCTTCATGAGTGTGATGAGGCTTTTATTTTTTATTTTTTATAATGTCATAATTCTTCATTCATTCCAATTTGATATTTACATGTTTTCTCATTAATATTACGCATTTAGAACAACTAATACAACCAAGAGTGTCATGAAGCTAGTTTAAAAAAATGAACAAATATTACACGTTTATTTTTTAGCCAAAAAAAAACCTTGAGTTTTTATTTTATATATATAATTTTTATTTTGAAAATCTAATTTATAAGTAGATAAAGCAATTTGAAAATCAACAAGAGAGTGGCTCTATTTTTTAGGTTTTAGGGGAGTTAGAGTTGTATTTTTACTGGATTGTCCTTTAGTTTTATCTCTACTTAAGCATAGGGGTGTAGGGCATTTTTGAACCAAAAAAATGAGGATCCCAAACCGGGGAAGCCCCTTGCTTGGGTTGATGTCTATCCTATCCTTATCCTCACTCTCACTCTTCCTTTGCTTCACAACTCTAGATCATTTGATTAATTGCTCACCCATTTCTTAAATTACTCGACCACTGCAAGTTCATCATAAATAAAACAAGCCATAAATTGCAGCCACATTACATATAATAAACATGAAATTCACATCTCTAAATAAAATCACTGCTACAAAAATTCCTCCAAGGAAAAAAAAAACTCAGACTAAGCGCACAGTGGGGCCTATAGCAAAAGCAAAACGAAGAACAAGAGAGAGAGACCCCTAACAGCTTGGAAAAATCAACGCATGGAGCAATAATAGAGCAATAGTAGCAAAGATGGTGACTGTTGGATGATAGGCAATCAGGGTTGAGTCTTGAAGGGGATCCATATACGATTATTGGTGCTTTTTGTTTTAGGGCCATAGTTAACTCTGGTTGTTTTAACCTAGATCGTTGTGATGGTTGCTTTAACCCAGATCGTTGTGGTGGTTGCTCTCTCTCTCTCTCTCTCTTGATTGTATAATTGATGGTGGTGGTGGGTTTGATTGTTTGATCGGTGGTGGTGGTGGGTTTGATTATTTGATCAGTGGTGGTGGCAGCTGGGTTTTTCTAAGTTTGCGATTTTTTGTTTTGGTTGTTTTTGTTGTATTTTTGGATTGATTTGATACTTTGTGGCTTTGGGATTTGATGATTTTGCTGGGGTTTGAGAAAATGGGGGCTTTGAGATTTATGATTATGTTTTTGAGCTGAATTTTCGGGTTTTTTTATGTGTTTGTTTATCAAGAAAATTTCTTGGTTAATTGGTTTGTTTGCAGGGGAAGAACATGAAGTTCATGTTTTGGGAAAGAAGAAATGAATGTTCTTACGGAAAAAAAAATGAAAAGTAAAAAACAAAAATTAATTAGATTAATATTAATTTTTAATTTTTTGATCTGGCTTTTTTTTATTAATTTAAATAATGACATGGCATTTAAAAAATGCTAACTAATTTTTTTAGTAATATTTTAATGGCCACATCAGCGTCATGTCAGCAAGCAAGGCACTCCGTCTGCCACATATGATTTTTCTGTTAGTGGGTTGAATGCAGGAACCAAAATGGGCATGATTTTTTGTTTTTAAGGACTGAGGAGGTGTGAAATCAAGTTAGGGACCTAAATGAGAATAGACCTAAAATGTAGGGACCAAAAGTGCATTGGTCCCTACATTTCATTTCATGGACACAATATTTACATAGAACCATTGCTCCCAATAGATTACTTCATTGGTCATCACCATTAGAGGGTTGTGATTCAAATGTAGAAATTCCTTGTTACTAGGGGCATAGTCAGGATTTTTCACTTGAGGGGCAGAATCATTTATTTATAGGTTAGTCATAACATGTAACTAAAAACTATATTTTATTATTGAAATATAACTATAACTTTGATGATAATGAGAGAAAAAATATATAATTATGAGGAAAACATTTTGGTGATAAGAGGAAAATATCAAATTTTGTGAAAAAAATGATGATTGCGGTAATGATGATGAGAGAAATAAATAAATAAAATTTGAAGACTAATAATGAAAAAGAAAAACACACTAATTTGAGCAATGCACATTGCATTTCACAATTGTAAACAATTTGTATTCTTAGAAAAAAATAAAAAGAAAGGCACCTAGAGACTAGAGATCTATTTGGTTTTGGTAAAAGTGTGTTTTGTTTAGGTGTACACTTGAGAAACTAACTAAATATTGGAATTGTAAATGGCTAAATGCAGTCATTGCTAGATGTTAAAGGGAAAAAAAACATAAAAACTAATACTGAGCTGACCTTTGTGAATTTTTTAAGGAAAGCCATAAGTTTTCACTATCCAAAAACAAAGCAAAATTATAGTAAAAAATGAGCATGAACTGTGAAAATAATGAGCATCCATAACTAATTGGAACTCTAAAATTAGGGACTATTTCTATCCAATATTTTAGAAAACTCCAATTTTTTTGCATGTAATGCAAGTAGGTGGACTGCTTTGTTATCTACTCTTAGCATAATATGATTTAAACTAAGTTAAGAGAAATCTTGCCTAAGTTAAGACCAATCCTCTTCCATTGACAGCATGAAGGCTTTGTAAAAAATTTTGGGGGGGCCAATTATTACAATTTTAGGGGTCTAATTTATTCTTATACCTATAGATACCATATTTTGTTCGACCACAAATTCGGTTAGGAACCCAAGTTTTAAATCAAGGGTCTCGGGGGCTTATTTTGACATGACATTAAACATATTAGAATTCTATTCATTTTCATATCCAAAGACAAAAAAAAAAAATTAGGCTTGAGTTGATCGAAATGTTGTGAAAGCGAGAAATTTGCCAATTGCAAGTTTGCCATTAAAATGTGCTTTATTTCTTAAATTGACAATTGTTTTCCCTTGAGATGCATTAAAGATCATATCTGACATATTACTTGAGTTTGCAGGATTGCTCTGGTAAGCTGTAGTTCGGATAGTAACTAATCTTGGCACATACTCATAATTACCATTTGACGTAGGAAGTTAGCAAGATTTATGAAGAAATGCTTGTCACTAGTTTTATTTGGGTCCAACAGTTTCACATATACACTCCCACACAATGAATTTCTTCTCTCTCATTTCTTTACTCATTTTTCTAGGTTTTGCTTTAGTTTGAATCTAACTTGTTTATTGTTTTCTTTGTAGCTAAACCCTAAACCCCAACAAGGCATCCTTATGTACAAGATTAGAACCACAAAAACAACAACAATCAGCAAGCATTGAAGTAGAGAGAACAAAAAGAAAGAGAAAAAGGAAGGAGTTACATCAACTAGTAAACCCGAAACCCTCTTCCTTTTCCCTGTTTCATTCCTTTCATAGCATCTCTTTGTCTCACACACACACATACACACCTATACTTTGTGGTTCTTATCTACAATATCTTGCTTTGCACACTTTGCATGCTCACAAAGCTTCACAAAACTGAGCATACAAACACATAAATCAAGCTCTTACTCTCCGTTTTTACACACACACTTGTTCACGCGCCACCGCGTGTAGGTTCACATGCCACCATGGTCAAAGTTCTTGGCAGATCCATGAGACTCTTCACCTCCACACCCACTTTTTGTGGTCCATGCGTCGTTCAAGGCATTCTTAACTTGTAGATCGGAGAGAGGTTTTTGGGTTTGAGAGGGTGAGACCTTGGTTTGGGTTTAGAAGAGAGCTGGGTTTTAGTCATGGTTTCAGAGTGGGATGACATGTAGAGAGACTAAGAAGCCATCCTCATGGTGGTGATGGCCGTTTGTCTCGATGGAGCAAGGAAGCTCTGCCATCTTTAGATAAGAGAGTTTTAAAGAGAGAGCTTGGGTTTAGATGGAAAGCTCAAGCTTGTTAGAGGAGAATCTAGGCTGAGATAGTATTTGAGATGTGAAACCACAATCTGTGGTGGTGATGAGGCACTACAACAAAATGTATCTACAGTGACGAATTTTAGTAAGGAAAATATTTTCGTCACAAAAAAGTACCATATAGTGACGAAATTTATATTTCGTCACTAAATATAAAAAAATATTAACCTTTAGTGATGAAATTTAGATTTCGTCACTATAGGGTATGCTAAATTCAGGGCGCCAAACAAAAAGGGTAGGCGGGAAACAAATGGATCTATAGCGACGAAAAAATTCGTCGCTAAAAGTTCTTTTTTTTTTTTGTGGTGATATAGTTTCGTCACTAAAGGTGCTGCTAGTCATGCTATTAGTGCGAAACACAGATTCGTCGCTAAAGGCATGACTAGTAGCACCTTTAGTGATGAAACTATTTCGTCACAAAAAAAAAGAACTTTTAGAGACGAAGTTGAAGTCGTCACTATAGGTTCTTTTATATATAAATTCGACGAAACCCACACTCATTCAACAAAAATCAGCGATACACTTAGCCTACCTCACTCTAAGTCGCCGGCGACGCTTCGCCTTTCTAGTGACGATTTGCCTTTCGTCGTCGCCGTCGCCTTCCTTCGCGACGATTCATCCTCCGCGACAATTCAAACGCAATCATGACGCTTTAGCTCCCAAACGCTTTAGGCGACGCTTCGCCTTCCTTAGCCCCGGCGATGCTTCGCCTTTCCGGCGACGCTTCTCCTTCCGTTGCCGCCATAGCCTCAGCTCGCCGTCGCCGATTCATCCTTCGCGATGATTCAGACGCAATTGCGACACTTCCGGTGACGTTTAATCCTTCGGCGACGCTTCATCCTTCACGACGCTTCGAGGTATTTTTTTTTTTTCCCTTTTGAGTTAATTTTTTTTGTTAATTTTTGTTTCTAAACGCTTGCGTAGAAGACTTTACATGGATTTTGCAATTAAGTTGTTGTTATGGTGAGTTAGACATGGATTGGGTATGCATGCATTGAAAATATTTACAAGATAGATAAATCCAACTACATTAGAACTGTATATAATCACATGTAGTGTAAATTTTACTATAACTAACAATACTAGGATTAGGATATTTTGTATTGTAAACTTTCTAGAAATTTCTTCTCCATACCCTGCTAATTATATCATTTAAAATCGGCATCGTTCATGCTTATAACTCTATCTAAGAATTACAAACATAGTAGTAACAAGTTAATTCCTCGAGTTGAAGTCAATTTAGAATTATTTAGAAACATTTTAATAAATTGTAAACAAGAGTTCTAGACTACACCTAAAGTCTAAAGGATCTTCTTGTTGAAAAACTAACATCTATATGCGCATGTACTTTATATAAGTTTCATTATGTAGACTTAATTAAATTTTACTTCCTAAATATATTATTTTTATTTTTCCTTTTTTAAGGCAAAAATACATTTTTGGTCCCTACTTTTTTGGAGCGCCAATGTTGGTCTCTGAAAATTGAAAATCGTCACCATTTTGATCTATACCGTCATCTTAGTAACGAAATTTGCCTACGCAGCTTACAGAGTGCACTGTTGACGTGTTAGATGATGACATAATAATAATAATAATAATAATAATAATAATAATATTTGGCAATTAAAAAATGCCACATCAACGTCAAAATTAATTAAAAATAAAAATTGTTAATTTCTTAATTTTAATTTAAACTGAAAAAATTAAAAAAAATAAAAGCTTTTACAATTTTAAAGATTGAAACCTGCACAAACTCAAATTAAAAGCCCAAATCAAAAGAGAATTAAAACATGAAAAAAAAAATGAACACAAGAACACAACCCAGAACATAAACACAACATCCTCCAAAACACAAGAACACAACATCATCAGTTTCGCTACATCTTCTTCCTTTAATAGGGCTTCCCTGATGGGAGCCCTCCAATCTTTTTCACATGTCTCCCTTTCGGGGAATTTTTCTTTGAGTATTTCAATTATAGACTCCTTCCACTTATTAACTTCCATTATGGTGCTACTTCCTTTTAAGGCTATCTGCGAGCCCAACGCAGCCAACGCATTTGCGTGTCTGTTCTCGCTCTCTTGGGTGTGCTCTTTCTCAAACGTGCAGAACTTTTCTTCAATCCTCTAGGCTAGCAACCTGTAAGGGGCCAAGGTTGGCTCCTTTAAGGAAAAGCTTCCTTTTGCTTGGCATAAAACCAAGTTGGTATCACCCACTACTCTCAAATATCGATTCCTCATCTCAAGGGTTGTTGCCAATCCTATCAAGTATGCCTCACATTCCGCTGTATTGTTTAAGCACAGAAATTCCAGTTTGAATGATAGTGCTATGTTCTCTTTGTTTCTGTGATAGAGAACCACTCTAGCGCCTTTTAAGTTTGTCGTAGAGGAGCCATCGAACTTCATGACCCACTGATCTACTGTTATCTCTGCTGTAGCCACTTCTCCAGGCACCTCATCATCCAACAGGAACTCTTCTTCTCCCAAAAATTAGGCCAATAAATCAACTATAGTCTGGCGTTTTACTGCTTTGGGCATGCCCACTTTCAAGTTGTATTGTGATAATTGTAGTAATCTCTAGGATATTCTACCGGATAGAATAGGTTGTTGAAGAAGTGCCTTAATTGCGTGAGTCTTTATCATAAGATGCATCTCATAGGCTAGGAAGTAATGACATAGCCTTTGTGATGCATAGACAATTGCTAAGCATACCCTCTCTGCCTAAGGATAGCGTGACTCAGCTTTTCGTAAAGTGCGACTTACGTAATACACTAGCTGCTCAATGCCACCTTTATCCTCCTAGGCTATCAATGCCTCAGTGGCAAACAAGCTTGAGGCCAAGTAGAGCAACAACAGTTTTCTGCGAATTGGGCCAGCATCATCGGTAGGTTTATCATAATCTGTTGTAGCTTTCGGAATGCTTTCTGCTATTTGCTTCCCCATTCAAAACTTTGTCCTTTCTTCAACAACTTCGTAAAGGCCGAAGTGATTGATGCTAGGCTTGATATGAACCTTTTAATGTAAGAGACTTTTCCTAAAAAGTTTTTCAACTCTTTAATGGTGGTTAGTGACTTCATGGTTTCTATCGCCACGGCTTTGGTTGGATCTACATCTATCCCCCTACTGTGGACCAAGAACGCCAAAAACTTCCTGGTAAAAACCCCAAAAGCACACTTCAACAGGTTCATTCTTAGTTTGAAAAGCTTGCACCTTTCAAACACCCTTCTCAATACTTTGACTTGATCCTCCTGCTTCCTTGACTTTACCACAATGTCGTCCACATAGTCCTCCATTGCAGTCATGGTGCGCTGATAAGTCGCACCCGCATTTTTTAGCCCAAAAGGCAGCACCGTGTTATAGAAATTCCTAATGGGTGTTCTAAAGGTGGTATTTTCTGTCTCTAGGTGCCATCCGAATGTGGTTGTAGCTACTGAACCCGTCCATGAAGGAGAACATAGTGTGTCCAGCGGCAAAATCTATTAGCAAATCCATGTTGGGTGGTGGGAACACATCCTTAGGGCAGGCTTAATTAACGTTTCTAAAATCCACGCAACATCGAATCTGCACATTCTTCTTCTTCATAGGTACAATATTGGATAACCACCTTGGGTGTTGGATCGGCTTGATAAATCCTACCGCAAGCAGTTTTTGTACCTCTTGTATTATCTGCTTCTCCACATCAGTGTGGAACACTCTAGCTAGTTGGGCTACTAGCCTGGTCCCTGGCTCCACATTAAGCGTATGCACCACTAGTCTTGGGTTTAGCCCAAGCATCTCGTTGTACACCCATGCAAAAATGTACTTAAACTCTTTCAATAATTGAATTAGATCTGACTTTTCTTCTTCTGACAACTTCGAGAAATCGGTCTTGGCTTCTATGGGTCTATACTTAGGTCTACTTCTTCTAACTTTTCTTCAACCGTCAATTGCGTTTCTTCTTTTGCTACTATCTTTTCCTCATTTTTCACATCATTCTTTTCTTTTGAACCTTCCTAGGCCACACAGCATATCAAGGTCCTATGTTGGGGCCCTTCTCCAAGACCCCCTTGCACACTACAAATGGGCCCTGCGCACCTTCATAATTTGTATACTATTCTGTCGTCAGGTGTTTTGACCCTAACACAGCGCGGTAAACTGCCTAATTCTGAGGTTCGCGCCTTTTTCCTCTTCCTTTTTCGTGCTAGCAACTCTCTCAAATCAGATTTTGGATCATTTGCGACATCTTCCCACCTAGGAACAAAGGTGCCCAACGGCTTGGACACTGAGCTTTCCCCCAACGGTGCCCATTCATCATAAAATATGGTCTCCACCAGATGGGCTTCTGCTTGCTCAAAAGGAGAAGGGATTGCTGCAATCCATATCATTCTACCGTAGAGTCTTCCCTTCACACATTGGTGGTACGTTGATGGGATAAGACGATGCTTATGCAACCATGGTTGTCCCAATAGTACAAGGTACGAGACCTTTGTCTTTATTACATGGAAGCGGGCCAAGGAGTCTATTGGGCCTACTTTCAGTCAAAGTTGTATGTATCCATCTATGTACTCGTCTTTTCCCCCCAAACCCTATTACTTCTATGGGGTATCCTTGAATCATGTTTTCTGGTACTCCTGCTGCTTGCAACATGCTAAGTGGGATGAGGTTTACTAAAGCACCTGTGTCCACTAGGGCTCGCTTGACAGGAATCTGATTTATGGAGGCCGCCAAATAGAGTGGTCTTCTATGATCCGAGTAGCCCACCTCTATGTCCTCATCACTAAAAGTGATTTCATTCGTATCTTCTAAGAAGGCTCGGTTGGAGTAAGTTTCTACGATAAGGCATTCAACTCTTGCTCTTGAGGCAATGCTCACCAAGGCTTTTGTGGCCATTCTCCGCTCGTTGGCCATGAACTCTAGCTGCTACCCCCTTCTCCTTGTGATTAGGAAGTGGGTTTCTCTAAACTTCTAGCTAGGTCAATTCGAGAGTCCCTTCTTTGATTTTGTGATGAACCAATCTGTGAAGCACCCAGCATTCTGCAATAGCGTGCTGCACATAGTTGTGCAACCAGCAAAAACACGAGTCCCTTCTTTACCTTCCTTTTTACTTCATGTTACCCCGTGAACTTGTGGGTTGATGTTTTTGCCATGCCAGCCCACTTTTTCATCAATCTTTTGCTTAAGGCTTCCTTGGCCTACTTTCCACATCTTTACCTCTTTTGGGCTTTATTGGCCAACATTCCTACCGTGCCAGCCCATTTCACTACTTTAGTCCTTTGGCTTCCTCGACCCATTTACTTCTTCTTTACATTTTTTACTCCCATGAGCTTTTTACTAGATTCTTTAGACTTCCTCGGCCCAATTACCACATCTTTATCTCTTAGTACTTTTCGGGCTTATTGGCATTTAAGCTAACCCAATGAGTTTACTAATTCATTTCTCAGGTTTCCCCAGCCCATTTACTTCCTCTTTACCTCTTATTATTCTCATGGGCTTACTACTTCATTCCTTAGGCTTTCTCAACTCATTTACACCTTCTTTACATCTTTTTATTCTTGTGGGTCTTCCAACCATCAATCCTGCCAGTTCAGCCTGTTGGGCTTGTTTCCTTATTCCTTTACTATTTTCCCTTTCTCACCTTCATATTGTTGGGTTTCTTCTACTGTTGGGCCCTTTGTCAAAAGTAAGCATCAACAACCTAAATAAAAGAATCTTTTAATTGGGATGTGAGCTTAATAAAGATGAGACTTCTTTACTTCTTGTTTCATGTATTTCTCTTTTGTCAATAAAATTTCTATTTTTTATCTTTAAAAAAATTTTTATTTGTTTACTTTTATTATTTTTCAATGCAGTGAGATCCATTAAATTCCTCTAAATACAAATAATTCACCAATAACAACACCTCTATCCTCTTTACCAGCTTAGAGAGTGATATCTACCTCAACTAAAGCACGCAACCAAAATCAATCCTTTTTATTAATAGATGTATTCACTTATCTATTAAAGAAGAATTAAATGAATTTCACTACAATTAATCAAAACAAATAAACAAATATTATTTTTTTAACTAACTTATGCGCAACTCCAAAAAAAAATAAACAAAAAACAATCATCGGTTACAATTTTTATTTTATAAAATATATATATCATATCTTAACAAGTATCTTGAACCAGTACACACTTAAAATAAGGCGAAAACCACATTTTCGTCTCTACATTTTCACACAATTCTCACTTTGGTCCATATCTTTTATTTTCACTGCTTTTAGTCCATATCTATAAAAATGCCATCCATTTTAGTTCTTTCCGTTAGTGCCCTAACGGCAAAGTCCTACGTGGCAAACAGAACTATTAAAATAATAATAATAATAATAAATTTTATTTTGGCATTAAAAAATGCCACGTTAGCATCTAATTTTTTTTTAAAAAAAATTAATTTTAACTAAATAAAAAAATTAAAAACAAAAATAAAAACAGAAAATTACATTAATTGAGATCTAAGTGTGTCTTAAACAAGAACAACAAGAACACAAACCCAGATCTAATAATACAAAATTAAAATCCAAAAATCACAAACCCAGAAAATAAGAACAGAAAATTAATGATGGACTCAGAGATTTCACAACAGCTAGGATTACAGCCAGCAGTAGCAACAACAATGACAACAAACTGAGTTGGCGTTTCATTCTCAACAATACTAGCATTGCCTGCTGGTAGTTCGAAGAAACTCGAAGACCCAACAAAGCCATGAGAAATTAGTGCCGACACAGAAGAAAATAAAGCCTAAAATCACTCATATTGAGCTTCAAAGACTCAGACTTTGAAATGAACAAGCTAACCTGAACACATACACAACCCAAGAAATTCCAAAAACAAAAGAAAACAAAAGCAAAAGGCCAACTTTTTCTATAACGGCTAGATTTGTAGATCCGGAAAACCAAGAAATGTTTAAGTGGAAACTACTAGATACCAGAAAAGAAGTAGCATTGGTAAATAAAGAAACCCCAGGACGCAAAGACGAAAAATACCTAGCTGAAATGATAGGATTTGCAGAGAAGGTAAAGTGTGGAAAGTAAAAACCTAGAAATTTCTTCAGAAAGTTAAGATTTTTGAGCTTTAGAAACACAAATCAGAGAGCTAAGAAAGAAATAACAAAGAGGGTCTGCGAGGTTTCGATCTAAGAACCCAAAAATGCAGAGTCCGGGGCTTAATGTTTAGTCAGAAAGTCCCACCAATGTACCCCTTGGATTTCAACAGTAAAAGAAGAAGCCCCCACGACAAAGCCAAATCTAAGTATGTTTAATTTGATGTGGATCTGTAGTTTAATTTTGTGTTCTTATTTTCTAAGCTTATGATTTGTGGATTTTAATTTTGTGTTATTAGATCTGGGTTTGTGTTCTTTTTGTTCTTGTTCAAGACACACTTAGATCTCAATTAACGTGATTTTTATTTTTTATTTCTGTTATTAACTTTTTTTATTTAGTTAATTAATAAATTAATTTTTTTAATTTAAATGTTAACGTAAAATTTTTTAATGCTAAAATTAAAAAAAAATATATTATTTTGATAGTTTCATCTGCCATGCAAGACTTTGCTATTAAGACACAGACAAAAAAACAAATAAATAGCATTTTTCTCAACAAATACTAAAAGTGAGAAAAATAAAATATATTGACTAAAATAAAAATCATGTGAAAATATAAAGACGAAATATATGATTTTCACTTTACAATAATAAAAGAAAGGCAAAAATGCAAAACTGACCCTCTAACTTTCACTGTTTTTCATTTCAGTTCTTTAACTTTCAGTTTTGTCAATTCAGTCCTCTAACTTTTAATTTTTGTCAATTCAAGATTTTGTTACATATCAGTTAGTATTGCCGTTAGATATGTGCCGTTTGGCTCTTTTTTTTTTTTTTTTTTTAATTCCTAATTAAAAGAAAACCCAGAACCCAGAAAAGAACTAGAACCATGAACCCAGAAAACCCAGAAGAACCAGAATGCATAACCCACAACTTAGCCAAAAAAAAAAAAAAACCAAAAAACCGTAACTCACAGCAACAATCCCCATCGGAATCCCATCGGGACCACCACGCATGACCTCGCCATGATCCACGCCGACCACCACGCATGACCTTGTCACAACCCACGCCGATCTCCACCGCTGCACGAACCTATCGAAACCCATAACCACCGATCCCAAAACCCATTAAACCCGAATCCCATCAACAAACCCATCAACCACCGTGAGAGACCCATTAGCAAGCATGCTCATTCAACCACAACTCAGCCAAAAAAGAAAAAGAAAAAAAACCATAACTCACAGCCATAACTCAGCAAACCCATCGCCGTGAGAGAACAGAACCATCGTTGTAGAGACCCATCGCCGTAAGAGAGAGACCCACACCACGCCACTGGGCCTCCATGCCACGCCGCCACCAGACCCACGCTAGACCCATGACCCAAGCTAGAAAAAACCATCACCGTGAGAGAGATATGTGAGAGAGATCATGAAGGGAATCGAGCTGTAGAGGACGAAAGGAGCCTCGTGCACGTATTCAAATCCGATTCAGTCTAGTGAGAAGACTTCAGTCACCTTCAAAACCGATTCAGTCTCCTTCTCTCAATCCGACACAACCTCTCTCTCAAACGGACTCGATCTCTCTCTCTCTCAAACCGCCGACCCCCTCTCTCTCTCTCAAATCCGACTCAGTCTCTCTTCCTTCCCTAAATTCTCTACATTAGGGATTTGGGTCTCTCAAAGTTTCTCTGTTTTGTTTCTGTTGTTTTGTTTTGATTCGGGGGAGTTGTTCCCCTTAATGTTTTTTTTTTTTTTTTTTCCCAGATTTTTCTTATTTTCTTTTAATTTCAGATTATTAAAAAAAAAAAAAAGCAAAACGGTGCCATTTTAAGCATATTTAACGGCAGAACTAACGGAATTGTAACGGGACCTTGAATTGACAAAAATTGAAAGTTAGAGGACTGAATTGACAAAACTGAAAATTAGAGGACTGAATTAAAAAACAGTTAAAGGGTTAGTTTTACATTTTTGCCTAAAAGAAAAATACAAAATAATAAGTAATAACTAAACCATCCTTGGTAAAGTACAAATAACTGAGCAAGAAGAGGACAAAACGTACGAGGTGACAGTGTACGGTAGGAAAAATTACAGCAGCACCACACGATCACGTCCCGTCTTTCCAGCCTGTTTTTAGTTTTTAGTTTTACTAAACCCCTCCAATATAAAGTTGTAGAGTATTTTTAATTTATTTTCTTTTATACCCACACGGTGACGGTCACCACCGAAAACAATTAAAATACCAAAACTACCCATTTCCCTTTTCCAGCTCTCTTCCACTAAAAATAAAATATACAGCTCCTATCCACTGCTCTGCTATCCTCCTCTTAAAAATTAAAATCCCTTTTCTTTACTTTTCTCACTTTCACTCTCACTCTCACTCATCACATGCTCAAAAATCTCACACTTCTTCGTCATCAAATTGAACCATGCCGCTGCTCTTTCTTCTGCTACTCCTTCTCACCGCCACCGCCATATCCGCCGGAGACCTCCCGGCTTTCAGAGAAGCACCTGCATTTCGAAACGGAAAAGAATGTCCTCGAATAGTGCGGTCCTCGCTGGACAACCCGTCGATGATCCACATCGCGATGACGCTAGACGAGACCTACCTACGTGGCTCCGTCGCCGGAGTATTCTCCGTCCTCCAACACGCCTCCTGTCCGGAAAACATCGTCTTCCACTTCATCGCCTCTCGCCTATACAGCCACAACAACAACCTCCGCCACGTCATCACTTCAACGTTTCCGTACCTGAGTTTCCACCTCTACCTCTTCGACTCCAACTTAGTCAAAGGCAAGATCTCCTACTCCATTCGACGCGCTCTCGATCAACCTCTCAACTACGCCCGGATCTACCTAGCGGATCTGGTTCCCTCCGCCGTTCGCCGAATCATCTACTTCGATTCCGATCTCATCGTCGTAGATGACGTGGCTAAGCTCTGGAACATCAATTTAGGTAACGATGAGAGAGAGAGAGAGAGAAATTTAAAAAAAATAAAAATAGTAATATTATTATGTTATAATATGTTTGTTTGTTTGTTTAGGTAAGCATGTGGTGGGAGCGCCAGAGTATTGTCACGCGAATTTCAGTCACTACTTTACCCAAGAGTTTTGGTCAAGGCCGGTATTGGCGGCGTCGTTAAAGGGGAGGAAGGCGTGCTATTTTAACACGGGGGTGATGGTGATAGATATATGGAAATGGAGGGAAGGGAAATTCACGCAAAGATTGGAATATTGGATGAGAATTCAAAAGAGGTATAGGATATATGAGCTTGGTTCATTGCCTCCTTTTCTCTTGGTTTTCGCTGGTGACGTGGAAGGTGTTGAGCACAGGTGGAACCAGCATGGACTTGGAGGTGATAATTTGGAAGGGCTATGTAGAAATCTTCATCCTGGTCCTGTCAGTCTCTTGCATTGGAGTGGCAAAGGTAAGCCATGGCTTAGGCTTGATAATAACCGACCTTGTCCTTTGGATACTTTATGGTCTCCTTATGATCTTTTTCTTCGCCACCACTCCTCCAACTTCTTCTCCGATACTTAAACTTATACTTATACTTAAACCACCACACTACACTTCCAAAACTATTAACTAACTAACACATTTCTTTTCATGTTCTCGTCACATTTTATTTTGAATTTTGAATTTTGAAGGGGTATCAATTTGATTCGTTTCCACTTTGATGTAATGGGTATCATCATCAGTTTTGTAAAGCTTGTATTTTGTAGTTTGTTGAGGAATAATTAGATGCTCTTCTGCCTCTCGTTGACTATTTTTTTTTTTTTTTTTTACAAATTCATTTGTTGGTACAATCCAAAAGTTGTTTTACACTTTCCAGTTATATGGTGTCGGTATGAAAAATATCATTTCATTATTATTATTTTTATTTTTTTTCCAGGGAAAAGAAATTATTTGGAAGAAGCTTCTTTGTTCTCTTCTATAGTGCGATAATGATTTCTAAGCATCGCTTTCCATACGAAAGAGAGATATGTATAATCCCCAATTATATTATACTATATGTATGTATGTATGTATGTTATTTTAATTCCTTCTATTGTTGTTTCTACGTGCCGCTAGCTAACGCGTTCATAAAAATAAAAAAATAAAAATGTCACATCAAAAAATTATCGAAAATTTGTCCAACTGCCCAAATCTTAAACCAGTCAACTTAGCTCGCATATGCGAATCCATCTTCAATTTAAAGCAAGAGATGCTCTTCATTCCATACCGAAATCCGATTGTTGTGGAGTAAAAAAAATGAAAAGATTTTTTTTTAACAAAACAGATTTACGAAATTGTCAAATTTTGTGCCTCATTTCATTGATCAGTTTTGAACAGCTGTTTGAAGCCGACCGTTTAAAAAAAATATGAAATTGTGGAAAAATTAAAAATATTTTTTTGTGGCTGGAGTGCCAAGAACCGCTGCTGAATTGTGTTGGCTTCACCAACTCCTGAAAGATTTGGGCATCTTTCTTTCAACACCTCCTATGCTTTGGTGTAACAATGTCTCAGCCTTGGCTATTGCTTCTAATCCCGTTTTCCACACATTGAAGTAGATTACCATTTCATTTGAGAGCGTGATCTTCTTGTCAAATACATTGCCACTGATGATCAGTGAGGCATGATGATATGTTTGCTCAAGACGGTGTCGTTTTGCTACAGTTGAATTTATTAAGTGACACGACGCCGTATATCTTCCATAGCTTTGCATCTCCTTCCACAACTCTGCTTCTTCTAGTGTTAGATCAGATATTTTCTGTTAAATATTTCTTCTTGTACCAGCTGAGATATTTATAGAGTTTGTTAGATTTAGTCTGTTAGAGATTGTTAGAGGTGGAATCCCCATGTGTTCAATGTGTTCATTTATAGAGCTCTCTATAAAGAGTCTCCTTGTATAATCGGTTGCTTAAGCTCAGTAATTCAATCTCAATTTCTTACTCAAATCTTTCTCTCCCAAATTCATCTCTATTTTGTTTTCCATTTTCTCTCTGAGCTTTGAAGCTTTCTCACATTTTCTGTACTGCTTTATGTTCATTTTAATAAAAATTTATCCTTTAATAAAAATAAAAATAATAATAAAAAAACAGAAAAACAAAAACAGATTCACTCTTTGCTCCTGATTCCACTCCTTTAATGTACTCATAAAAAATACATGGACTTGGGTCCTGTGAGAAAATAATAAAGATACAAATAAAAATATTTGACCTGAAATTACTGGGCTTTGTTTGTGTTGGTTTTTAGAGGAAAAAAAAGAAAGAAAGAAAGATGCATCAACAGAATTTGTGGAGTCACGATCCCTTTAATCTCTAACCATCAATGCTCATTCAGTCATTTGAATGGACTCAAATGAAGATTCTCAAACAAATCTATGCGAAAAGTGAGCCAAGAACACAAGGTTAATACAAACAAATATGTTTTGTGGCAAAAAACCATGCAAGCTTAGAATAAAGGAGAGGGTGATAGTAAGAGCTGGAGGTCCAGGTCGGTTGGCGTGGGTTTAATTCTGCTATCAAATTAACCTCATCCCCTGTTTCATATATCCCAAAACAGAGTTCAAAAATTCACTCACATGGCCCCCTCATCTGACCAGGATTCCACGACACCCACGCCAACCGACCCAGACCTCCATCTCTTACTATCACCGATGGGGAGTCCTCATCACCCATCCCTCAATCCCATGCCCATGCAACTCTCTCCTCCCCACGACCACCCACTCCCTCTGGACCATCTCAACCAGTTGATGAGCTGCCTCTCCATCAAAACTACAAACAACGAGGAAGTGACCTATGTCCGAAGTCCTATCCATCCATAGACATTGTTTGCTTGGAACCAAATGACCAAAACTCCCAGTTTAGCACTTCGGCTAGACTCATCCACCCATCGCCGTCACAGGAGGAATTTAAGGGGACATGCACAAGCCCAATGAGCTTCACGCCAGATTGCTTGGTAAGTGCTTCACGTGAGCTGTCCCAGTTATTTTATTGATCCATGTGTAAAAAAAAATCATTATTTTATTGATCTGTCAGCCACATCAGCTTTTCCTGTTAGTTTGGTGGTAGAATGGTTTTTCAAGTACTTAAATGTCCCGCGTTAATTAGTTTAGGAACTAAAAGTGGTAAAAATAAAATGTAGGGACTAAAATGGAAAAAAAGTCAAAATGTAGAAACTAAAAGTGCATTTACGCCAAAAAAGAAACTGAATTGTTATTGTGCTGGATTTCAACACCAATTTGACAGGTCAAGATCCACTTAATTTTACTAGTTGAATTGTATGTCTCGACCAATCAAGAATCGGGCAAATTGCATATTCACTAGTTCCTCTCTGTAGTTGGATGTAGGGTTTTGTGCAACTCAAGTGCACTATATATGCAAACCCTAGAGCATTTTTTTTTTTTTTTTACATATATAAGAGAGCAGTGTTTTGTATACAGATCTGGAATTTTCTAAGTCCTCTTGAAGTATCAACCAGAGACTTACGTGCATACTAAAGATCTAGTGATCAAGTGAAGTTGATGCAACTAGTTTACAATTGTTTTCAGACAAATCTTTAAGGGTGGATCTTAGAGTCACAAACTAAGAGTTCTCGTGCAACAAATCAAAGTAGAATAATCTATGGATCTCTGAGTTATGTGTGGTCACGTCATTAAATACTACATAAGGTAGCATTAGATTTATGGTTAAATCTTCTATATAAACTTTCATTTTATTCTAGTGGCTGCCTTGAGGATTAACGGTTAAATCCCCCTAGGTTTTTATTAGTGAAATAGTTTGTTTCATCAATTTTCTTGGGTCATCAGTTTGGAGTCTTTATGTGATTCATGTTTGTGTGATGTTATTCAATTTAGATCTAAAGTATAATTAATCTATATAATTACTTGGCTAAGAATTAGTTAATATTATGAAAACCGAGGCTTAAAACCCTAACTTATAGATTTCCTTCCTTAGTCTTGCAATTTATATTACCATGGGAAAATTGTTTATGTAGAAACCCAACCTAACAACTTAAAAAACCTTGTGCCCGTTTGTAAAAAGTATTTGTGTTTTTGTTTTCAAAACAATGTGAACATTGTTTTCTACAAATTGGGTTGGAAAAACAACCAACGTAATGTATATCCCTTGTCATTTTCATTTTCTTTTTAATGAATCCTTGTTTCCTTTATGTGTTCCTTCACCTTCTTTGTTATGTTCTTTTTAATGAATCATTATTTCCTTTATTATACCTTCTAGTGTCTCACAACATGGTAATTCATTTGCCTCTCTGCTCTCCTCAGTTCTTTACTTGCTTTCTTATTTTTTTCTCGCATAAAAGATTAATTTTCACATTCTTACTCCAACCAAAGCATAATCTCTCTATGTTCTTTATTAATGGACACCAAATTGATTTATGAACAAATTTTAGGTAAAACACAAATTTGAACAACGATTTCTCCATTTATTATTATTTTTCTCCTCTGTTACTAACCAGAATAACGGAAAATAAATAATTGAATGAAAGTTTCAAATGGAAATAATAATTTCATAATTAAGTTTGAGACTTTAATTGAAAAAAAATGAAAACCATAGGATCTAATATGAACATGATATAAACAATGGCTTTTTATGTAAACTTGAAGGCCATGGCCCCTTAACCCTAATGTAGTTCCAATCCTGTCCACAATTCAATCAATTCAAAAATGGTTAATGAGTATAAGTTGAGATGTTTACTTGCAATTTGGAGGCTTAGACAGGGTAGAAACCACTACAGACGATTGGTGAAGAAGCAGCCACTAGGCAATAGCAAAAGAGATAATTTGAACCTTAAATGTCGGTTGAGGTATAAAGCCTCTTAGCACAGCAAGAGAGACTTTGAGTGAGGAAAACATTATGGGCCCGTAAACGAAACAAGTGAGGAAAACATTGAGAAAGCTACGGATCACAAAGGCCTCAAAGGGTCGAGTGAGAATGTGTCAATTTAAAGATCTATCACAACTCAACCTTAGCAACATCAAAAACAATTTCAGCCCACAAATACCACCATTTCCTAAATATTCAAAAAAATATCCAGACCCAGCCCAAATGTGTATCATCTGCGTGTCATTTGTGGTGACTATTGCCCTTCAATCCAATCGAAGCATTTCCCTCCACAAAAATTACCTGAATTAACTGTCACTATATATATATATATATCCTGGGAAAAATAAATTCTGTTTGTTTTTTCTTAGAAACTAGTGGTCTAAATTTTAAGAAGATACAAAGTGAGTCTATGCAACTTGCCTTTTTCCCCCCCACAAAGTCGAAACCTCATTCTGCAGTGACATGGCCACTGTTGCAGCAAGAGGAATTGGCATAGGAGTGAACAAGCTCCACCCTCATAATTCCTCAAAACCCACATCCCCATTTCTCGGCAAGAGACTCAGAATCAAACCCACCTCTGAATCACAACACAGTGCAAGAATCACCAGCTCAAACCCAAAAACATTGCTAGTTTTTGCAGCTGGAGGTGAGCTGATCAATGCGTCTCATGACCTCTTTGTGGGTGTGGGAGTGGGGCTACCATGCACTGTTATGGAGTGTGGTGATATAATATATAGAAGCACTCTTCCTAAGTCCAATGGCCTCACACTTACGACCCCTGGTGCTGTTTTGGCTCTGGGAGCTCTGTCTTACCTCTGGGCCACACCTGGAGTGGCCCCTGGATTCTTTGACATGTTTATTCTTGCTTTTGTTGAGAGGCTATTCAGACCCACTTACAGAAAGGTCGGTGAATTTTTATCTGATTTTGCATATGGGGGATCAGATTGTTAAACCATTAAATTTGTCATTTTCTAACAGTTTAAGCCTTCAATAAAATAAATACACTAAAAAAGGTAGCTTTTGGGACAACCAGTTTTTGGATAATTGTAGTATATCTATGTGCTTATTTGGTTTGATTTTGTGTGACAGGATGATTTTGTTCTGGGGAAGAAGTTGGGAGAGGGGGCTTTTGGAGTGGTTTATAGAGTTTCATTGGCCAAGAAGCCTTCATCCAAGGTATCATCAATTATGTGTTTGATTGATTCTGCTTTCACATTTCTTTTGTTTTAGTTTCAATTATGTAGGTAATTTCAAGTCCAATAATTGAATTTCACCGGTGTTTACTTCATTTTGGTTCTAGATTGATTGCATATTTAAGATTCTAAGATAGTTGTTTCACTTTTCTTGGCTTAGCAACAATTAGACCATTAATGTGTTTTTTATTCTATTATGAGTGGACTGGTGGGTGACACTTGACTTTTATTTACTTAAAAATTTCTGATGGAAATGAATATCGTTTGTTGGTTGTCACCAGAAGGACGGTGACTTAGTCTTGAAAAAAGCTACTGAATATGGTGCAGTGGAAATTTGGATGAATGAGCGTGTTCGAAGAGCTTGTGCAAACAGCTGTGCTGATTTTTTATACGGCTTTCTTGAGGTGTTGCTCTATTATGACTACTACTACTACTACTACCACCATATGAATTAAGGATACCATTATCTTTAGAAATTAAGGGATATACTTTGGAAGCTCATACTATTTCACAAATTGTTTTCTTTTTCTAAATCTTGTGACTAATTCTTTTATCATTAAATTGGATCCAGACTTCTCCAAAGAAAGGTGCTGAATATTGGCTTTTATGGCGGTTCGAAGGGGAAGCGACACTTTCAGATTTGATGCTAAGTAAAGAGTTCCCCTACAATGTTTGTACTTTCTCTCATCAGCCTTTTCATATTGTATACGATGGTTACATACACCAACTATGCTAAGTTTGAGAATTTATGGTCTTTTACTTTTTTATGTTACAAAACATTGATCTTCCTTTTATATTAAAACCCCCTTCCCCCACGTTCATGCCCTCTTGTGGTTTAAGGAGGTGGGGTATTTGCAGACACTGTCACTTGGTAAAAGAATATACTAAGACATCCATTTTCATTCCCTACTCAGTGAGCAACAAAATTTTACTCTTCTTCTTTTTCTGGCATGGTATTACAAGTTGATGGTTTCATGGTCCATATATTGTTATATATTGATTCCCAATTTATTTTAGATTGACTGGCTAAGTAATTTCTGGCTACAATGCTATTTATTTTGGATTGACTGGGCTAAGTAGTTTCTGGCTACAATGCTTCTATGATAGTTCTTGTTCATTTTAGCTCTTCAAGTCCTTCGTTTAGTAACGGTGGCATAAAATGTCAGGTAGAAACAATGATTACTGGAAAGGGCCAGGACTCACCTAAGGGTTTGGAAAGAGAGAATAGAATCATTCAAACAATCATGAGACAGTTCTTATTTGCACTGGATGGCCTTCACTCGACAGGGATTGTACATCGGGACATTAAGCCACAAAATATTATTTTTTCTGAAGGTAATAGTGGCAAGCTTTATTTTGCAAATAGTCAGTAAAATCTTATAATAGTTGAATATTATGTTCAATAATATCTCTTAGCAAAAAAAAATTATGTTTAATAATATCACATTCCCATGAAAACTTGAACAGGTTCTCGTACATTCAAGATAATTGATCTTGGAGCTGCTGCTGATTTGCGAGTGGGCATAAATTATATTCCAAAGGAGTTCCTTTTGGATCCAAGGTATCTTCTGTAACATAGGTAGTTTACTTAAATCTGAACAAGAACAAAAAAAAATATGTAATCCCTTACAGGGTTTTTCCACCATGAATTTACCAGTGTTTACATCCCATAGGCATCTGGCTTACAAGCTGAATAGTTGAATTGCCAGTTTTCCCTTTCCTTTTTGGTGCATGGTTTCGTTCACCATCACTGGAACTTGCTACAATTTATCATCAATTGGAGGTCTTTAGCCAACTCCTTTAGTTTTTATGTAGACATTATACATATCTGTATGATCAACTCATAAATGTTTTGATTGTTAGTGCACTAGGCTAATGTTAGTCTCTTAGCTTCTAGTCTATGTTAAGGTCCAAAGTTCAAAGGTGAAACATCTTTACCATACAGAAACTATTGAGTCTAAAGTTAATTCACTATAACTGAATGCTTTGAGCAAGAGGTTATAGACATAATTATCACTAAACAAAGAAACTGGGATTGGTTTGCTGCCAAGGTAATATACAATTGAAATTTTCACAGGTCCTAAGACTTTCCCTGTTTGAACATATAGCTTTTTAACTCTCAAATTATTGACTACTGGACTTTGTAGATAGACTTGTGTTTCCAATTATCTAACAGAGTCAAGCTTTTTTTCTTGTTCAACCATAATGAAGGTGCTTCTTAAGTCAAAATGCAATTTTCTTTCTCATTTTCTCCATGTTTGGGGAGGAGATACGTATGAACATTGTTAATATTTTCAAATAAATAGAGAGAAGATGTCATTTATATATATTTTTTTCTTGTAATGTAAAATTCCCTTATATGAGTATTAAAGAGGCATAAACGACAGATTGACTCAGTTTATTGCTGTTAAAAAAACATAATCAGATCTTCTCAATTCTTACACTCAAAAGATAAATTAGCAATATTGGGCATATTCCACACAAATAGGATGACCAATTTTCCTAATGATATGGAGCTATAACATTCCCAACATTTGATTTTCTGGTTAAAGACACCACTGCTGACATTCATTAAATGTTGATAGAAGTGAGCAGCTTGAAAAGCAGAAGAAGAATGGGGTCATAATGTTCAGTATTTGAACTTTACCTCGTATATTCTAGCTGTCATTCAGTAGTAGAATGCTTGGACAACAGCAAATCCTGCAGTCCACAATTATATATAAATATTTGTCACTTTCCTTCTCAGATATGCTGCACCAGAGCAATACATCATGAGCACACAAACCCCATCTGCACCGTCAGCTCCAGTTGCAACTGCACTTTCCCCAGTCCTATGGCAGGTGCATACTAACTCCAAAACAATTGAGAGCTGATGCATGAATCATTGAGCTGATTTTGTTGGTTCTGATTATATGTCCTTGAACAGATGAATCTGCCTGATAGATTTGACATCTACAGTGCCGGTCTCATATTCCTACAAATGGTGAGTGACAAATACAGCAGAGTGATGCTGGACTTATTAATTTTTTATTTACATAATAAAACTCAACACTTCAAGCGAGTTGGTATATTGGTCATACCAGTCATAATCACAACCAGACCAAATCTATGGTTTTGCTTTGCCAATCAACTGGCTCAGTTTTGAAGCATTGATGCATAATCAATGTTTTGTAGATTGAAGTACTACTGCCTTGGCCAACACTAGTGACAAATAGTGAATACTAGCTCTTTTTTCTTTTCTTTTTTGCTGGGAAGTGAATACTAGCTCCTAGACGGTGATTTTTAAGCTCCTAAACTATTAAAAATAACAGAACACTTTTACTATATTTGGCAAAGGTTATTTATCCAGATGTAGCATATTTCAACAATAAGTAACATGTGGCTATTTCATGTACTATACTCATGCAAGATTTCACATAGTGAGCTCTTAACATTTTCATTCTTATAGGCATTCCCAGCATTACGCACGGACAGTGGCCTCATCCAATTCAATCGTCAGTTAAAGAGATGTGACTATGACTTGGATGCATGGAGAAAAAGTGTAGAGCCTCGTGCTAGCCTTGAACTGCGAAGGGGATTTGAGTTGTTGGATTTAGATGGTGGAATAGGATGGGAACTTCTGACTTCAATGGTTCGTTACAAAGCACGACAAAGAACCAGTGCAAAGGCGGCTTTAGCTCATCCCTATTTTGACAGGGAAGGCCTATTGGTTCTTTCCTTCATGCAGAAGCTGAGGCTGCAATTCTTTCGGGCAACACAACAGGATTATGGGGAAGCTGCCAAGTGGATAATTCAGCTAATGGCAAAATCAGGGACCAAGAAGGAGGGTGGCTTCACCGAAGCTCAGCTTCAGGATCTAAGAGTCTGTATCTCTCTCTCTCTCTCTCTCTCTCTCTATATATATATATATATATTCCCCAGCAGAAATTTTTAAGTCAAAATGTATATTTAACACTTAGCATTATTCCGTTGTTCAGGAAATTCAGCCCAAGGGCAAGAAGAAAGCAAGTCCACAGAGGAATGCTCTTGCTTCAGCCCTTAGGCTCCAGAGGAAGGTTATAAGAACATTGAATGAGAGCATGGATGAGCTTAACCAGCGCAGGAAGAGCCTATGGTGGAGCAGATGGATCCCCAAAGAGGAATGAAGTTCGTAAATACATATATACTTCTTTTTTCTTTTCTTTTCTTTTCTTTTTCTATGTATTGTACATCCATGTTTACAAAATATCTTGGTGGGATAGAGTTGAAGGAAATTAGCTGGAATCTTTATTTGAGCACACGTTTAATTAAGCACCTGCATTATGGATTATTATTTATTATTATACTGAGCATTTAATGAACTGAATGAAATTGCCATGAAGGATATGCTATGTTTTGAATTAGTCTAGAAAAATTCAACTCAAACTGCCATGAAGTATGCTATTTGGGAATAACTTACTAGTATTTGATTAGCATTTTGGAAACTTCTATATCCTGAGAAAAATTAATTTACATTTGCCTTCAAAGACAGGGAAATAGTACCTGCTGAAGTTTTTTTTTTTTTTTTTGAGAGAAAGAAATAATAATCAATCATTTGAGGAAATCACCTACCCTGAAGGAATGTATATCACATCATTGAAAAATGGCAGTGACCTATCTTACAGGTGTAAGTTGAAGTCTCATATGGTTCAAATTTATAGGCTTAAGTTTTTTTTGTTGAGTGATATTCTTATACGTTATCTTAAATACTCAATGGAAATTTTAACCCGCTAACATTAACTTTTTTCTAATCCTTATTTTCTCCATTGTAATAACTAGACAAATTCTGACATGTTTGAACGTGTTGGAACTCTCAATTCAACAATTCTTTGTAAGATGATTGGTGACTACTTGGACTGGGCTGCGTACAATTTTAGACCTCTTTGGTTGCTAAACCATTGATCATTGTAAATTTTCTTTCCTCTTTTTTTTTTTTTTTTTTTTTTTTTTTTTTTTTTTTGCCTTAATGCTCTTGTCGTGCATTTCAATTTGAATCAAATTATAGTCTACGGTATAAACATTCCATGTGCAAATAAGATTATTGGGACAATAATTAAAGATTAGTAGCACAATAGTGCATGAATTATTTCTAAAATTTGCCAGGCACAGTGTCATTTTTATTCTTCATACTCCTCCAATTTATCATTAGTTAGCTTGGATTAATATTGTTGCAGATTGGATGGCTAAGATATGGAAGACAATTAAATTTCACGTAACATGCTAAAAATCTGTTATTATAACCAGCATGACCAGCTTGCTGGCTTGCCTGGCTATATATATATGATGGTCAAATTAGCATCATATTATACAGACATGGTTACGTGTTAATATCTGTTTGTACAGTGATAAAGCTGTAATCAAACACATAATCCGATACAGTTTTGTAAAGAAGACAACTGTAATTTCTAATAAGATTAATCGTACCATTCTTTGATGTTCCCACATGGGGAGGTTTTTGTTAAATTCAAGTCCTCCATGCTATATATATATATATATATATATATATATACACACACACATATACACACATTCTGGCCGGGCATTATTTCGAGTGATTAAAAAGACATGTTAATACGTTAAGAGGAGTGTGATGGAACTATGGAAGCACAGCATGTGGGAACGTACGTAGTTCCTTAGAAAACGAGCCAACAACAAAGTATGGTCGATGATCGACTGAGTGACTAATAACAATACTATGTAATTCAAGGCTTAGAGATGAGTTAATAAATAATATATATTGAGTTTGAGTGTATCAGAATTCAAAGGCAATGTCATTGTAAATCACGAGACCTTCACGTGCAACTCTGACCTCCTTGTTCAGTACAATCAGCCCATTTTTTATTCTAAAAACAGTACCATAAACCTAGAATGATGAGACACTCAAAACTAAACCTAGAGAGGATCACCTTAATTAAACCGCATTTCTTGGATTAATTTTATCATCATTGTCTCTAAACTAGCTAGTGGAGTTCCCCAAGATTTGGGGTGTCTCACACTCAATATGTTATACACTAATATTGTGCGCATTTCCATCAAAAATATTTTTATACATGTTGTAGCAAATTATGCTATCACCATATATAGCTGTGTATTGTAGGCAAAAAATTTACTTATACCACCATCATTGTAGCACTTTTTTTGTATATGGTGGTGCTAAAAATAGTTTTTTAGCACCACCATTGTGGATGCTCTCAACAACATGTATGATTTGTCAAAAGTTTTGTAGTTCAACTAATTAGTACCTTTTAGTATGTCATTGGATATACTTTTAAATTTGTAATACGCATTTAGAACCATAACATAAATATATTTCAATTATAGAGTATCTTCCACCTAAGTGTGTTGTTTTATCATGTAATCAACTTAATCATAAATTAAACACCCAAATCCTAATGGAATACTAAACCATCATCATCTAATAAGGTGCTGATTCAAAAGATCAATATAATGAGAAAGCAGTTTTTTCTATCCAAATCTAGAATACAACTAAGATCATATGTATGTGTAAGTAAACAAACACTACATATAGCATCTTAATTATATCCTGCCTACTCTTTAAAAAAAAAAAAAAACAACTGTTGGAGCACCTAATTCGATTTGACAGCTTTAAAATTGATCGAAGAGAGAGTATAGAAAACGGGAAAATTGTTTATTAGAATGAGGATTAATGGAAGAAGTTGTCCTGAGTGAAATGGGTGGAACACGAGACGAATCAAGTGGGTGTTTGCTTTCCTTTTGGTTTACTATAATTTATCTAACCATATATAATTTAATCAATCACTTAGTAGAGTTTTGAGCTTTTTATATTATACTTTGTGAAGCTTGGAATTTTAACATGGTTATTATTACTTTTTTAGTCATATTGTAATAAAGTATATATATTGTCATTTAAGGAATCTTGGTCATAGCCTTGAAATTTTACTTGCTTGGCTTTTAATTATTTTTACTCAAAATTTGGAACAGGAGTTGAAGATCTTACTTTCTTGGAGCATCTACAACAAGCCCTTTAAAAGAATTTTTCTCCAAATTTAATATAGTAAAATTATAAAAATTCATCTCCATTTCGGGGTAAAATATTGTTTGACAGCTTATATATATATATATATATATATATTGTTGTTGTTGTTGTTTATTATTTATTTATTTTTTAAGAGAGTTTCAACTTATGACATACACTCCTGATCATAGCTCTTTATCATCAGACCAAGATATCAATCGGTTTTTTGTGTAGGCAGGGATTGAACCCCAGATCTCTTATTCAACCATCAAAGACTTTACTAGCTGAGCTAACTGGAATCCACATATATATTGTTGTTTGTTGTTATGTGTTTTTTTTTTCTATATCAAATTCTCTTTGAAAAATATAAAGGTAAAAGGTTTATACTAATATTATTACAAATTTTATTGTGACTATTTTGTATGCCAATGGGCATATTAATAGTAGAACCATAAACCTTGACCGTTTTCTCAATTTTCACATTTTCGGTGTACAAACTAATTCATCATTACTAGTGTGGGAGGGCCGAGGACAGGGGTACCCAGTCCGAAGATTAACCTGCCAACCCAAGCAAATAAATGCAATCAGACCCCGAGAATTACACTTACCCGAGGAGGACTAAAAGACCAAATGGCAGCTGGCACCTTAAAAAGCCAAGGATAAGGGAGTAGATGACAAACAAAGAGTACAAGAAATGTAGGGGTGGAGGAAGGAAGTTTCCTAAAGGAGACACCTCCCACCTCCGCATTCAATGCTCAGCACCAACTTAGCTAGCTGCATTAATGAGAAAATGACACCTGAACAATGACTTCACAGCTCACGGCCTTTTCTACCACCTCTAGAAGGGTCCTGATGTTCCCTTGAGACGTACAAATGGAGAGTTGAGAAGCAATGGAATGAGCTATATAAGAAAAGGAACCCCCTAGAAAGAGGGGACGAACATTTTTCAAGAAAAAGGCATAAGTGCAAGAGCAAAGGATCACCCAATAGAAAGCATATCACCCTTGTTTATTAATGAGAGATCTATCCTTAAACCTGCTCGAGGAAGAGTTTATGCTAAATTGTCGTTCTTTTCACGCATATTAGCTACTTTGGTTCTATCAGTCTTTGGCTTGTAATTTTCTTTGCATTGTAATTGATTCGAAAGCCCACTCTCTCAAAAATTCATTTTATTGGGCTTGGTTAGAAGGAATGGGAATCACTATTCTAAGTGGGCTTGGGCTTTTCTTTTTGAGTCCTTACAACTAGTTAAGTTCTAAATATTTTATCATATCATATACTAGATAATAAAATTTGGATTCTAAAAAATGTAGCTATACAAAATGACTCAGGGTATAGGTATTAAAGCCAAAATTTCCCTCCTTTTTATGTGTGTGTGTGTTTTTCAAACAAAAATAATAATTTGAGATATATGTTACACATTATATAATTGGCTACTGCCTTATGGCTCATTAATTATTAAGATATTTTATTTTAGTTGAAACTTTATTACTTAAATACTAAGTAACTTATTAGTTCATCTAAAAATAAATTATTAGTTGAAATATGATTCATCTTATTTTTTTTTCTTTCACTTTTAGAAGCAAAATTTTCATCTAGTGGCATGGTTAGGGGAAAAACTTAAGACAATTAATTTACTCTTGTAAGGGCAGGCTTTGGTTCCTTGGTCCAAAAGATGAATGGATTAAGGCCTAAAGACCGCCCTTGCAATTGGCACTGTTTGTGGGGAAGGCTTGAGCTTTAGTGAGTTTGATGTCCCACCATGGCGAGAGCAGGGCAAGACTGGGAGGAGTCTATTGGTTCCCAGCGTCAGGATCAGTTCCTCAACCTTGAGCAGAGGAAGGACTGTAAGGTTAGTGTGCACACCACGCATACTAGCAGAAGCCAGTTGTGAGGATTGGAGTCACATCTCCCACGAGGAGAACACTAGGAGCTTGCAGTTGGAGATTGACCGTCTTCGCAAGAGGCTACACCGCGAGCAACGAAGAACGACTCCCTCATATTCTGACCCTTCTGCTAAGGGCAAGGGAGATGGTAGCTACGGGCCCAGGTCCAGGACCCCTCCCAGTGAGTCTTTTTCATATGATGAAGACCATCACAACGAGCGGAGGAGTAAGAGTCTGCCACATAAAGGTCTGGGCAATGACGCTATGAGCAGGGCTCTTAACCAGATCTCCACATCACCGTTTACGCATAGAATTGAAAACGGAAAGCTTTCCTAACGCTTTACTCAGCCAACTTTCACCATGTACAATGGAGGAACGGATCCCATGGAGCATGTGAGCTACTTCAACTAGAGAATGGTTGTGCATTCTAAGAGCAAGGCCCTGATGTGCAAGGTGTTCCCATCCAGCTTGGGGCCTGTGGCAATGAGGTGGTTTGATGGCCTGAAGGAAAGCTCTATCAATTCCTTTAAAGAGCTTACTCGGGTGTTTGGGGCCCATTTTGTGACTTGTGACGGGGTTCCTCGGCCTTTGGACTCTTTACTAAGAAAGTCTTTGACCAGGAAACTAGTCAAGAGTGTGAGTAGGCTCATAGATCGCATCAATGAGTATAAACAGGTCGAGAAGGACCAGCAACAAGGAAATGGGAAGGCTAAGGTGGTCCCTCAGGACAGAAGGGATCTCAGGTCGAACAGGTACAATAACAGTTGACCTCGGAGACATTTTGCGGGGCACTCTGGATCAACTGCTATTCAGGTAGTCAATACTGTGTTCCGAGAGCTGATACACCAAATCCTGGAAAAATCAAGAACGAGCTATACTTTCAATGGCCAAACAGGATGGGGGGAGACCCCACGAATCGCAACCAAAGTCTTTATTGTCAGTGCCACCAGGAGCGAGGGCACACTACCGAGGATTGTAGGACTTTGTGGAGCCATTTGGAGCAATTAGTTAAGGCGGGAAAGTTGAAGCAATTCCTGTATCAGCCCAATGAATAGGGTGGTCAGGCAGGGTCAGGGTCTCAGAGGGACGCTTTCGCAAGGCTGCCTTTGGGTACAATCAACGTCATCCTGGCTGCCTTGGGAAAAACTAGCTCTCAGTCGACCAGGGTGATGTCTATGGCTCGGTGACCTGCAGATGGCTCGTCCCTTGATCCCAAGAGGAGTAGAGTGGAGGTCCGACCAGATTTGAGCTTTTCCGACGAAGGTAAAGTGGCAATCTTGCAACCACACGATGATGCCCTAGTGGTTACTCTCAAGATAGCTGGGTATAATGTGAAAAGGGTGTTAGTGGATCAGGGCAGCGGCGCAGAAATCATGTACCCAGACCTATTTATGGGACTGAAGCTGAGGTCTGAGGACCTAACCTGCTATGATTCCCTTCTAATAGGGTTCGATGGCAAAGTCGTCTTTCCAAAAGGCCAAATGGAAAGATGCCTATTCCCCTTACATTGTTATTGTGGCGAGGCCTTGGCTTCACGCCATGAAGGCTGTATCTTTCACTTTGCACCTGAAGGTAAAATATCCGTCTTTGGGACGGGTTGAGGAATTGGTGGGGAGCCAATCCATGGCAAGGCAATGCATGGTAGTTGCAATCAGACATCAGACATCAGACTGGGGGCGAGTCCTCGGCTTCCGCGGCGAGGGACTTATAGCAATCAAGGGTGTCGGAGTTGTTTCCGGGGGCAGCGGCAGAAGGGGCTAAGTGTGAGCAACTAGAAAAAAAATGTTATTAGCAACGACGAGGAGAAATTCTTCCAGGCCAAAGTTCAGCTGCCTCTTTGGGAGAAGGAAGAGTTGATAAAATTTTCTCATAAAAAACATTGATGTATTTGTATGGAGTGCTTACGAGGCCAATCACTCGAGGTGGATCCGGATTTCATTCGTCACCATCTAAATGTCAATCCATCTGTCCTCCCCAAAAAGCAACCACCTCGGCGCTCATCCAAAGAACATTCTGATGCTGTCAAGGAAGAAGTGCTCAAACTTAAGCGGGCTGGGGCCATAAAGGAAGTGTTTTACCCTGAGTGATTGGCCAACACGATGGTGGTGAAGAAGAAAAGTGGGAAATGGTGGGTGTGTGTAGACTTCACGAACTTAAATAAGGCTTGCTTGAAGGATCTTTTCCCCTTGCCTTAGATAGACCAATTGGTAGATGCAACCGTGGGTGATCCTCGGATGAGTTTTTTGGATGCTTTCCAAGGATACCACTAAATACCCTTAGCTCGGGGTAATCAGGAGAAGACTTCTTTCGTTACACCCACAGGGAATTATCATTACAAAGTGATGCCCTTTGGCTGAAGAATGCGGGGTTTACTTATCAGAGGATGATGACCAGGATGTTCGAACCACAACTGGGCAAGAACATTGAGGTCTACATAGATGATATGGTGGTAAAGAGTAAGGTGGAGCCAAAGCACATAAACGATCTCAGAAATATTTTTGAGATACTGAGGAGACACAAACTGCGCCTCAATGCCACAAAGTGTTCTTTTGAAGTGGGCTTTAGTAAGTTCTCGGGTTATATGGTTACCCACCGCGGAATTGAGGTCGACCCAGATCATATTAGAGCAATCCATGACCTGCAACCTCCCCAGAATCCCAAAGAGGTCCAAAAGTTAACAGGAATGACTGCTGCTTTGAATTGATTCATTTCTCGATTAGCGAACATGTGTAGGCCTTTGTTCTTGCTGTTGCATAAGTGAAAGGGATTCGAATGGACAGAGGAGTGTTCCTCGGCCTTCCAACAATTGAAGGAATATCTTTCTTGGCCACCTATTATGTCCAAGCCTGAGGAGGATGAGGTTTTGTTCACTTACATTGCTGTAGCCTCACATGTAGTGAGTCTAGTACTGGTGCAAAATGAGAATGAGGTGCAGAGATTGATTTATTATGTGAGCAAGTCATTACATGAGGCAGAGGTTTGCTACTTACCATTGGAGAGGGCTATCTTAGTAGTAGTGCATACTACGCGGAAGCTCCCACACTACTTCCAGGCTTATACTGTTATGGTTCTAACCCAACTCCCTCTCCGATCACTGCTTTGGAAAGCTGATTACACAGGGAGGGTTGCAAAATGGGCAACAATCCTAGGAACCTTCGATATCAAATACATGCCTCGCACCTCTATAAAGGGGCAGGTCCTCGTCGACTTAATAGCTGAGTTCGCTGAGCCTTCGTTTGAAGAAAGCGGTGAGAGGCCCAGCATGGATGGAAAATCAGTTGGGATGATCTCCTTTCAGGAACCTTCACCTTGGAAAGTGTATGTTCGTGGCAAACTAGATGGAATCAGGAGTGGGGCTAGTTGTGGTATCTCTTGAAAGGATTATCATCGAGAAATCCTTAAGACTAGGCTTCTTGGCCACAAACAATGAAGCCAAGTACGAGGCTTTGCTAGAAAGGATGCCTATGGTTCAGAAAATAGGAGGAAGAGCAGCGGAAAGGTTTTCAGATTCAATGTTGGTTGTAGGCCAAGTAAAGGGTCAACTAAAAGCCAGGGATGTAAGAATACAAGAATACCTAAACCAAGCTAGACACTTGCAATTAGTATTTGACTCCTTTTCCTTGCACTAAATCCCTAGAAGCAGAAATATGCATGCTAATTCCCTTGCCACCTCCTCGGCGTAGAGTCTACCTCGGGTTATCCTGGTTGAGGATCTATGTAACCCTACTGAGATGGAGAGGAAGAAGGTCCAGGTTCATTAACTGAGGATTGGACCTAGTTGGATGGATCCTATTGTCCTATTCCTTAAAGTTGACATTTTACCTGAGAAGAAGGGCGAGGCTGATAAGGTGCGAAGGAAGGCTTTGCGATTTTGGCTGTCCGATGACCAAAAGTTGTACAAACGCTATTTTTCTGGAACGTATCTACTATGCATCTATCCTAAAGCAGTAGAACCACTCCTAAATGAGTTGCACGAAGTAATTTGTGGAAGCCATATAGAAAGCATATCCTTGTCTCACAAGGCCCTTACGCAGGGATATTGGTGGCCCAATATGCAAAGGGAAGCGCAAGAATACGTGAAGAAGTGTGACCAGTGTCAGAGATTCGCTCCTAACATTCATCAATCAGGGGGCGTTCTTAATCCTCTGTCTAGTCCCTGGCCTTTTGCTCAGTGAGGCTTGGACATTGTGAGACCCTTCCCCAAGGCACTGGGAAACAGAAAATGGCTTTTGGTTGGTACTGATTACTTCACCAAGTGGGTTGAAGTTGAGCCAATGGCAAACATTAGGGATGTGGATGGCAAGATGTTTGTATGGAAGAACATTGTCACTCAGGTTAGGATTCCTCATACGCTATCTCAGACAACGGACTTCAATTTGATAGTAAGACTTTCAGAAGGTACTGTGGTGAATTGGGTATCACAAATAGGTACTCCATTCCAGCTTGCCCCCAAGGGAACTGGCAAGCCGAGACCGTTAATAAGGTTATAGTGAATGGACTCAAGAAGAGGTTGGATGATGTAAAGGGCAAATGGGTGGACAAGCTTCCACATGTCCTCTAGACATGTTGGACCACTCCTCGCAGGTCAACAGGGGAGACCCCTTTTTCAATGACCTATGGGGCCGAGGCTGAGATTCCTCTAGAGACTGGATTCCAAACGCTGAGGACTAGCTTATTCACTCCAGATAGCAATGACAACCTATTAGGAAAGAGCTTGGACCTAGTTGAGGAGCGGAGAGAAAATGCCATGGTCCAATTAGCATATTACCAGCAAAAACTCAAGCAAGGGTATGACTCTGGTGTGAAGTTAAGACCGTTGAACCCAGGGGACTTAGTTTTAAGGAAGGTGGTGGGCACTTCAAAAAACCCAGCATGGGGGAAGTTAGGGCCCAATTGGGAAGGGTCGTACTATATCACCTCAGTAGCAGGCGTGGGAGCATACTTCCTAGAAGATCTAGATGAAAAATTGTGCCACGACCTTGGAATGTAAATAACCTGCGAAGGTACTATTATTAATGAAAGGTAGCTCTGCCATGTTTTCATTTATGACATTATGTGTTACATCTATTGCTTGTTTGAATATTAAACAAAACCTTGGTTATGCATGGCTCCTCGGACCACATACCTTGGATAAATTAATATTCTTGGTTATTTCTCTAAGTGTTAAACAAAACCTTGGTTATGCCTGGCTCCTCGGATCACATGCCTTGGGTAAATTAATACTTCAAATTATTTCTAAGTGTTAAACAGAACCTTTGCCATGCCTGACTCCTCAGACCACATGCCTTGGGTAAATTAACACTCTCCCTTATTTCTCTTAAGTATTAAACAGAATCTTGGCCATGCTTGGCTCCTCGGACCACATGCCTTGCGTAAATTAATACTTCACATTATTTCTAAGTGTTAAACAGAACCTTGGTCATACCTGGCTCCTCAAACCACATGCCTTGGGTAAATTAACACTCTCCATTATTTCTCTAAGTATTAAACAGAACCTTGGCCATGTCTGACTCCTCGGACTACATGCCTTGGGTAAATTAATACTCCACCATATTTTTTCTAAGTGTTAAACAAAACATTGGCTATGCCTGGCTCTTCAGACCATATGCCTTGGGTAAATTAACACATTCTAGTATTTTTCTAAGTGTTAAATAGAATCTTGGCCATGCTTGGCTCCTCAGACCACATGCCTTGTGTAAATTAACACTCTCCAGTATTTCTTTAAGTATTAAAAAGTAACCTTGGTTGTGCTTGGCTCTCGGACCACATGCCCTAGGTAAAGTGATACTTCTCATTATTTCTCTAAGTGTTATGTTTCTCTTTAAAAACTTAGACCTCCCTGTTGATTGCACAGTTTTCAGTACCAGCACATAGCCATTTTTCTCACTGTTTATACGCGTTTAATTCATTTGAATTAGAAACGATTTGTTACTGTTAGCTTTTGTTAAAGTCTGGGTATCCACCCTTAAAGACACCATCAATCTCAAGTCTCATTAGAGAGCAAAATGATAACTACACCAACCATAGATAAATATTGCAAAGAAAATAAAGATTCCTGAAGCAAAAATTGATATCTTTTCATTAAACAAAAGAAAAGGGGTAAATTATAAGCAGTGGCAAATTGCCACAACAAAGAAAAAAAAAAGGTACAAAAAAGAAGAGAAAAGTAAAGGATAAAGATCTTAAAACTACGCCTTGGCTCGGGGAGGGTCATCTTTGGGATCAACTGCCTTGGACTTGGGATCAACTGCCTTGGACTTGGGCTCAGCATCCTTGGCCTTGGAGACGACATCCTTAATCATGAGAGCAGCCTCTGTACCCTTGGCCTCTGGCAGGGGCTTGACCTCTTTGCCCTTACCCTTGTCCTCGAGTCGAGGACCATCCTAGCCAGCCCCCTTGCCCTTGGCCACTTCAGCCTCCTGGCCTTGGTCACTAGCCTTTCTAGGCCCTTTGGAGACTTCAGGAGGAGGAAAAGAGGCCTGGATGGTAGAGGGCTGCTCAAAGGGGGGTAGGGCAAGAGCAATGGGAGAAGGGAGCATAGTTGGAATTTCGCGGATGTCCTCGAGGTAAAAGATGTTATCAGTGTTCCTCCACTTGGAGGCAGCAGGGACTCTTGCCCGATTAAGCGCCTCTGCCCACACCTCCTTGCAGTGGTCCCTGCAAACCTCTGCTAGCTTCTCTGCTAGTCGGATCTCAGTTTCTTGCACCCCATGGTCATAGGATGCTTGCTTCAAAGCCTTTGCAACTTCCTTGGCCATCCGAGTTGCTTCCTTGGCCCTCTGCAGCTCTGCCTTCAGCTCTAGGACCAGCTGCTTCTCTGCGGCCAGCTCCGTCTCAATATAATAGAGCTTTTTGCGTTAATCCTTGACCTGGTCCTGGGCATTTTGCAAACCGGCCTCAGCACTCTTCCACACCCTCTCCTCCACGGTTAGCTTGGCGTTGAGCTTTTGGTTCTTCTACTCAGCAGGTCCCAAGGCCCTGTTGGCCTTGACGCGAAGGTTGGCCTCAACCATAGCCTTATTCCAGGCATCCTTGACCCACTCCTCGGCCATAAAAACCTCTTAGATAACCTGCACAAAAACAATAGAGGAGTACGTTAAAAAAAGAAAAAAAGAAAAAAAAAAAAGGGAGATGAAAAGAAACCACTATTGGTAAAGTGGGCCAAGGAGCTTACCAGGGCTAAATCCCTTTTCAGGGACAAGAAGAGCTCTAGTTGCCTCATGTGTTTCAAAGCGTCCATGTCCTTGGGCAAAAGGAAAGGACGCTCTAGAGCCTCTGCCACGTAATGGGCGTGGCCTCTCTAAAACTCCCTGATGGAGGAGCTCCAGGGCACCGCCGCGCCATCCAACTCCAACCAGGGATTCCAAGTTAAATGGGGCACATTTTGGAGAACCACCTCCCCCCCCCCCCCCTCAGCAATCTCCTTCTTCTTCCTTTTCTTCTTTAAGTTGGAGATGGGAAGCAGGCCGACTATAGGAGGAGGAGGAGGGGGGGAGAGCAGGTAGAGGTTGGGACCCTGATGTGCCATTGTTCCTCTCTACGAGGAGCTCCTTCAGGCATTTCAACCTGTTTAAGGCCACCTCTTCTTCCTCCTCGGAACTGCTGTTCACCCGGGCAACTATGAGTCTGGAGAAGCGAACTATAGAGGACCTGTCAAGCTCACCCTCAGAGTCTGAGATCTCCACAGGCTCTTTTTACGCCTCTCCTTCTTCCTTGAGGCGAAATTGGTCTATCTCAGCCTCAAGTGACAGGCGTGAGGAGGCTGTTTCTTCCCTTGGAGCTGCTACCTCATGATGAGAACGGTGGAAGGGCAGCTCAACCAGCGGGAGATCTTCTCGTGCCAGAAAACCGGGCACTGAGACGTTAATCTGGGCTAGCTGAGGATCGCCTGCTCTTATCGCGTGGCGCACGTCTTGGAACTTATCCAACAAGGGCTCGAAGTCAAGGATGAGGTGGATAACTCTTAATTGCCTGTCTTCACTCACGAACACTTCAAACCTCAACACCTTGTTAAGGCCCGCGAAGTTGATGAGGTTGCGATTGGGAGCTACTTATCTTTTATCTGCAAAAACATCTGAGAAGCAAAAACATGATTAGGATAAAAAATCCATCCATCAAAAGTAAACAGGATACTAAAAGAAAGAGGATAGCAGTGAAATCACAAAACTAATGCCAATGTAAAAAAAAAAAAAAAGGAAACCTAAGCCTAAGGCACCCCACCTGTCTCTCCCTCCCGGATTGGGCAATGAAGACCGTTATGCCATTCCCCAGAGGTTATCAGGAAGTCATCCTTCATACCCTAATTGGATTTAAGGAGGCACGAGACGAGCCTGACAACTGAGGATCTAGACTTAAGATAATACCCTACGTCTCCGAGCAGGTGGCACTTGTACATCCAAACGACGTCGTGCTAAGTGAGGTTTAGCCCCATTTACTCGTTGAGAGCATCTACACTACCCAAAATCCTAAAGAGGTTGGGTGCACACTGGTAGGGGCACAACTTATGGGTGATTAAGTAATTTCAGGTTACCCTACCCATAGGGAGTGTCATCCCCCCTTCTATGAAGGCGATCATGGGAATGTCCACCTCTCCCTCATTCCTATGGGTAAGCACCTGATCCAGAGTACAATACCGCAGGGCTACTCCTTAGGGAATGTGGTACTTAGCCCTAAATCCCTCTATATCGACAGGAGAATCTACGAGGTGAACAAATCTACCCATCTTAGCAGGCTAAGGTGAAGTGAAAGAAATTTTCAAGGAAAGGAAATAAAGAGCAGAATGCCAAGGAGACTAGCAAAGGAGAAAAGAACCTAAAAGATAAAGAACTTACGAGAATAAGTATGGGGGTTGCTTCCTAAACTCCTTAAAAGGTTTAGAAACTTTTTTTTTAAGATCTGGAAGACTTGGAAGTTTGGAAAGCCTTAAAGGTTTGAGAGTTTGGAAGTCTGGAGAGCTTGAAGATTTGCAAAGTGGGGAAAATGACTCCCCAGGTGCCTTATATAGGGGGCAAAACTGTGTGGGAATTATCCCACCCAAAATTTGAGGAGAAACACTAGCCGTAGGATCTCCATCTCATCGTAGGATGCAGTGAACAAAGTGCCGCCTAAAGCATTTAATGAGACTTTGCGGACTCTGAAGCGCCAGAATGGTTACGAGACACGCGAAGTAGCGCTTTCACGTGTGGAAGTCAAAGAAACGTGCGGGATTAGTAGGCCAAAGTCAAAACCCCATTTTTCTCCTCGGATAAGAGAAAAGTCAGAGTTTTGAGGGGCTATTGTAGGAAACAAGGATTTAGGTAAGGTACCTGTGCCACATGTCGTATCCACGACTGAGGAGCCCATTATCGTGCCGATGAGACCACACGCTCGGACAGTAAGGCCACGTCAGTGGCACATTGCCAGAGGAGGTTCTACTATTGAGAAAAAGTTTCCGAAAGGGGATTAGCCCTAACATGACTAGAGGGATGGTGGCTGCCTCCACATTCAATGTGTCCCACCAAACCCCCTAGCTGCATTTATTGGAGAAGACCCCTGAACAGTGCTGTCTTGGCCGCCGCAACTCACAAGGGGTTTGGGAAGGTGTCTGATGGGACAAGCACTCAAGTGGTGGACTGGGCAATCAACAAATGGAAGGTTAAGATTTCCTGAAGGGAGCTATATAATGTAAGAGTCCTCTAAAGGAGGGGAGGGGAAAAATCTGTAGAGAAAACACTATAGCATTAAGAAAAGTAACTGTAATCAAATCCAAGAGAAATATATTCAAGAACTACTCTCCTCGGACATTGCCGAGAAAGAATTTATGTGCATCACATTTGTCTATTCATTGTTTTTCCTTGCTCTCTTACCATCTTCAGCCCATTAAGGGCATCTTCCACTTCATTGAAGCCTAACTTTTTAGCCTACTCTCTACAAATTTATTGTATTGGGCTCTTTAGACCTTAATCCATTCATCTTTTGGACCAAGGAACCAAAGCCCACCCTTACAACTCTATATAAGACTTCATTACTTAAGTATCATGAAAATTTAAATGCTATTATAACAAAAATTCTATTACCAAAGTTTCTATAAATTTAAAATAAAATTCATTATTTATTTAATTATCTATCACAGTTTTTGTTTTACACTAAAGGTTATACCATACATATGTGCTAAACGTGATAAATTAATGTACTTTTGCCATGTGGCTCATTAGTTATTAAAGTAGTTAAATTATAGAAGGTGAAACTCAATTAAAAGCATGGCTCACTAATTGTTAGTGATATAATTTTGATTATATTAGTAAAAACAATTTCTTTAATTCACATATTATTTTTAATTAAACTTTTCATGAAATGAACATATTACTAATTGATGGATCATACTACTACTACAAGGATGATAATTTTTCACTACTCTGCCCACGTAGATTTTCCTACACCTTAAAGGTGGTAGAGTGGGGAAGGGGGGAGAATTTTGCCTAGCACCCCGAACAAGAAAAGATGGATTTAGGTGGAAAGAAATGCATTAAATAAGGAAATTAATTAGGCTAATATGTTATACCAAATTAACTATAGGAAAGTTTTTAAGTATAGGTAGTGTAGAAATTTTTTTTATTTTTTATCTTTTATAGACGTACATGTAGAATTCTTTCTAGTTGATTAATATTGTTATCTTACCCTTATGGCCAAAATGGGCATTTGTCCCTTTTGCCCAAAACAAGTTGCAAAATGCCCATATTTTGAAACTGGATTTTTAAAAATTGAGTTTTAATGAAAAACTTGATTTAATGAAAATCGAGTTACTTGCAAAATGTAACATGGAACTCGAGTTCCATGTAATTTAAAAAAAAAAAAAAACGTTTTTTGCCTATAACTCGATTTTCTAATAATTGAGTTTTTCATTGAAACTCAATTTTTAGAAAATCGAGTTTAAAACAGAGGCATATAACCAAATAGTTTCAAAACATGGGCATTTTGCTACTTATTTTGGGCGAACGGGACAAATGCCCATTTTGACCCTTATCTTTTTCATAAACATACAAATAAAGCCAAAAACATCTTTATTGTTAGTAAGAGGTCAATCTTATATGTCTTATGTCATCACCTAGCTAGAATATGCTATAATATCTACAGAATGGTATTTGGATAAAAGTTAAATTAAACAAATTTAAACACTAAAGAAACTTTTTTTTTTTTTTTTTTATAGAAAAGTATCAATCCACTTTATTGAAATATGAAGAAAATTAAGTTGTTACATCAACATACACTAAATAGGAAATGTCTGGTGGAACGGATTCCATCCAAATAGATAAAGGGGAAGACTTTCTTGCTCTCCTAGCTAAAGCATGAGCTACTCCGTTGCTCTGCTGCCTCACATGAGAGAGAGAACAAGTTTGAAAAAAACTCATTAGAGACTTACAGTCTTTTACAATGTGCCCAATACTAGACTGGTCTGGGCAATCCCCTGATAATGCCTTTACAACAGTCTACAAATCTCCTTAAAAAATGGCCCGACGCAAACCCAATTCCTCCATGAAGATCATAGCCCTCCTTGCTACCATTGCCTCAAGAATTTCCACTGTTGGAGGCATGACAAACTTCTCTGCTAAGGACGCCATCACCTGTTCCAGTTCGTTCCTCACTATGACACCGATTCCTGCTTTTTCTTCCTCCGCAAAGTATGCCATGTCATAATTTACTTTGTATATACCGGGTTCAAGTGGTGACCAACGTAATGGTTGTGGCTGTAATCTCACAGTCCTGATCTCAGGCGTTTCTTGGAATTCTTTTAAAATAGATTCTACCGCGTCTAATATCTTCTCAAGTGGCAAGCATTGCTTCTTGAAGTGGCACTTATTCCGTCTGCACCAAATGTACCATGCAATCACCGTGAACAGTTCCAAGTCTTCCTCAGATTGTCTTATGGCGGACACCAGATCAATGAAGGAGCCCAATCGCCACTGAGTTTGTCTTACCTTATTAAAAGCACGACCCCAACATACCTGAATTTGATCACATTCCCATAGTGCATGCAATACGGTTTCTTTGCTCATTCCACAACTGCTGCATAGAGGAGAGGTGGCAACGTTGCACTCATGTAAGTTCTCCAAAGTTGGGAGGGACTCGGTACAAGCTCGCCAACAGAAGTTTTTTATTTTATTTGGAATCCGCATCTTCTAAATTCCCTTCCAAAAACTTCTCAGGTTGCTATTGTTTGACCCCGATGCTTCCTCTTTGTTTTCTAACTCTCCCAATAGCCAATAACTCGTCTTTACCGAGTACTTACTGTCCCTAGTTCATGGCCACACTATGCAGTCCCTCATCACCGATCTACATAGAGGAATGGCTTTTATTTTTTGAGCCATAAAGGGTGCAACTTTAAGATCAATCTGCTACCCATCCCATTCCATTGTAGTCTAATTTATGAGTGATGAAATGATGGAATCATCCTCAAACACCTGGTGTGCGTGATACAGCTCTAGTTGGGAAACATCCAGGAATCCATTTATCATGGAACACCCGAATCTGTATGCCATCTCCAACTCTCCACATCATTCCTTTTTCAATGACATGCCTAGCTTTAAGCAAGCTCTGCCAAGCAAACGAACCCGTGGAGCTACTTGCTTCAAAAACCGAACCTGAAGGGAAGTACTTGGTGTTGAACACCTTGTACAGTAAGAACTCCTTCTCAGTTTGTAATCTTCAAATTTGTTTTGTCAACAAATCTTCATTAAACCTAACCAAATCCTTGAACCCCATTCCTCCCTCGGATTTCGATTTACAAAGTATTTCCCAACTTTTCCAATGGATTTTCCTTTGGCCACCACGCTCACCCCACCAAAATTTCCTTATTTGCATTTCAATATCTTTGCACAAACCCACCGGCAATTTGAAGCAACTCATTACGAAAGTAGGGATCGCTTGAACCACTGCCTTTAGTAAGACTTCTCTGCCTGCTTGAGATAGAAGCTTTTCCTTCCAATCTTGAAGTTTTGAACACACTTTCCTTGATGTAATTTAGGCTCGCCTTTTTATTTTTCCCCACAACAGCAGGCAGCCCAACATACTTCTCATACTCCTTTATTTTTGGGACCCTTAGAAAATCAATAGTTTCCCCCTTCATATCATCGAGCACAGCTTTACTAAAGAAAAGTGTTGTCTTCTCACGGTTTAGTTTTTGGCCAGATGCATACTCAAAACTGGTTAGGATGTTTTGGATGGCTTGTAAATCTTCCCTCCTTGCAAGGCAAAATAATAAGCTGTCATCTGCAAAAAATAGGTGAGTAATCTTTGGACCATTTTTGCATAATGAAAAGCCTCTAATAATGTCTTCCCTTGCAGCCTTTTGAATCATTCTATTCAACCCTTCCGAGCATAATAAGAACAAATATGGTGACAATGGGTCCCCTTGGCGAACTCCCCTAGAAAGGAAGATTTTACCTTTAGGTTCCCCATTTACCAAGATTGAATAGGACACCGTGCTAATACATTCATGAATGAGATTCAGCCAAATATCACAAAACCCCATCTTCCTCATAATTTCTATCAAAAAGCTCCACTCCACCTTGTCATACGCCTTGCTCATGTCTAGCTTTAGGGTCATAAAACCTGCTTACTTTGACTTTTGTGTCTTCATATGGTGGAGCAATTCAAAAGCCACCAGAATATTTTCTGAAATAGCTTTATTAGATTGGAAAGCACTTTGTGAGTTAGAATGGGGTAGGACTTTTTTGAGCCTGTTTGTAACAACCTTAGATACAGGTTTATAAATGACATTACAAAGAGAAATGGGACGAAATTCTGAAACTACAGATGGGCTTTTTGACTTTTGGGATTAAAGTTATAAAAATGCGATTTATGGAAGAAGGGATTGAACCTGAGTTTAGGCAATTGAGAACTGCCTTTGAAACATCCTTACCAATAGATGGCCAAAATTTTTGGTAGAACAAAGGAGGTAAACCATCAGGTCCAGGTGCCTTTAGTGGTGCCATTTGTTGTAGTGCTTCCTCCACTTCAGCCTTGACAAAATCTGCAGCTAGCATTGCGTTTTGTTCATTTGTGATAATTGTGGGAACTGCCATCAGTACTTCCTCCAAATTTGATGGTGAAGCCGAAGTAAATAGGTTTTGGTAATAATCAATCAGAATCTTCGATATCTCCTCTTCATCGGTACATACCATTCCCGCTTCATTCTTTAATTCTTCAATTCTATTTCTCTTATATTTGTGAGATGCCCTATTGTGAAAAAATTTTGTATTTTGATCATGCTCTTGTAACCACAAAGCCCTTGACCTCTGTTTCCACATCTTTTCCTCCTTTATCAACAAACCATTTTTCTCCCATTTCAACTGGTTCATTGTTTCCATTGTACCCTCCCTGATTGCCCTCTATTCTGCCTACCGTAGTTGCTGCTTTTTTTTTTAATGCATGGGTAATATTCCTAAAGGAGGTCTGGCTCCACTGTTTAAGCTTTGCCTCACACACCTTTATTTTACCCTCCACTTGAGCCATCGGGTTACCTGGACAGAATCTCCTCTAAGCTAGATCCACAACCTTACCACACCTCTCATCCTCCAGCCACATGTGCTCAAATCTCCATGGTTTTTTCTACTTTATCTGAACCCCTTTTGGAAGAATGATTAGTGGCTTGTGATCCAAAGAACCACATTCTAGGTGCACAACCTTTGTTGCCAGAAACTTCTTAATCCAATTAGTAGTAGCAACCGCACGATCAAGCCTTTCCTATATTGTATTACCCCCTCTAGAACCTTTATACCACGTGTACTTCCTTCCCACATAACCTAAGTCCTTAAACTCACATTCATCAAGAACCTCCCTAAAAGTTTCCATCTATCTATTTGGCCTGAGCCTTCCTCCCAATTTTTCATCAGCCTTCAAAATTTCATTAAAGTCACCCGCACACAACCATGGAAGGGTGAATTTGTTTTTTAATCTCCTCAATTTTTCCCAGGACTCATGACGTTTTCTTGTGTCCGGCTCTCCATAAAACCCGGTAAACCTTCATTCATCTTCCTTCCCTTTATTCATGATCACATCAACATGGTTAGGCGAGTATGTGTCAAGGGAGAGATTGCACCCCTCTTTCCAAAAAATAGCCACCCACCCTCCTCTACTTATTCTTGAGACTTCTATCAACCCTTTAAATTTGTACCGAACTTTAATTTCCTCTAGCCTAGCTTTGTCAAGCCATGTTTTGGCTAGGAACACAACTAAGGGATCTTGTGCCCGAATTAAGTCACCGAGCTCTTGATCTGTCTGTGGGTTCCCAAGCCACAACAGTTCCAGCATAAGATATTCATTGCTTTTGGTAGGGCTGAATATCAGACCCCGCCAATTCAATTGTAGTATATTGATCATCATGAGAAACCTTCTTCTTCTTTTTGGGTAACTCAGAGTTCAACAATTCAGCACCTATACGTTTCAAAGATTTCAAAGGAAGAACCACAGCTAGGCTATTTGTTTCCTTTCGCACTATCCTCTTCCACGTAGAGTTTGCGTTTACAGCCACCCCAGACGTGTTTTCTTGCTCCTTTGTTTCTTCCCTTGTCACGTGAGGTTTAAGATCATTAGGGTTTCCTTCATTAATTGTCACGTGCTGGTCTTTTTTATTAAGTTCCTCACACGCCGCCAGCTCATGGTAGGATTTATGTGGCATAATCCCATAACATTCGGGTTTTCCATTTTTAGTATTCTCCGTTTCCACAATTAATACTGAGTCAGTAGCTGAGTCCTTCTCCAAGTCAAACTTCTTCAATTTTGAATCAATCTCCCTTATTTTCTCATTAAAGAGATCCCCTTGAAATCTGGCTCCCTTTCCCATCTGTATTGATTCTAAATCATCACCCATTGCAGCCTCTTTATGAGTAACGTCTTCAGTCATAATTGGTGCATTTACTGCATTCATTTTGTCACACAACGGATCATCCACCGGAATTCCTCCTTGCTCCGCCGTATCTGCCCTTCCACGTGCTGCACCATGAGTCCCAGTGGAAGTTTTCCCCCTCTATTTACTGTCCATGCCGATTTCCTTCTTTTTTGTTTCGTAAAATCTCGGTACTACTAACACCGAGTTGTTGTGTGCAGGTAAAGGGGATGCACGCAACCAAGAACCATTCTCCTGATCTTCCTTCGTTAAAGTGCCACTGCTTTGTATCCAACGATCACAGTCTCTGTCAACGTGGTTCAGACAACCACACTAGTAGCAAACATTGGGTAACCGTTCATACTTGAAGGATACCTAGCCCTTCGAACCATTGCCAAGTTTGAAAATTCACCCTCGACAAAGGGGAAGGGTTACATCAACCTTTAGTCAAACCCTCATGACATTACCACGATCCACCTCGACTAAACTAGACTCTTTGTTCACTGCTCCCACCGCTTCACAAAGTTTCTCAGCCACTTCTCTACACATGTATTTTGTTAGAATGTCATGAACTTGCACCCACAAGGAAACATTATCGAAGACCAAGTCTTGTATTGGGATGCTATAGTTATATTGTTTAATCATCACCAAATGGTTTCCTATTATAGTTAAAAGCCTACTCGATGACCTCATATCAGTCTTTAAACTTGCTGGAGATGGTTAATATGCATTCTTATGTTGGATCCAACTGACACCCTATTGCAATTTTAGGTGGATCCAACAAAAAATTCAAAGAGAATCAACAAGGAAAAGCACCGATAAAGACAAGGCTTTTTCTTTATATATCTAGAGTGTTCTTGTTAGAAACACCAAAAAATTACCAATATTTTATCATCTTACTCACATAATATTTGAGATAACAACCCATGAATAGTGTGAAAAACTCTCTGTATTGTAAAAGACTTTTCTAGATCAAGAATAATCACCTCATACATAAAAATCCAAAGGTAGGTTAAATTTTTTTAATACTAAAAAAAAAAAAAAAAATCTTAAATGTGATTACTGCTCTTAGTCCACTTAACCCTACTCATAAATGGTGTGTGATCACTCAAGTAATAGTAGAATTTGATACTAGTCAAATTCACAATTTCGGACTTGCAAGGCAATGAGTCGTGAAGACTTTTTACGACTTTTTACCACTAAGACACCTCTATGTGTAGTAAAACAAGATAGTGCATAGCCTATAAACATTCGGTACCTAATGGCCGTCCTATTATGTTGGTGGGTAATAGCTACACCAAGTTAGGGTATAGAGCTTATCAAAAAAAAAAACAAAAGGGTTAGGGTATAGAGCAATGAGTGAGAGGAGAGGAGAGGAATTGGCTTTTGTATTTGTTTTATCAATTTTTCCTTGGTGTTGGGGTAATGGATTCCTCCCCGGCCAAGTGGGGGGTGGTGGGGCCCATTTGGGGCATTGTCTGGTGGGTTTGGGGGCACTGCACGCCCTTTCATGCCCGATCGTTGGCTCTTTACTAGACCAACGTGAGCCAGGACCACACCCCCTTACCCTTAGACCCTATATAATAAGAACCCATTCCTCCTCATCAGACCAACACAACACAGCACAACAACATAGTTTAAGCTCTCACTCATCAAACAAAAACTCCAAAATAAAAGCCTTCTTTATTAGAGATCGATGAAGAGCGGTAGTGCTAGTGCCACCAAGAGATCATCATCAAGGCTATCAACAAGAGGACTTGGACGGGTCCTTAGAGAGCAGAGGGCTAAGCTTTACATCATTAGAAGATGTGTGGTCATGCTCCTTTGTTGGCATGATTGAATATGAACGCTAGTCTTCAGGGCCACCAGGATGAGATCATGATGAAGAACTTTCTTTTTCCTTTTTCGTTCTTTTATTTTATTTTATTTTATTTATTTATATGGTGGAGTGTAAATAGCAGCGGCTGATATTATCACCAATTTTTTTGTATCAGTTTGGCCTCAAAAGCGATCTAGATGTACATCGGATAGCATTATCTTAGTTATTTTATAGTCTCTTTGATGTTGTTCTCTATTCTTTTTAGTTATAACTCTTATCCTCAATCAAGTTTATAGCTTTAGTCCTTCTCAAAAAACAAAAACAAAAACAAAAACAAAAAAAATGTTTATAGCTTTGGTAGTTTACTAGTTTTAGTTTACATTCATCTTTTCCAAGATCAACATGAGCATTGAGCATGGCCTTAAATTTTAGAGTTGATTGCCACTTAAATGCTGCCAACCTGTATGTATGTAACATTTGAAGATTGAACCATCATATATAAGATCTCTAAAGCCTACCTCAAACTCAAAGCAACTAAATTCTCCTTGGCTATCTACTTTTCTCTTTATTCCACACTTAACTTTCACAATACTCATTTGACTCTTCTAATTAAAAAAGTTTTCGGATCATAAAAAAAGGGGGTCCAATTAGAACTGTCAGAGTCACAGGATTAAGAGAGGCTTCCCAGTAAGGTTTGTACACTTATTTGGAAGGAAGAATATTAGAATAAATTCCCAATTGAAAGTTGTTTATTTTTATTTTCTATCTAGAGGTTTGCTTTCTCGTGAACTGGCTCTACCTGAGCTGTTGAGTCTAGTGTCATGAATTGCTCAAGTATATATGTACTCTACTATTGCAAATTACTTAAGCTAGGAATTTTGATTGTATGGAGATATGTTGGACCTCTAGGATTACAGAGCTTTGAAATCTACTACCAGATTGCCTCCTCAAAAATCCTTTACAAATGCCAAAAGATTTCTGAATTTTCTCTCCAAAAAAAATAAATAAATAAAAAACTTTAAAAAGTGTTTTTCAAGCCCCTGGAAAAAAAAAATGAAAGTTTAGGGAGAAAGATATCTTTTTAAAAGGGTCATCACACAATCCATAATTTGGACAATCATGTAGATGTAGGCCCATTAATCATTTGAAGTGAGGATTAGATGTGATAATTGTGCAATTCAAACTGCTCCATCTATCATTACTACTATTTGTTTGCCTTTTTTTTTAGGTTTTTGGAGGATACTATTTCCAAATTCTTAGACCAAAAAAAAAAAAAAAAGGCATCATAATTAGTGCAGTTTGACGGTGTCTTCTAAGTACACTTAAAGACAAAATTCTATCTAAAAACATCATATATATATATATATATATATATATCTGTGTGTGTGCGCGCGCGCGCACGCGCGTGAGAGAGATGTAAAATGTGTGCACTATCGTTTATTTGAAGACAAGGAGATCAAAGTTAAGCTTACAATGGTGATTGCTCAACGGTCTGTGTTCTTATTTGGACAAGGTCCGTGTTTCTCACAACTTCTTATTGATAATTTTTTAGATTTATAATTAAAATTAAAAAGATGAGGGATATATATATATATATATATATATAACTCTTTAGGAATTGTGTCTCCTCAATTAATGCATTTTTAAATAAAATTAAAAAAATGTTTAACGTTAGTAGTCTGATTCAAAACTCACCAAAGAAAAAGTTTTTTTTTTTTACGGAAGAAGGTAGACCAAAGAAGAACTCTCTTATGTGGGTTTTTTTTTTTTTTTTTTTTTGGCTGCCAACCCAGCTCACATTCACGTGTCCACGTGTACGGTCTAGTGGGCCTATTCCCACAATAGTATTCTGTTTTGTTTGATGTTCCTAGCCTTTTTTGGCATGCACCGAACTGAAGAGGGAAATCAAGAAAAGAAAAGAGGTTAATAAAGGAAATACAAAATAATAGCATTTTCATTTACTACTTTTGTTTTGTGGGTGGAAAATAATAATAATAATAATAAGTGAAGAGGTAAAATCTAGGATGACGGATATCCATGGGATGGTCCTGACGGATCAACGTCCATGGGCCGATAGGAGACGGGCCCAACGCCCACAGTTCATTGTGAACGGATCTTACATGGACGGACGTAAGGGAGACGAATCAAACACCCATGTGGTGGCAAGGAAACCCTAGATGAATTTACTTGCGGCACACGCTTAGCCACCTTAGAATTCTAAAGCAATTAGAATTCTAGCGCAAGGAGGATTCTGGAAGATCCTCTCTGTAAGGAAACACCTTATCCATCATGTTTGGGATTGCTAAAGAGGTTTCCTATAAGGAAAAGATTTTCGAATTAAGGAGGAAAGGTCAACCCTCTACTACTATAAAAGCCCCAATACCCTCATAAATCAAGGTACGCATAATTTATCCCCTTTCTAGCACTCTAAAGTTGTGAGAATAGTTCTAACTTAAGCCTCGGAGGGTAGTTGGCCGGCACTACACCCGTGCTCTTTGTTAGGTTTTTGCCTTGTGTTTTTTCAAGTATTACTTTTGAGTGTGCGAGTATCGTGTGGCTCACTAGTGAATTTTTCGGCATCATCAATAAGGATGGATATGTAGGGCCCGTTTGTTGCTGTGGTTTAAACAACAGTTTTCAGTATCTAAACAATATTACCCGTATTTTCACACACTTTTTTCTCTACACGTATTTCCAAAAAATACAAACAACATTACCAAACATGCCCTAGATCTCTCAGAAACTGCTCATGAGTCAGAGTTACCCTAGCTGATCTCGATCAGGAGCGCACCTAATTTAAAACATAGAGCTTGCAGTGCAGAATGTGATTGAAAACTATTGTAAGAGTAGTGCTAAAGGCAACTATAATTTCACAACAAAACCTAGGTAACAAAGTTGCATGTTAATACTATTCAACTTAGTTCACCATTGAAATCATTTTTTTACTTACCATTAATTTTGTTATGAAATTTCTTACCGATAGAGTGTGTACTACCCCAGTGGCATGAGATAAAAGATAGATAAAATGTAACAATACTCATGGTGGTCAAAGTCAGATATAAGAACCTGTAAAAGCTTGGTAATTCAAATTTTGTGATTAATTATTTTTAGAATTAAATATTGTGAAATTTTTTGTGTATGTAGGATTACTCTTTCTCATCCCCCTTCTCTCTCTCTCTCTCTCTCTTGTGTGTAAAATTTAGTGCAGAACCTCATGAGCAATAAATTAATGATTTCATTTTTTGGCCCTTAAAATTTAGGGTGGTCTCCACTTTGGTCCTTTATCGCTTAGAATTTTTATTTTAATCCTTCATGTTTGATTCAATCATATTGATCTTGCCATTTATTTTTGCTAATAATCTGACTATTAAATGCTTGCAGTGGTGGCTCTAGAAATTTTGTTTAGGAGGTTATTAAGAAACTTAAATTAAAAAAAAAAATTTAATAAAATGAGAACTTGAATATATAGAGTTATCGACAAAAAAGAGTTTTATAATTTCATTCTACAAGTTTTTAAATTTTAAATTGTTATATAATAGTTCATTATGAGTATTTATTGCCAATGTGGGTAGTTATGACCATTTTATTTTGTTAAGTTTTTTATATAATTTTTTTTAACAAAGTTTTTAGAGAGTTTCACATACTGCAAAAAAAATAACTCAAAAATTTAGATATTAAAACTTCTAAAAGACCAAAAAAAATTATAGAATTAAATTATTCACTGCTTAGAAATTATTGAAACAAAACAAAATATATATATATATATATATATATATATATATAAAACTAAACAATAGAGAAATATAAGAGAAAGATGTGTTACATTCGAAAGAATAATTTCAATTATTGCAAGCTTTTTTATCTTGTAAAAAACGACTAAAGAGAGTTTGGTGGTTCATGTATGAAAATTACTTTTTAAAAAATACATGAAAAACCATAATATATTTATATATATATATATATATATATATGAGATGAGTTCAAGTTACACCTAGTATAACTCTAAAGAGTTACATATTTTCTAAACCATTAGATTTAAGTAGATCTAATGGTAAAAAATGACACTCATTAATGCTAATATTCTGATTATAACTCATTAATTATCCCCTATTTATTGCATTCCATACCTATCTCTAAACCTAAAAAAACACAAAAAAGTATACATCTCTCTCTAATTTTTTTTACCACCCTTTCTCAAAAAAAAAAAAAAAAAAAAAAAAAAATGGTCATATTGGTCTGCTAAAGCTGATCACACTCAGACCAAGTATTAAAAAATGGATAGTTTTTTTTATTTTTTTTAAGTAAAAAGAAAAAAAAAAATGAAATCATCCCAAACCCCCACTATGTTGATATTGAGAATAATGGTTGTTAATGACTCAGAGATTATTTGTGATAGTGATGACCTCTCAATTACGACTCTAATTTAGATTCAAGTGAAATGAGCTTATGAGACACTCAAGAAGAGCAAGTGGTTCATGGCATATTTTGAAGAAATGGATAAACTACCTACCAGGAGATTGATTGACCATCAAGGTGGCATGCCAAGGGGTGTAAAGCCACAGTAGACTTAGTGCAGATAAGAGTATGGTTCTGCAGAATTCACTCTAGAAGTGCAGCCAAGAGATGCCACGTGTCCTGTGATGATTGAGTGATTATAAAGTTTGTTATTCCAAGAGTGTTTCCCGCTGAGTTAGTTAGAGTTGGTTAGGGCAATCTCCATGTATAAATATCTCATTCCTTGTAATTTTATCAGTATGAATTAATAATATAGTTTTCAAGATACATTGAATCTAGACTTTTCTCTCTAGAATAACTTGGTTTTTCATGGTATCAGAGCCATTAATGGTGTCCTCTGCTTCGAGTTCAACCTCTGCTTCTTCAAGTTCTACAAGCACCACTACTTCTAATCATGGCATCAATCCTTCACTGTTGGTTCTCTCTAATATGGCGAGCATGGTAACTGTAAAGCTAGACTACAATAACTACTTAGTTTGGAGGCACCAGATCGAAGTAATCTTGGAGGCCTATTCTTTAATTAGCTTCATCGAAGAATCCAATGGAGCTCCTAATCCGTTGATGAAGGATAGCTCAGGGAATTATACAACTGAAGCAAATCCTGAATATGTTCACTGGAGGAATCGTGAACAAGCACTATTTACGTTTCTCAATTCTACTCTGTCTCCACCAATTCTTGCTCTGATAGTGGGGTAGAAATCAGGGAGAGGAGTATGGAAGATTCTTGAGAAACGTTTCGCTTCTATTTCTCACTCTCATATTCTTGGTTTGAGGGATGAGTTGATGAGCCTCAAGAAAGGAACTGAATCAATTGATAGCTTCTTTCAAAGGATTAAAGAAATTCGTGACAGATTGAGTGCTGTTGCTATTTGTGTAGATGAAGAAGAGCTGATTCATCTAGCACTAGAGGCACTTCCTTCTGAATATGATGCATTCTGCTCGGCAATCAGGACTAGGAATGATGTGCTTAGTTTTGAGGAATTGAACATTTTATTGAATTCTGAAGAGCGATCCATCAAGAAACGTTCTGTTTACAAGGAATCTTCATCATTAGCTATGTCTATGAATCATTTTAATAACAATTTCAATAATTCCAATAATCGTGGCAGAGGCAGGAATAATGGTAACAGAGGTCGTGGTAATGGTAAAGGTAATGGTAATGCTCAGTTTCATGGGAATTTTAGTCATGGTAGTGGTGGTCAAGCTTATGGATCTTTTGGCAATGGTCAAGGTTCATTCTTTGGATCTCCAAGTGGTCCTAGTCCCTCACAGTTTCAGTTTAAGTATGGCTCACAACCCTTGCAGAATCAGAGGCCTACTTGTCAAATCTGTGGCAAGAATGGTCATACTGCACTTGATTGCTACCACAGGATGAATTTTGCCTATCAAGGGAGGCATGCTCGAGCCAAACTTGCTTCAATGGCTGCAAGTTCTATGGCTGCTGTTGCTAATTCTACTCAGAGTTCACAGTGGCTCATTGATACTAGAGCTTCTGATCATGTTACTCCTGATTTGTCTCAACTCTCTCTTCATCAGCAACCCACTGTTGGTAATGAATCAGTCACAGTTGGCAATGGGCAAGATTTACCAGTCACTCATATTGGCAATGGTAAACTAGCTACTCCCTCCCATGCTTTCAAACTTGATAATATTCTTTGTGTTCCTCAACTTGCATCAAACTTACTTTCTGTTCATAAATTGTGCCTTCAAAATAATGCTTTTTGTTATTTTGATGCATACAAGTTCTTAATTCAGGATTTACCTACGGGGAAAATTCTTTACAAAGGATTGAGTAAAGATGGAGTTTACCCTATTCCTCAACTGTCCAATCTTTCTTCTTCCTCTGTTAGCTCTACTGGCTTTGTTGCTGTGTCTGATCAGGCTTTACTTTGGCATAAGAGGCTTGGTCATCCTTGTTCCAAGATTCTTCATTCTGCTTTATCTGATTTTCAATCTGTTCATGTTTCTGTTAATAGTGACATTTGTTCACAATGTCCAGCTTGTATAAGTGCTAAAATGCACAAACATTCTGTACCTAAACATGTACCAGATTCCTCTTTTCCTTTAGAATTGATTCATTCTGATGTATGGGGTCCTGCTCCTATTGTTTCTGACCTTGACCACAGGTTTTATGTAATCTTTGTGGATGATTTTACTCGTTTCACATGGATGTTTCTCCTTAGACATAAATCTGATGTGTTCAATGTTTTTGTTCATTTTAAAGCTCTGGTTGAGAATCAATGTAACACTACTATTAAGGTTTTGAGGTTTGATAGGGGTGGTGAGTATGATAATCATAAGTTCAAGTCTTTTTGTTTGTCTCATGGAATTCAGCATCAGTTTTCTTGTCCATATACACCTCACCAGAATGGTGTTGCTGAGAGGAAACATAGGCATATAGTTGAGAGTGGTCTTGCTATGCTTCATCAATCTCATCTTCCTTTGTCCTTTTGGTCCTATGCCTTCAGCACTGCCATTTTCTTGATTAATAGGATTCCATCTTTAGTCTTGAATTTTGTCTCACCTTGGGAAAGACTTTTTCACAAGAAACCACCTTTGCAAGCTTTAAAATCTTTTGGTTGTGCATGTTACCCATTGCTCAGGTCCTATCCTTCTAATAAGCTTCAACCAAAATCCTCCCAATGCATTTTCTTGGGTTATCCTCCTATGTCAAAAGGCTATATTTGCCTAAATGTTGTGTCTGGTAGGATTTACATTCCTAGTCATGCTATATTTCATGAGTCTATTTTTCCTTCATACTCTTTAGTCTCTTCTGCTTCAGCCTGTTCTGTGTCTCCTTCTGTCACTCCCTCGGCTGATGTCTGGTTAGCTTCCATCCTTTCTTTACCTGTTGATTCTTCTATACCTGTTGTGTCTTCTTTCCCTGCTGTTTCTCCATCTTCTGTTCTAGTCTCTAATAGCCCTACTTCTGATATTCCTTCTGTGTCTGACCTTTCTCTCCCTGTCCTTCCCTCTTTGAATTCTCCTTCTGTTTCTTCTTCCTCTATTCCTAATTCTGATGCTTCTATTGCTCCTGTGGTTGATACCACTGCTGCCAATGTCCATCCTATGGTGACTAGATCCAAAAATGGTATCTTTAAGCCCAAAGCTCTTACTGTTGTTACTGATTATACTACCATGGAACCTTCTTCATATTCTGTGGCTTCCAAGCACAAACATTGGGTTGAGGCCATGGATTCTGAGTTCAATAGTTTACTGCAGCAGAAGACTTGGTCTTTGGTCCCTTTGCCCTCTAGTAAGAATGTGGTAGGATGTAAGTGGGTTTTTAAAATCAAGAAGAACAGTGATGGCAGTCTAGCTCGATACAAGGCAAGGCTGGTTGCCAAAGGATATCTTCAGCAATATGGATTGGATTATGAGGAGACTTTTAGCCCTATGGTTAAGCCTACAACTGTCAGGATTATATTGGCTTTGGCTGTTCAATTTGGTTGGTCTTTGAGGCAATTAGATGTTTCTAATGCCTTTTTACATGGTGTTTTACAAGAAGAAGTGTACATGACCCAACCTCCTGGCTATAGAGATCATTCAAGGCCTAATCATGTGTGTCTTCTTCATAAGGCAATTTATGGTCTTAAGCAAGCCCCAAGGGCTTGGTTTGATCGCTTTACAACTCAGTGGTTCCATCTTGGGTTTCATGCTTCTGGGGCTGACAGTAACTTGTTTATCCTCATTCACTCTTCTTGTGTGGTTTATCTTCTTCTCTATGTTGATGATATCATCATTACTGGCAGCAATTCTTCCCTTGTTTCAGACATTATTCTTCAGCTTAGTGCAGCTTTTGCTCTTAAGGATCTTGGACCATTGAGTTATTTTCTTGGATTGCAGTTTGAGTATACCCCTACTGGTATCTTTGTTCATCAGTCAAAGTATGCTAAGGATTTTCTCATCAAGTTCAATATGCTTGATTGTAAGTCATGCTCCAATCCTTGTTCTTCTTCTCATCATTTGGTTCCTGCCAATAGTCCTTTGTTGACTAATCCTACTACCTACAGAAGTCTGGTTGGAGCTCTTCAGTATATGACTTTTACTAGGCCTGATCTTTCATATGCTGTCCAACAAGCTTGTCAATTTATGAGTCACCCTACTTCTCATCATCTTGTTGCTGCCAAACAAATTTTAAGATATATCAAGGGGTCCTTGCAGCTGGATATTCATTTTCAGAAAGGTTCTCTTGCCTTATCTGCCTATAGTGATGCAGATTGGGCAGGGGACCCTATTGACCGGAGGTCTATCATAGGCATGGTGGTTTTCTTAGGCAATTCTCCAATTACTTGGTCAACCAAAAAGCAAGCAACTGTCTCTAGGAGTTCTACAGAAGCTGAATATAGGGCACTTGCTATTATTGCAGCTGAGCTCTATTGGTTAAGGATGCTTTTGAAGGATTTAGGGGTTTATTTGTATCATCCCCCTATTCTATGGTGTGATAATCTCTCTGCCCTTTCTTTGGCTTCTAATCCTGTTTTTCATGCTCGGTCCAAACATATAGAGGTGGATTATCATTTTATTCGTGAAAAGGTTGTTAATAGGGACATGCTTGTTAAGTTCATCTCTACTCATGATCAGTTGGTTGATTTATTTACTAAGGCTCTTCCTTCTCCTCGGTTTCATGCTTTGCTCACCAATCTAATGGGAGTTCCTCCCCTTCGCTTGAGGGGGGATGTAAAGCCACAGTAGACTTAGTGCAGATAAGAGTATGGTTTTGCAGAATTCACTCTAGAAGTGCAGCCAAGAGATGCCACGTGTCCTGTGATGATTGAGTGATTAGAAAGTTTGTTATTCCAAGAGTGTTTCCCGCTGAGTTAGTTAGAGTTGGTTAGGGAAATCTCCATGTATAAATATCTCATTACTTGTAATTTTATCAGTATGAATTAATAATACAGTTTTCAAGATACATTGAATCTAGACTTTTCTCTCTAGAATAACTTGTTTTTTCAAGGGGGTCCCCGATGCCATTGATTGGTTCATATGGCAAACTTTGTCCAATTCTTAAAGAGATAAGTTTGGTTTATCAAAATTTGCTCTGGTGGGCATTGTGTAAAAGAGCTCTTTAAAGCTTTTTGGTAAAATTTGACACCATTTGGCAATTTTGCTGAAGGCTCTTTAAAGCCGTTTCTCAAAAAAATGGCTTTTTTTTTTTTTTTTTTTTTTTTTTTGAGAAAGGGTGGTAAAAAAAAAAAAAAATTAGAGAGAGATGTATACTTTTTTGTGTATTTTTTTAGGTTTAGAGATAGGTATGGAATGCAATAAATAAGAGATAATTAATAAGATCCTAATCAGAATATTAGCATTAATGTGTGTCATTTTTTACCGTTAGATCTACTTAAATCTAATGGTTTAGAAAAGGTGTAACTCTTTAGAGTTACACCAGGTGTAACTTGAACTCATCTCTCTCTCTCTCTCTCTCTCTCTCTCTCTCTCTCTCTCTCTCTCTCTTTCTCTATATATATATATATATATATATTAACAAAGTAGAGGAGAAGAAAATTACATAAGAAGAGCTCATACCTCTACTTGGCTTTAAAAAAAAATATTGGGGTTTGCTTTATGTGCGCACCAGAAATGAGGTTCTTAGGCCTGACCTCACTTGGGCTAACAACTTATTTGTAAAGTGGGCTTAGGATTTCCTACTATGGGTTGTTCTCGGCACTGAGACTCAATGAAGCTCTCTCTCTCTCTCTCTTGCAGTCTTTTCCCTCTATTCTCTCTTTCTTCTGTACCTTTTTTCCTCTATTATTCTCTTTCTTCTACTTCTCATATTTATAGCTCTGAACTAGTGGAGAGACTGTGATTACTTTCATGGTTAGTGCAATGGGAGGTCCAATATCACTGATCGTAAGTGGGTGGTTAGGTGGGAGTGGAATGCGGTGGGAGTGGCCTTGGAACTTGGTTTCCACTTCTGTAGATATGCTTGATAGAGGCGTTACCTAAGGCACTGTCGAGTATGTAAAGGGGTGATATGACCGAACGACCGCAATTTTGCTTGGGAAGGCTTGCCGAGCAACTACCATGTGGTGAGACGAGATGCGGATTATCGTTGGTTGCTAGTTCCTCGGGCCTTTAAACAACACTCAGCCTGGGCTTGCAGCTTTTGTGGGTTTGGGCTAGGATCCCAGGCAGAGTAGAGGTTAGGCCCTTAGGCCATAGTCCAAGTCCAAATAGGCTTGGGTATCACGGTGCCGTACATTAGCCCCCCCTTGATTCGTGTTCGGCTATTGGGAATGAATCAAGAAGCCAGATGGGTAGCGGTTACTCGAGAAACTCAATGGGTGCATTTCGGGCGGTTTTAGGGGTTCATTAATGCATTTCTCAAAAGGCGCGTTGCATTTGACTTACTGATTCAGACGTCATCATTATCTGTCGGTTCGTGAACCGAGGCGTGCGTGTCGGCCGCCCTTGGTATTTGGAAGGTTTTTTCTTTTTCTTTTTTATTGCTCCATTATTTCTAATTAATCCTCATTATTGCTTATTAATCCAACGCTCATTCTTCCCTGGCCTCTATAAATAGCCCACTTTAACTCATTTTCTCACTTTTTCACTCTCCGCTTTCCAAAATTCTTCTCTGCTAAGCATTCTCTTGCGCACTTGTTCACCAACCCAGACTCTACTCTTCCTTTAGAGCCAAAAGTAAGTCTCCTTCCTCTTTTCTTTGCTTTAATTTCCTTTCTCTAAGTTTCTTCCAATTCTTAGCCTTTAAAATGGGCTATGCTCATATCCTGAATACCGAAGCGTCCTTAGCCACCTTTAGGCAACACTATAATGTACCTGATGATGTGGAAGTCATGTATTGCCATGAAAGCGATATCGCTCTCCATAGAAGGGCGAATACTGCCTTTTTCCTGCTGATGTCGATTCTAGAGGGCAGGGTTAGATTTCCCATAGACCCTCTTTTGCTTAACACCTTTAGGTACTATAGGTTGTGTCCCGACCAACTTCCCCTAAATTTTTACCGAGTAGTGAGTTGTGTAAATAGGTTAAATCAAATGTTCGGTCTGCAGCTAGACCACCATGACATAAACAATATGTATAGCCTTTGTGGAAAGAAAAATTACTATTTAAAGGTTAGAGACATGAGGGTGCGACTAATTTCATGCCTGCCGAACTCCAATAGGAATTCTGCCGGGGAATTCGTTCGGGTGCGTGGCAATTGATTTGCCGGTTGCATCCCTCCCCCCCTCTCACGGCATGAAGTGGGTTCGTTCCGACCTTTAATCTGTTTTCTCCTTTCTTTTCATAACCGCTTTTCTTACCCGGGCACTGACTTGTTTCTTTTTTGCTGCAGATGGTATGGCATTTACCCAAGATATTAGAACAGTTCAAGTTCGGGACCTGAAATTTGTTCTCAGGTCTGAGATTTTCATTCACTGAGATGGGCAGCTCCGGGCATCCCACCTCATTCTCGGCGTAGACCCTGTGTACCCTACCTGGCAACCCATCGGCCCAGCTCTTATAGTAGACAGCCCCCTTCTCTCCTATATAGATGTTTGGCACGTGAACTTCCTTCCGCCAAATTTCACAGTAGGAGAAGCTCGGGATCTCGGCCGGCGATATACTTGCTCAGATGAGCTCGCTCCTATAAAGGACGAATTAGCCGAAATAGTGTCTTAATGTCTCCAAGAACGCGCTCACGAAGCCGTGCAACCCGAAGGCCCAGCCGATCACGAAGCTCCCATCGTACCCAAGGCTCCCAATCATGAAGCCAAGCCTACAGCTGCAAAATCCAGTAACTCTTCCAGAACGCACTTCATTGGTGGTGAAGAAATGGTGACCCGCAAGACTCTAACAGTTTGCCGCTTTATTCCAAGCGCACGCTAGACTGTGCAGCAGCAGCCACCCTATGGACGTGGCCAAACCTCCCCTGCTCAGCCTCCTCCTCCTTCTCGGACCCGGAAAAGGCAACAGGCCACCGAACAAACCTCTGCCAGCCCGGGCGATGCTCAAGCCAGAACCCGTCCCCAATCATCAAGGGGTATTGTTGCCCAAGAGCCCTCAACCCAGGTGGGGACAAACGTGGCGTCTTCCTCCCGTCCTGTTCCAGCATGGTAGCCCACATTTGAGCCAAATGGTATGCCTCTCTCGGCTGGCGCCAGTGTATGAGTGTGGGAGAAAGGGGAAGAGGGTTGTGTAGCCCAAAGCTTGGTGCACGGCCTCCTTCTACCCGAGGACATGAGCGCCCTCGCAGAAGGGACCGAGGAATCCATGGCGTGGAGGCTTCAGTGGCACACTATTGCAGTAACCCATATTTCCTTGTACTTTTATTTCGCACATATTGCCGTATATATCGTTTATTTTTGTAGCCGTGTTGACTACCTCTTTACATTGCCGTGCTGATTATTGTTGCTTTATCAAGCCGCTCAGCTGGCTCACATCCTAAATGAGCGGTTGATGGTCATCGCTGAGGAGGTTGACCGGGAAAAGGCCGGCTAGGAGGTAGCTGCCAAAGTAGCAAAAGAAAAGGCAAAGGCCGCTGATGCCGCTGAGAAGAGAGCTGCTGTTGTGGAGAAGGCCCGGGAGCAGGCGGAGAAAAGGTCGACGGAACTGGTGACGAAGCAAAATGAGACGAACCTGAAGCTAGTTGAAGCAGCGAGCCAGAATATTGCCCTTGCCAAGGAAATAGCAGACTTACAAGCGGCTTTGGAGGCTTGTGAAAACAAAGGATATGATGAATGATTCGCGGACGCAGAGAAGGGCGTGGAACTGGTTGTCAAGGAAGCTCAGCAATTATCTTTTCAAGACGGCTGGATGACTGCCCTGCGTACCCTAGGATTGCCTGAAGACTTACCCCTAAGAGATCCTGGCCGGATTCCCTTGCAAGATTTTTCTTCAACTGTGCAGAACCCTATGAGGCCTACTAATGAGGAGGAGATGGACAACTTGAGGTAGTTGGTGGAGCAAATTGATGCTTATGTGGAGTTAATTGGGACTGAAGCTACTAGTGACCCCCCTGCTGATGCCCAGTCCAGTGAAAATGCCCAGTTTCAAAATCCTTCATCTGAGCACCAGCCTTCCAATATGGCGGCTAAGACAAAACCCATGGATCTTACCGTTTAATCGCCGAACCTATTTTAAATCATTTTCCTTTACTCTATTTCAGTAGCTTTTACTTTGAGTTAATTTGCCTATGTTGTCGGGTTATGGTGACTAAACAATTATTTAATTTCTGGGTTCAATTTTCATGTCACCGAGTTTTGGTGACGGAACAATTGGTTTTTCGTGTTTGATTTGGACTAAGGTTTATTTGCCTAACAGTTACCTTGTCAAATCCGTCCATCAAACGAGACCAGCGGCATATCATACTTCGTCAAATCCTGGTTTTTCAATCCAAGCCCCTTGAATAGGTTTGGATACATCATGTCGGCCCCGCTCCCTTGGTCTATCATCACCCTTTTCACCAAGAAGCCGCTTACCCGAGCAGTGACTACCAACACGTCATCGTGCAGTTGAATCGTTCCTTCTAAGTCGTCTTCATCAAAAGCAAGTGTCTCCCGAGCACGCTTCGCTTTCTTCTCCATGGGCCCTTTGTCCGGGGGATCTTCTACAGTTGCAACAGTCAACACCCCCCTTTTGATCATAGTCGTACCCCTTGGGGGGGCGTGGATCATTTCAATTATTCCCAACTATGGTGGGAGAGGTTCCCTCTCTGCTGGGTACCCTGGCCGGTGCCCTGGTCACCAGGGTTCATTACAAACTCCTTTGAATGCCCTGCTTTTACTAAGTGCTCTAGATGGTCTTTCAATACTCGGCACTGCTCGGTTGTGTGCCCCTTATCTTTGTGATAGGTGCAGTACAGGCTCTGGTTTCTCTAAGAGGGATCACCCCCCATCTTGCTCGATCACCTGAAGTATGGCTCGCTCTTGATTCGTTCTACAATCCGGTGCACTGGTTCCTTAAATGTCACGTTCACCTCCCCCACTTCCACTGTGGCTCCTGTATTCTTAAATCCTTCCGAGGCCATGGTTGAAAACCGCCTTATCGAGAATGATTTATTGACAAGGCCTTACCCTTACTCTGCAACCTATCATCTTCCAAGCGCTTATACTCCTCGATGCGCCTCATGAGTTGCCTCATATCCTCGGGAGGTTTCTTTGTTAATGACTCCCGTAATTCAGAATCCTCGGGCAACCCTATCCTAAAGGTGCTCGCTACAATTTTCTCATTGCCCCCACCTATTTCATTATAAAGCTCCCAATACCGACTGGCGTAGCTACAAAGGGTCTCCCCAACCCTCATCTTCATCGACAGTAAAGCATCCACTAGTTGCGGTACCCAGCTACAAGTTACGAACCGGATACCGAACTCTTGGATTAACTCGGCGAAAGTGTGAATGGAACTCTTCCTCAGTCCGTTAAACCATCTCAGAGCGGTTGGGCCGAGGCTCGAGGGAAATATCTTGCACATCAGCGCATCATTGTGAGAATGCAAGGACATCATGTGGATGTAATGGCTGACGTGCTCAACCGGGTCCGTTTTTCCGTCATAGATATTGAATGGCGGGCGTGTGAACCTGTTCGGCATTGGGGCACGTTCAATATCATCCAAGAATGGGGACCGAGCGGCTCTACATAAGGCACGGCTCATTGCATCCATAGCAGCAGAATGGGGTCGTCGCTCTTCGGGGGAGTCAGAACCCCGGTCTGCATATTCCCGTGAACGTGAACGATCCCGATGACAACAAGATCCTTGTGAATGTGACTGCTCTCAGAGATGGTGGGACTCTTGTGAACGTGAGCGTTCTCGACGTCGACGAGACTCGGATTGATTGGACCCCGTACTATGGCGGTCTCCCCCTGCACCTGCCCTCCTATCTCGGTTGTCTCGGTCCCTTTTTTGTTGTCTGCCCCCAGCTTCTAACTCCAGATCTCTCACCAACCTGCGTAGCCGCTCAAGTTCTTCGTCTCTTTCATCGAACTGTCCGTGCCCCGAGTCACCCAAAATTGTCCGTTGCATCTGGTATAACCCCTCCCCAAGGCCAGAACGTTCCTCTTGTTCGCGGTCCCTATCTTTACATCTCTTCTGCCTTCTCTCTCACCAGGAAGATCCCTGAGAAGACCCCGTAGCACCACCTGCAACATTACTCTCTGAACGCTTATTAAACATCCTCCCGGGATTGAGCTTCAGTAGAACCACAATGTCGTAGGAGATTCCTACAGACGGCGCCAATTGTGCACACTAGAAATGAGGTTCTTAGGCCTGACCTCACTTGGGCTAACAACTTATTTGTAGAGTGGGCTTAGGATTTCCTACTATGGGTTGTTCTCGGCACTAAGACTCAATGAAGCTCTCTCTCTCTCTCTTGCGGTCTTTTCCCTCTATTCTCTCTTTCTTCTAGACCCTTTTTCCTCTATTCTTCTCTTTCTTCTACTTCTCATATTTATAGCTCTGAACTAGTGGAGAGACTATGATTACTTTCATGATTAGTGCAATGGGAGGCCCAATATTACTGATCATAAGTGGGTGGTTAGGTGGGAGTGGCCTTGGAACTTGGTTTCCACTTCCGCAGATATGCTCGGCAGAGGCATTACCTAAGGCACTTCCGAGTATGTAAAGGGGTGGTATGACCGAACGACCACAATTTTGCTCGGGAAGGCTTGCCGAGCAACTACCATCGTTGGTTGCCAGTTCCTCGGGCCTTTGAACAACACTTAGCTTGGGCTTGCAGCTTTTGTGGGTTTGGGCTGGGATCCCAGGCAAAGTAGAGGTTAGGCCCTTGGGCCATACTATTAATCCATAGTCCAAGGTCCAAATAGGCTTGGGTATCATGGTGCATACACTTACTTTTATAATGTTCATGATTAACCTCACAAATTTGGAGATAAATTATCAATGTTTGAGTTTGAGTTTAAGTTGGACTTTTTAGAGAAATAGAGTTTCACTCCTTCTTTAGTTTGGATTAAATAAATTTTTTTTTTAAATGATAATGATGAGTTTGAGTTTAAGTTGGACTTGTTAGAGAGATAGAATTTAACTCCTTGTTAAGTTTGGACTAAAAAAAAATAATTTATTTAAATAAAATAATAATTTTATTTAAATATTGTGCTAACGTGAAAAATTGTGAGAGCTTCAGAGGTTTCGGTTATATTTATATATATATATATATAGAGAGAGAGAGAGAGAGAGAGAGAGATTATTGACGCACACAACCACATTCATTCATACAATTTAACCAATCAAATGCTTGAACAATCATTAACTTTACTATTTTTTTTCTTGAATTTTTCTAATTTTATAACAAAAAGTTAGTATAACATAATAACAATACACACACACACACGTAACAAACCCTCTCTATTTCCTAATTATTAAATTATATAAAGTTATATTATATTTATATTGTACACACAAACATCCACACACATCATTATTCACAAAAATAACATTATAACAAAAAGTAAAACACACAATCAATATTCGACACACTCACATATATATAATATAAATTTATAATAAAGAGTAACACTTGCAATTCATAAACACTTACTCTTACTATTAAATTTGGAAATACTTATAATAAGAGTGTATAAGATTTAAGTCAGGGCATGCAAAAATATTTTTAAGAATAAATTAAAGTATTAAACTTCAAAAAAATATATTATATATATAATTTTTTTTTTTTTTTTTTTTTTTTGGAGTTAGTGGTTCATTTGAACCCTTGAATAAAGTGTACCACCTCCCTTGAATGCTTGTCATAATTAATTGTAAGGACCAGATTGGGGTCCCTAGCCCAAAGGATGGATGAACTTAGGCCCAAAAAGCCCAATACAATGAATTTGTAGAGAGTGGGTTGGAAATTGGGCCTTAATGAGTTGGACAACAAGTAAAGTGGATTCAAATGACAAGAAAATGAAGATGGATTGGTTTAATCTAAGAAAATCGTCCTCGGCACAATCCGAGGAGATCAGTTCTTATATATTTCTCTCAAGTTTGATTACAAATTCAGTTCTTGATTATTACAGTGTTTTTCTCTTAATTTCTCGATCCTCTTCTCTTAAGGCATCTCCTCTATTTTATACTATCTTCCCCTTTCATCTCTACCCTTCATGTGCAGATCAGATTGCTGGTCTGGATCCTTGTCCCATCAGCACCTTCTTGAAGTCTTTGGATAGTAGCTGTAAGGCTAAAAACAACTGTTCAGGCATTACTTCCTCATTAAATGCGGCCAGAAGATTAGCTGCAGAGCATTCAATGCGGTGGTAGCAGCTTTCCTATAGATATTTCATAGCTTTTCTCTATCTGGTTTCTTCCTAATACTTATCCTTATCCATGGAATAGTCCAAAATGTTACTCTTGATGGCAGACCACATCCTCTGACCTCGGCTTTGCTCAGTTGAGGAAGCATTCATCCTCGAACCGTCCTTTTGGATGATCATGATCACACTTCACCTCTTCACTTACTAACACGGATTCTCATGAAAGTGTTTACTTGTCCTCGGACTACTTAATGTCCTTGGATTGGGCCTTTGGCCCAATATGTACATAGATATGTTCTACTGGGCCTATTACCCCCACAATAGCCCCTCGAGATTCTTCTTTCTGGCTCCTCAGGAAGAAAGGTGGATTTCGATGTCCCCATAGTCACTCCATGCTCTCTACACATCATGTGCTCACTACACATCATTTCTGACTATGCAGATGCATTTTTAACTGCCCAAGGCATGCTTTTGAAGCTTCGGCATCCAAAACGCGCCTTCATTAAATTTTTATGGCTCCATGTTCCCCATATTCTACCGTGCGATATGGATCCAACGGCTGAGGAGTTTGCTGGAATTCGAGCGGGAATTTTCCCGCTTGTAATTTTCTTCTCAATATAAATACTACCCAAATCTATCATTCCTCTCACTTTAGCAATCATACACTGAATTTGCAGACTTACCCAACTTACCCATGCCCTCACAAATACCAAGAACCTGTTAGAGGAGAGTTTTCTTCTTTCCGTAAGTCTTCATAGACTTTTTCACTTTATTTTTCCATATACTTTTCTTTTCTTTGTGTTTTTTTCTCCTCGGCTCCTCTTACTTCTCTCAATCTTCTTAGTACCTCCAAACCTTTCTTAGGAATAGGTAGATTTGCCTATTTGGCAGACTCTGAGGAGGGTTTAGAGAACTTTAGAGCTCAGTATAAGATCCCTCAAAGAGTAGCCATTAGGTACTGTAAGGAAAGGCAATGGCATGAGCAGAGGCAAGAGGGAGAAGTGGTAATCCCAATGATTGCCTTTATAGAAGGAGGGATGAGGATCCCTATGGGCACGGTCATTAAGGACTACCTTAGGGCCCATAGATTAGCTCCCACCCAGTGTGCCCCCAAAATGTTTAAGATCTTAGGTAATGTCGATGCCTTAAACGAAAAAATGGGCATAGGTCTTACCCATCATGACATTAATTGGATTTACAACCTCTACCACCTAACGGGGAAGGGGTATTACCTAAAATATAGGTACCCCAAAGTTAGGCTCATCCAATGCCTCTCTGATTCCAACAAGGGCCTAAACAAGGACTTCTTGATCGTATCAGGGGAGTGGCACGATGGCCTTTCTTGCTTGACGAGATAGGGGACACCAGGTGGGGCTCTAAGTCTAGGTTCATTATTTTAGAATCATCCCCTTTTCTTTTTCTTTTGTTCGTGTCTGTACGTGAGTTTTCCTTTGATTCATGCTATCTTTTACTGACAATGTTTTTTGTTTTTCTTGATGGTTTTGCAGATAAGCGCGTGGCTGTTCCCAACTTCAGTCTTATCAACCAGCCAAACTTGGACAAGATATTGAAGGCCGAGGTGTTTGTCCACACAGACGGTCAGCTCAGAGCAGCACATTTAATCCTCGGCTCAATGTTACCGCCCCGGGCTTTCTTATCACTTGTCCCATCCTAAAAGGCACTCTTACCACCGATCCTATCCCCAAAGGTATACCAAAGGTAGCGTTGCCATTCCAACGTGCTACCGAGGAAGCTGCCACATCATCGTAACCAACCACCAAGAAAGAGGAAGAGGAAGAAGACAAAGAAGTGGTTGAGGTGACTGACTCTGAAGACGATTTTGCCATTTTCAACCGGCCACTATCTCTAGAGCCTCAGGTGGGTGATTCTAGTCACCCTCCACTGGTCCAAGTAAGCAGCACCCAAGAAGGCACCATCGTTCCTGAAAAGATGGGGATTTAGCATAAGCCGAGATCAACTCTCCAAGAGTTGCTGAAGTCCCAACCTAGGGGGAAGGCATCCCAGACCAGGCTTCCCACCCCTCCACCCCCCTAACCCCTTCGAGCTAATCTCGCCACCACAAGAGGAAAAGGTATCAGAAGGGTAAGAAGTCGTGGAAATAGAAAGAACCCACCCATCCTAAGAGGACGAACCCCAGAGGGGGGCCAAACAGCCCAGAGGCATGCAGACGAAGTCATCCAGCGAGGGTGAATAGAGGGGTGACTAGCAAGTAACAACATCAGCTTGGGCCCCATCCTTGGTATTGAATGGCGTTCCTCTGCCCAGTGATGCCTCTATAAGGGACTTCTAGGGGGGCAAGGCGGGCTATGTGGCCAACTTAGTGGAGCAGGCTCTGTTGCTGCCCAAGGATATGGCCGACCTCAGATTTATGAGGAAACATGAGGTGCTCTTTGGTCTAAAAAGGGACCTCACAATGGTAAGTCCTTTAACCTCCTCTCTCTTCTTCACTTGTTATATTTTTATTTTTCATTACTTCTTTTTCTTCCTTTGTTAAATGCTTCTCCCCTTGGCAGGCTATTCACGCCACATATAGGGCCGAGGAAATGGTGAACTTCTCTCACCAACAAATGAAGGAGGAAGAAGGGAGATAAATAGTGGCCATGGATGCCTTCCACGTGGCTGAAAAAAGCAATCAAGAGCTTAAGAATAAGCTGACTGAGGCGGAGAGGGATAAAAGAAGTGTTGAAGCTGCCTTGGATAGTGCTGAGAGGTAGGCCGAAGGACAAAGAGTGCTCCTTTGCCAGGTCAAGGACCAGCTAGCCACCTCTAAAGAGCACTCGTCACATTAAAGAAGAAATTAGAGGAGGCCGAGAAGGCTAGAGATAAAGTTGAGCAGGATGGCTACGACATAGTTGTGACAAAGACCGAAGAGGCCCTAAGGGCTGAGGTCTCGAGGGTATGTAGAAACTACTGCCTCCAAGTGTGGAATGAGGCCCTCAACCAAGCCGGTGGTGAGGCCTCTTCTATACTCAAGAAGGCAGAGAGTGTATTCTATCCCCCTGCCATCCGTGCCTCCTCCTCCATGAGCTCCAAGGCAGACACCCCTTTCGAGGTGGCAAAGCTTGAGAAAAATAGTCCAGACAAGGTCCCTCCTTCCTCTAGCAGCCTTCTAAAAGAGGCCGAGTAGCCTAGAGTGACTGAAAAAGAGGCTGAGATGACTAAGGGAGTGGCCCCTAATGCCACCAAGCCTCCGGCTGCTCCCTACGATCCCACTAAAGACAAGGAAGCACCCAGGATGGAGATTGTTCTTGTAACTCTTCCATTACCTGCCAAAGGTGACCTCAAAGGCAAAGACCAAGGATCCTCGGAGGCCATAGTCTCCCAGTCCAAGGCCCTGCCCAAAGAAAAGATTGTAATAAAAAAGTAGTTTAGAATAGTTTTTTTTTTCTATTGTTTTTATTTTCCAAACTTTTAATCCAGTTTGACCTTTTGTAAGCAATTTTCCTTTTTCGAAGGCTCAGATCAATGATAATTTACAAGTTTTTCCTTCATATTTGTGATATTGATGTTGATTCTAACATAGTTTCTGTTTTATCTAACACTTAGCTAACATGGAAATGAATAAAGCTCCATTTAGTTTTCTGTATAAATGGCAACATAGTTATCCCATCTTATATGATCAGAAGCAAGATAAGTTAAATATGCTAAGTTCCCTGTCTCTGCAACGTACAATTTTAACTTTTAAAAACATACACATTGATGTAGGATACATACAGGTTTAATTCTACTCAATCCTCCACTCATCAGTAACTTTGAAGGACTAGAGGAGCAATTAATTATCAAACAGATATAGGTATTCCTATAAATGCTTCAAGTGATGCTCATGAGTACTTTTTTTTTAAACGTGTTACCACAATGAAGACCTTTGCCATGTAGAGTGGCTGACCCCATTTGACATTCAAATAGTTAATAAGCAGTTCTAACTTACCTCAGGCGCGTGGTCTGAGGTGCCAAGAATGGCTAAGACTTTGTTTTGATACTTAGCAGAATGATAGGAAGTATTAATTTACCCAAAGTAGATGGTCTGAGGAACCAGACATAATTGAAGTTCTGTTTAATACTTAGAAAAATAATTAAAAGATATCAATTTACCCAAGGTATGTGGTCCGAGGAGCTAAGCATGACCAAGATTCTGTTTGATACTTAGAAAAATGATTAAAAGATATCAATTTACCCAAGGTATGTGGTCCGAGGAGCCAGGCATGATCAAGGTTCTGTTTGATACTTAGAAAAATGGTATGAAGCATTAATTTTCCTAAAGTAGGTGGTCCGAGGAACCAGACATAACTGAGATTCTATTTAACACTTAGATGGATGTCAGGAAGTATTAATTTACCCAAAACATGTGGTCCAAGGAGCCAGGCATAGTTAAGGTTCTGTTTAACACTTAGATAGATGTCAGGAAGTATTAATTTACCTAAAGCATGTGGCCCAAGGAGTCAGGCATAGTTAAGGTTCATTTTAACACTTAGAAAAATGATTTAAAATATCAATTTACCTAAGGTATGTGGTCCAAGAAGCCAAGCATGACCAAGGTTCTATTTGATACTTAGATAGTTAACCCAAAAATATTAATTTACCCAAGATATGTGGTTCGAGGAGCCAGGCATGACCAAAGTTCTGTTTGATACATAGGAAAATAACATAGAATATCAATTTACCTAAGGTATGTGGTCCAAGGAGACCGGCATGACCAAGGTTCTGTTTGATATTCACACAAATAGAAAAATGCATGACGCACAACATAATAAACCCAAATATGGTAAAGAAAGCTTTCATTAATAATAATACCTTCTCAGGTTGTTTACATTCAAAGGGTGTGGTACAACATTTTCCTTTAGATTTTCAAGATAATATGCACCTATTCTAGCCACTGATGTTATACGATATGGCCCTTCCCAGTTGGGCCCTAACTTTTCCCAGGATGGGGTTTTGGTAATACCCAAAACTTTTCTTAATACCAGGTCTCTAGGCGCTAGTGGCCTTAGCCTTACATTTGAGTCGTACCCCTGCTTGAGCTTGTGTTGATAGTATGCCAACTGAACCATAGCATTTTCCCTTCGCTCTTCAATTAAATCTAAACTCTTCTCCAATAGCCCATCATTGTTGCTCAGAGTAAAAGAGCTTGTCCTTAGTGTTGGAAATCCTGTCTCTAGAGGAATCATAGCATCGGCCCCATAAATCATTGAAAAGGGTATTTTCCCAGTGGACCTACGAGGTGTAGTCCGGTATGTCCAAAGGATGTGTGACAACTCTTCTACCCATTTTCCTTTTGTGTCATCCAGCCTTTTTTTAAGCCCACTCACTATGACCTTATTGACAGCTTCGACCTATCCATTCCTTTGTGGATATGCTAGGGTAGAATATCTATTTGTTATGCCCAGGTCACAATAATACCTCTAGAAGGCTTTGCTATCAAACTGAAGACCATTGTCCAAGATGAGTGTATGAGGGATTCCAAACCGAGTGACAATATTTTTCCAAACAAATCTTTTGGGCTTGTGTTGATAGTATGCCAACTGAACCATAGCATTTTCCCTTCGCTCTTCAATTAAATCTAAACTTTTCTTCAATAGCCCATCATTGCTGCTTGGAGTAAAAGAGCTTGTCCTTAGTGTTGGAAATCCTGTCTCTAGAGGAATCACAGTATCGACCCCATAATCATTGAAAAGGGTATTTTCCCAGTGAACCTACAAGGTGTAGTCCGGTATGTCTAAAGAACGTGTGGCAACTCTTCTACCCATTTTCCCTTTGTGTCATCCAGCCTAATTTTAAGCCCACTCATTATGACCTTATTGACAGTTTCGACCTATCCATTCCCTTGTGGATATGCTAGGGTAGAATATCTATTTGTTATGCCCAGGTCACAACAATACCTCTAGAAAGCTTTGCTATCAAACTGAAGACCATTGTCCAAGATGAGTGTACGAGGGATTCCAAACTGAGTGGCAATATTTTTCCAAACAAATCTTTTGGCATCCATATCCCTAATATTTTCCAGTGGATCAGCTTCAACCCATTTGGTGAAGTAATCTGTGCCGACCATTAACCATCTCTTATTCCTTGCTGCCTTAAGGAAGGGCCCTACAATATCTAAGCCCCATTGAGCAAAAAGCCAAGGGTTGGACAGAGGATTAAGGACACCTCCTGGTTGGTGAATGTTTTGAGCAAATCTTTGGCATTGGTTGCATTTCTTCATATACTCTTGTGCTTCTCTCTACATATTTGGCCACCAATATCTTTGAGTGAGGGCTATGTGAGACAAAGATCTGCCTCTTGTGTGGCGTCCACAAATCCCTTCATGTAATTTTTCTAGGAGTAGTTCAACTGCTTCAGGGTGTATACATAGCAGATATGGTCCAAAAAAAGAGCGCTTGTACAACTTTTGGTCCTCGGACAGCCAAAACCGAGGAGCCTTTCTCCGTACCTTGTCAGCCTCGAACTTACTCTCGGGCAAGATATATTTCTTAAGGAATAGCACAATAGAGTCCATCCAGTTAGGACCCACCCTAACCTGATGAATATGAACCATGTTTCTCCTTATTTCAGTAGGTTTACATAAGTCTTCTATAAAGATCACCAGAGTTAAACTTTGTGCCGAGGAGGTCGCGAGCATGGCAAGAGAGTCAGCGTGTGTATTTATACTTCTAGGGATTTGCGATAAATTTAAAGATTCAAATCCTGATTGTATGTGTCTAACCTGGTTCAAATATTCCTGCATTCTGATGTCTCTCGCTTCCAACTCTCCCCCCACCTGGCCTACAATCAGTCTCGAATCTAAAAACATCTCCACTACTTTTCCTTCCATTCTCTGAACCATAATCATCCCTACTAACAGAGCCTTATACTCGGCCTCGTTATTGGTGGCCAAGAAGCCCAACCTTAAGGATTGCTCAATAATGATCTTCTCAGTAGAGGTAATAACCAGCCCCTCTTTAGATTCTCTTTGATTTGCTGCACCATCAACGTGTACTTTCCAATGTAAAGGCTCTTGCAGGGAAACCATGCCAACTGATTTTCCATCCATGTTCTGTTTCTTAAAATTTTCTTCAAATGGGGTTTCAACAAACCCGGCCACCAGATTAGCAAGGACCTGACCCTTTACAGAGGTGAAAGGCATGTACTTAATATCAAAAACCCCTAGGAACGTACCCCACTTGGCAATCCTCCTTGTGTAATCAGCACTCCAAAGTAGAGATCTAAATGAAAGTTAGGTTAGAACAACAACTGTGTATGATTAAAAGTAATGGGGGAGCTTACGAGTAGCATGCACCACTGCCAAAATGACCTTCTCCAGTAGTAGGTAACAGACCAGGGCTTCATGTAGTGACTTGCTCACATTATAAACTAGCCTCTGCACACCAGTATCAACCCATACTAGCACCAAGCTCACCGCATGGGAGGCCATTGCAATATAAGCAAACAAAACCTCATCCACCTCAGGTCTAGACATAATGGGTGGCAGAGAAAGGTATTCCTTCAACTGCTGGAAGGCCAGGACGCACTCCTCAGTCCATTCAAATCTCTTCCACTTATTTAATCGTGAGATGAATCGATTTAAGGCAACAGTCATTCCTGTCAACTTCTGGACTACTTTGGGGTTCTGAGGCGGCTGTAAATTGTTAATTGCTCTAATTTGATTAGAATTGACTTCAATTCCACGATGAGTAACCATGGACCCTAAGAACTTCCCTGACCCGACACCAAAAGAGCACTTAGAAGCATTAAGTCGCAGCTTATGCCTCCTCAAGATCTCAAAGATTTTCCTGAAGTCGTTAACATGCTCAGATTCCAACTTACTCTTGACCACCCTGTCGTCTATATAAATCTCAATTTTTTTCCCTTTCTATGGTTCAAACATCTTGGTCATCGTCATCTGATAAGTAGACCCTGCATTCTTTAGACCAAAAGGCATCACCTTGTAGTGGTAATTCCTAGTAAGAGTGAAAAAACTATTTTCTCCTGATCATCCAATGCCAAAGGTATCTGATGGTACCCTTGAAAGGCATCCAAAAAGCTCATCTGAGGATGGCCTACAGTTACATCCACTAGTTGATCAATCCGAGGCATGGGGAAGGGGTCCTTTGGACAGGCTTTGTTCAAGTCTGTGAAGTCTACACATACCCGCCATTTCCCATTCGTCTTCTTTACTACCACTGTATTAGCCAACCATTCAGGGTAGAACACTTCTTTAATAGCCCTAGCCTGCTTAAGCTTGTTCATCTTCTCATTGACAGCATCAAAATGCTTTTTAGATGAATGCCGAGGTGGTTGCTTCCTAGGGAGGACAACTGGGTTGATATTCAAATGATGACAAATGAATTCTGGATCCACCCCAGGGCCTCATAAGCATTCCACGTGAACAAATCAATATTCTTCCTTAAAAATGCTAACAGTTCTTCCTTCTCCAGAGGAGGTAGCTGAGTTCCGATCTGAAAAAACTTCTCCGGATCACCATCTATAATGACTTCTTCCAACCTTTCACACTTTGCCTCTTTCGACACTGCATCCGCAGTTAGGACCGAAATCCTTAATTGCTATAAGCCCCCCTCAGCAGAAGCTGAGGACTCAACTTCAGGCTGGTGCATAATTGCAGCCACTAGACACTGCTTAGCCATGGATTGACTCCCAACAAGCTCTTCAATTTGGTCCCTAGATGGATACTTTACCTTTAAATGCAGAGTTAAAGAAACATCTCGCAGCTCGCAATGCATGAAGCCAAGGTCTAGCCACAATGGCCGTGTAGGGAGAATATGTATTCACCACAATGAAGTCCACCTCTACCACTTCTGAGCCTACTTGCACGGGCAATCTAATCTGACCCCTTAGAATGACAACTTTCCCATCAAAACTTACCAAATATGAATCATAGGCTGTCAAATCCTTGGGCTTTAAGTTTAGCCCATTGTACAAGTCAGGGTACATAATCTCTGCACCACTGCCCTGGTCCACCAACACCCTCTTCACATCGTACCCTCCAATCCTGAGGATGACCACTAAAGCATCATCATGTGGTTGTATGGTCCAATCTTGTCCACATCTGAAAAGCTCAACGCCGGACGAAACTCTACTATAGCCTTCTTCGGCTCAAAATTAGGGTCCTCGGCATGTGGCCGAGCTACAGACATCACCCTAGAAGAATGAGAGTCAGTTCTCTCAAGAGCAGCAAAGATGACATTAATTGTGCCTAAAGGGGGCCTTGAAGGAGCATTCCCCTAAGCCCTTGGCCTTACTTGGTCTCCTTGCCTATTGGGCCGATACAAAAACTATTGTAACCTTCCCTCTTTGACCAGTTGCTCTAGATGGTTCCACAGAGTTCTGCAGTCCTCGGTGGTATGCCCTTGCTCCTAGTGGTATTGGCAATGAAGACTTTGGTTGCGCCTCATGAGGTCTCTTCCCATCTTGTTTGGCCATTTGAAGTATGGCTCATTCTTGATCTTTTCCAAGACCTAATGTACGGGCTCTCGGAACACCGTGTTAACCACCTAAGAAGCCGTAGACCCAAATTGTCCAGCAAAATCCCTTCAGGGCCTGTTACTATTGTATCTGTAGGACCTAAAATCCCTCTTATCCTGAGGGATAACCTTAACCTTTCCCTTCCCCTGCTGTTGGTCTTCCTCGACCTGCTTGTATTCGTCAATACGATCCATAAGCTGATGCACACTCCTTATCGGCTTCTTGGTCAAGGATTTTCTCAAATCATGCTCGGTAGGCAAGCCAACCTTGAAGGTCCTAATGGCCATATCGTCAAAATCCCCATCGATCTCATTAAACATCTCCCGATATCTGTTCGAGTACGTTTTCAAGGCCTCACCTTCTTGCATGGACATAGACAACAGGGAATCTAAGGGCTAAAAAACCCTACTACACGTAATAAAACGAGACCCAAACGCTCGGGTGAGCTCCTTGAAGGAATCAATAGAACCTACACCCAGACCATCAAACCACCTCATCGCTACAGGCCCCAAGCTGGATGGGAATACCTTGCACATCAAGGTCTCATTCTTGGAGTATACAACCATTCTCTGGTTGAAGTGACTTACTGTTAGGATTAGTGCCCTTAAATCCTATTGAGTGATGCTATGTATGATATTAAGTTTGACATTGTGTATGACATTATGTATGACTTAATATTATGTTTAATAAAATTTGTTTTATTATTATCTGAAATAATTGTAACATGAATATTCGAATATTATCATATAGTCCATGAGATGCATAGTATGTGATTTATGTGAAGAGTCACAGAAGATATAAATCACAAGTTCTTTGTAAACTCAGAATTATAGTTCGTAGTCGGTGATGAAATTGGGCATTTCATCTGCGAAGACTATAACATATCAACTACGATGATTTGTCTTGATCATGGAAGTGGAGACTTCTAGTTGATGTGTTAATATGTTTTAAGAGTTAAGACATATTGAACTGGACCGCTGTGAGATTTATTATTTGCCTAAGGACTGTCAAATGAATAATAAATCTCACGACTTACATTTGCATGAACTCTTAATCCTGAGAGAATAATGGACCTGATCATAAGGTGTAGGTTGCTTTGATATATCAGGAGTGAGATCTATAGTAATGGTCAAAACCTCAGTATGTTGGGCAGCCACATTAAGTGTTGATGGAACATGTATTCTCAAGATGGAATTCATAATCTCTTAACGGAGATATAAAATATTCCATTGAGATAAGTTTAATGGGTTTGTTATTCAAAGAGTTAAGCCTAACCACTTTAGTAAGTAGTTACTAAAGTATATATATTTATGGAATAGGATTTCATAAATATATAATGAATAACATTAAAGGATTAAACCGGGTACTCAAGGATCAAGATGTAGTAATTTACAAAGTGGCAGTCTATTTCAATGACTTTGTATTACTACGAATATTTTATGAAGGGGTTGCATGTATAATAAAGTCTTGGGATATAATATATAGATAAGACCTAGAGTGCAACTATATTTATATAGTGGTATTAAATATAGTTAATGGTAACTTTGGACTTGTCAAGAGTTGACAGAAAAACCCAAGGCCCATTGGAGCTAGTGTCTTATTGGTCCCTTTTGGTCCCACTCCAAGCCACACACTTAAGCCCAATTGGTAAGGCCCAAAAGACCAACCCAATTAGATATATTGGTTAGACACAAAGGGAAAAATGAACAAAAACATATTGGTAAGAAAAACATCATTAAAATGGTGTTGATGTGAGTTTTTGGTACTCACTAGTCATCCCTTTGTTACCAATTTGAGAGACCACACATCTTGGGCGATTAGTGGAATTGGAGTGAAGATTAAAAGTATTCCCGAGTGCTTCAATCTTTGTTTTGAAATTCACCGCTTCAAGGTACGATCTCTTGTTCTCAAAATTCTGAAATTTACTTAGTACGTGTTATCAATATTGAATGAAGTAGATCCGTTCAAAACTTACTTTTCCGCTGCACTTATCTTTAATTCCATCACTTACGTGCTCCATAGGGTCTGTACGACCATTATACATGGTAAACGTTGGTTGAGTGAAGCGCTGAGGAAGTTTTCTTGCTTCAATCCTACGTGTGAAAGGTGATTTGGAAATTTAGTGCAACGCCCTACTCAAAGCGTCATTTCCCAGACCTTTACGGGATGGGCTTTTACCCATACACCTATGGCGGTGATTCTCATCGCATGAGAAAGACTCACTAGAGGGAGTCCTTGATCTGGGCCTGTAGCTGACATCTTCTTCTCCACCAGAAGAAGAAACAAAACTTGAAGGAGTTCTCCTCCATCGTTCATGGCGCAACTTCCTTCGCAAGTGATCAATCTCCTACTGCATGTTTCTAGCATTTTCTTCATGAGAAATGTGGCTCCCTCCCCGAGACTAGCTCTTAGTATGGGTAGTGTGCACACTTCCCTCCTAGTCCCTTCTCTATTCAAGATCACGAATATGATCTTGACGCTGAGGCCCCATAGATTCTGCCTGGTTCGGACCTAAACCTACCATAGTTGAATGTTAGACTCACTATAACACTAATTGTAAGGACCAGATTTGAGTCTCTAGCCCAAAGGATAGATGAACTTAGGCCCAAAAAGCCCAATACAATGAATTTGTAGAGAGTGGGTTGGAAAACTGGGCCTTAATGAGTTGGACAACAAGTAAAGTGAATTCAGATAACAAGAAAATGAAGATGGATTGGTTTAATCTAACAAAATCGTTCTTGGCACAATCCGAGGAGATCAGTTCTTATATATTTCTCTCAAGATTGATTACAAATTCAGTTCTTGATTATTACAGTGTTTTTCTCTTAATTTCTCGATCCTCTTCTCTCAGGGTCTCTCCTCTATTTGATACTATCTTCCCCTTTGTAAAGTTGTAATTTACAACTGTGTATTTGTTGGCTTTTATTCCGTGCCAAATTTGATTGTAATTATGTTCAATCGTTTAAACCCTGTATTTGTTGTGGGATTGGTTGTAAGGGTTGTGTGATAGAGAGAGGGTGTGAAGACTCAAGCATTTGAAGGATGAAGAATTCTCGCGGGTATGTCGCGACCTAGCTTCCCGCGAAGTGAGCCATGTGAGAAGCACGTGCTGGAAGCTGAAGAGTCATGCCAGGCTGTTGTTTTCGCGAGTGTCTCGCTGGTAAGGCCTTCCCGCGAGACAGTCGCGAAACTTTCTGCCTGGAGGATTTTTAAGAATGACTCTCTTACCCTTCACCCATACTATATAAACCCTCATTACCCACAAATGTCATGTGTGGCTATTCAGAGAGAAAAACCCTAGATAGGTTTTCTACAACTCACCCACCCATCTTTTGAGAGAGAGCTACTCCTCCTTAGTGAGAAATCATTGTAGCCTCTTCTCCATCCCTCTCCCATTATCATACCTTGAGAGGAGATTTGTACCCAAACACAACCCACACACATTCAGAGTGTAGAGAGTGTTTTGGAGCTATTGGGAAGCATTGGAAGAAGCCAAGGATGGCAAATGCAACATGGAGCTTGTTGCGGGATCCGAAGAGCTAGACAAGACACGGTTCCGAGAAGCCTTGTTGGAGTAGGAGCTTGGAGGGCTTAGGTGCATCGGGTAGATTAGGCTTGGAGGGTCTCTTGCTAACCCATGTATCCCAACTGATTGTCTAGTGGATCGATTTCCGCTTGGAGGGCGGCGGAGAGGTTTTTCGCCGAGGTCTTCGGTTTCCTCTTCGAAAACACGTCTTGGTGTTTTCTGTGTTTGCATCTTTCTTCCCTACTCTTTTATATTCCATTATACTGCTGTGTTGCTTAGTTTATGGATTAGAGTGGTTGTTTTATTTATACGCTTGTGTTTACACTATTCCGCACTTATCATTAAGTTAGTGTAAAATCAACCAAGCCGTAATTTAAATTTGGGGGTCTAAACCGCTCGTGTGTTTTTAACACATTTTCGAGCTTTCACCCTTTCATCTCTACCCTCCACGTGTAGATCAGATTGCTGGTGTGGATCCTTGTCCCATCAGCACCTTCCTGAAATCTTTGGATAGTAGCTGTAAGGCTGAAAACTACTGTTCAGACATCACTTCCTCATTAAATGCGGCCAGAGGATTAGCTACAGAGCATTCAATGTGGTGATAGCATCTTTTCCTTAGATATTTCATAGCTTTTCTCTGTTTGGTTTCTTCTTGATACTTATTCTTATCCATGGAATAGTCCAGAACGTTACTCTTGATCAGATCACATCCTCTAACCTCGGCTTTACTCAGTCGAGGAAGTATTCATCCTCGGACTACCCTTTTTGGATGATCATGATCACACTTCACCTCTTCACTTACTAACATAGACTTTCATGAAAGTGTTTACTCGTCCTCGGACTACTTTATGTCCTTGGATTGGGCCCCTGGCCCAATATGTACATAGATATGTTCTACTGGGCCTATTGCCCCTACATTAAATATTTCATGACATACTAATTCCAAAATGTTGTGGTATACATAAATTTCATTGTTGTAAGCCAAAAAAAAAAAAAAAAGAAGAGGACCCTCATGTTATAAACTATCAAATTGCATTATTAATAGAAATGAACGGCATGATCAATATAAACATAGAATCAAATATCAAATTATAAATATGTAAGGTCATAATAAAATTTAACATAAATAACTAAAATGAAAATAATTCTAAAACTTTTAGGAGCAAAAATTCAATTACTAGTTATAAACTTATATAAAAGCATATTTACTAATGTGTATCTTTAGGGTATACTAAAAACCATTTTGCAACGGTGGGGCTATAGGTAAAAATTTTACCTCTTTAGCTATAGTGCACGGCCATCTATAGATGTGCACTGTAGCTCTAAAGCTAATATATATATATATATATATATATATATATTATTTAACTTCTTTCTTTTCCCATTAAAATATTCACTTTCTCTTTCTCTTCCTTCTCTATCTTTTCTCTCTTCTTTTCCTTTAACTCAAAGTCTCAGCCCTCTCTCTTCTTCTTCTCTGACTGGCGAGTGTAGTGAGATCGGCGAGCATGGTGAGTCGATGGGTTAAGATCGACAATGGCGTGGTCAGTTTCGCGGGTGTGGTCTAATGGGTTGTGGCCTGTGGGTCAGTGGTTTTCGTGGGTGTGGTCTAATTGGATTGTGGATGTGGGTCGGTGAGTTGTGGCCTATGGGTTGATGGTGGTGGGTTGTTGATACATGGGTTGCTATGATGTGTTGGTGTGATTGCCATCAGTGTGGTTGGTGGGTTACAATGTGGGTGTGGTTGATAGGTCACGGCGTGGGTTCTAGTGGTCGGGTTGCTAGTTTGATGTTTTGTGGGTTTGCTTGCACTGTATTAGAGAAGAGAGAGAAATAAATAGAAATGACAATGATGATGAATAAAAAATAATATTTAAATGAAGTATTTAAAAAGATAAATCTATATATTGGGTGTGTTGTAAAATAATAAATTAAAATAGATAAAGTAACTTTTATGATGTTAAAAAGCTAAAAATTTGCCTATGCTATTGTGAATGCTCTTGTAATTACTTTGAGCTGGTAGCTTAAAATTATAATAATCTGTGGGCCAGAATGTCAGGTACTTGATAGAGAAGTTTGAATATGCAATCTAAGTAATCTCTTGTCGGCCACATAAGAGAGTGCCACCTATCTCTCCACTCCATATAAAGCTGTAGAGAGTGAAGACGAGACACAACGTGAATGGTCAAAATGGCAACCTTATCGTGCCCACGTGCAACTCCTAATCCTCAACCCCACCACAAACCCTATGTCTGATTCTTTTTCCAATCCAAACATAGGCCCCACATGCCTCATCTATTCTTCTATTATTACTATTACTATTCCCTTCCAAATAATGTACAACTTGAATGCATTAGCTTCTCAATACTTCAAATTTCACATCACAGTGAATTGGAAAGATGAAGATTAAAAAATACTGAGATCAAAACTAAATCCACAATTTGTCCATGTAATGATTTATAACTTATAAGTAGTGGAATAAAAACTAATGGTCCTCGTGTATCCACCACAACATCAATTGTGAATTTAATTGTGATCTTAGTATTATTGTAAATAATGTGCACTCATGCAATGAACTAAAAATTAAGTAGAATCTTCATAGTTTTGGTTCTTTTATGTCTATGAAATAATAATAGAATTTCACTTGTGACACGTGGCGGCAACATAAATATAACAAGTATCAACAATGACTAGTCCTAATCCTAACATTTTTTCTTCAAACAATACTTGAACACCATGTGGTTGGTTTGGCAAGTAGTTATTTAGAACGTGGGAGAGGGAGAGTAGTGTTAGGGTTAGATTCAATGTCGCTATCCTTTTCATAGTGTTTCTCTCTTAAAACTCGTTTGAAAAGAGAAAGAAGAATTGGGGTACGAGTCCCGTGATGAATGGCGAAGTGGGTTATGAGGTAAGATTAATTAATAATTATAAATATAGTTTAAGGCAGTTAATAGGATGCTTACAAGATTGATGATGTTTCAAACCCCCACCCCCACCCCACCTACACCTACACAACATTTGTTCTTACGAGACAAGGACAATCTTATTATTATAGACCGATTATTTGGATTATAAGGCATAATTAAACTTTGCAAAATAGAAATAGGTCAAGACTCAATGTCAGAGTTTGCTAAAGATTATGTTGGCAGCCTTTTGTTATAAGGATTTTTCCAAGTTGAGCCACGAAAAGCTAGCTAGCTAGAATGTGACGGCACTACACCTAGGAGCTTTTGTATAATTTAGTTGATTATTGTATTACCCAATTTTGGAATGCTTAAATCATTCTGTGGAAATTAAATGACATTGTTGGGGACTATAGTACCAATTTCTAACTATATATCCATGCAAATATGATAGTTTGGATGGAACAAAACCACACTCAATGTCAAAGAGTTGATTTAGTGACTTAGAGGTCTCATAAGATCTATGGAGCCCTGTGTTCAAACTCTTAACTACCCATCTTAAGACCACTTCAAGAAATTATTTTTGTAATTACTTTATATGTGAGACTACATCCACCATAGGAATAGTTAAATTCTCAAGAACCTCCAGACACCCACGTTTTGAAAATTATTTAAAATAAAAATAAAAAAATAAAAATAAAATAAAAAGAAGAAGAAGAAGAAGAAGAAGAAGAAGAAGATGAAGAAAAAAAGAGGAGAAGAACAAAACCACACTCAAATAAAAGTGCATGCATCATAATTCATCCCAATGGAAATACGAAAAGTTGGTTAGATTAGAACCAAACTGGCCAGAGTTTTGAGGTCTCATTTATCTGATCTTTAGCTGCATCCATGAAGTACAGAAAAGGGACCATGGTCTTAGTATCAGACACTTTTAGAACTATAAATTTTATGGACACGGCAACAAAATTTCACAACATTTTTCACAATTCACTTGTTTTAATTATGGCAAGTCTCAATTTAATATTTTACTATTTATTTTGACGACTAATATCTTGACTGTTGTGACAATTTATTGTATTCTTAACATTACTCGTTAAGAACACACCATGGCCCTTTGATGAGGCCATTGCTGTGGAACAAAAAACTTTGGGCTGGTCTGGCTTACACACCAAGAGGGTGCCCTATCCTCACCCAACAAATTAAGGCACTCTCATGCAACATGCTGCCAGGCTGCCAACCAGGTCCAAGCTTCACTGGCCACCAAGGACAGGTCTTCTTCATCTTGGCTCCCCCACAAGCAATTAATATATGCTGCTTATCAACAGATTTCTAGCCTCTGATTGGCCAAATTCAAGGCTAGGTACAATGTTCTTTTGGCCAATTTTCAAGCCGAATTGAATTGTGTGGTCTGCAAGGCCTCCTCGTATGTATGTATGTATGTTCATACTACTGTTCCAGTTATTCAACAAAAAGAAAATAAAAATCTAAGCTGTGCTGCTCCCAATGACTCATGCAATCAATCTCTATTAATGTTTTCTTGACCATGAGCATCAAATTCTTCCAATAACAAAGATGGTCCACACGGCATTGAGCTTTTTATTATGGCCCATCTTGGCTTCATCCACTCAAAACCTAAAATACTGTGTTTCACTTTCATTATTTAATCTATTAAGCAATAAGCACTAAAAAAATAAAAAGAGGAAATAGCCAGCCCTTTTTTTTTTTTTTTTTTTGATGACATAGGAGTTTTGTCTGCTTGGCAACCATTTTTTCTTTTTACTTTTTTTAACTTTAAATTATTTATTTATGTACAGCACAGTTTTTAATTCTCACTTTTATTAAGTACAATTATACTTTAATCAACTTTTTAACAAAAAGCTACATCCAAATCCAAACACATTCTCTTTTGGTCCCAGTTAAAACTTTCTCAAGTCTTAATCCCAAAAAGAGTTCAAATTCTAGTGGGCTGTACGCCTATACCTATGACCTAAATCTTTCCCCCAGTTCCTTGGAGGAAAAGATTTATTTATATAAAAATAAATAAAAATAAAAACAACCATATAAAGTCTTCTGCAAGAAGCATGGTTACCAACATTGCAAAAGATGTGGTCCGAGACTTTTTTTTTTTTGGCTGTGATCTACTACACTAAAACATTACATCTTATTACAGCAAACCATTCGTTTGGCAAGGTCAAAAGAGGCCAATTTTTTTTATCTTTTTAAGCTTATTTTGACAAGCACCAGTGCACCACACCCAAAACAAGAGTTTCTTCTTTTCTATTCTACTTTCGGCAAATACACAATCTTTAAATGCATTATTAGAGGATTAGCATCGGAGTTGCTATTTTGGAACCAAAACTTTAAAAAACAAGCTCCATCCGGGGATGGGTTTCAATAAGTTTTTTACAACTTGTAAACAGTTGGTTCTCAAATATAGAATCAAGTATTCACTTAGATGTAAACACAAATAATATATCATATTCATCTCTCACTCTCACTTTTTCTCTCTTTTCTTCTTCTTTTCTGCACTTCTCCCTTATCTCTTCTACTCACTCTCCGAATCTCTCTTCTCTTTGCACCTTTGGTTTTATTTTAGGTCGGGCGTTTGGGTGGTGTTGGGATGGCGATCATGGGTATCTTCGGAGATCGGCGAAGCAGCAACTGTTTGTAGTTGTTCTGGTTTGGGTATCGACATCTTCTCTCAGTACCTGATGCTCTTCGTAGTTGTTCCGGTATGGGTATGTATTGTTTTGACCGATTTGGGTTTGCAATGGTATGGGTATACTCTTCGTGGGTATGCTCTTTATGGGTTGTTCCGGTATGGGTATGCTCTTCGTGGGTTTGCAATGGGTCACAGTGGTAGTGGACTAGTGGTGGTAGTTTGACCGATTTGGGTTTGGGTTGGGCTGATCCGGAGTGGGTTTCGGTAATGGTTGTTTGGGTGGGTTTTGGTGTTGGTTGGTTTTGTGGTGGCTAGGTTAGGAGTGGTGACTGGGTCTAGGTGGTTAAGATTTTTTTGTTGATGTTGGTGGTGGTGGTGGTGGTGGTGGTGGTGGTGGTGTGCTATGGGGATTTGGATTTGCTTCGTTGGTGGCTATATGCAAGGATAGTAAATTAATTGTAAGGGAAAATTGGGATTGATTGTAGCTGGGTTCGAGGACAGCTATGCCTCCAGAATAGGGAAAGGATAAAGAAATAGAGAATTGAATCAGTGATAACTTGCTTGAGTTGTTATTGATCATCATCCTTACCTTAATACAAGAGTGCTGCCTTGTTTTACTTCGTGACTACCTCTTCCCTGCACTGGCTAACCAAACCACCCCCCCCCCCCCCCCCCCCCCCCCCCCCAAAGCCTAACTAACAGCAGTTATAATTAACCATAACAGCAGTTACAATTAACCATAGTTAAGCCCCTAACTAACTAGTATAGTAAAGCTACTAATACAACCAATGGCCTTCGTCTAAACAGCAACCCACCCAATACAGCAGTGAAAACAACGGCACAGTAAAAGCCAATGCAGCAGTAAAAGTAAATCCTAACAATTTCCCCTCCCTTAGAGCACCTTGCCCACAAGATGAGGAAATTTAGCATGCAAATCATAAAGGATTTCCTAAGTAGCATCTTCCTTGCACTCCCCCTGCCACTGCACTAGAACCTGAGTCATAGTTCTGCTCCTCAACTAAATAGATTTCCTGTCCAAGATCAACACAGGTTCTGGTGTAACCACCAAGTCTGCATTCACAGCAGGCAATGTAGCCCTAGGCACCACTTTGTCACCAAACTTAGCTTTGAGACTGGAAACATGGAACATAAGGTGAATGAGGGAACCAGGAGGTAAGTCTAATTTATAAGACACTTCCCCAATCTTTTGGATGACCTGAAATGGCCCATTGTATCTTGGAGCCAACTTCCCAAACTTCTTATGGCGCGCTGAGGATTGTTTATATGGCTGCAACTTTAGATGGCAAAATTTGCCAAACAGTGCAAATTTGGAAATTTTTAAGGTGCGTGGCATGCGTCCAAACTTATTTAGTTAGTTAGACTCTTTTTGGAAATCGAGTTTATCAAACTCGACTTTGGTGGAAAACGAACGCAATAGTGGCCTTTTTTTAGGGCCTATAGTGGCGTTTATAAAAAACGCCACTATAGGGTACCTATAGTGGCGTTTTTAACAAACGCCACTAAAAAAAACGCCACTATAGGGTTCGTATTTTCAGCACAAAATCGAGTTTGATAAACTCGATTTTCAAAAAGAGTCTACCTAACTAAATAAGTTTGGACGCGTGCTATCCGCCTGAAAAATTTCCAAATTTGCACTGTTTGGCAAATTTTGCCACTTTAGATACACCTAATCTCCTACTGCAAAAGATCTCTCCACCCTCTTCTTATTAGCAAACCACCTCATCCTCTCTTGAGCATCACACAAATTCTGCTTAAGCAGAGACAGTAGCTGATGTCTGTCCTTAAGCAACAAGTCCACTGCCCCAACCCTTGTAGTACCAGCTACATAATCAAGAACCCGAGGAGGAGGGTAGCCATACAAAGCCTCAAAGGGTGTCATCTTAGCAAAGATATGGAAATTGGTATTAGACCAAAACTTTGCCAACGGTAACCACTCAACCCAAGTAGTAGGCTTTTCAGCTGCAAAAGCCCTTAGGTAGTGTTCCAAGCTCCAATTAGCCACCTCAGTTTGGCCATCAGTCTAAGGGTGGTAAGAAGAAGACATGGTCAAAGTGACCCCCTGTAATCTCATCAATTCCCTCCAAAAATGAGAAGTGAATACTGAATCCTTATCACTAACAATGGTGGAAGGCATACCATGCAATTTAAACACAAACTGTAGATAAACCTTAGCAACCTTAGCAACAGTGTAAGGATGAGCAAGAGCCATAAAATGAGTGTACTTGGTGAGCCTATCCACTACCACTAACACCACTGATTGCATGTGGGATGATAGGTCAAAAAAGTATTGACTCCTTGTGATAAATTAACCAATTAATTAGTAAAGTGAATTAATTAAGTTAATTAACATGCAATATGCGTGGTAGCACAAATAAATCACCAATTAACTAAATGCAGCAGAAATTAAATTTAACACGGGTGATTTATATGAATGGAGACAACCACCGAGGCAAAACCCTACCGGGTGATTTTAAAGTCACCACTCCCGAGAATCCACTATTATCAAAACAAGCGGTTATAAGTAAAGGAATCTCAGTACCTTATACCAACCTACAGTTAAACCCTTACCCCAATACCCAATTGGACTTGTTCTGTAGTGACAATCTCTCATTTTCAATGCATAGCTCCTAGTACGTGACTAGCCAATCTGATGCGCGGATCCTAGTACGCGACTTACTCTTTTGCACGAATCCCAGTATATGACTAACTCCACAGCAACCCTTTGATTGTTATAGTTGATTTGCAGCAACTTCATATAGAAACACCAATAAGATCTTTAATGTTTATGCAAGAGACTTTGCTTGGTTACAGAACCCAAAGGCGTACAAGAAATGCAGCAAGAACTCTTTCTTCTGTAGGAGGAAGCTAGGGTTTTAAAAATAAAACCTTATGAAGCTCTCTAGGGTTAGGTTTTTCTTTTTCCACCTCCTTTAAATAGGAGCTTAATGGGCTCTCCTATTCCAAATAGGTTTACACAAACCTTAGGCTTTCCTAGTCCTATGAGGATTATACAAACCTATAAACAAATAGCCTTTTAGAATAAAAACGTTGCTGGCTATAGTCTGAATCCCATAAGCTCAATAGATTGAGACATCTGTCGAGCTTTAATGAATCTTGACAGATCGAGCTTCTGTCGATGAGGTATCGAGACCTGCAAATTGCACTTTTCTTGAGCAGTTCTTGAGTAATCTTCATGTCTTCAATTTAACCACTTGTAATGATTATCTTGAGCCTAATTAGATTTACTTAAATATAAGTAAAGTGCATTTTGTCAATGGTCATCCAAGGTACACAAGTACCAATATACACAAACACACACTGTTTTTTTATTTTTCAATTTTTTAAATTATTTTATATGAAAAACAAAATAAAACAAAACTGAAAACTAACCAAACAAAAACATGTTAAACAAAACAATGCATAAAACTAGATGCAAATGCAAGAAAGCATGATTTCAAAAACAAATAAGAGATCAAGCAAGAGAGTCCTACTTTAGATAGAAAGAATTAAAACAGAGTACAAACAGAAAAACAATTAAGTCTTAAGATCCTTTATTATCCACACAGCACAAGTCTTTGGCCGTGAAGATGAAAATGCACGTGTCCTAGTACGATTACTAAAGGATATAGAGGAATTAGAATTCCCCTGAAATTGAGTTAAAAAGCTCAAAACTTTTAATACCTCACCAATAATAGGTACATTTAGACAAAGGATGAGACATATTGGACACTCGCTTATGAGGAAACAACTTGAAACAATTAGGACGAGTGTGACCAGAAACACCACAATGGTGACAAACATGAGTAGTTTTCGAACTACTATGCTTTCTAGAAAGAGGTCTAACCTTAAAGGTTGACAAAGACCTTAATTTAGGACAATTTGGCCCAATATGACCAACAATATGACAATGATGACAAGTGGGGATAAATTCAGAATTTTTATTATTCTTAGGAGGAGTTTTAGACATAAGTTTCAGCGTTAACATCAGAATTTTTACCTTTGTCTATCCTAGCAATATTAGCTTTCAACTCTTCATTATTCCTTTTAAATAAAGGAATATAAAAATCTTTTTCTTTTGAGTTAGGCTCAACAAAAAGTTTGGCACTAGTTAATTTTTCAACTTCAGTTTTATATTCAACTAGTTGCTCTTCCAAACTCTTAATTTTGTCCACCTGAGATGAAATTTGATTTTTAAAATTCTCATTCAAATTATTGGCTTTATCCAATTTTGCAATCAAATTATCTTTTTCAAGTTTGACCCTTTTAAATTTAGCTTTTAATTTTGTAGAACATTCAAGAGATTTCATACAAAATTAAACCAATTAATTAGTCAAGTGAATTAATTAAGTTAATTAATATGCAATATGCGTGGTAGTACAAATAAATCACCAATTAACTAAATGTATTGGAAATTAAATTTGACACGGGTGATTTGTTTACGAATGGGGAAAACCACCAAGGCAAAACCCCACTGGGTGGTTTTAAGGTCACCACACTTGAGAATTCACTATTATCAAAACAAGCGGTTACAAGTAAAGGAATCCCAGTACCTTATACCAATCTACAATTGAACCCTTATCCCAATACCCAATTGGACTTGTTCTATAGTGACAATATCTCCTTTTCAATGCACGGCTCCTAGTACGTGACTAACCAATCTGATGCGCAGATCCCAGTACGCGGCTTATTCCTTTGCACAAATCCCAGTACGTAACTAATTCCACAGCAACCCTTTGATTGTTGTAGTTGATTTGCAGCAGCTTCACATAGAAACACCAATAAGATCTTCAATGTTGGTGCAAGAGATTTTACTTGGTTACAGAACCCAAAGGCGTACAAGAAATGCAGCAAGAACTCTTTCTTCTGTAGGAAGAAGCTAGGGTATCAAAAAGAAAACCTTATGAAGCTCTCTAAGGTTAGGTTTTTCTTTTTCCACCTTCTTTAAATAGGAGCTTAATGGGCTCTCCTATTTCAAATAGGTTTACACAAATCTTGGGTTTTCCTAGTCCTATGAGGATTATACAAACCCATAAACAAATGGCATTTTAGAATAAAAACGTTGTTGGCTATAGTTTGAATCTCGTAAGCTCGATAGATCGAGACATCTGTCGAGCCTTAATGAATCTCGATAGATCGAGCTTTTGTTAAGGAGGTATCGAGACCTACAGATTGCACTTTTCTTAGGCAGTTCTTGAGTACTCTTCATGACTTTAATTTAACCATTTGTAATAATCATCTTGAACCTACTTAGATTTACCCAAATACAAGTAAAGTGCGTTTTGTCAAATGATATGCCAATTACATGAAAATATGTCCCTAACATGGGACTTAGGTAGCCCTTCCACCAAGTCCATGCTCACATCTAACCATGGTTTTTCTAGAATGGGCAAGGGTTGTAGCAACCCAGCAGGGAAGCAAGTCTCATGTTTAAGTTTTTGATAAACATTGTTAGGGGCCATTTTTCGGTTGCCCAGCCACGTGTGGTCTGTTGTAGGGATGACCTTACTAGGCCCGGGTTCTTTTTGGAGAGTTGCGTCTGGAACTCAACATTGGGCCACATGGTCCAACGGCTACCGGCGTACTTTTAAGCCTACAATGTCATTAAAGCCAAAGTCTATGAATCACGATAATGGTCGAATAAAGATAATGGTTGAGAAAATATGTTTAATATGATAGTTTTGGTTAGTAGTTGTAATGACAATTGAAATAAAGTAGTATTTATTTAGAGGTAAAGTAATCATGTACTCAAGGATGTAAACTTAAAGGTTAGGAAGCAAAGTCCCTTATCTTTGTATAGTTTGTAGCCCAGCTGTGCAGCATCAGTGAGCTAATAGGATTCCAGTAGAATGCCAGCGGTAGAGGCTAGTTAAGTTTGCTCCTCTTATCATACATTTAAATGAGTTTAAGCCTTAGTCAATAGTTGTAATAGTAGTTGGAATAGTAGTTGGAATAAAGTAATATGTATTTAAATGTGAAGCAATCATATATTCAATAATGTAAATTTAAAGATAAGGAAGTAAAGTCACTTATCTTTGTATGGTTTGTATCCCCAGTTGTACAGCTTCTGTGAGCTGATAATGTCCCAGCAGAGTGACCACAGCGGTAGAGAGACAGTTTGCTATGATAATTTCAAAATTGAAAGGGGAAATATGGGTGCAACTGGAGGGAGAGAGAGTATGCCCAGCTGTGTGTAGGGACTGATTAAGCTTGCCCTCTTATCATGTACTTAAATGAGTTTCCCTTTTGACAAAGCTTTTTTAGTTGTTGTGAAGTTATGAATAGTGTTGCCTTCAGTGAGAAGGGCTTTTGCATGGAGTATTTGTGCCTTCTAAGAGAAGGGTTTTATGTAAGAAGTAGTTGTGCCTTCTAAACGAAGGGCTTTGACATGAGATCTTGGTTCCTTCTAGGAGAAGGGCTTTAGTAATAAAAGTTCATGCCTTCCATGAGAAATGCTTTTAGTATGAATGTTTGACATCTCTTGAGAAGTGTGGAGATGGTAAAGATATAGATTTGTTTATGAGCAGCAAAATAGTAAAATTTCATAGTGAGAGAGTATGAGAGTGGAGTTTAGAAGAGTTGTGGTGTGTTATATGTAATGGTGTAGTAAGTGTGTATGAGATTGCATAAGAGAAGTGAATAATGAGATGTTTAGAGATATAGGCAGCAAGATTATGTATTTTCAGAATATGGAGAGTGAGATGATGAGTATGTGAGAGTAATAGTATTGTAGTGTGTTTAGCAAAGCTATTGAGATTTACTGCTGGAGGATGTATGAGGGCTTATGAAGGGCATTTGTGAGCTAAGTGCTGAAGAGTTTAGTTCCTCATTTGGAAACAAAAAACTCAGAAGTTCAGCACTTCATTAAGAGCTTCAGAAGATGATTAGAGGGAGAGAGAAGTTTTATGAGAGAGTTCTCCATTGGTGTCCTCTTTGAGGTGTTCATGAAGGGTCCCCTTAGAGCTGAGTTTAAAGGGGTATTTTAGCAAAGAATATCAGCTAAAATATGTCCCAAATAGCAATGAATATTCAGAGAATCCATCTTAAGATTCGGCCAAAAATGGTATGTTTAGCTTTAAGGTTTACTTGCTATTTCAGGTAAGAGCTGCTGGGGAAAAAGTAGTAGAAAAGGAAAGTATTTTAGCAAGAGAAAGGTAGTTTCAATAGTTGGTTTTGGTTTTAGCCAAATGAGGAAAAATCAGTAATGCTCAGTCTGCTGGGTCAGCTGTCACAGCTATTCTGAAAAGGCTGTCCCAACTGTCAGGAAAAGCTATCCCAGCTATCAGGAAAAGTTATCCCAGCTATCAGGAAAAGTGTGACAGCTATCATGAAAAAGCCGTTTGCTTTGGGCAGAACCAATGAGGTCAGATGGGTCATTTCAGACTGTTGGAGAGGTAATTCAGTAGTTACTTTATGGATTTGGCTGAAAAATGGTGAGATATCTTTGGAGGGTATCTTGCTATTTTAGGCATAACAGCTGGCTGCTGGGATTTCAACATTAAATGGCTGATGATGTTGCTCCCAGCCAGGTGTCAAGTACTGAATGCACTGCTGGGGTTCAGCTGGAAATGCTTCCTTTGATGGGTGTTTATGTTTTTGGTGCAAGATTCCATTACAATACATTTCTAGCAAGTAATAGAAAGATTGGGTGGTAGTCAAAAAAGTTTTAAAAATTTAGTCAAGGTCTCATTGTGTTGTGACATAAGCTTGGTGAGCAAGAAGAGTATTTAATGCTCTGCTCTAGCAGCTAGTAGAGAAATATATGGTCAAATTGTGGCAGATAGCAGCTGGGTATGAGAGATATCATGAATATTTTGTATAGAGAGAGATAAAAGATAGCCAATCAGATTAGACCATGTGTTTGAGTTAGATTTTAGCTGAAAGTAGTAATAAGATTTATGTAGAACAATATAATGAAGTTTCTGAATATGTATAGCAACAACTGGGGATTGAATGAACAGTTATCCGCCCAGCAGTTAGATGGCTGGGGATATTGAGCATTTGTCAAATGATGAATATTAAGAATTAGGAAAAGAGCAATGGGGAATTTTATCATTTTAAGTGCTACGTGATAAGAGGTGCTTACCATATGTTACCTGCTACACACGGACTCGTCAGAGTTTAGGGAGTTGAAGAAAACACGCCAAGCAACATGTTTCTTTTATCAACTTTAAACTGTTGGAGCTTTACTGAACATACCTCTTAGCCCTCCAAAGTTTCCCTAAAGTGACTTTTGAGCTTGGATCATAAGCCGAAGGTGAGATGACGTACCTTGGGTTTTGTTGTCATTTTGTGTAAATATGGGCTTTTGTTAAAAAAGCCGCTTGCCATGAGTGTAAGAGAGGTAATATGGGCCATGAGCTTTGATTCATTGCTTAAGCCCAATCCATATGTTTATGTTGAGGATGTCGTGGGGTCATGATCCCAATTGATGAAGATGAAATGTGGACCATGAATCCGCCTCTTGAAGTAAGGATCTCGTGGGCCATGTGAGCCCAATCCATGTAGTTGAGTGAGATATGAGCTTACTTTGGGTTTTAAATAGATTTACCCAAAGAATTAATAATATTTTGACGTGGCATGGGTTGCCAATGAAGTAATGCCACGTGGGCCGAAAAAACGGTCCTCAACATTAGCCCCCCGAGTGCATGGGCTTGTACTGCAAAGGCATGCACGAGTGATGGGTTCGCTTGAAGACCTTTTCAGATGAGGTAGTCTGAGATTGTTGACTGCTGGAGATGATACTGTTGGGTTGAAGGCAGCAAGGTAACACTACAGTTGGTCATGATTGCAGTTGGGTGTTGTGCTGCTGGATTGAAGGCAGCAACGTAATGTTAAAGTTAGTCAGGATTGCAGCTGGGTGTTTTACTGCTGGATTAAAGGCAACAGCGTAATGTTGAAGTTAGTCAGGATTGCAGCTGGGCGTTGTGCTACTTTAATCATGATTAAGTTTGTTGAAGTCGATGCATTTGGAGCTGACTTTATTCTTGTAGATGTGACCGTGGTTGGTCCATTTAGAAATATTTTGAGCAGAACTTTTGATGATACGGCTGGGGAGGATACTGCTTTTGATCCAGTGGAGCTGAAGCATTGAAGTTGTTACTACTGAAAGTCTGAATACTGAATTTACGGCTGGGGTAGTCCAGAATGTATTTTGACATCATAGGAAATGAATATTTTACTGATACCACTGATTGTAGTCAGTTCTTGAAGAAATTTGATAGAGATGTTCAAGATAATATGAGCTTTCCATTGAGATTCCATCCTTGTTGGAAGAGTTGCTTTAGGAAGCATAGAGATTGAATAGTCACTTGTAGGACTAGCTACATGATTATGATTGTATTGATAAAGTCATAAGTGATGATCATGTTGCTGGATCTGATAGTATTGTTGGAGTAAGAAAATAGGCGCTGCTGGGCATGTGCAAATTCAATGTAGTAGAAAGTTCCATAGCTGGAGTAGTAGCTTTGATTTAATTGGTAGAGTGACTGGTCTTCATGTAGATCTATATGTAGTCCTCTCAAATAGATAGTGGGAGACCAAGCCCCCAAGTGTAAGATGATGTTTGCAAAGATCCCAGTGGTGTGATGCATAAGACCGCCATGATTCCAATAGTGTAGTGCATGGGATTACCATGGCTTTGAAAAGGGTGCGTGGGACTTCCACGGCTTTGAAGAGAGTGTGTGGGATTGCCACAGCTTAATATAATAGTACTCTAATGGATAGAGCCCCATTTGTTGCTTATAGTTTTGTGAGAGTGCCAAATTGATAAGTAATATGTTCTTGAAAGAAGTTGGCCACCATTGGACCAATAGACTTGTATAGTGGAAATGCCTCCATTGATGATAAATATCCAATTGCAGCCCCCAGAGATGGAACTTTTGGATTGATAAGACTAAGCCCCCAAGTATAGAAAGGCCTTGGATATGCATATGTTAGCAAGTGAGGAGTACCTTGAAAAATTTAGCAGTGAATTTGGCACTTTGCTACTTGAAATAGTATAGGTACTTGTGGTAATGATCTTGTGTGATGATTGCTTGATTGAACATGCTAAATGAGTAAGTCTGTCTGCTGGGGGCAGCTATATAGACTGATGGATCTGCTGGAGTTCTGAATATGAGTAGTTAGAGTTTGTTCTATCTACCCAGGCAAGTTGCTAGGTGTCTGTCAGCTTACTGCTGGAGTAATCTTTTCTTGATTTGAATAAGTGATTCATCATTCTAGATGACTTTCTGATTTGTTGAATGTAATGACTATTAAGTAGATGATAATGATTGAAAATATTTGATCTTTCTATGAAAGAAATAGTATTGGCAGCTTCTAGGAAAGTATGACTAGCATGAGTCCCAGCGGTAAGATAGAAAATACCAGATTGATGGCAATGGTCTGGATCCAGCAATAGAATAGTATGGTGGCAGCTTTCACCTTGTGTTTGCGAAGTAAGTTCAGTTGAACCTCTTGTTGCCCTTAAGTAAGAATCAAGGGTGCCACTTGGAAATGTTGATGGATGATCCTTTGTTGGACTTAGATAGTTTGGAGACTACTTCATCTTTCCCAGCGGTAGGTGGATTCTTGTCAAGTTGTTGGCCATTGGCTTCTTGCATTTTTCACCATTTGCTGGGTCATGATTCAAAAGTAACAAGGACTATGAAGTGCTCATCTTGCTTCCCAGCGGTGCAAGGCTTTTACTGATGCAGTAACTTTTCAGACCTTTGCAGCAGCTGGGTAGATTGTGTAATGTGAAGATACAGCAGTAGGCAGCCTGGAATAATGCCATGAGATTGCTGGATGGACTCAAGTAAGACTTGGATTTGATTTTTGCTTGTGGAGGGCAACAAGAGTGATCCTTAATTCTTTATGAGAACATTTTTCAGCAAAGATTTTCCATGTAGCAATGGAAGTAGGTTGAATAGTAATGTAGCAAAATGTTGGCATGATCCGAGATGGATTAAGAAAGTTCTCTTGCAAAGTTCTTCACTTCTTGAATGTAGGCATCAAATGATAACCTGTATGTTAGTAAAATAGAGATAATTGCCATGAGATTTGCCATGGGCTTTGATAAGTAATTGCCATGGGCTTGAGCCATGGGCTTTTAATATGGGATTGAATTCCATTGATAAGATAGTTTTGCCATGGACTTGAATCATGGGCTTTTGAAATATATTGTTGCCAAAGTAGTAACTTTGGGCTTTTGAGCATAATATGATATTATTTGCCAAATAACATTTTGGGCTTTCATGAAATAATTATTCGTCAAAAAAGTAGTAGTTCGGGGTTGTTGATAAGATGTTACCAAAATAGTATTGGACTTTTATAAAGTATTGCCAAGTATTTGGGATAAAATATTGCCAAGGATAGTACTTGGGCTTTTGAGAAAATATTGCCAAGGGTAGTACTTGGGCTTTTGAGTATTTGTAAAATTTTGCCAAACTAGTATTTGGGTTTTTGATAAAATATTGCCAAGAATAGTACTTGGGCTTTTGAGAAAATATTGACAAGGGTAGCACTTGGGCTTTTGTAAAAATAGGTGCCAAAATAGCATTTGGGCTTTATAAAATAGGTGTCAAATTAGTATTTGGGCTTTGTGAAATAGGTGCCAAAACAACATTTGGGCTTTGTAAAAAATAGTTGCCAAAATAGTATCAAGCTTTTGTAAATAGGTGCCAAATTAGTATTTGGGCTTTATGAGTAGGTGCCAAAAATAATATTTGGGCTTTTGTAAATAGGTGCCAAATTAACATTTGGGCTTTATGAAATAGTGCCATATAAATATTTGGGCTTTGTAAAATACTGCCAAATGAATATTTGGGCTTTGTAGAATAGTGCCAAATGAATATTTAGGCTTGGTGAAATAGTGCCAAATGAATATTTAGGCTTCGTAAAATAGTGGTTTCGTAAAATGATTTGGAATTTTGTAAAATATTGCCGTGTAGCAACGGACTTAGTAATGGTGCCGCATCATAACGGGCTTTGTAAATGGTGCCGCATCATAGCGGGCTTTGTAAAAAATGATTTAAGATTTTGTAAAATATTGCCGTGTAGCAACGGGCTTAGTAGAAGTGCCGCATTGTAGCGGGCTTTAGAGAAGCCGCATCGTAGCGGGCTTTGTAAAGATGCCACATCGTTAGTGGGTTTTGAAGTTGCCATATCGTAGGGGGCTTTGAGTTTGCCACGTCGTAGTGGGCTTTGAAGTTGCCACGTCGTAGTGGACTTTGAATTTGCCACTTCGTAGTGGACTTTAAAGTTGCCACATCGTAGTGGACTTTGAATTTGCCACGTCGTAGTGGGCTTTGAAGTTGCCACATCGTAGTGGGCTTTAAATTTGCCACGTCATAGTGGACTTTGAAGTTGCCACGTCGTAGTGGACTTTGAATTTGCCACATCGTAGTGGACTTTGTAAGATGCCGCATCGTAGCGGGCTTTAGAGATGTAGGATCGTACCGGACTTTAGAGATGCCGGATCGCACCGGATTTTAGAGGTGCCGTGTAGCAACGGGCTTTAGAGATGCCGGATCGTACCGGGCTTTAGAGATGTTGGATCGTACCGAACTTTAGAGATGCTGGATCGTACCGAACTTTAGAGGTGCTGGATCATACCAGGCTTTAGAGGTGCCGTGTAGCAACGGGCTTAATAAATGGTATTGTCGGTCTTTTTGTGGAAATAGTGTAATCTTGTGACTCAATATTGTAATAGCCGTGTAGCAACGGACTTAGTAATGGTGCCGCATCATAACGGGCTTTGTAAATGGTGCCGCATCATAGCGGGCTTTGTAAAAAATGATTTAAGATTTTGTAAAATATTGCCGTGTAGCAACGGGCTTAGTAGAAGTGCCGCATTGTAGCGGGCTTTAGAGATGCCGCATCGTAGCGGGCTTTGTAAAGATGCCACATCGTTAGTGGGTTTTGAAGTTGCCATATCGTAGGGGGCTTTGAGTTTGCCACGTCGTAGTGGGCTTTGAAGTTGCCACGTCGTAGTGGACTTTTGAATTTGCCACGTCGTAGTGGACTTTGAATTTGCCACTTCGTAGTGGACTTTAAAGTTGCCACATCGTAGTGGGCTTTGAATTTGCCACGTCGTAGTGGGCTTTGAAGTTGCCACATCGTAGTGGGCTTTGAATTTGCCACGTCATAGTGGACTTTGAAGTTGCCACGTCGTAGTGGACTTTGAATTTGCCACATCGTAGTAGACTTTGTAAGATGCCGCATCGTAGCGGGCTTTAGAGATGTAGGATCGTACCGGACTTTAGAGATGCCGGATCGCACCGGATTTTAGAGGTGCCGTGTAGCAATGGGCTTTAGAGATGCCGGATCGTACCGGGCTTTAGAGATGTTGGATCATACCGAACTTTAGAGATGCTAGATCGTACCGAACTTTAGAGGTGCCGAATCATACCAGGCTTTAGAGGTGCCATGTAGCAACGGGCTTAATAAATGGTATTGTCGGTCTTTTTGTGGAAATAGTGTAATCTTGTGACTCAATATTGTAGCCATATGGTGAGTATTTTTGTGAAAACCCAAGTCGGATAATATGTGGGCTATAATGGGTAATATTTGTGAGAAGGCCCAAGGCAATTTATGGTCTTGTATAGAGGGAATATTTGTGGGAACTATTTGAGTATTTTGTATCTAGTGAGTGGGTAAATAGGGATTTGAGATGTAATAATTCATCTAGTTGAAGAAGTGTTTTCTGCTGGGAGTTTTTCTGATTGAACTGTTGGGGAAGAAAATAGATTGTTCAGCAAAATGAGGGCTTTCTGCTTGATGAGGCCTATTGCTGTAGAAGTGATGGATAACAATGTGTAAGAGCTTATTGTTGGTCGAACCCTTTGTTTTCGGGCTGCTGGATAATAATAGATCTGGCCAGCTGTATGAGGGTTTGCTGATAAAGCCCCCTGATATTAAACTGCTGGGTAATAGTGCAGCCAAGGAAGGGTAATCTGTTGCTAAGGCCCTTTGCTACTGGAGAGATGATCATGTCCAGCGATAAAAAGGGTTACTGTCAATTAGACCCTTTCTTATTGGACTGCCGGGTAATAATAGATCTTCCCAACTGTATCTCTCTTGCTGAAGAGATGAATATGCCCAGCGGTAAGAGGAGCTTCTACTATTGAGTCCATCTATAACTGGAATGATAGATAATACTGGAGACCCCCAGTGGTAAGAGAGATTTCTGCTGCTCAGACCTTCTATTACTGGAATAATAGATAATAACGGAGACCCCCAGTGGTAAGAGAGATTTCTGCTGCTGAGGCCCTCTATGGCTGAAATGACAGATAATAGAGAAGATCTCCAGCGGTAAGAGGGGTTTATGCCGTTGAGGCCCTCTGTCGCTGGAATGATAGATAATAATGGAGACCCCCAGCTGTAAAAGAGGTTTCTGCTGCTGAGGCCATCTGTGGCTGGGATGACAGATAAGAGTGAATATCCCCAGCAGTAAGAGGGTTTTCTGCTGCTGAGACCCTCTATGGCTGGGATGACGGATAATAGAGAAGATCTCCAACGGTAAGAGGGTTTTCTGCTGCTAAGACCCTTTGTTGCTGGAATGATGAATAAGAGTGCATATCCCCAGCGGTAAGAGGGTTTTCTGCTGCTGAGGCCCTCTGTTGCTGGGATGATGGATAATAGTGAATATCTCCAACAATAAGAGGGTTTTCTGCTGTTGAGGCCCTCTGTTGCTGGAATGATGAATAAGAATGCATATCCCTAGCAGTAAGAGGGTTTTCTACTGTTGAGGCCCTCTGTTGCTGGAATGATAAATAAGAATGCATATCCCCAGCAGTAAGAGGGTTTTCTGCTGTTGAGGCCCTCTGTGGCTGGGATGATGGATAATAGTGAATATCTCCAGCAGTAAGAGGGTTTTTTGTTGCTGAGACTCTCTGTTGCTGGAATGATGAATAAGAGTGCATATCCCCAGCGGTAAGAGGGTTTTCTGCTGCTGAGGCCCTCTGTGGCTGGGATGATGGATAATAGTAAACATCTCTAGCAGTAAGAGGGGTTTCTACCGTTGAGGCCCTCTACGGCTGGAATGATGAAAGAGCTTCTTTTGTGGGGTCAATAAGAAGCATGTTGCAAGCCTTGGTGCAGCTCAAATAATAAAGAGATACATGGAATAGCATTTCCGTGAGTAAATATGAGATAATATTGTTGTGACTCAGTGCCGCAAGCTGCTGGATCAAGTGATTTTGAGTATTGGGAGTCAAGTTCTCCTTTATGACATGTGATTCTAGACTTTGGGGGCATGATACGACAATACATGCAACTCCCCAGCGGAGTCGCCAAATGTTCTGGGCCATTTTTTGATTGCCTAGCCACGTGTGGTCCGTTGTAGGGATGACCTTACTAGACCCGGGTTCTTTTTGGGGAGTTGCGTCCGGAACTCAACATTGGGCCACGTGGTCCAACGGCTACCGGCATACTTTTAAGCTTACAATGCCATTAAAGCCAAAGTCTAAGAATCACAATAATGGTCGAATAAAGATAATGGTTGAGTAAATATGTTTGATATGATAGTTTTGATTAGTAGTTGTAATGACAATTGAAATAAAGTAGTATTTATTTAGAGGTAAAGTAATCATGTACTCAAGGATGTAAACTTAAAGGTTAGGAAGAAAAGTCCCTTATCTTTGTATAGATTGTAGCCTAGCTGTGCAGCATCAGTGAGCTACTAGGATTCCAGCAGAATGCCAGCGGTAGAGGCTAGTTAAGTTTGCTCCTCTTATCATGCATTTAAATGAGTTTAAGCCTTAGTCAATAGTTGTAATAGTAGTTGGAATAAAGCAATATGTATTTAAATGTGAAGCAATCATATATTCAATAATGTAAATTTAAAGATAAGGAAGCAAAGTCACTTATCTTTGTATGGTTCGTATCCCCAGCTGTACAGCTTCTGTGAGCTGATAATGTCCCAGCAGAGTGACCACAGCGACAGAGAGACAATTTGCCATGATAACTTCAAGATTGAGAGGGGGAAAATTGGTGCAACTAGAGGGAGAGAGAGTATGCCCAGCTATGTGTAGGGGCTGATTAAGCTTGCCCTCTTATCATGCACTTAAATGAGTTTCCCCTTTGACAATGCTCTTTTAGTTATTGTGAAGTTATGAATAGTGTTGTCTTCAATGAGAAGGGCTTTTGCATGGAGTATTTGTGCCTTCTAAGAGAAGGGTTTTATGTAAGAAGTAGTTGTGCCTTCTAAGAGAAGGGCTTTGATATGAGATCTTGGTGCCTTCGAGGAGAAGGGCTTTAGTAATAGAAGTTCATGCCTTCCATGAGAAGGGCTTTTAGTATGAATGGTTGACATCTCTTTAGAAGTGTGGAGATAGTAAAGACATAGATGTGTTTATGAGCAAAAAAATAGTAGAATTTCATAGTGAGAGAGTATGAGAGTGGAGCTTAGAAGAGTTGTGGTGTGTTATATGTAATGGTGTAGTAAGTGTGTACGAGATTGTGTAAGAGAAGTGAATAATGAGATGTTTAGAGATATAGGCAGCAAGATATATGTATTTTCAGAATATGGAGAGTGAGATAATGAGTATGTGAGAGTAATAGTATTGTAGTGTGTTTAGCAAAGCTGCAGAGATTTACTGTTGGGATTTTCTGCTAGAGGATGTATGAGGGCTTATGAAGGGCATTTGTGAGCTAAGGGCTGAAGAGTTTAGTTCCTCATTTGGAAGCTAAAAACTCAGAAGTTCAGCACTTCATTAAGAGCTTCAGAAGATGATTAGAGGGAGAGAGAAGTTTTATGAGAAAGTTCTCCATTGGTGTCCTCTTTGAGGTGTTCATGAAGGGTCCCCTTAGAGCTGAGTTTAAAGGGGTATTTTAGCAAAAAATATCAACCAAAATATGTCCCAAATAGCAATGAATATTCAGAGAATCCATCTTAAGATTTGGCCAAAAATGGTATGTTTAGCTTTAAGGTTTACTTGCTGTTTCAGGTAAGAGCTGCTGGGGAAAAAGTAGCAGAAAAGGAAAGTATTTTAGCAAGAGAAAGATAGTTTCAATAGTTGGTTTTGGTTTTAGCCAAATGAGGAAAAATCAGTAATGCTCAGTCTGCTGGGTCAGCTGTCATAGCTGTTCTGAAAAGGCTATCCCAGTTGTCAAGAAAAGCTATCCCAGCTGTCAGAAAAAGTGTGACAGCTATCATGAAAAAGCTGTTTTCTTTGGGCAGAACCAATGAGGTCAGATGGGTCATTTTAGACTGCTGGAGAGGTCATTCAGCAGTTACTTTATGGATTTGGCTGAAAAATAGTGAAATCTCTTTGGAGGGTATCTTTCTATTTTGGGTATAACAGCTGGCTGCTGGGATTTCAACATTAAATGGTTGATGATGTTGCTCCCAGCCAAGTGTCAAGTGCTGAATGCACTGCTGGGGTTCAGCTGGAAATGCTTCCTTTGATGGGTGTTTGTGTTTTTGGTGCAAGGTTTCATTACAACACATTTCTAGCAAGTAATAGAAAGATTGGCTGGTAGTCAAAGAAGTGTTAGAGATTTAGTCAAGGTCTCATTGTGTTGTGACATAAGCTTGGTAAGCAAGAAGAGTATTTAATGCTCTGCTCTGAAATATATGGTCAGATTGTGGCAGATAGCAGCTGGGTATGAGAGATATCATGAATATTTTGTATAGAAAGGGATAAAAGATAGCCAATCAGATTAGGCCATGTGTTTGAGTTATGTTTTAGCTGAAAGTAGTAATAAGATTTATGTAGAATAATATAATGAAGTTTCTGAATATGTATAGCAACAACTGGGGATTGAATGAACAGTTATCCGCCCAGCAGTTAGATGGCTGGGGATATTGAGCATTTGTCACATGATGAATATTAAGAATTAGGAAAAGAGCAATGGGGAATTTTATCATTCTAAGTGCTACGTGATAAGAGATGCTTACCATGTGTTACCCGCTACACACGGACTCGTCAGAGTTTAGGGAGTTGAAGAAAACACGCCAAGCAACATGTTTCTTTTATCAACTTTAAACTGCTGGAGCTTTACTGAACATTCATCTTGGCTCTCCAAACCACAACTCCCAAAGTTTCCCCAAAGTGACTTATGAGCTTGGACCATAAGCTGAATGTGAGATGACGTACCTCGAGTTTTGTTGTCATTTTGTGTAAATATGGGCTCTTGTTGAAGAAGCCGCTTGCCATGAGTGTAAGAGAGGTAATATGGGCCATGAGCTTTGACTCATTGCTTAAGCCCAATCCATATGTTGATGTTGAGGATGTCGTGGGGTCATGATCCCAATTGATGAAGATGAAATGTGGACCATGAATCCGCCTCTTGAAGTAAGGATCTCATGGGCCATGTGAGCCAAATCCATGTAATTGAGTGAGATATGAGCTTACTTTGAGTTTTAAATAGATTTACCGAAAGAATCAATAATATTTTGACGTGGCATGGGTTGCCAATGAAGTAATGCCACGTGGGCCGAAAAAACGGTCCTCAACAAACATCACATTCTTTCACATACTGCTTCAGGTCTTGCCTCAGTCCAGACCAGTAAAAGTCCCTCTAAAGCCTTTGCAAGGTCTTAAGATAGCTAGAATGGCCCTCTAAAGGACTGTCATGCACCTGTTGTAGAACCACAGACTTCAAATCCCCACTAGACTCACCCAAATACAACCTGCCCTTATAAAATAACAACCCATTACAAAAAGTAAACCCAAGAGGAGCATCAAAACCTGACTGAATGGCCTGCAAAATAGTCTAAATCTTAGGATCAGATGTATAGCTCATCTTGAGATCAGACAACCAAGATGGAGTAGGAAATGATATAATGCACAAGGTACCCTCAAAAGCAGGTGAGACATCTGAAATAGCTGACACACTTGAAAGAGAAATGGGTAAATCAGATTGTGCAAAAGCAAAAGCTACAATTTCAGCACTTAGACTTCTTGAGAGAGCATCAGCCACCACATTTTGTTTACCTTGTTTGTACTCCACAATGAAAGCATAGCCAAGGAGCTTGGTAATCCACCTCTGCTGTGCTAGTGTGCCCACCCTCTGCTCCAAAAGGTATTTTAAACTTTGATGATTTGTCTTGAGAAAAAATGGTCTTCCAAGCAAGTAGGTTCTCCACTTCTCCACAGCCACTACCAAGGCTAGTAATTCTTTTTCATAGGTAGAGAGTGAGAGCTTATTACCCTTCAAAGCTTGACTATGAAAGGCAATAGGCCTTTGACCTTGCATCAAGACAGCCCCTAAACCCAAACCAGAAACATCACACTCCACAATGAAAGGCTTGGTGAAATCATGCAAAGCCAACACTGGAGGGCTTGAAACAGCCTCCTTAAGCAACTGAAAGGCACTGGTAGCTTCTGGGGTCCAAACAAAGGAATCATTCTTCAATAAAGCAATTAAAGGGGCAGCAATTTGCCCATAACCCTTCACAAACTTCCTATAGTATCCTGTGAGACTAAGGAAACCATTTAAAGATTTAACATCCCTAGGTACAGGCCATTGCTACATAACAGCAGTCTTTTTTGGATCAGTTCTCACACCCTCACCAGAAATAAGGTGGCCTAAGTACTCTACCTCCTCACAAGCAAACATACATTTAGATTTCTTAGCATATAGCTGGTGTTTGGCCAAGGTCTCCAAGACCATTCTGAGATGACCAAGATGATCAGACAAGGATTTACTATAAACCAATATGTTATAAAAAAATAAAAATAAAAATAAAATAAAAAAAACAAGAACAAACTTCCTCAAGAAAGGCCTGAAAATATCATTCATCAAGGATTGGAAAGTAGAGGGAGCATTAGTTAAGCCAAAAGGCATAACTAAGAATTCATAGTGGCCCTCATATGTTCTAAAAGCAGTTTTAGGGATGTCTTCCTCTTTCATTTAGATTTGGTGATAACCATACCTCAAATCCAATTTAGAAAACGCACAAGCCCCTCCTAACTCATCCAACAACTCATCAACGATAGGAATAGGATACTTGTCCTCAATAGATACTTGTCCTTAATAGTTTCTTGATTCAAAGCCCTATAGTCAATGCACATCCTCTAAGACCCATCAGCCTTCCTCACCAAAAGAACAGGTGAAGTAAATGGATTGCAACTATGCCTAATTGAACCGAAAGACAACAACTCTTGAACTATCTTTTCAATTTCATTTTTCTGATAAAAAGGGTACCTGTAGGGTCTTTGGCAGATGGCTTGTGCTCCTTCCTTAAGCTGAATTTTGTGTTCATGCCCTCTAATGGGAGGTAAACCAACAAGAGTAGCAAAGACTGACTCAAACTCAAATAGCAGATCAACAACCTGGATAGGAACTTGGGCAAACTGATCTGTAGAATATGAAGTGGTAGGACATGCAATCTGTAAGACCAATCCTCTCTTCACAGGTTCCTTCAAAAGCTAGCTGCCTTCTTGAATGTGAGCGCCTGCTCCATTCAAACCATGTAAAGCACAGACTCTTAACCATGAGAAAAACACATAGTCAGTAGGTTAAAGACCCATTGAATGACCCCAAGAGTACTCAACCACTGAGTCCCTAACACCAAATCATAACCCCCCATAGGCAACACATGTAATTGAACCAAAAATTAATGCCCTTGCAAACAAATAGAAATTGCCACACACAATCCTTAAGTCCTGAGCACATCACCATTAGCTACCTTCACTTCTAAGGTCTGAGAAGTATCCACAAGAATGTGTAATTGAGAAAACAATGAAATGTCAACAAAATTATGTGTGCTACCCGAGTCTATCAAAATTACCAAGGATTTATGCTTAATCTTCCCCATTACCCTTATGGTACTAGAAGTAGGAGTACCACTTAAAGCATAAAGGGTGATTCCAGCTTCTTCAACACTGCCCTCTTGATCATGCAAAGAACAATCAGTGACAGAACTCTCACTTCCTTCTTCCAATTCAGCAATTCTTACCCTTGAGCTAACATTAGGCACAAACTCCACACAGTCAAGAAGAAATAACACATCATTTTTGCACTTATGTCCAGGACCCCATTTCTCATCATAGTTATAACATAACCCCTTTTTCTTCCTTTCTTCCATTTGAGCAGGTGATATTCTTTTAATTGGTAATTTATTAGTCTTGTTATCTATCAAAGGAAGAACTTTGGGTGATCCTAGAATTGAGGGCTTACCTTGATCCACATGAAGCTTAGAAGTCCTCTTACAGCTCCAATTATATTCTTCTTGAATCTTGGATAATCCAAAGGCCTCATTTAATGACTGAGGATTGAGCATATGAACAGGGAGTCTTATCCCATCCTTCAAGCCACTAAGAAAACAACTCAACTTGTGTGCAGGAGATAAACCCTTGATCCTATTTGACAAGACTTCAAATTGAGCTTTATATATTTCCACTGTAGATGTCTGCCTCAACCTTGTCAACATTTCCATAGGATCATCATATGCAGTCGTGCCAAACCTCATTTGCATAGCTTGAACCAGAGACTCCCAGTCACAGAACACCCCTGTTTCCTCACTTTCTTGAAACCAGATCAGTGCTTCTCCTTCCATATGAAATAAAGCTAACATCAATTTCTCTCCAATGGGGGTATTATAGTACCTAATGTACTGATTAGCCTTATACATCCAGCTCGCTGGTTCTTCACCAGAAAATTTGGAAAATTCCAACTTCATGGAGTGAGACACAGGCAACAATGCAGAACTAGGGTTTTGATTTTCCCCAATTCTCTGAGATTGGAAAGATCCACCCTGATCTAAAGAACTTAATTTATGCAAGATTGTAGTCAATTGTTGACTCATTTCATTCAACGTTCTCGTATGGATTTCTTGTATGGTTCTCATCTCTTGTAACTCCTTCGTGTGATGATCAGTTGTATTGCGAAGTGAAGCAATAGCCTTGTTGGTTGCAGCAGAAGCACGAGTCTCTGCCATGGATGCTAAGGAAAGCCTGCTCTGATACCAATTGCAAGGATAGTAAACTAATTGTAAGGGAAAATTGGGATTGATTGTAACTGAGTTCGAGGACAGCTATGCCTCCAAAATAGGGAAAGGATAAAGAAATAGAGAATTGAGTTAAGTAGATTGAATCAGTGATAACTTGCTTGAGTTGTTATTGATCATCATCCTTACCTTTATACAAGAGTGCTGCCCTGTTTTACTTCATGACTACCTCTTCTCTGCAGTGGCTAACCAAACCCCCCAGCCTAACTAACAGCAATTACAATTAACCATAACAGCAGTTACAATTAACCATAGTTAAGCCCCTAACTAACTAGCATAGTAAAGCTACTAATACAACCAATGGCCTTAGTCTAAACAGCAACCCACCCAATACAGCAGTGAATACAACAACACAGTAAAAGCCAATACAACAGTAAAAGTAAATCCTAACACTATAGCTTTAGTTGTGGGTGTAGGTTCGGTGGTGGATGGTGGTTCAGTGGAGGCTGGTGGTTCAATGGTGGGAGTGGGTGGTTTGATGGTGTTTTTGGTTGCTGTGGACAGAGAGACACAGATGGGGAGGGCTTAGAGAGAAATAGTTTTTTTTTTTTTTTTTTAATTATATAATGTTGTGGTTTATATTATTTTAATAAGTTGTATTTAAAGATAGAAATTGAGATGTTAAGTGAATTGTAAAATGAGATAATAAAATAGATAACGTAAATTTTTAGGATATAAAATATAACTTTTTTAGCATCCTGGATGCTAGTGCTCAGCAAACAAGAACTTTGTAGCTCTAGATTCTAATAAACTTCTAGATAAACTTGTTTTCAAATCAAACCCTGAAGCTCATATTGAGACAAAAAAGAAACGTTGCTAGAACATTTTAAAGAGAACAAATAGATCATATCTTTGATCTATTCTCAACAAAGGTATATAATTACAGCATGAGTTATATAAACAGTGACTTCACCGCCACAAATTACAATTCAAGTTTCCAGCAAAAGATTATACCTCGCCCATATAAATATACAGTTCAAACTGCCAAAAAAACAAACTGTATTTAATCCAAAGACACTAATAGGTGAAGTCTATACAAAAAGTGGGCACAAAATTACCACAGTTAAAATACCCAAACCGGCCACATTCAGTCAATCACCTTGCCGCCACCCCAAGCTATATAACTGTCCTGCGATCCAAAATCCTACAATACCCATTTCCAGAAAATATTGTAATTAATTCCAAGCACAAAAAAGACAACAATCAAAGACGTTCAGAGGAAATATCAGAATTTGATTACTTTTGCATAATGCAAACAAAATGGTAGAGAAGACAACATACAAGCTGACTAAGTCGGAATTCTGTTGGTGTATCAAGTTCTATGTTTGCTGGATCACACGCAAGGTATTGGCACTCCTCTAGATCCTTCTTTAAATCCTCCGGTCCTAATTGAGCATAATCAGAAAGACGAAGTTTGCCATTCCCATTCTCATTTCCATCCCTATTGGGAGACTGGCTCTGAAAAATATCATCACATAGAGACAGCGCTTCCACAAGTTGTTGAGAATCCAAAAGATGTTGTGACTCACTCTCCCACCATTTTGGATCTTCCTCAAGATGAACATCATTGTTATCCATCACTTCACCAGTATGATTTTCTACCTTGGGCTGATCATCAAAATCAGGCATTTTGTATTCAGGTTCAACCTCTTTTTCTATACACTCATTTGCAGGATGCTTCAGTAGAAAAACAAAAAAAGGGTAATAAAATATCAGTATCACATAAGCACTTGTGTTAAAATGTAAAAGGTATATATTATCAGCAATTTACTTTTATCTTGGAATTTTCTGTTATCAATCCAAGCATGCCATGTCTCAGTTCTTCCAGACAAAAGGAGTCCAAAAGTACATCAGAAATGGTAGCCTCCGATTGGTAACTAAAACAATTGTGAAGCAAAGGCAGAAAATATGAAACAGTATGTTTTCATAACAAAAGATGAAAGTATGTTCATGCTGCCAGGAGAGAGAGAAAGCTCTACCTGAGCCAAGGGAACTTCACTAGTAACAGTAATATCTTGCCCAAGGTCATTCTTTGAACAACGCCTTTCAGTATGAGGAGGTGGGTCAGGAGTGACAGGACCGGCTTTTACAGTCACTGGATCAGTGGTTTCAGGGAAATCTTGATCAATCTTTTCAACCTGCTTGACTTGCTGTTGCTGCTGCTGGTAAAATATTTTAGAGATAACATATTCCCCATCCTGTTCCTCCTCTGCAGTTCCTAGGTGATATTGATGCATAACCCAGTTAGTTTTCTCAGCTTTGCCTCCTCTTTCCATGCTCATGTAGAGAACCATAATCTTCTTACACCCCCTTTGAACCCCATCAAAGATCACTGGTTTGGTCCTACCAGTTTTGTGCCAACGGACATCACCAAAATCATCACCATGTATCTTTCTACGCTTTCGAGTTCCTGTATTGTAAGCCTTGATTGCTCTATGAAAAAAGTGAGATACACTTCCATCCTGCTTGACACCTAAAATTATTTACATTTTAAAATTAAAATAATGATATACAATAAAGAAAGAAGAAAAACATGCAAAACTCTTCCTGCCAACCTGGTAGATTTTGAGGATGGGCATAACAGATTCCATCATCTTTTTCAACAGTTTGGATAAACTCGTCAATAAAAGGATGGGGTTTTAAATCCCCTTCTCCAACTTTTGCAAGTAAGTGCCAGATAATCTCATGATCAGATGGATCAAACTTCACACCTCTAGGTAATCCTGGCCACTCCTGAGCAACCTAAAAACAGACAGGATTCATATTATTCTGAATATTTACAAGTGGTACAGTTTATCTTACAAACAGAAAATTTCAGCAACTTAAAAAAATTCTTTTGACAATAAATGCTGGACAAGTTTATTTTCTTCTTTTTTTTTTTTTTTTTTTTTGGGTGCACTTCAATCCTACCCCTGAAATTTGGGCTGAGATCGTCAAGATCTCAAAATGCAGAACCATTTGCAATCCCAAGTCACAAAATGTACTATGTATGTTTCTTTTCAAAATGCAGAACCATTTGCAATCCCAATTCACAAAATGTACTATGTATGTTCTTAAGAAACTAGTCATGAGATGCAAAGAGATATGAGTCTATAATATTTCAAACAGGTTATGTAAAAATACAAAAACCTAATAAAATAAATTAACCATTTAAAACTACATTGAAAGGTGATCATGGTAATCCCATATGATGCTGATATCCTCAGTTGGGACAAATGTAGTCCAAGTTTTGTATGATAGATATCAAACTCATTAGAGTGGGAAAGTGGTTCAATCCCAATCTCAACCCATGAATGTACAACAACCAGCAAAGAGATACACCAACATATAGAATACAATCTATCAATTTTTCCTGCCTGCATTGGCACAGATTGAGTGGCTAATTACATCGCAGGTTTTCTAATTGGTGCATGGATATTTATTTCAGAGATGCAATACGCACATGCAAAAGTGGCAATTCAAATTCAGGTCAATTAATAAATGCATCAAATAGAATGAAATCAACATGAGGTCAATACTCTGCCAGTTCCGAAACAAGTGTTGAGAATATCCAAACCCTATCTCAGTAAAGTTCAGGTTGGGCCACTCAAGTTGCATTAAACCATTCTGACTATTCAAATTCAAAACAGCAAAATTTACCTAGTTCTATTCATCCATACAACAACCTGATATTTCTCATATGAAAGCAGGAAGAGGCCATGGGCACCATACAACTCAGTCAGACTTGTGGAAGAATAAAGGAAAAAATAACATATACTAACACAGTATAGGACCAATTTTGCAACTTCTATCAACTAGCTATAGGCAACATAGATGTTAACCCAAATATAGTAAGTTATGATCATAACACTATGGACTAAAAGCCCACTCAAACAATGTTCTGGTAGTATACATTATCATATATGCCATATAACATGCGGCATCATCTCTCTAATATGCCCAAAAAGTATGAAAAACTGAAAAAGCACCTGTTGTCGCTAATAGCGATTGATAAAAATTTGAAACCAATTACATGTTATCGGAGTACATGTGGGTTAAGGACATTAACAACCATGAAAAATACAAGCATTTTTCTTTTCTCATGCAAGTGCATTGTGTGAGCTCTAAATCAGCACAAGCGTGATAACTTGATAAAGCATGGAAGTACCATGCATTGAGATTGTGGGGGACTAAATGTTGATTCACATAATTACACTTCTGCACTTGTAGAGCTGTTGTAGCCCTATTGGTCACCACTCACCATTTTGTATGCCAAACAAGTAGTTAATTGCCTCAATGCAGTCACTAAAGAATATCTCAGTAAAAATTTTGACCAACATAAATTACAAATTTAGGGCATGGAATGCAAAATTTTCTTACCCGAAATCATCTTCATATCTATGGTAACTATAATGATGACATACAATGTTGACAAGTCATACAACATATGTTACAGAAGTTTTCAGGTTGATATTCTTTAATCACAAGTTATAAATTATTTTGCCTTGTTAACAGCAATTTGTAATTGTTAATGCTAGAATCTCAGTTGCAAGGAAACATTAGATGATTGCGCTAAAAATCTTAAAAGCAAATGTCAGGGGCGCCTATCTGAAATTTGTGATGGGATACTATAAAACTGATAATATGCAGTGAATTAGAAAAAAAAATGTATATGATCTTATTTAATTCCAAACGAAGGACAACAATTTTTCATCCTAAATGTTAAAGCATGGTAGAAAGATAAGGAAAAGTGAAGCATCAATGTTTCAAGACTAAGGACCTCAGCTTCATAGCAGTTCCCACATTCAAGCAGTTGCATAGAAGCAACTCCTCATCTCTATTAGTTATTGTGTCAAATTATCATCAATAGCAATCCAAGAAAAAGAAATTACAAGTGAAGTGTATGTCACATGTGACATTGGTTCTACACATCAGTAACCATTTTGATGGAAATAACCAATACCGAAAGAAAACTACAGTAGTTCCCCTATTGGGTATTAGTTTCGACTTTCAACTTCATTTTCATAAAAGCTCAGATATAATGTCCTAGTCCCCCATTTGATTGCTAAGCAGTACAAACCGAACTCATAAATAGTTATCAGCTGATTGTTCAATTTCCATAGTTTCATGTACAAAGAAAAATGTTAAAAACCAAATCAACAAAGGCAATTTCAAATTCATGTGTGACAACTACTAAATTCAGTCTTATCAAGAACCACCACATACTCGTATATAAAAATAAAAACCTGGGTACAATCTTTTGTTTGAAGTTCAGGTAGTTGTGGACCATTCTTATCACTCAAGATGCTGAATTATTTTCATAATGGGCCAGGAAAAGAAAGTATTCTGGGTCATTTTCTAAATGTATATTTATACATAATTAATCTTGTTTTGACTTTTGATTATGTGTAACTTTTCACCTACTAGACCTTAAGAAACTTCAGGATCATCATACAATACTTTTATCGCAAATACTTTCATAAAAGCTCAGATATAACGTCCTAGTCCCCCATTTGATTGCTAAGCAGTACAAACCTAACTCATAAATAGTTATCAGCTGATTGTTCAATTTCCATAGTTTCATGTACAAAGAAAAAATGTTAAAACCAAATCAACAAAGGCAATTTCAAATTCATGTGTGACAACTGCTAAATTCAGTCTTATCAAGAACCACCACATACTCATATATAAAAATAAAAACCTAGGTACAATCTTTTGTTTGAAGTTCAGGTAGTTGTGGACCATTCTTATCACTCGAGATGCTGAATTATTTTCATAATGGGCCAGGAAAAGAAAGTATTCTGAGTCATTTTCTAGATGTATATTTATATATAATTAATCTTGTTTTGACTTTTGATTATGTGTAACTTTTCACCTACTAGACCTTAAACTTTAGGATCATCAAACAATACCTTTATCGCAAATTCTACCACCAAAAAAAAAAAAAAAAAATCTAAAGCAGGTAATAAAAACTTTATGGTAGGTAATAAAAACTTTATGGTGCAAGTTTTCATACTAATCAGCCTTCATAACTAAAAATCAAACTAGTGTCTACCACCTGAATAATTTTATTTATTTGTTTTTTGCTTGGTAAGTGCAGGGGATTGAACCCCCGAGCAATAGGTCACTACAGAACCCAGGTACCAACTCACCTAGATGGGCGGTGGTACCTGAGTAAATAAATTAAACAAAATAAGAAACAAGGGGAATGTATGGAGGTACACATGCAAAGAATTGAGAATCAAATAGGAACTTATGACTCATGAGACACAGGAAGGTTCAAGAAGAGGGGGGGGGGGGGGGGGGAGGGAGGGAATTTCTTCAAGAAATATAGGAAAATTAAACAGAAACAATGTTAACAAGCCCTGGAAACAGCAGTAAGCAAAACATTCAAACAAATTTTTTATCCTCTTAACAAAATCATATTTAAGCTTAAGAAAAGTTAGAGACGGTACATCACTGTTGTCAATCATAAACTGGCAATTAGGGCAAGCTCTGCTGGGGTTGCTTTTCCATGTAACTCTATCAGGATGACATGTTGCAGATGCACTCTTTATTTTCGTAGCAATTCTGTTACTGTCCACCAACCATGATGGTCTGCATAAATTACACGAATTACTTATAATAAGAATCAAGGCATACTTTTAATAACACAGATAAATATTGTAATTACACAGGATTCTAAATTTTTTTTTTCTTTCTGATTTGAAGTTACACACGCACACAGTGCGTCTTGAACTCAACCTCACCCTCCAACTAGCACTTACAAGGGAAAGACCAGTTGAGCTAGAGCTCATTGAAACACAGGATTCTAAGTTGTTAGTACAACAAAGATTAAAAAAAAAAAAAAAAAGGTGCCAGTTGAGCTAGAGCTCATTGGCACTCAGGATTCTAAGTTGTTAGTACAACAAAGATAAATGTAAAGAAATAATTGATGGCGAAAACGAGAATCACGAGATCAAGAAATAAATATTAGGAATCTCAAACAGGTTATAAAAGACAAGCCCATTATATTATTAAATCTAAATTGAAATGTTTCAATTACCTAGTCTCATTAAAATTTTCTTGGGTCTATGGCATGCTGCCTAAACTAGAGATAACAAGAGAAATGTGATGATCATGTGCTTCAGTCTAACACAATCTATTCTGACTATTTGGATTTATAGAAAAGGGAATATTTTTAATTAATAAATAGATAAATAAGCGGTGCGGATTGGAGAAAACCAATCCTAACTTACTGCTATGCGGTTGTGGTAGCCACGTGGAAATATTTGATTCATCCATCAATAAACCTTTATAAGTTGACAGGACCCAGAAATTCTTTGACAGTTGAAGATTAATTCTTATCTTTTTATGTTTTATTTAGTTTTCTCCAATAATCAATTTCTTCAGCTTGACCCATATACATAATCAGACTCAATGACATGAAGCTTATTATGCTTCAGTAAAATAATAGCAACCAGGAACAACATCAGATGAGGGCCAATTACAGGTTTCCTTTCACATTATCATCACTATAATCAATTGCAGGTCATTTAAAATGACACCAACATGTCTAAGTAAATTAATAAGACCTATTACACTTTGTTATCACAATGTAAAGACAAAACCAATATTTGCCCAAAATGGAAAGGATCGATGGCTACAAGTTCCAAGTAGTCACCAATCGAGTGATCTCAACATCATGATATCAACAAGAAAACACATGATCGTGATCCTTGTAAGAAGAAGTAAATGACACATAAGACTCAAGAGACAAACTTTATAGTTGTAAAATGTAATTCTGAACATAGGTGATGCAACAACAATAAACCATTAATGCTTCCAAAATACATCAACGCGTCACATTAAGGTACTTCAGCAAGAATGGTGACAATAACAGCAAAAAGAAGTATTTTATTAGGTAGCTCTATCTGTGCCCAACCAAGGCATGTCTTCTTTTTATTCCTTTTCTTTAAACCCTGAAACTAACCTTCAAAGATCACAGATAACACATAAATACACAGGAAGCACAATAAGAAAGATATAAGAATATAAATGACATTGAGCACCAATATCTGAAATTGAACTTCCCAATAGTGCCTAACATAACAAAAATTCTATCTTCTACTTCTTCGTTTTCCCTTTTTGATTGATAATTACAGACACACCTAGTGGCACCCTCCACATTGCTCGTCCAAGTGGAGGAGATGCCATGTGAGCCAATGCTCATTTGCCATAACATTATTCCTATATTCTAATAATTCTATACCCAATACAACATACTCGTAAATTGAGCATAGAAACACATAACAATAATTAACCACTTAAGTAGAAGCTCCTACCCTCCTTCCAACTATGATTCTCAGGGGTCAAGTATGGAAAACAAAAATACATGAGAGGCATAAAATGCTTCTCTGGAGGATTGCTGCAGATTGCCTCCCTACAAAGGAAAAAATTGGGAAATTCTCTGAGCTCCCTGATGATGTGTGTCGGTTGTGCAATTCTGAGAAGGAATCAGCACTACACGTTTTCACCAAATGTCCACTGACAAAAGCTCTATGGTTTTGTTGTCAGTTAGGAATCAGACTTGATGATTTTAATTTCAACAACATTACAGATTTTGTTAAGTTTTTGTTGAATCCACCATCAGATCCATATATGGGAATAAATGGAGATGATCTTCTACAATTTGGTGCAATTATATGTAATCAAGTGTGGAAGCTAAGAAATGGAATATTGTTTGAAGGAATTGAACTGAGCCATGAAGACATTAGAGCTCGGCTCTCCAGAGCATTTGCAGGGTTCAAAGGTGTTAGAACTAACACATCAACATCGTCTCCACCAAGAACTAATGCTCAGTGGATAGTGCCTTGTAGAGGGTCATTGAAAGATAATGTTGATGCAGCGGTTGGAAAGTCAAGATCCATCATTTCTACAGTGGCAACCTTCCTTTCAATACAACTTCCATTTGAATCCATATGCATTGAAGGGGACTCCAAAGTGTGCATCCAAGCCATATCCAATCTGAACGTATATACCCCATGGAGGATCCAAAATATAATCTCAGAAATCATCTCTCTTGCGAACTATGTAAATAGGCCTTCTTTTTGTTAGATTCCAAGAGTAGCCAATAGGGCCGCCCTAAATGGTCTATATGTAATAGGATAATTGGTTTTTTTTTTTTTTTTTTTTTTTTTTTTTTTTTTTTTTTTTTTTTTTTTTTTTTTTTTTTATGTTAGTAACTGCCCCCCGTCTCAATGATGTTCTAAGGGTGGAGACACGTTCGTTGTCTATTGTGCAGTCTTTGTTGTACAGTCTTTTTCTCTTAATAAAAATTTGCAATTCATAAAAAAATATAATAATAATTAACCACTTAAGTTCACAAATTGTTTCCCACTGTCGCCACTCCATTTTCAGGCGTAGAGATTCCATTCCAGAGCTACAAAGTACAATCTCTTTTCCTAGTACATTAGTCAGCAATTAACCAAAAATCATAAAACCCAAATAGTAAATTTGATTCAAAAATCATTTCTTTTTTTTCCTAGCACAAAAATAACTGCCCAGATGGTCTCCATTCCATTCTGTAAAACACCAATGAATATCAAACGAAATCTCAGTTATAAATAATAACCAAACAAAAATCCCCCAGATATTAAAACCTAAATAACCCATTAACTAGTTGGTCCGTCCGTACAAAAATAATGGGTCAAGTTGGGCAATACCTAACTAAACAAATATCATAACAACCAAAACCCTTTTTCTTCTAATATGATTTCTGAGGCAACCCAACAAAACAAAACAAAAGAGTTTTTGACATTCAATTTATACTGAATCAATGTCATTCCTGCGATGAATAGAGAGAGAGAGAGAGAGTACCCAGCCATGTGAAAAGGTTAGTGATGAAGTTCAGAGATTCAAAACCAACGTCAGTTGTTTGTCTTTCACTGCTTCTACCTCAGCCTTCTTTCTTTGTTGGAAGTTCAGAGTTTATTGAAAGTGAAGTTCAGAGTTTATTGTATAACTATAAAAAGTAGTACCTATTTTCTATTTTCCTTTTGCCTTTTTTTTTTTTTTTTAATTATTATTATTATTATTTTGAAATTTGAAACTGTGTTACTGTTATTCTGTACGATTGCTCGGGGGAAAAGAAATATAATTTTGTTTGTGCGTTGTTGTTGTTGTTGTTGTTGTTGTTTTTTTTTTTTTAAGAAGTAACTAATGCCGCCACTTCTTCTTGACATGCGAGTGGTAGGGTTTGGTGTGACTCGGTCGTATGTAGAGAGCTTGAGAGTTGAGACTTGGGGTTAACTTATTTGATCATTTAGTTCTATGAATTTAGATCCTTTAGATTTTTTATGATACTCTATTAAATAGATTTTTCTAAATCTTAACCACTCTTTTATGATTTAAGAGTTTAGATTCTGCCATGTCAATATTCCATTAACAATACTCTTAAGGGTACTCTACCAAATTGTTTTCTTTAAATCCTAACCACTCTTTTATGATTTAAAGATCTAGATTCTGTTATATCAACATTCCACTAACAATATTCTTAAAATAATAAAATAATGTTGTAAACAAAACAATTAAGATTATTGTTAATAGAATGCTGACATGGCAAAATATAGACCATTAAATCATTAAAAAATGGTTAAGATTTAAGGAAATCTATTTGGTAGAATATCCTATAAAATCTAAAGGATTTAAATATCTAGGCCTACTCATCAACAGTTGACAAGAGTCAGAGTTCAAGTTTACAAGAGAGAACTCCACACACATATATACTTAGATATCATGTATCAAAAAAAAAAAAAAAAAGTAGTTGGGAGGATGGAAAAATGAACCAGTAGAAAATGTTGCGAGGATAGAAAAAATTTTAGATTTTCAACATGTTTGTAGAGGTGGCAATTGGGTGGGTCATAAATAATTGGGTACTTAAACACCCACTTAGCTTTATAAATAAATAAAAACACACGTTTATTTATTTATGACTCCCATTAGTCCCATATCCAATCCAATTCGACCCAATTATTAAAAGTAGAATTCCAACACACCTATTTATCCATTATTGTATGAATATATATATATATATATATAAGATGTGTTCAAGTTACACCTGATGTAACTTCATAAGAGTTACATCTTTTTTATACCATTGATTTGTATTAGATCTAAGGGTGAAAAAAACACTCATAGTCATGTATTTATTGTTTCCTAGAAATTAGTAAATAAGTCATTAATTCTTTTTATTAAAAATAGAAAAATAAAAAGCAGCATTAACTCTCTGCTCTCTATCATCATCTTCATATTTTCCCCCTCTCTCACATGGTCTTGTGTTCTATCTTCTATGTACTTTCACCCTCAACAATGGAAATTAAGGGCGAGTTCAGGAAACAAGTGAAATTTTTATTATTATTTTATGTTTGGGAGTGTTTGATTTCTTTGTTCATTTGCTACCACTTGTGAAGCTGTTCTTTCATGGGGCCATGCTTTTCGTGTTGCACCACCAGTGACAGAATGTTTGATTGCTTCGTTCATTTATTTAATATATTATATCCATTCTTTCCTATATAATTGTAGCATGTATCCGAAATTTGTGAAGTCCTTTTGTTCGTGGCTAGACTTAGTTATGAGACAACTGAAATCAGAATCAAAAGGGAGTTTAAGTCTTATGGTCCAATCAAGCAAGTAGGTATTTTGAGCATTCCCTGTGAGGGTTCGGTAAGAGGTTCAGTTCTATGGTAGCTTTATCCTTTCTGTTTATCTTATTAAAATTAGAAATAAGTTCTTAAAGGTAGCATATATGTTGTAGCTTTATGGCTTGACACAGTGATTTATTTTTTCACCCTTAGATTTCTTTTTACCGGAATTTCTTTGTCATTCCAATGACTGAAATGAAAAACACCAAAACATATTGTGCAAACTTCAAATACTGCCTCAACAGTTAAAAAATAGAACACAAGACCATGTGAGAGAGGGAGAGAAGATGAAGATGATGATGGAGAGCAGATAGTTAATGCTGTTTTTTATCATTCTATTTTTAATAAGAAAAATTAATGACTTAGTTACTAATTTCTAGGGAACAATAAATACATGACTATGAGTGTTTTTTTCACCCTTAGATCTAATACAAATCAATGGTCCAAAAAATGTGTAACTCTTATGAAGTTACACCAGGTGTAACTTGAACCCATCTCTCTCTCTCTCTCTCTCTCTCTCTCTCTCTCGCTATATATATATATATATATATAACAAAAATACCTTCTAAAGCTTTTTTTTTCTAAGGGTCTTCTAAAACTTATAAAATAACCAAAATACTCTAAAACCTCAAAAATTACCAAAATTCTTCAAAAATTTCAAAATATCTCCTAAAGCCTCTTAAATGACCAAAATACAGTAAAACATCCAAAATGTTCAAAATTTCCCTAGACCTAACAAATTTTCAAAATATCCCTAAACACTAATAAATAAATAAAAATAAAAAAATAAAAAAAAAACCAAACCTAAAAGAACAAAATTTAATTTACTTTCTAAAGGGCTTAATGAAATTTTTGAAATTTTTAAGGGCTAACCACCCCCCCCCCCCCCCCCCGGGCGCCCCCCACTCCATAACCTAGCTCTACCCCTAACTGAAAAATGTTTTTTTTTTTTTTAATAACTAAAATAAGGTTGAGCTTGATTTATTTTAAATCATAAGTGTCAAAAATATGACCTCTCCAACATTATAAATAATAAGTGGTAGCATGTTAGACATTTTCACCCACTCGGCACTCAATGATGTGGAATTCATATATGTGTTGAATTACTTACTAGCTTTATCCTTGAGCATTGTGATGGCAACCCCCTCTTTTCTTTTTTAGTACATCTAAAAAGTTCCAAACTAGCCTTATAAAGTGCTATGATTTCAATAGAGATTAGGACTATATTGTAGCCGTATTCAAGGTCAGCTAGGCCTCCAGAAACTATATGAAAGAGAGGAACGGTAATAGGAAAAGAATTAACAAACAAGTACATTCTCATTGATTGATTCACATATAGATTACACATTCTCTTTTATACCATTCCCTCTCTATTGGTAACTAACTGTACAGTTGTAACATCAACCACTAGTAACTAACTATTAACTAACTCTCAATGATTCTGTTGTTAACTGTGTACAACTAACTTGACTGCTGACTTGGCTGCTATGATGATCCTAACAATACCCCTTCCTTTAAAGCACCTTGCCCACAAGGTGAGAAAATTGCTGCTACAGTAGATACAAACTCTCCCAAGTTGCATTTTCCTTACTTTCACATTGCCACTGAACTAAGACTTGAGTAATAGTCCTAGCCCTCAATTGTTGTGACCTTGTCTGCAAAATAGCTATTGGTTCTGGAGTGAGAATTCCATCTGCATCAACAAGTGGCAATTTGGAAACAAAAGTTACATGCTTGCCCAATTTAGCCTTGAGACAAGAAACGTGGAAAGTAGGGTGGATTTTAGATTCTAGAGGAAAGTCCAACCTGTAAGATACCTTCCCAATTCTCTGTAAAATTTGGAAGGGTCCATAGTATTTAGGTGATAACTTCTCACGGCTCTTAAGCTTCAATGACGTCTGTCTGTAGGGATGTAACCTGAGAAAAACCCAATACCTAACTGCAAATTCCCTCTCAGATCTATGCTTATTAGTATATAGTTTTATTCTCTCTTGAGCTGCTAAAATGTTCTATTTCAGAAAGGTGGTCAGCTGTTGTCTAAACTTTAAGTGAACATTCACACTATTAACCTTAGCTGTACCTGGAACATAATCCAGTAATCTAGGATGTGGATAACCATACAAAGCCTCAAAAGGGGCCAGCTTGGTAGAAGTATGAAAGTTGGTATTGAACCAAAACTCAGCAAGAGGTAACCACTCCACCACCCAAGTAGTTGGTCTATCAGCAACAAAGGCTCTTAGTTAACCACTTCAGTTTGTCCATCAGTTTGAGGTTGGTAAGTTGAAGACATGGCTAATTAGATTCATTGTAATTGCATCAATTCTTGCCAAAAGTGTGAAGTGAAATCAGGGTCCCTGTCACTCACAATTCTAAAAGGCATGTCATGCAATTTAAGTACATTCTGCATATAAAGGCCGGCCACCTTTGAAGCAATATAAGGATGAGACAGTGGTGCAAAGTGAACAAACTTAGTAAGCCTATCCTTTTGTTGAGTTGAAAATTAAGATTTTCTTGAGTTTGAAAGTTAGGCTGTGATTCATGTGCAAGTTTATATACTTAGAAAGAATTGTCAGTGATAAGTTTTTAGTCCTTCATTTAGGTGACGAGAACGTGGACACTTAAGCTCCTCTTATTCAATCTCTCACGTCTTCTGCTTTCAAGTAAGAAATATGTGATATGAGCGTTTGATAAGCATAAAGTTTTTTTAGAAAAATTATTATGCATTAAAAACTTTTAATTAGAGATTTGCATATAATCATGATTTAAGTAAAGATATATGTTCATGAATTTTGAACCTTATATATAATTTTTAGCATATTGATTCTATACTCATACCACGAACATAATATTTAAGAATAAAGTAGATATGCTACTATTATGAAATCTTTATGCAAAAGCATAATTGTTAGAAAGATATAATTTTCAGGCTATGTCCATTGTTATGATCTGAATTCGGCCAGTTAGGGTTAAAGTACTGGCATTTCTTTGGAAATATTGATTGATTGGCCATTAAAAATGGTGAAGACTTTGTTGTATCCTTGTTGGAAAATACCAACTTGTGGAGAATGCCAACCAACCCCCATGGTCGATGATTTGACCACATTGAAAGAGGTGTGATATTTTCAGATATGATATTGGGATTTTCTAGCATTATGGGGAATGCTGGATGTCTAGCACATTGTGTTGGAAGCCCTCCAAAAGTTGTGCCAACCTTATAATTGGACTGATTAATATATTATTTATGAGCTATTAAGATATTCACAATTATAAGAAAAGTATGCTAAATGTATTATAAGTCTGATGTGAAATTTATGATAAAATGTTTTATAGTATATTTAAAGATAAGGTTACTGAATTATGTTAAAGTGACAAAAGGATCCTTATTATGTCCTTTTATTATTACATGAAAGGAAAAATGATGTAATTTCGTATGAAAGTTCATAAGTGTTGGGGTTTACGCCCTAAAGTTCAATTTATTGGCATGTCATAAATAATTAAATTGTTTAATTATTTGAGACTATTTATAAATGAACTAATGGGACATTATCTTAGTCTATAAGATGCATAGTATGTGATTTAGTCACAAAAGATATAAATCACAAGTTCTTTGTAAACTCAGAATTTTAGTTCGTAGTTGATGATGAAATTAGGCATTTCATCTGTGAAGAGTATAACATATCAACTAAGATGATTTGTCTTGATCATGGAAGTGAAGACTTCTAGTTAATATGTTGATATGTTTTAAGAGTTAAGACATATTAAACTGGACCGCTGTGAGATTTATTATTCTCCTAACGACTGTTAAATGAATAATAAATCTCACGACTCCTATTTACATCAACTCTAAATCCTGAGAGAATAATGAACCTGATCATGAAGTGTAGATTGCTTTGATATATCAGGAGTGAGATCTAAAATCACGATCAAAACCTTAGTATGTTGGGCAGCCGCATTTAATGTTGATGGAACATATATTCTTAATATGAATTCATAATCTCTTAACGAAGATATAAATATTCCTTGAGATAAGTTTAATGGGTTTGGTTATTCAGAGTGCTGGGCCCAACCACTTTAGTAAGGAGTTACTAAAGTATATATTTATGAAATTGAATTTCATAAATATATGATAAATAACTTAAAGGATTAAACCGGGTACTCAATGATTAAGATGTAGTAATTTTCAAAGTGGCAGTCAACATTCATGACTTTGTATTACTACGAATATTTTAATGAAGGGGTTGCATGTATAATATAGTCTTGGGATATAATTTATTAATAAGGCCTAGAGTGCAATTATATTCATATAGTGGTATTAAATATAATTAATGGTAACTTTGGACTTGTCAAGAGTTGATAGAAAAGTCTAAGACCCATTGGAGCTAGAGTCTTATTTGTTCCCTTTTTGTCCCACTCCAAGCCACATTTAGCTTAATTGGAATGGCCCAAAAGGCTAGCCTAATTAGATAATCAGTTATATATAAGGAGAGAAACGTACAGAATTTCATAAGGGTTTTCATAAAGATCATATAAGAGAATGAAATGGTTTGTATGTGAGTGTAGGACACTCTCTTATTCTCCCATTGGAAACTGATTGAGAGACCACAGTTCTTAGGCATTAAGTGGAATTGGAGTGAAGATTAAAAGTGTTCCCAAGTACTTCTAATATTTAGTTTTTGAATTTCACCGCACTAAGGCACACTTTCTTGTTCTTAAATTCTGAAACTTACATAGTACATGTTATCAATTGTGAATAAAGTAGATCTGTTAATTTTCCACTGTGTGGGTTTTTTATGCGGTACAAACACGTATTTTTCCAACAATAAGTTATTTTAAGAATAGTATAAAGGCTATTTATCAAAGTTGGCATATCCATAAGATATTTGATTTGCATGCATTCTTCTTAAATGCTCATGGAACTTAAAACCTTACTGGGTTTCGTAGCTCACTCTATTATTTTTCAGTGCATAGGTTCTTTCCTAGAAGCAGCGAGAGTATTAGAAGTGGCAAGAGATCTATGGTTTACGTTTGTTAGAATGTATAGTTCTTTTGTTGTATCGAAGATATAATTTTTTTGTTGTATAGGAGGAATCAAGATATACTTAACCCTTTTGAACAAAGATGTTTTTTTGGAACCTTAGTTTGTTTTGAACCCTAGTTGTTTGTCTTTGGAGTTAGGTTTTTAAATAAGAGTTTCTACTAAATGTTTAGTTATATGTAATATTTACACAAATACCTTAAGTTTCAGCCAAGTTGTAACTCTTGCAAAGTTTGAAAGTAATGAAGTTTTAGAGTTTTACTAATTTTGCATATTATGGTTTTTATGCAAGGAAATGAAAAGGATGACGAGAAATAAAATTTTGATAAGCACCTTCAGCTTTAGTTGGTTCATGTTAGTATTGAGTTAAACTTGATATTAACATGCCGGCCATGCTCTAAAATCTGAAGTATAGGTATGGGTCATGACAATTGTGGTATTAGAGTATAAGTTATGATTCTATAGACTTTAGATAGATGTGAGTGTTCTTAGAAGTCAGAAAGGGTAGCTTGGGTAGATTAGTAAATGCATATCTCTTTGGAGACATTTAAATTTTTGTTATGTGAATTCTTTTGTGCATTATGTTTGTATAATTGCAAGCCTAATTTATCAAACATACATGTTAAGTTTATTATAATGTTCATAATTATGACTATGTCAAAAAGAAAATGGTATCTTAGTTTGTTCATCATTTCTTAATAGGATGCAAGCTGCAGAGTTAGGTGATGTGTGCAACCGAGTGTTGGAGGAAATTGCCCAGCCAATGTTCATCCTCCAGCTGAAGCAAGTTAAGGTTCTACACAAGAGGCTTTCCTAAAGCAAAGGCCTCATTCTTCTAGTGGTACCACAGATCCACAAGAAGCGGAGAGTTGGGTTTTTAAAATGGAGAAGATTTTAAAATTCCTTGAATGCACAGATTCCCAAAAAGTGAACTATGCTACGTATATGTTTGAAGGTCCTGCTAAATTCTGGTGGAAGTCAAAAGACAGACTTTTATTGGAAGGGATAGGTGGTAATGCCCAGATTAGTTGGTTAGAATGTTTGAAGAAGTTTTATGACTAGTATTTTACTGAATGCTTTTGGGATAAACAAGCCACAACTTTTGATGGGCTTATTCAAGGCAGTATGGGTGTTTGTCAGTATGAAGCAAAGTTCATAGAACTGTCTTGTTTTGCTCCCTACCTTGTTACTACTGAAGTTCTAAGGGTCAACAATTTTTGTAAAGGGCTAAATTTCAAAATCAGAGAACGTTTAACTACTTCTCGAGTTCAAGAACACAAGAATTTAGTTGCACTTGCTGAAGTTGTCTTGGGTATATCCTGCACCCTCATTCTGATTTAGTGGTAAACAAATCTTAAATCCAGCTTAGAAAAACACAAGCTTCACTTAACTAATCCAGCAATTCATTAATGACAAGAACTGAAAATTTAGCTTTAACAATACTATTATTAAGTGCTCTATAATCGAGACACAATCTCTGAGAGCTATCTGTCTTCCTAACTAATAACACAGGAAAAGCAAAAGGACTACATCTATTTCTTATAGACCCCACTGACAATCTTTAACTATCTTCTCAATCTCATTTTTTAGATAAAAATGGTACTTGTAAGGTCTTTGACATATAGGCTGAGCTCATTCCTTAAGAATAATCTAATTTTCATGATCTCTAGAAGGTGATAAGCCCACTTAAGGAACACCCTTGCCAAATAACAGCCATATTTTAACAATTTCGTTAGTTGCCCGGTTTGAGAAGAAATTGTCAAAATAACATCTCGAGTTTTTAAAACTCGAGATTCATTTAGAACTTGAGTTTTAAAAACTCGAGTTCAGTGTTTTTTCTGCCGACCTTACGTGGGCAAAATTGCCATGTGTGCCACGTAGAAATCGAGTTTATAAGACTCGAAATCCACTGCTTAAAACTTGTACAGCACCCTTTCAAACGGCTCATTACAAAATCAGGAAATTTGAAACACTCATCCTTTCGCTTCGCCCTCTCAAACTCACTCTCAAACTCACTCACTCACTCACTCACTCACTCATTCACTCTCAAGCAATCGTACCCCAGTACACCAGCAAATTCGTAGCCTAGTGCTGAAGCAATCATTCATTGTCAACGCCGTTGCAGTTTGTAGCCCACCGTGCCGAAGGTACTCTCTATTTCTTCTCAATACTTTGTCGTTTTTGCTTCTTAGATTCCTTTGTCTGTCTCTCTCTTTCTCCAATTTTAGATTTTGGAATTTCATGATGTGACCTAGGTTTTTCGTTTTTCAATTTCGGAGCTGTTTGGGTTTTTTTTTTGTGTGTTTTTTTTGTTGGTGTTCTGAGAATATGGTTATGTTTTGGCAATGACATTAGTTTTTATGTGATTGTTAGAGTTGAAAAAAAAAAATTTAATGTGGCATTTCAAGGAAACCTAAGTACCCATTTTTGGATTTGATTCAAAGATGGCATTTTGGAACTTTGATTCACTTTTTGAGGCAGATAGTTTGCTGAAATATTGTTTACTAAGCTTATTGGGTGTGGATTACTTTGCTGAAATACTTTGCTAGTTTTTTCCTATTTATGGTTTTGTATGGGTTTTGCTAGTTTGGGTTTGTAATGCTTTTGTTTGGTTTGGTTGCTTTAGAGACTTGGGAAAACAATAGACATTGAACAGTTTCCTTATTAGAGCTTCGGGTTCAGTGTGGTTTGATGGGAGTGACCCTTTGTTGAGCCAAACTGGTAGGGCTGGTATTGATGGGGTCAATGAGGTTGGTTTTAGTTAGACCCTGAAGTTTTAAATAGTAGCAAGTTTAATCTCAGCCCATTAAGTGGACTGCCTTTGTGTTTGGGTTTAATATACTAAGGTTTCAATTTGTTACCTTTACAAACCTCAGGGTTTAATTTGTTGCTTTTGAAACCTGAGGTTTGTTTAATTTCGGTTTAGACTTCACTCCCATTTAAGTGGACTGTCATTGTGTTTGGGGTTTAACATGAGCTGAGTGTTTGATTTGTTACTTTTAAGTTTCTATGAATCTATTGAGTTGACTGGGCCCATTACAAATCTATGAATCTATTGAGTTTCTATGAAAGGTACATTATCTTCTTCTTTATTTAACTTTTTTATTTTTATTTTTATTTTTGTGGCTGAGGGCAAAAGTGATAGAATTAAAGATGAACGCAGCGGAAAAGTAAGTTTTGAAACGGATCTACTTCATTCGATATTGATAGCATGCATAAAGTAAATTTCAGAATTTAAGAACAAGAGATCGTGCCTTGAAGCGGTGAATTTCAAAACCGAAGATTGAAGCACTTGGGAATACTTTTAATCTTCACTCCAATTCCACTAACGCCCAAGATGTGTGGTCTCTCAATTGGTAACAAAGGGATTATTAGAGAGTGACTTTCACTCACTTCCACACCATTACAATGATATTTTTCTTACCAATAAAAATCTGTACGTTTTTCCCTTTGTATCTAACCAATATATCTAATTGGGCTGGCCTTTTGGGCCTTACCAATTGGGCTTAAGTGTGTGGCTTGAAGTGGGACCAAAAGGGACCAATAAGACACTAGCTCCAATGGGCCTTGGGCTTTTCTGTCAACTCTTGACAAGTCCAAAGTTATCATTAACTATATTTAATACCACTATATAAATATAGTTGCACTCTAGGTCTTATCTATATATTATATCCCAAGACTTTATTATACATGCAACCCCTTCATAAAATATTCGTAGTAATACAAAGTCAATAATGTAGACTGTCACTTTGTAAATTACTACATCTTAATCCTTGAGTACCCGGTTTAATCCTTTAAATTATTCATTATATATTTATGAAATCATATTCCATAAATATATACTTTAGTCTTACTAAAGTGGTTAGGCCTAACTCTCTGAATAACAAACCCATTAAACTTATTTCAAGGGAATATTTTATATCTCCGTTAAGAGACTATGAATTCCATCTTGAGAATACATGTTCCATCAACACTTAATGTGGCTGCCCAACATACTGAGGTTTTGACCATTACTTTAGATCTCACTCCTAATATATCAAAGCAACCTACACCTTATGATCAGGTCCATTATTCTCTCAAGATTAAGAGTTCATGCAAATGTAAGTCGTGAGATTTATTATTCATTTGATAGTCATTAGGCAAATAATAAATCTCACAGCGGTCCAGTTCAGTATATCTTAACTTTTAAAACATATTAACACATCAACTAGAAGTCTCCACTTCCATGATCAAGACAAATCATCGTAGTTGATATGTTATAGTCTTCGCAGATGAAATGCCCAATTTCATCACCGATTAAGAACTATAATTCTGAGTTTACAAAGAACTTGTGATTTATATCTTCTGTGACTCTTCACATAAATCACATACTATGCATCTCATGGACTATATGATAATGTCCGAATATTCATGTTACCATTATTTCAGATAATAATACAACAAATTTATTAAACATAATATTAAGTCATACATAATGTCATACACAATGTCAAACTTAATATCATACATAGCATCATTCAATAGGATTTAAGGGCACTAATCCTAACAAAAAGCTAGTTACAGTTTTCTAAGTTGGGTTGTAAATATGATGCAGCGTTAAAGCGAAAGAAGGGTTAGTGTATGACAAAAATCTAAAACACCTTGAATCCACAAGGTTGATATCTGCTATCCACCTAAAAAATAAAGAATAAAAGACTGATATTGTATTGATTGTAGACTTCCTTCTTCTTTTTTACTGCTTAAGGGCCAATGTAAGGAGTCCAAAAAACCTATTCTGAGAGGAAAACTGTTTTCAACAAATCTTATTAATATACAATCATATAAAGACTCCATTTTGCCTAAATTCTCCTCAAAACTCTCCAAAACAAGGAAATCAAGTCCTATGCCAAGAAATTCCAAAAATTGCAAAATCCTATTGTAAGAATAGGAGTATGGTTGATGACATTAATGTCAGGCTTGAAAAAATTGGTCAATTTTTCATATTTTGTGGTATCCTCAACACAATAGACACAATTTATAAAATTTCAAGGTTAAAATCATCTTGAATACAAAGTATATGATATATAGTTTTGTTTATGTATAAGCTTCCTTAGACTTTTATCCTTACTTTGTTTTCTTTAACTTTATGGTTTTTTTTTTTTTTTTTTAGCGAGTGTACTATGGGTTACTTAGTTTGCTTTATATTCTCCTTATTCTATATACATCCAATATAATTAAAATATTATCCCTAAAATGATGCATAAAAAGCAAGTTCACACATATGTGTAACACACTGATGGATATTCCCACAATATCTTGTTTTTTGCAAGGTAACCCTTGCACTTGTGGGGATGAATATCATTTTATTTTCTAATCTCATACATAATGGATGAAAGTCCAAATAATTTAAAATAAGTTTCAAAGGAATAAGTCTATCTTTGAAAGGAGGTTTTTCCTTGTTAAGGAGAAGAAAGCTTATCCTTCATACTTTAATAGTGCTATCTTTAGGTACTCTGTATCTTTAGATAATGGTTGACTAAGTTGTTCAGTAAGATCTAAGAAGCCTAACAGCTTGAAAAAGAAGTATTGTTACCTGCATGCTGCATATTCTTTGTTTGCCCTACCCTTTAAACAACCAATACCAAAATATCCTAGCAAACAAGCATTTCAAGAGCCATGCCTCGCAAAGTACTCTATTTAATCCTGAGTTATAGATGTACTTCTTCTTGCTTTCCATTCTTTTAGCATCCTTTTTTAAATAATGCTAATAAGCTGCTTTTCAGTATAAATTTTCCTTGCATGTAGAATAGCATTCATTTGCCCCCAAACTATTAATGATCTCACAATAGCACTCTTTGTAGTATGGAGCCTCGGATTGATGACGAGCCACAGATCTTGGAGTTTGGTCCTAGTGATGGGTCATTGTTGACGCGACAACGACATCATCGATCAGAGGACATTTGGAATGGCGAGGTGAAATATCTAGTTCTAACAACTACTTTAATTTTTACGTTATCTTTAACTTTTAGTTAGCAAGTTCTTTCAAAGTTGTATTTATAGTTCTAACAATTGCAATAAGTTTTATTGATTTTGTAGGACCCAGGCCCACTTACGGGCCTTGGTCGCACTAAGGAGATGGCAAACGTTCAAATGCGAGATAATCGGGTGATTGACATTATCAAGTTATTAAGGCTTGAAGGATTGTTTAGGGCCCCTTCCAGAGAGATAGATAATTGCCTTATAACAGCCCTAGTTGAGCGATGGCGGCCGGAGACTCATACGTTCCATCTTCCATATGGTGAGATGTCAATCACCCTACAAGATGTGGAGGTCATTTTCGGACTTCCTATAGACGGTGAGGTCTTGGTTGGGCCGACTGCTGTGTTAGATGGAACTTGGAGCACTGTTTGCATGGAGTTTCTTGGTTTTACTCCGGCGAATGATAACAAAACTTTGGTGGGGCAAAGAATTCTCATCAGTCGCCTTGTTGAGGCCATTGCAGCGCCACTGCCTGATGACGCAACAGAAATTCAGATACACAAGTATGTTCGGTGCTATATTTTAGCGCTACTAGGGGGTAAGCTTTTTATGGACAAGTCGGGAGATAGGGTGCATCTGATGTTTTTGGAGCAACTATGGAACCTTCATGATTCGCCATAGTATAGCTGGGGTAGTGGTTGCCTGGCCTGGTTGTACAGAGAGTTATGTCGGGCAAGCGAGAAAGGGGCATCGCAGATTGGTGGGGCGTGCACCTTGGTCCAGTATTGGGCATGGGCAAGGTTTCCATTCTTGTGCCCGAGGATAGAGCCCCCACCTGGATGTGATTATGGCCCGTGGCCGTATGCTCCACTTGCCTTTAAGTAAGTATTTTTTTTTTATTTTTTATTTTTTATATATTTAGTGTGTTATGCAATGTACTCTTCTTAGTAACTAAATAACTACTTATCTTATGTTATTCACTCGTAACTGTAGGTGGGTGTGGGTGCCAAGCTCGAAGAGTAGGCCATATGGGATGGCCTTGGTCTACTATCGTGAGCAATTAGTTACAATGAAGCCGAACCAGGTAATAATATTCAAAAATTCTGTTCGGTTATGTTAATTTTCCTTAAGAATATGATTGCTTCATACTTTAACATATCTTCTGTTTTAATTTTTGTTTTTCCTTGTATCTATGTATTCTCCCTTGTTTCACATTTTAAGATGCTATGATAATTATTTTTTGTTTCTATTGTAGATTGTGTGGTAGCCATACGAGGCACACTTCGTCCACCTTCCTGACTTCTGTGTTGCAGGGAGGGGTACGTGGATAGCAAGGGTGCCGTTTGTGTGTTTTTGCATAGTGGAGACACACCACCCGGACCGTGTCCTTCGATAGTTTGGGTTGGCACAAGGGCGGCCTGACCGTGTTGTGTACGATGAAAGGCTGCATAGAATAGACTTGCGTGGGAAGGTGGACAAGAATTGGAGGCAGGAGCATGAACCGTATATCATTTCATGGAATAGCAGAGAACAACGACTTTGCCATGCATCTCCTTAGACTGGTGAGATGGCCCGCGATCATGACTATTACCAATGGTACAGTCTAGTCACTCGAAAGTATGTCGACCGCAACAGCACTAGATTACATCAAATGGTAATGTGTTCTAATTATATTTTATTACTTGCTTTGTTTTTTATTTAGTACATATATGAACGTAGAATCAATTGATTTCTTTTTTCAACAAATTTGGTTTAATCTGACTGACATCCAATTAAAAAGAGTTTCTGTTGCATGACTCATAATAAAACTTTCAGTTCTTAGTTTAGATGAGTATTTAAGTAGAGTAATAAGTACTATATTATGCATTCTATAATTGTTACATAAATGTGGAAAATTCTGATTGTATTGGTTCTTTCTTTGTTTCAGATTGAAAGTCATTTAGCGTTGTTGAATTGGCTTCCTGTAGGCAGCCGAGAACACAACCATATTCGGCGCATCCTATATAATGTGGCTGGGCTTGGTGGTGATTCTGCAGCCACTGGGCAGGCAAACAACCGTACTGAGACTGAATTAGCAACTACTGCAGCCCCAAGCACAAGTGCAGCACCCGTAACTACATCGACCCGTGGTCGGCGTGATACAGCAAGCCCATGCCCAAGCCCAAGCACAGCTAGGGGCCGTGGACGGCCTACTACAGCAAGCCCAAGCCCAAGTGCAGCTACAGGCTATGGTCGGCGTGCAATAACCCCTCGGGTTGCAAGTACTCATGAGATACCTGCACCCATCCTACACGCATCTCCCTACCCCGAGGTCCCTCCACCCATCCCAAATGCATCTCCTCAGTCCGAGGTCCCTCTACCCATGGTAGATGCATCTCCTCAGCCCGAGGTCCCTTCACCCACCCCACCTTCACAGCCCAGTTTCGATCTCGGTATGCATTTTCAGTTGACCCCTCCGTTACACCTCGAGACACCCTCATACCCACCCACCAGCTCTAGTGCACCCACTTTGCTCATAGACTCACCCCCGTACTGAACCCATGACAATGGTCCCCACTCCTGGCCTCTACACAGAGCATCATTACTCACCTACCTCATTCTCATCCGACCCTCTAAGACCTTCGGTTGGGACTGACACTCCACAGCCAGATACTGATGTACCGAACGAGAATCCCCCTCCTCAACCCTCACCCCACGAGGTAGACCGCAACGTGCTAGAAGAGCACCCACTTGTGGGACAGGTGGACACAAAATAGGACACAAAGGCAGCTCTATGGTACGATAACATTAATTACAATGTATAGGCCTATTTTGCAATTCACTTTATTCTTATCATTACACCGAATATTGATTGTATGCATCTAATGTCTTTGCAGCACAATGATGAGCCTAAGGATGATGCCCTGCAGCCTCCTCCCCCACCCAAACATTACACGAGGGTTAAAAAATGCAAAATTGGTGAAGCTTGAAAAACATAGATAAAGAGGTAAATTTCTGATGAATCATTGGACAAAATTGTTCGTGGTCCAAATAATTATACAATAGCAAGATTCATCTGACACTGTAGGGATAATATCCTGCAGGTTTGCTGAGTTTTGACTTTTATGATAAAAAAAATTGCATGCATGCATAATAAAGACATGTATCTGTCTGTGTGAGTTGTGTACTCGTGTCTATTACTGGTGAGATTTTGCTGATTGATCTTTGTTTGAAATTTCAGTAGTTTTTGTGTCCAATAATTGATTGGGAGCTGGACATGTATACATGCAGAATTTACTGGTGATATTTTGCTGATTGATCTACCTGTTTTTGTAGAAATTTAGCTTTTGGTGTAAATACACAATTATTTTTTTTTTAATGTTAATTGACTAAAAGATCATATATGTCTTACTAGTACTAAAAGTCCATGATGTATTTGTACTGCTGTTGGGATTGGTTCTTGGTTTGATATTTGCAACCATTGTTGGAGTGGGGCTACATTTTGGAGCACGATTATTTACAAAGGATGTTCATGTCCTCCACCTTTTTAGTAGAGGCATTCCGGTATTTCTTGCATTAGAAAATAGTAATACCACAATTTAATTGTTTGATCCCATATGATGCAGGATCTAATATTTCTTTTTGTCCATATCAGTTTGCTACAGCTACTCAACCTATCAATGCCTTGGCCTTTGTTTTTGATGGCATCAACTTTGGAGCATCAGATTTTGCATATTCAGCTTATTCCATGGCAAGTACGTCAATTGTAACCATATTAGGTTGCTGTTTAACTTAATTCATTCCATACAGTATCTCTACCATCTTAAATTTTTCTTTCTTTCTTTCAACCTTTTGATATCTGGCAGCCTCGGCTCTATGTTGGAAGGGCAATGCATGAGAGCACGATTTCTCTTATCAAGTAAGAGAACAGTGTTTGAAACCTAAGATAATTTAAGCATTGTATGTGATTGAATTTAGAATATTAGGATTTGCTGTCGCCATAAGTTGATGTGTTTTATTTATTTCTAAAGTTTATTATCTGAATTTGTTACTGATGGTTTGCTTCTACGCTGTCAGATGGGAAAATTGATTTAACGCACCCTTGTAGAGAAATAAAGTTGAGGAGAAGAAGAGAGTAAAGGATGAAGCTTCTAAAGTTTACTATCAATGTTGGAAAGGATGCTTCAATTCCAGAATGCCCTATCCCTGGTGAAAGGTTTTCTTCTTCATGATCTCCTTGACAAGAAATCAAGTTGAGGAGAAGAGGAGAGTAAAGGATGAAGCTTTGGAAACTTTGAAGCCTTTGTGGAATGATGGATATGGGACTGAGAATGTCAGAGATTTCTTTGACATGGCCAAAGACATTGTTAAGCATGATGGCGGGCCGCCACGGTGGTTTTGCCCCGTTTCTTGCGGACGCCCTTTGAAGGATTCTCCAATTCTTCTCTTTTTGCCAGGTAATGGATGCCTGACCATGGTTGATCAGCTCAAAGATGATTTTTGAATTTGCTTTGTGCTTTGTGTTTACAAGATATGTGTAGATGCTAGATTTCAGTGGATATGTTTCTTGTTTTTCTTTAAGTGATTTTGTTCCTTGATGTTTAATGTGTTTTTTGGTGGGTTAAAACTTTAGGTATATTGTTCAGTCTGTGAAAGATTTAAGGCCTCTATTTGTGTTGGATTGAGTAGAGAATTATACTCGTACCTCAGGTCTTGTAATTGAATCCTAGGATGCATAAGTTTATATGCAGTTGTGAAAATTAGTAAACCAATATATTTTTCTTCCCCTTTCATTTTCTTTTTATGACAAGCTAAACAAATTGAATAGGAAAAAGGGCTTACTACCACAGTACCACTTCATAGTTCTATATCCTAAAAATAGTGGAATGCATATGAATTTTTAATTGTTTATATTGATTTAAGCTTCTCAATTAGGCAAATGTGTCAATGCAATAAATTAATAAAGACTGAATTCTAGTTTAATATTACCAAAAGAGAAAAGTCTATATATTATTTTATGAGCATCCAAAAGATCAAAATCTTCTGATTGCATTTACTTAGGAATTAGTGATTCTAGGTGCTTTCCACCAGAACTTGAACATTACCGGGGACCTAAGCTGAAAGTTGCTATTATTGGAGCTGGGCTAGCGGGCATGTCAACGGCGGTTGAACTTTTGGATCAGGGCCATGAGGTTTGGCCCATTTTATTCTATCGTCCTCAAATGCTGACAATATGTCTTCTATGTTTCCTGCAATTTTCCAATGCCTTGATCATACCGCCATTCCACCATTTTTTTTTTTTTTTTTTGAAAATGAAGAATTAGATATAAAATCAGCATTTTGGGTTATTCTGCTAAGTTTTTTCAGCAGAAATGCACTAGAGAGTATTTTATCTTCTGTTATTTTAATGCTTTTTCATTGTGAGGATATTCTTTGCATCTGTTTTATTTTTTTTGTATTTTCAGGTGGATATATACGAGTCAAGGTCTTTTATTGGTGGAAAAGTGGGTTCTTTTGTTGACCGACGTGGGAACCACATTGAAATGGGACTGCATGTTTTCTTTGGTTGCTATAATAATCTTTTCCGTTTGATGAAAAAGGTGAACATAACTTGCTTGGTTGCAGTGATATGACATTCTAGCATTCGTTGCAACTTTACACATTAGTCTTATGTAGCTAGAAAACACATGCAAGTATGGCATGAACCGGAGATGTGATTTGTGATTTCTGGAAAGGGGAAAAAAAAGGTCCCTGTTCTGTGATGTAATGGGCTGATTCAGTTTTTTGCCTTCTCTGCACTTGCCTTAGCTTATCCTCTTTTTAGAATCAAAATCTTGTAAAATCTCCTGAATAGTAGTTATAACTATGTATTCTTTAAGAAAAAGATTATCTATCTATGTAGTCTCTGATAGTTTTCTAATTTTAATTGAACCTAGGTGGGTGCAGATAAAAATCTACTTGTGAAGGACCATACTCACACGTTTGTAAACAAAGATGGTCAAATTGGTGGTATGATTCTATGCTTGATCTTAAATAAAGTTTTACTTAATAATAAATATGCTTAATAGTTTCATTATATATATATATATATATATTTGCAAATTGCTTTTGGCAATGCTGAATGTTGTATTTGTGTATCATTTATACTCAGAAATATGTTGCTAATACTTTGATTTTCTACTTCAGAACTTGATTTTCGATTTCTAGTTGGAGCTCCATTACATGGAATTCGTGCATTTTTAACTACAAATCAGCTTAAGGTAGTGCTTACTATGCCATTGCCACTGCCTTCGTCACACCATATTTTCATGCCATGACCATCTATTATCATTCAAAGATGTGCTTTCAATTCTTAGAGATGTAAAATATCTCAGTTTTAGTTGGTTAAACTTAATTTGACAGTTTGTGGATCATTGAAAAGGAAAAAAAAAGGCTAGATGCGGATTTTATCTTACTGAAAATCTCCTTTTGCAGTGCTTACATTGTTGCTGAAGCTTCTTGCTTCTTTGGAATTTGTCACTGATCTATTTTCTTTCACATATTGTAAAAGTGCAGACTTATGATAAAGCAAGAAATGCTGTGGCTCTTGCTCTAAGTCCAGTTGTGAGGGCTCTTGTTGATCCAGATGGTGCAATGAGGGATATACGGAATTTGGATAGTGTAAGAGATGTTTTATTGTCTAATATTTTCGGGCTCCTCTCCTTATTCTGATCTATTAGAATAGTTGCCTTTTTGTTTTTGGGTTACAAAGGGAAAATCCTAGTCCCAGAAACTACATACCATCAATAGGACACATCTGGGGAGCAGTAATTTCTGCAAAACTTGACTAGTAGTACTCTCTGGAGGAGATCTGAAGAAAAAAATCCCAGGAGGGAATTTTCAGTTTTCATGGAGACTTCTAACTCTTCTGGTCACCTCCACCTTTCTATGTGATTTTTCTGTTTGTCCTTGGCTTTTTGTGTGTGTGTGTGTGTGTTAGGCGGCGGGGGGGGGGGGGGGTGGGGGTGTTGTTGGGGATGGGGGGAAGTGTTATTACTGGTCTTTGGCTATAGTTTGATTGAAATGTAAATGTACTTTTGTGGCTCTATCTTTTTTATTCTCAGGCTTTTTTGTACGTAATTGTATTTTTCTACGCGATTCTATTATTTGAACATTTCTTTTTTTTTTTTTCTTGCAGATCAGCTTCTCTGATTGGTTCTTGTCCAAAGGTGGCACACGCACGAGTATTCAAAGAATGTGGGATCCTGTTGCCTATGCCCTTGGGTTTATTGATTGTGATAATATGAGTGCTCGTTGCATGCTCACTATATTCTCATTGTTTGCCACCAAGACGGAGGCTTCACTTCTACGCATGCTCAAGGGTTCTCCGGATATTTACTTGAGTGGTCCCATCAGAAAATATATCACAGACAAAGGGGGAAGGTATTATTTTTGGAATATGAGAACTTTAGATGAATGGAATAGTGATTCATTATTTGTTGTATTCTCCTATATTCATTTGTTGCTCCTCTGCTAGAACAGTTTCCATCTTAGGTGGGGTTGTAGAGAGATACTCTATGATAAATCAGCTGATGGAGACACATATGTCACAGGACTTGCTATGTCTAAGGTGATTAGTCAACCATCTATCTATTAATCTATCACTATACCTGCTGACTTGCTTCCATGTCCAGCACAACTCTGGGATTTTTAACTGTTACATGGCGTTGTGGACTTTGGGATTCTTCTTTTAAGTGTTAATGCCTACTATTTGTTATTCATCTCAGGCTACTAGTAAGAAAACTGTGAAAGCTGATGCTTATGTTGCAGGTTTGTGGTTTGTTCTTCCTCTGTGTCTGTTTATAATTATAAATTTATTTAGTTCAGGTGAGTATTCTCTAAGCCTAGGACGGTTCTTTTGGCAGCATGTGATGTCCCTGGAATCAAAAGATTACTTCCAACTCAGTGGAGGGAATTGGACTTTTTCAATAATATTTATGAACTAGTTGGAGTTCCTGTTGTCACAGTACAACTAAGATACAACGGTTGGGTCACAGAGTTACAGGATCTAGAACGGTCAAGGTAATTATCTCATCTGTATGATGTTTTGGCATGGAGAAGTGGGATGCCATTGCTACGAGGAACAAAGAAAATCTTCTTCTGTTACACTTCTGAAAGCCTAAGACCTTTTGCTTTATTTCATTGTGAAATGTTACCTTCTGACTGGTAGGCAATTGAGGCAAGCTGCGGGGTTAGATAACCTTCTTTATAGTCTAGATGCAGATTTCTCTTGCTTTGCCGACTTAGCACTAACATCTCCCGAAGACTACTACATTGAGGGACAAGGTTCATTGCTCCAGTAAGGAAAATGTTCTTGTCATTATTATTTGAGCCTTATATTCTGGCAATATTTATTACATTGTGGCAATATTGATCTGCCAACATGTGTTTCCAGTCAATAGGATAGCTATGACTGGTGATTCTTACTGGAAGGCTTTTATTTATTTGTAGTTTGCTTTGCTGTGTATCCACTAAATTAAGCTTTGTTTTTTGTGTTTGTTATAAGATGGAGTTTGGCAGCTTATGACTTAGAATCCTTTGCTTTTTCCACTTTAACAGAATTTACTGGTAAATCTTTCTGTTTGCTGTTTTTGTAACGACCCTGCCCCAACTGTGTAGATATTGTCCGCTTTGGGTCTTATACCCCTCACGGTTTTGTTCTTCCCCAGGTTGCGCTGGGGAAAAGGCCTCTACGCATTGAAGGGATGTCATTCCTTATAAACACATTCCCACGTGCTTCCCTAGGCGATGTGGGATTCCATGGAATGCAAGACCCCCCTTTTGGGTCACTACAATCCACCCCCCTTACGGGCACACGCGTCCTCACGTGTGGGATCCACACTTCCGGCTAGGTATGGCTCTGATACCATCTGTAACGACCCCGCCCCAACGGTGTAGATATTGTCCGCTTTGGATCCCATACCCCTCACGGTTTTGTTCTTCCCCAGGTTGTGCTAGGGAAAAGGCCTCTACACATTAAAGGGATGTCATTCCTTATAAACACATTCCCATGTGCTTCCCTAGGCGATGTGGGATTCCATGGAATGCAAGACCCCCCTTTTGGGTCACTACAATCCACCCCCCTTACGGGCACACGCGTCCTCACGTGTGGGATCCACACTTCCGGCTAGGTATGGCTCTGATACCATCTGTAACGACCCCGCCCCAACTGTGTAGATATTGTCCGCTTTGGGTCCCATACCCCTCACGGTTTTGTTCTTCCCCAGGTTGCGCTGGGGAAAAGGCCTCTACACATTGAAGGGATGTCATTCCTTATAAACACATTCACATGTGCTTCCCTAGGCGATGTGGGATTCCATGGAATGCAAGACCTCCCTTTTGGGTCACTACAATCCACCTGTAGTGACCCAAAAGGGGGGTCTTGCATTCCATGGAATCCCACATCGCCTAGGGAAGCACATGGGAATGTGTTTATAAGGAATGACATCCCTTCAATGTGTAGATGCCTTTTCCCCAGCGCAACCTGGGGAAGAACAAAACCGTGAGGGGTATGAGACCCAAAGCGGACAATATCTACACAGTTGGGGCGGGGTCGTTACAGATGGTATCAGAGCCATACCCTAGCCGGAAGTGTGGGTCCCACACACGAGGACGCGTGTGCCCGTAAGGGGGGTGGATTGTAGTGATCCAAAAAGGGGGGGTCTTACATTCCATGGAATCCCACATCGCCAAGGGAAGCACATGAGAATGTGTTTATAAGGAATGACCTCCCTTCAATGTGTAGAGGCCTTTTCCCTAGCGCAACCTGGAGAAGAACAAAACCGTGAGGGGTATGGGACCCAAAGCGGACAATATCTACACAGTTGGGGCGGGGTCGTTACAGTTTTGTATTATCATTTCTCATATCCTTCACTATCTTTTGTTTTTCTAGATGCCAAGGTATATGCAAAGCTGTAAAACCACTGGTATTATCAGTTTTGAATGTAACTTTTACCTCTGTTTTAGGTTTCACCTTTTCTTTTCAAGGATAATGGGAAATGAATACGGGGGAAAATAAAGGTATATTAAAAAGAAAAAGAAGCTTTTGTAACAGGTAATAGATGACGCGAATTTTCCTAAACCAAAAAAAGAGGGTAACATAGGACTTGGAACACTACCAAACTGTCCCACATGTATATGCATTGTTTTACTTTCATACTATTCTTTGTTTTCATTCAAGCGGCTCGGGCATGTACTGCAATGATCTCAATGTATTATTGTTATTCTTTTTTTTTTTTTTTTCAATATTATAATGCTATATCACTCATACTTACATAAGTTAATACAAATATCTTGACCTCAGTGATTGGCTAAATATTACCTTGAAGTAAGGATTTGAAACTTTTCAATCCCTGATGTTAAGTTGTAAAACCCTACTGCAAACATCCAATTTGGAATGAATATTCTCTTCTCATGTTTTTATGTCTCCATTAATCTTTCCTTTTGTATTCACCTACTCAGTTAAAAAAGTGATTTCTGTCTTGCAGGTGTGTTCTGACACCAGGGGATCCTTACATGCCCTTGCCAAATGAGGAAATCATAGCAAGAGTGGCAAAACAGGTAAAAACTACTCTTGTTTCTCAAATAACCTCAATTGCATTCAAAGGAAACCAAAGTTATTGCTTTCAGTTTCATGTGTTCTTTCTCCAGTCCAGTTGTCATGTTATGGAATTTATTTCATGGATATAAACAATTTAGAGGAAAAGAAAGAAATGGATGCAACTTCAGTACAATGGAGGTTCAAAATAGGTCCCCTAGAGAGAACTGACCTCTGAAATTTAGGTTATCCAAAAGATCTGAATATGGAAAATGAAAAAGCAGCCATCTAATCAATAAGTGATTGCAAGAGCCAGAGTTTGAACTTGTTTTCTGGAAGGTCAACATGCTAAAAAAAAAAGTTTTAGCATTTCTCTCCCTCCTTTGAATAAGGTAGAGAATTCCGGATAACACGTCACTCTACTTCTTTGCATTCCAAATTGAATAGGCGACTGGATCCTCCTTGCAACAGAGTGGGAGTAGAAAATGATAAACTATGTGTCCAGTGTTAATATGCATGTTTTGGGAAATTTCTTATGATATTGATTAACTTCAGAAAACTGTTGGAAATAATTTTTTTTACCATTTTCCATGGGGAAAAAAAAAAGAAAGTAGGAAGTTAATTTATCTTTTATGCTTAAGTATCTCATATTCTAATTTAAAAATTTAGGCTATGTTCTACTTCATAGATTGCATCTCTGTTTTAAAGAGGCTTCTACTTAGAAGATACATATGTGCACTCACATTGTGGTGTTGGCTTCATAAAGCTCTGTTCTCAATTGAATTAAAACAGCGCTGTAATGCATGAGTTCTTTTTTCTTGAATGGAATGCTGGAAAACTTCTAGCTGTAGTTTTTTCTTTTGTTCTGTCAATATCAGGAGAATATGATTTGCAATTGATCCTGTAATTGCTCTTTCTATTTTATAATATAGAAAATAGAGCTTCTGACTACATATTGCTGGTCCAAGCCCTGTTGGGTTATAGGATTTTGCGTCACCATATTAGTTAGACTTGGCCAGTATAAAATTATTGCCATTCCCTACACCCCCCCCCCCCCCCAAAAAAACCATATCTTTTTCTCTCACAGTTGTCTTTGTTATCAGGTTTTGGCTTTATTCCCATCATCTCAAGGTTTAGAAGTAACTTGGTCATCTGTTGTCAAAATTGGGCAATCTCTATACCGGGAGGCACCTGGTAAAGATCCATTTAGACCTGATCAAAAGACACCAGTAAAAAATTTCTTCCTTGCTGGCTCTTATACAAAACAGGTAACTTCACTGCCCCGAATCTCTCACATGATGCCTGGTTGTAACATGCATATAACTGTTGAACATTTATTCAGAAAAAGAAAAAAGGAAAAAAGAAAAATTGTTGGAACATTTTTGCCAGAGATTCCTTCTGAAAAGGTTATGATAGAGGATATAATGATACCTATTAAAAAAATGATATAGGATATAATGATATGGTCATTCAACATGTTGTATTGTTAATCTACTATATCTCTAAATTAACATATATGAGATCTTTTGTAGCAGCTAAAATTTTGAATATGTTCCAAGGCTCAAAATATGATCTACCAAAATAAATAAGTAAAAGCAGCCCTTTTAGAGAAACTAATATTCCCTGTTTTCTGCAAATGTGGCCAGACATTGTTGGTGGGTCGTTGGTTTTGACAATGTCTTACAAGACATTTCACTTGTTAATATTACAAGCAGGTCTATAATATTTTCTGGACAAACCTAATGGCTAATGGGCTGTAGGTGGCTGCACCTTGCTACCAAATAACCATTTCCCCTCTTATCACCCATGTCCAGATGCACAAATTTGAGCATGTGAGAGAGAGAGAGAGAGAGAGAGAGAGAGAGAGAGAGAGAGAGAGAGATGGCTTGTAACATGTTTTGCTAAAAATGGTTGGGGGACTCAGTTCTTTTTAGCAGGAAATAGGGAGTTTCTGTTGGAAAGAAGGGACATAATAAGTTACCTTTCTTGGCTATTTGGCTAAGATGAGTATAGTAGCTTAAGTTGGTTATTGGTTTAAACAATGTCATACAACAGCTTTGTTATTTTTGTAATAACAGATAACGGATATTTATTTGAGTAAATTCTTGAATTTTAAGTTGTTAGCTCATGAGCCCTTGCTAATCTGCATGAAATCAGTATTCCATGAGGCAGATGAATGTCACTAAAGAAACATTATTAAAGAAACCAGTATAAAGTCTAAATGGTTATATGTTGTACAGGATTATATAGACAGCATGGAGGGAGCAACTTTATCTGGCAGGCAAGCTTCTGCATTTATATGTGATGCCGGGGAAGAGTTGGTGGCATTGCGGAAGAAACTTGCTACCATTGAATCTCAAGAAAACACTAAAGCTGCCAACGTTACTGATGAGCTAAGTCTAGTCTAATTCATTGTCATTTATTCTTCGGGCACTAAGAAACCACCTTAAATTGTTGAAGGCAGGTGGTGGCTCCATAGGAGTAAGTTTGTTCAATTTGTATGTAACACGACGAAATTGTATAAAGAATGAAATAATAATTACAAGAGAATCATGAAATCAATCTCATCCATCTGTGTTTATACGATCTTGTCAAAAATGATTTACAATGCGCACTTTAGTTATGCTCAATTAGAAAGAGGGCTGCTGGTAGGGTGTTTTGACATCCAAGGATTTTTTATGTTTCATTAGTTTATCCCTTGATAAAAACACTTTATGTTTCAAAGAAGTGATAATATTTAAATAGTGTTAAGGCTAAACTCTTGCTCATTGATGCCAAAAAACAAAAAACTCAATAAAAACATTTGCCAAGGGGTTATGTATTGTTGCCAAAAAAGAAAGGTTTAGCTCAAATGGTAACTCCTTGTAAGAGCAGTAAAGAAGGAGATCATGGATTCAACACCAACCCTATGTGTGTATAACTAACTTACTAATAAAGGGGAATTTGCTTCTTCCTCGACCTCCACATGTTGATGCAGTAATGTACTCCTTTATTTTGGGTTTTTGGTTACAAACTTAAATCATTACTGTAATAATCTCTACACAATCAATGGTGGGAATCTGCTTATATAAACTAGGAAACTTGTAAAGGATCTTAATCTGAAAACATATGAAGTTGCAAAGTTAAAGGAGTTTATACAGTACCAACTTTAGTAATTCATACAAAATCTTGAGATACAATTCACTGATTAGTCTGTTGAGAATTTGTAGTCAATCCCAAAATTTTGGGATTAAGTCTTCTTGTTGTATTCACCAAGTATTCAATTATTCATTGATGCTTATTCCATAGTGATTACTTTTTAGTTTTTATTGTTATGCTTTTGGTATAGATAGCGATTTAAACTTAGGTCCCTTATTTGATGACAAATTATTTTAATAATTTAGTTTACTGGAATCTAAAATCAATGGTCTTATAATAAAGCAATATTTTTTTCCTCAAAAGTCAAATTAAAAGTATAATTAACTAAATGTATGAGTGATTTAAAAAAAAAAACTTTTAATGTAAAGCGTGACATTTATAAAATTATGTTACTCTATCAATTAACCACAAAAAATAAAAATAAAAATAAAAACTATCATAATACAAACAAGAATATCAGTCGGGTAAGGCAGAGGGCGTCCAGAGTTTATGTGTTGGATATTCGGGCTTTGGAATGGAAGGGCTTTCCCTGAAATTGCAATCATCCAAAATAAAAATTGGAAAGTATCATATTTATTTTACAAACGACAAAACAAGGAAAAAAAAAAGCTAACTCAGTAACAATTAGAATATATAGGCCCAAAATAGAACTGCTCTCACCTAAATCATTGAACAGACTTTTATTTTTATATTTTGGCTCAAAATCATGGAACCACCAAGCACCTTCATATAGTTATTGTTGGATTGGTGACAGGGAGAGCAGTGAAATCAAAATGCTGTCACCACCCTCTATGAAATCTCTTCAATATCAACATATTGCACACACAAAGCCGATTTAATGCCCTACCTTTTTTTCTTTCTTTCTTTTTGTCGAGTATCGGTGGAATGCTGTATGATTCGCTATGACGAAGTTTGGGGATGATTATGTTCCGACCACAAATGAAAATCTGGACGACTTGTCATTTAGCTGTAAATGGATACTTTCAGTATTAAACAGAGCCATATTCAAAAGTATTGCAAGTTTGGAGTCGTATAAATTCTCAAATGTAGCAAGTACTGTGTATTCATGGTGGTAATACCAATTGTGTGATGTTTTTATTGAAGCAATTAAGCCTTTCTTTGCTGGAGACACACAACCTTCATCTAGTTCACCAATTAATATCTGGCCAACTCTAATTTACTCTCCCTCCCTTCTCTCTCAATCTACACAGCCCATAAAACTTTAGTTTGTGTCAATATCATTTTCTGGATATTATATTCCACGAAAGGGCTACACGGACTGGAGGGTAACATTGATAACTAATAATAAAAAAGGATTATGTCAAAAAATTTTATTTTGTTATAACATATTCAAATTTGCATGATGTACAATGTAGGAATAGATAAATTTCTAAAGGAAGGAAGCATATCATTGGCTGAGCAAGTGTGATCATAGGCTGGCACCTTCCATCATGGTTTGGTAGACTATAAGCTATGCGAGAGTTGTGCCAGTGTGATCTGATTGAACCGCCTTAAACTCTATGCAGCTTTATTTGCATCTCATGAGTCATCCGTATACATGGGCGTAAGATGTCTAGGTCCTTGGGAAATGTCATTAATCCGCTTGAAGTAATGAGTGGGATATCCTTCGAAGGTTTTCATAAGAGTATAGAGGATGGGGTATCATCAGTAGTTGCATAAATTGTGGAATGCTGTACGATTTGCTATGACCAAGTTTGGGGATGATTATGTTCCGCCCATTTTCTGGTAAATTCGAATAACTTGTCATTTAGCTATCAATGGATACTCTCAGTATTAAATAGAGCCATATTCAAAACTATTGCAGGTTTGGAGTCGTATAAATTCTCAAATGTAGCAAGTACTGTGTATTCATGGTGGCAATACCAACTGTGTGATGTTTTTATTGAAGCAATTAAGCCTTTCTTTGGTGGGGACACACTTTGGTTGTGTGGGAGAATGGGCTATGATTGCTTCATCCTTTTATGCCGTATGTTACGGAAGAATGATGGAAGCACCTTCCTTCATCAAGTGCTATGGCAAACAAGAGAGCTCTGTGCAAGTATCTCGAAGAATCATATTGTTATTAATGTGCTATTAATGCATTCAAATCATTCAACATTGATAATATATGCAATTTGGTTCAAATTTTATATTCTCAAGTTTTTATTGTGAGATTTAAAGATAAAGAAAAAGAAGATCTCGAGTGTTTAAAACTCGAGATCCTCCCAGTGGAACTCGAGTTCCACTGGGATATTTTTACCTCAGTGGAACTCGAGTTTTATAAACTCGAATTCCACTGGGAAATTTTTTTTTTTTTTTTTACTTGGGCAAATTCCTTGTTCAGGCAGATTGGTTACCTTGTTTTGCTTTGTTTTTCCTAGTGGAACTCAAGTTTATGAAACTTGAATTCCACTAGGATTTTTTTTTCCTGCACATGCAGGCAAATCAGGAACTGAAATATGTACATGCACCTACTGAGAAACATAGATAAAGAAGCTGAGAATGTAATCTAACACTTATTGAGAGGCAGAGAAGTTGAGAATGTAAATGCACATAAATTACATCAAAAGGCGTTCTTGCTAGGCACCAAGCTATAGAAACTGTTACGCTCTATTCATAAATATAGTTTTACAATGCAAATGCATTTGCATCACAACAAAACGCATTCTCAATATATCAATATTCTAAACATGCGCAACCATGCTTAATTTGCAATTCTAACCGTACTACTCAAATCACAATCTTCATAGAGGTACATTGGATAGAGAATTATAAGTACATTCAATAAAAACCAAAAAGTTAAATGTGCCAATACAACGTAGTCACTTTTCCTAAGATCAGCAGTTCGCACAACAAAAACGGCGTCCATGGAAGCATGCCTGCAAAACGTAGACTAATCACGTTAGGAGAGAAGATAGTAAACATTAGTTAATGGTAGAATGAACAACAATTATTTAACCAATGCATAATATTTTCCCATCTACCTACCTACTGTGGAACATTATTGGTTGTGGAAGCGCCACGGGATTGCGGACATTTTCTACGGTTATGCCCGGAAGCATGACATAGTCCACATGTCTGCTTGGGTTGACTCTCTATCAAATCTGCGTCCTCCCTCCGCCATCCCGGTTCTCGATCCTTATTCCTCACTCCATCCATCTCATTCCTTATTCTTGACTTCACTGGTCGACCTTTGCCCCGCAACAATGCTGGATTAGGCAACCACTTTGACCCCGGGGGGTTCTTCCACAATGACTGTGACTTAGGAACCACAAATGCATGCTCATAAGTGTTAAGGGCATTGTTCAAACCATAACATGGGTGAATATATGTGGTTGAATCAATATGTAAATAGTCACATTCTCTAATTGCATGTGAACACGGGATCCCTATGTTTTGCCATTTCCCACAACTGCATGTTCTTTCCTGTAACCGAACTTCATAACTGTGGTCTCCCCCTCCTGCGCTACACATGTTGAGTTGCGTAACTACTTGAAATATCAACTCTTCATTGCTAAATGGCTTGAGATAGTATTTCTCAGATTTACGCTTATTTCCATCCCACGTGGATAAGGCATATGCACTCCATTTCTTACCCTCTGAGAACTCAAAATGGTATTCTTTGCGCCGGTCGTGGAAATATTGAACAACTTTGTTCCAAGTGAACTCAACTAACGCGGAAATAGGAAGGCCCCATCCACCTTTCAGTACACCATTAAATCACTTTGATATATTGGTTGTCACTGCCCCAAAACGTCTCCCACCATCATGTGACTGGGTCCACATATCCACAGACTCGCTCATTAGGTATGTGTATGGAAGATAATCTTGATTCTTTTCCTTGCCATCCTTCCCCGTCACCTTCTTTTTATTCCTAATGGCCTCAATTTCCACCTGCTTAATGGATTCCATTATGGTATCAAATTTAACTACCTGACTAGCATATTATGCTTTCAACGCCGTTGACTTTAGAGTTGAGTTCTGAAAATGGGTGTTGAAGTTGCTAGCAACATGTCGAAGGCAATATCTATGAAATACCAGTGTTCTTCCATCATCCCTTCTAGGCCAGTTTGCAATGGCGTTTTTTATACCAAGATGTCGGTCAGAAATTATGCAAATGCCTTCGTCAGGTATTACGTGGCCAATCGTTTCTCTGAGGCACTGTAAAAACCACCTCCAACTGGACCCTGACTCACAATCCACAACAGCAAAGGCGAGAGGAAATACCTTGTTGTTAGCGTCGGTTGCCATTGCGACCAACAACTTTCCCTAATATTTACCATACATATGGGTCCCATCAATACTGATAACCGGCTTGCAGTATTTGAATCCTAATATGCATGGACCGAAAGACCAAAACGCATAATGCAACAATACGGTGTCATCTTCATCGGTGGGTGTGATACGATAGAACACTTGGGTAGTCGGGTCCTGATCAATATATGCCATTAGCAACTTTTGCAACCTTTGGTAAAACTCTTCCCAATTCCCAAACATCTTCGCAATCGTCTTTTGTTTCACATCCCATACCTTGTAGTAAGAAGGCTTATGGCCATTATATTTCGTCTCAATCATAGATCTGAGATACTTAACTGGGGTAGTGTGATCCTCACATAACTTCTGATGGATGTCTGATGCAATAAAATTACAACTCATCATTCTACCATCATTTCGCACCCCAATCGGTATACACGTGTGAGGACCCACATACACGGTGACCATCCATAGTTGGTGGAGATTGGGCTTCATAACTGCACAGACATACCACTTGCATGACTCATGCACGCATTTCGCACAAAGTTTTTTCGTCGTCGACCTAGTGAACGTAAAATGCTTGTTTTCGTTGACGGCACAATATGTTAATACGCGCTTCACCTCCTCTTTATTGGCAAAAGTTAACCCTTTGCACAAATTCATCCCCTCTCTCCAAGTAGACACAAATGGCATCTCAATATGTGAAGGATCAACCATATTTTCCTAAGTATTTGTAGAGAATGACAATGCAGGAGGTGCGTAGGCAGGGATTCTGTCCGTAATGTTTTGGACACTAATAACATTGTCTGCATAAGGTTCACTACCATCCAATAGCTCATCGTCATCAATGTCCCTCTCAAAGTCCCCAAAGTCCCTTCTGCCAATCACGTCTTTATACTCATCTCTATCGGAAAAATCTTCACTGTTAATGGCAATATTCTCATCAACATAGTTGTTGTCATCATCATCATCAGCATGAACATCATCATCCTCTACATGTGTAGAATACTCATATTGAGCATCCGGAACCGTAACCTGTAAACTTGTGGTTGTTTGTTGGATATCCTCTTGCCAGACTGCACGCGGCTCCAACTGTATGTACAACTCAATGTTAGTTACTTCAGCTATTCTCTCCAACTTGTCAAACATGATCTTTACATGTTTGTCTGTTTCTATCGCCATATACTTGTAATTAATCCGATGCTTTAGGATTTCATTTGGCATTCGATAAGTAATTTGTATGTTGTGCACAGCAGGATTCTCACACAACTCTTCCATGACAATCTTCTTCAATTCGTCAAGGGTTTTCAACCTACGATCAATTTGGGTATAATAGGTCTTTATACCCAGCCCTTCAAATGGCAATCCCTTGTTCGCATTGGCATTCTTAAGCGGACCACTGTGGTATAAGATTATATCAATTTCAGGCATTGTGAACCTGTTCAAGTCAAGTTACTATGTTAGTTATAAATCACACAGTCATAAAGTGGGGGAAAAAAAGTAATGTGATCTTAAGGTTGAACATATTCAAGCCAGAATTTTGATAGGTAATTACTAGTTTTATAGCCATTATGTAACTTGTGGTACCCATGGTTCTAAGTTTGGCTTTAGAACAAAATTTGAAACTCTAGTGGAGCAACCCCAAAAAATAAAAGGTAAGGAAAATATATATATGTAAAGAATACATAGAATAAGAGGAGAGACTTTACAAAGATAATGTAGTATTAACAAAACATATTAAATTAACAAAACCAAAGTATTCCATATCCTTAAGGCTTAAATGTCATTACCAGATACCAAATTGTTTCCAAAATGACCAATTCTTATACTTTTATTTTTATTTTTATAATGATCAATTCCTTATACAGTCATGTATTGTAGGTCGGTGCATTTTAAGAATTACTTTCAGGAGTTTGATTATGATACCCATTCATTACATTCATTCGCTACCCATTTCATACCCAAAATAATGATGAACAAAGTCAAAAAAACTTGTAAGATCCTGATAAAAATAAAAGCCTAGAAATGATGAATAAAATTTTGATAACAAAATGGGCAAATAAATACTCAATAAAATAAACACTAACAAAACGAAGTTGAATAATTCACAATATTGGAAAATTAACTAAGTTATGTCAACTATCTACAAAAAAATAGTCAAACTCTTTAACCCACACCCATACCAATACCCAACTACAATGACAATCAAATTATGCAAACCCTTACCTGAGATATGAATTTGTTGAAAGGGAAGAGCAGTGAGAGAGGCAGTGTGGTGAGTGAGAGTGAGAGGCAATGTGGTGTCAGAGTTATGGGTGAGTGAGAGTTAGTGAGGGTGAGAGTTAGTGAGGCTGAGAGACTTAGTGAGGATGCTCTGTTTTTGGGTGAGAAGGCTGTGTAGAGGAGCTGTGAGCACTTGTGTTATACGAGCTGAGTGTTAAGAGTGTGTTTTTGTATTTCTCCAATGGAACTCGAGTCTATAACACTCGAGTTCCTTGATTTTTTTTTTTGGAACTCGAGTCTATAAGACTCGAGTTCCTTGAAATGTATTTTACTGGAACATGTTTTTCCTTTGGAAAAATTGAGTCTTAAAGACTCGATTTTCTTTTTGTACAAAACGAGTCTTTAAGACTCGAGATCCAGGTGTGTCATTTTTGTCTAGCTCAGCAGCACAAAGCAGGCGGAAAGCGAGTCTATGAGACTCGATTTTTAAGTGGATCTCGAGTTTTAGAAACTCGAGATGCTACTTTCCATAATTCTTGCGAACCTTGCCTAACTTACTACATACTTACCCCACACACTGCTACTCTGCCCATCCCCCCCCCCCCCCCCCCACCCCCACTTAAGTGTTAAACTCATGGCTAAATTCTTGGAGTAGAGCATCAATTTCTACAGGATATTGGTGTTGTGAGTCCATTGTAGACAAAGCTGAGATCTACACTAACAATGCCTTCTTAACTGGAGCTTTGAAGAATTTGTCACTGTCTTGAAAATGAGACCCTAATGACTACAAACCTTGCAACAAGATCTGGTGACCTCCATAACAGAAACTCATAGTTAACAACTTGAAGTCCCATTGTATAATGTCAAGAGTACTCAACCATTGAGTGCCTAGTACCACTGCACACCCTCCCAATGGTAAACCATGGAACTGAATGTGGAAGCACTCTCCTTGTATAGTCACTAGTACATCACTACAAAAACGTTCAGTTTTAATTATAGCCCTATTAGCCACCTTTACCTCCAAGAACTGAGTTTTATCAGCCTGCAATTGCAGCCTAGATACTAAGGCTACATGACTACATCAATGAAATTGTGGGTACTACCAGTATCCACCAAGATTACTAAACTTCCTTAATTTTTCCTTTAACTCTCATAGTTAGGAGTAGGTGCACCTAACAAAGCATACAATGTTATTTCTACTTTCTCCTTAGTAGCATTATTAGTCACCTTATTAATAGTACCATCAATTTCTTCTTACAACTCAATAATCTGCACCCCATATTGATTATGAACAATTTATATGCCTTCAAGATGGAATATCTTAGCACTCTTACACTTATGCCTAGGCCCCTATTTTTCATCTCAATTGTAACATAATCCTTTCTTCTTTCTTTCTTTCATTTGAGCAAGAAAGATTCTTTTAATAGGAATTTTAGTTTTAGCTTCTATGAAGTTACTAACTTTAGGTAACCCTAGGATTGAAGGCTTACTTGATTCTTGTTGTAACTTGGAATTCTTCTTGCAACTTAGCATGTACTCCTCTTGAATCTTGGCCAAACCAAAAGTTGCATTCAATAACTAAGGGTTGAGCATTCAAATAGGAAGTCTGATTTCATCTCTCAAACCACTCAAGAAGCAATTGAGCTTATGTTTGAGAGATGAGCCTCTAATTCTGTTGGACAGTGCTACGAATTTTGCTTAGTACATAGACACAGTTGTAGTTTGCCTCAACCTAGTGAAAGCCTCCATAGGATCATCATAAGTTGTGGACCCAAATCTCACATGCAATTCTTGTATCTTGCTGTCCTAATCAAAGTATACACCAGTCTCTTCTGCTTCCTGGAACTAGACTAGAGCTTTTTGTTCTATATGGAAGGAGGCAATCATCAGTTTCTCCGCAATTGGGGTTTGGAAATACCCAAAATATTGGTTGGCTTTGTACACCCAACTAGTAGGATCTTTACCTGAAAAGCGTGGAAAATCAAGCTTAACAGGTTTCACAAGTAACAATGCTGAAGAATTTCGAATCAGAGATGAGGTTTCTTGAGATGATTGTGGCCTGGGTTCATCAGAACTCAACTTCTACAGAATAGCTGTGAGGTGTTGATTCATCTCGTTCAAATTTCTGGTATGAATTTCTTATAACTTGTGGATTTCTTGGATGTCTTTACTATGATTATATGAAGTAGCTTGAAGGAAAGCAATAGCTTTATTGGTCATGGCCATGGCAATGGATTGTGTCTCGGCCATTGATCACTGCTTTAAAACCAATTGCTATGATTTCAATAGAGATTGGGAATATATTGTAGTTGTATTCGAGGTTTGCTGGGCCTCTAGAAACTAAGGAAGAGAGGAGGGTAATAGGAAAAGAATTAAAAAACAAGTACATTCTTATTGATTGATTCACATATAGTGAATCAATATAGCTAACACATTCTCTTTTATACCCTCCCTCTCTATCTATAACTAACTTGTACGGTTGTAACATCAAAAACTAGTAACTAACTCTAGATGATTCTGTTGTTAACCGTGCACAACTAACCAACTAACTGACTTGACTGCTGACTTGGCTCCTGTGAATGATGATCCTAACATAAAGTTCTACGTGGCCAACCCCCCCGCTTTATCTCTTGTTCAGAATCAATGTTGCGGGCATTGGATAAATTGGAATATCAAGAAGGTTTGAGTGTCCTCATTAGAGAGTAAGAGCATAAAAGCCCTTTTAATAACACTCTTTGAAGCTGAAGTTATTATAACAAGTAGCTTCCTAACTCATAAACTCTGTATCTTCTCTATACCCTTTTCAAGTACTAACACATAGCTTATAGATGCTTGTACCATACAATGGAACCGAGCTCTGTTGCAATCTATATTCAACTCATCTACAAGAGAGGATATCTTTCGCATCAAGGTGGGGGACCAGAACTCAAGGGACAAACTCTGTTGGAAGGAGAATAAGGCTTGTTCTTTTTTCGGTGAAGACGGCGTACCATGTTGCTTTTTAGACTGAATCGGCCAACCAATGGGGAGCACTCCCTCGCGGGTACGGACGAAAAGGTATGGAGGCAGCTCTGGTCCCTGAATATTTCCCCTAAGGTACGCAATTTTGTTTGGTTAGCATGCTCTGACATCCTCCCCACCAGAATCAACCTCAGTAAGCGTAAGGTACAACTGGATCCCAAGTACATGATTTGTGGCCAACTTGACGAAACAATGATTCATATCCTATGGGAGTGCCCTCATGCACGTAATATGTGCGCACTAGCTTGGGGAAGATTGCAGAAGAGTAATTCAGTGGTAGACAACTTCTTCGAACTCGCAAGACAGATGAAGGATAGGCTCTCTGGGAAGGACCTTGAGTTATGGGCGATGACCACTTGGTCTCTTTGGAACGCACGAAACCATGTCCTTTTCGACAATGTACAGTCCTACCCCTCTGCAATTTTTCAGGCTGCCACTTCGCTGCTGGAAGAGTATCAGAGGCTATCTCAAAGTCTCCCTCACCAATAGTGCATCTGGTCTTGTCCTAATTCTAGTTTTTTCCTGTTTTGAGTTTGTCTTTTGATGTTTAGTTGGCCTTGTGTTTTGGCCTTTTCTTCTCTTAAACTCTTGTAGACCATTTATATCTTGTAATTTTTTTACTCTTATTAATATACTTTTACGGTTTTGCCACTTTCAGTCGAAAAATAAAAAAGTTTTAGCACGATCTTCCATGTTCCCTTTACAACTACTAACACAAAGTAAAAACTTTGCGACTCCGTACTAAAACTTTAAGTTAGGGTTGTGTTTTGCAGTGATTTTATTCATAAAAAAAAAGTTTAAAAACTGACAAAGCCAAATGTGCTAGTTTCCCTGATGGAAACACAAGTGTCTCTATAAGCATAAGCTTGAGATCAATGGGGATAGGGAAGCAAGAATAAATGCTTGTTTTGACTCAACGAAAGCCACTTGCCCTGCCCATATCAATGCCACACATTCTTTGGCTAATCCTGACCCAAGTTATTTTATTGTGAGCACTGTTAGACTGTTACTGTCAAACCAAAAAATAAAAAAAACTTCACCAATAATGAATCTAATTTTGTTGGTCAAAAACAGGTTAACCAACCATCGGCATTGGACAAGTTTGAGAAAATCATCAATACTTCAATGGGAAATCAAATAGTATTGTTTTTGGACTATAGGGGTACATTTTCACCAATAGTGGATGACTCGGATCGAACTTTCATGTTAGAACATGTTAGTTCTTGTTTGTTTGGCTTTATACATGTGGACACAAGGGGTTTTGGAGTCACCAGCTAGTTTTTGCAATGGTCTAGGAACCATATGTATAGCGTTCTTTCGAGGAAGGATCTTTTGATCTTACTACTAGAGATATGACTTCGAAGTTTAGGTATGCTCTTAGGAAGGTGTTAGGCACCCAAGATCGCCCAACCCTAAGTTTGGCCTTCCATCATTGTGTCTTACATCTTAACCTCATTAAAAACATGTTCAACACTTGTATCTATACTCACACACACACTAGCATTCATTTACACATACAATCATGGCATCATTCATCCCAAAACACATACATATCTACCCTTAAACAAAAGAGAGCCAAACCCATAGGCATGTGAAAAACTCTAGCAAGTGAAAGCCTACCATACCATTCATCTCAAACAAAGGCAAAAATAAATCAAGGCAGCAACTTAATCATGGCAATCATAAGATTATATAAACATCCATACTCATAATCAAACATCATACAAACATATTCATCACAAATGATGCATGTTCATATCGATGTATGACCTACCTTTACTTACCTTGCAGCAACTCATCACCTATGACATCACGTATGGACATGTGAATGCAAGTTTATGGCATTAAAACGAAATAAAACCCTAATCTAATATATGAGGGATAAACAACAAATAAAGCATGTGAAACAGAGACTCAGATACGTGTATTCATATGAAAAGGTGTTTAAATAGAGGCAATGCATATGAAACCAACAAATGAAACAAAGCAAAAACCTAAATTAGGATTTTTGGGCAACGACCTGCATATGTAGATAGAGGCCTACATACGCAGGCCAAATCCCACGCACAAAGGATTTGATCTGCGTGCGCATGCTTATGACATACATGTGTAGGGTTGTTCAAAACCCCAACCCAGAAACAAACTAGCAGAGAAACAGAGCATAAACGAAAACCCTAATTCTAACAACCAAACATGCCTAGAACATAAGGAGAACTATAAAACTAACCTAAACAAACATGCAAAAACATAAACTAAGCAAAAAGCAAGCTAAAACAAAGATTAAAGACAAAAGAGAAAAAGAAAGGGTTTAAGGGATACCTTAAACAAAAAGCTCTTCAAGCTTGATTTTTGACCGTTCCTTTTAGTCAAAATCTATCACAATTCAATAAAATAGTGATTAGACACTTTAAACTCAAAAGATTGAGGCTAGAAAAGGTCCCAATCAGAGAAAAATGACTTGAGGGTGTTTTGTGAAAAAAAATCCCTTTTGATTCACTATTTTCTAGTGAATCTTAGGTTTTCCTTTAGGATTTTTTGCGTGTCTTGAAAATGTACCATGTAAGGCTTTATATAGTGGAAAAAATAGGGTTTTGAATGGCTCCCAGACAATGTGGACATTACAAAACTCAGCCATTATTGTAGAAAACTTGTTTTTATTTATTTATTTATTTATTTATTTTTTAATGTTTCTAAAACCCCAATTGCGTACGTAGGAGTATGCCTGCGTATGCATGCTTTGGCCCATGTACGCAGGCCGCTACCCACATATGTGGGCCGAGGGCTTCTTTGGTAATTTATTTTCAAAATAGATTTTTGCTCATTTTAAAAAGTTATATTTTCCATTTTAACACTCCTCAAGTCAATTTGATATCTGATTGGGCTCTAAATTGACCTTGGGCCTTAGAGTTCGGGCATCATGGGGGAACGGGGGCTCAAGTCGTAAGGGGTACAAAGTACTCTATCTACAGATGCTTCTATTTTGATTCGTGAGCTTCACTAACAGAATCATAAGAGGCAAAACATTTTGTTTCGACTTACAACTTAGGCCCAACCCATGCACACAACACACATCACGCATACATGGGGCGGGGTGTAACTCCGGAGAGCTGCGTGGGATTCGTATGTTCGTAGTCCCACCTTTGTTGCTCGGGAAACGAGCAAAGACAGGTTTGCCATCCCAGAACCTGTTTTGCCACTTGCAAGCAAATGGCGAGTGACTAGTCACTTAAAAAAGAAAAAGAAAACAAACAAGGGAACTCTTCGAGCTAACCCATCAAACAACAAAAGGATATAGTCTCTATGGTGTCCATCTAGGGATCTTGCCTCAAACTTCTCAGGGTGACTTGCTCGTCTTGTCTTCTTCACTTCGTTCTCTACATTTTTTGGTGAGGCTCTTGCCTCGGGTTGACCTTGGACTTTTTCTTTATCACTATCTCTACCTTTTTCTATCGTGCCTGCATGTTCAATTCTTGGAGGATATGTGCACAAGTAGTTTTGATTGTTGGACCTACTAGGGGTGGTGAAAACTCGCTGAGGAGTAGGTATGTATGGAGAAGAATCTTTCGCCTCTTGCTTAGGGATGAGGAACTCGCTGAGGAGTAGTGTAACTTTGTAGATGTGTGATCCACTGGGGAAGAATCTTTTACTTCCTTTATGGTATGCTGAGGACTTTGAGGAAGAATCTTCTGCTTCCTTACTGGGGATACTTTAGGTGTACTTGATTCACTATGGAAGAATCTTCTACTTCCTTCATGGGGATTGTTTCAATATGCTTTGGTCCACTGGGGAAGAATCTTCTGCGTCCTCTATGAGGATGATGTTCTAGATATTGCTTGATCCACTAGGGAAGAATCTTCTGCTTCCTTACTAGGGATAGTGTTTTTGAGTTTATATGACCTGTCAAAAATGGTTTTGGGATGTACATGCTTCATCAGGAGAAGAGTCTTCTACTTCCTTTACTACTCACTTGGGTCCTTGGTGACTTTATGCCTAATTGGGACAATCTTGAGATATTTTTTTTATACTGTTCATGACTAAACTACACGTAATTTAGTGGTGAGGCCTAAACTACACGTAGTTTAGCCATCAGGTGTGTTTCCGCCTCTTCATTTTCCCAACGGTTACCAACCGTTTCTTTTTCTTCTTCATCCTCTTCATCTCCCTCATCTCTTCATTTTCTTCATAACTTTTCAACTTCCTTTTTTTTTTCTTTACAAAAACTTCCTTCTTCTCTCTTTTCCTTACACCATCCGACTCTCTCATTCTCTCAAAACTCCCTCATCCTCTCATTTTCTCTCTAGATTCTCTTCATCTCCTCCAATGGCACCCAAAGCCAAGAAGACTTCCTATGTCCTTTCCTTTGATGAATTTCTCCTCACTTGCTGGAGTGGGGAAGTGAGATTGATGGAGCCTTCTACATTGACATATCGGCCAAAGAATCACATCCCTATGGCTTAATCTATAATTTTTTTAGACTTTTCTCATTTTAAAGTTCATCTTTGATCTTCCGTTTTGATGTGTTTTTGGCCATGTAAATGCTTGGGTTTTGTTGTGGGATGGGTTTAGATGAAAACCTGACACATTAAGAGGGGTAGGAACATGTTTAGGATTGATTTTGGATGATACATGCTTGGAAATGTCGAAGGACTCTTCCTGTCTGTGCTTCTACGTGTGTGGGCTCGAGCCCGCGTACGTAGCTCTGTTCTTGTGTACGCAGGTCTATTCTTGAGGGTCTGTGTACGTGAGGATGGGCTTGCATACGCGGGGTCCTACCTATGTACATGGGTCTTGACCCGTGTACGTGAGACGCTTGGCAGAGGCCTTACTCTACCCATTTCCACTTATTTTTCAACTTTTTCACTTCTATATGCAACCATAACACCACTTTCTGTCATTTTTGCATCTAAACATCACTACATACTCATTTTTATCTTTATTCTTACATCAAAAACATCATTTTTCATCATTTTTGCTTGAATCCAGAATCTGTTGTTATCTTTTTCTTTTGCAGTCCTTATCCCCTTATGCTGGTAGAGGAAGCACCAACAAGGTGGTGGAGTGGAATTGTTAGGATATGTGCCCTTTAAATCTTATTGTATGATGCTATGTATGACATTATGTATGATATTATATTGTGATTAATAAAGTTGTTTTATAATTATCTAAAATAATGGTAACATGAATATTTGGACATTATCATATAGTCCATGAGATGCATAGTATGTGATTTATGTGATTTAGTCATAGAAGATATAAATCACAAGTTCTTTATAAACTCAGAATTTTAGTTTGTAGTCGGAGATGAAATTGAGCATTTCATCTGCGAAGACTATAATATATCAACTAAGATGATTTGTCTTGATCATGGAAGTAGAGACTTCTAGTTGATATGTTGATATGTTTAAAGTGTTAAGACATATTGAATTAGACTGCTGTGAGATTTATTATTCTACTAATGACTGTCAAATGAATAATAAACCTCACGACTTCTATTTACATGAATTCTCAATCCTGAGAGAATAATGAACCTGATCATGAAGTGTTGGTTGTTTTGATATATCAGGAGTGAGATCTAAAGTCACGATCAAAATCTTAATATGTTAGGCAGCCACATTTAATGTTGAAGGAACATATATTCTCAAGATGGAATTTATAATCTCTTAATAAAGATCTAAAATATTCTCTTGAGATAAGTTTAATGGGTTTGATTATTCAAAGTGTTAGGCCTAACCACTTTAGTAAGAAGTTACTAAAGTATATATTTATGAAATTGGATTTCATAAATATATGATGAATAACTTAAAGATTACACTGGGTACTCAAGGATTAAGATGTAGTAATATTCAAAGTGGCAGTCAACATTCATGACTTTGTATTACTACGAATATTTTAATGAAGGGGTTGAATGTATAATAAAGTCTTGGGATATAATTTATTAATAAGATCTAGAGTGTAATTATATTTATATAGTGGTATTAAATATAATTAATGGTAACTTTGGGTTTGTCAAGAGTTGATAGAAAGGCCCAAGACCCATTGGAGTTAGTGTCTTATTTGTCCCTTTTGGTCCCACTCTAAGCCATATACTAAAACCCAATTGGAATGGCCCAAAAAGCTAGCCCAATTAGATAATCAGTTATATATAAGGAGAGAAACATACAGAATTTTGTAATGAATGTAAGGTATGAAAATGGTGTGTATGTGAGTGTAAGCCACTCTTTTATTCTCCCTTAAACACATACGTATAAACTAATTGAGAGACCACACTTCTTGGGCATAAGTGGAATTGGAATGAAGATTAAAAGTGTTCCTAAGTACTTCTAATCTTTGGTTTTGAATTTACTGCACCAAGGTACGCTCTCTTGTTTCTAAATTCTGAAATTTACATAGTACATGTTATTAATTGCAAATGAAGTAGATCCGTTAATTTTCCGTTGTGTATGTTTTGTATGCAATACAAACTATGTTTGTCCAACAGGAATAACCTCCTCATTCCTGAAACGAGGGCTTACATCTAGGAAGCAAGCTTCGAGCCTATCCTTGGCCTTTTGCTAGAAAGGTCGGCAAGTGCTACCTTGGTGCAATGCCTCATCGAGAGGTGGTGGGATACTACTCATACCTTCCATATTGCTGAGCAGGAGATGACGGTGACTCCCTATGACTTCTACCGCATGACCGGCCTTAGCTTTGAGGGAGCCATCATTAGCTTGGATGGTGTGTCAGGTATCTAGTTGGGTTTTGACATGTTGGGGAGGAAGTACTTCACTGAGACCATCCACTACTTTGACTTGGTGTCAAATTACATGTGTAAAGTTGTATTTTACAACTATGTTTTGTTGGCTTTTATTCCGTGCCAAATTTGATTGTAATTATGTTCAATCGTTTAAAACCCTGTATTTGTTGTGGGATTTGTTGTAAGGGTTGTGTGATAGAGAGAGTGTTGAAGACTCAAGCATTTGAAGAATTGAAGGATTCTCGCGGGTATCTCGCGACCAAGCATCCCGCGAAGTGAATCATGTGCATGGCACATGCTGGAATGCGAAGAGTCAGGCCAGGTGGAGACAACTGTGTCTCGCGAGTATCTCGCGAGTAAGGCCTTCCCGCGAGACACCCGCGAGGCAAGCTGTTCTGCCAGCCTGTACTTTTTGAGTCACACCTTTTGCACCTCTCCTACATATACCATCATTACCCACAATTGTTGAGGAATGCTTCAGAGAGAAAACCCTAGCCAAACACATTGGTAATTAGAGATTGTCTTCCCCATCTTTCTCTATACAATTGCTTGTGGTATCTCCTCAACCCTTCCCTCTCCATTATCCATATCTTTGAGAGGTTGATAGCCAAAACACTTACCACACCTTTGAGAGTGCTGAGTGACGTTTTGGTGCTGCTGGGAAGCATTGGAAGAAGCCTTGAATGGCAGATGCAACATGGAGCTTGTTGCGGGATCCGGATAACTAAGACAAGACACGGTTCCGAGAAGCCTTGTTGGAGTAGGAGCTTGGAGGGCTTAGGTACATCGGGTAGACTAGGCTTGGAGGGTCTTTTGCTAATCCATGTATCCCAACTGATTGTCTAGTGGATCGATTTCCGCTTGGAGGGCGGCGGAGAGGTTTTTCGCCGAGTTCTTCGGTTTCCTCTTCGATAACATGTCTCGGTGTTAATTGTGTTTGCATCCTTCTTCCCTACTCTTGTTCCTTTCATTTTTACTGCTGAGTTGCTTTAAATATGGATTAGAGTAGTTGGTATTGCTTATACGCTTGTGTTTACACTATTCCGCACTTGTCATTAAGTTAGTGTAAAATCAACCAAGCCGTAATTTTAATTTGGGGGTCTAAACCGCTCGTGTGTTTTCAACACATTTTCGAGCTTTCAACATGCTTCTCCCCCAAAGGGCTACGGAGGAGCGTGTCTGGATGGCTAGGGCCTTTCTTCTATACTTGTTGGGAGCTTATCTCTTCGTTAATGGTGGGCAAATGGTGTCCTTAAGGTGGCTGACCTTCTTTCAAGACTTTGCATAGGCATGGAGGGCCAACTAGGGCCAGGCATGTCTTATCTATCTTTACTCTATCCTCGACACTCTTAGCTGGGGCACCTTGCGGCAGCTTGTGGGGCCTTGAAAGCTCTTTGAGGTTAGTTCTCTTTCCATTTCTTGTATTTCCATTTGTAGCTTGTAATCTTGCAAATTGTGTCATCTTGCAAACTGTCATTTTGCAAACTGTCATCTTGCAAACTGCCATCTTCCAAACTATCATCTTACATCTAACTTGTGGCTTGTGATCCCTTTTGTAGTGGTGGATTGTTAGGTATGGCCTCATAACTCCAGGCACCGATCTAAGTTTAAGGGAATTCCCTCGAGTTAGGGCCCAACTTGCTGGGTTAACTTCAGATGAGTTAAGTTTAAGAGTTCCGGTTTTCATACTTCTTTATGCATTTCCCTTAGGGTACCTTTCTTCTAACCTTGCATTATTATAGGTCAACTGGACTCCATGGACCAACCAGCACCTTCCAGCTTCTCTGGATTTGGAAGCTACTACCATCATTGCTTCGAAGATTACCCGGCCCTTCGAATGAGAGGGTTTGAGGGCACTCTACTTGGCGGAAAGGGTGTGGTGTCAACTGGTGGGTATAGATGATCCACAGATTTCGATGGATCCTCCGGAGTTCATGCTTGCCCTTCACTCCATGACCGATGCTGAGTACAACTCATGGAGGAATGGTCTTCCCTACGCCGGGCGGCTCATTGATGGATTAGATTATGAGGAATTCAACATCACCCGTCTTATGCCTTCCCTTATTGCTCAAGTATATGCTTAACCTTTTCTTCTTCTTTTCATTTTCCTTTATCTTGTTTGTAATGGCTTTTAATGGTGGAAAACTTGCAGCAACAGGAGCCTACTACTGATGAGTTAATTGATCCTCCACATCTTTCTTAGACGGTCTATGCTTACAACCCTGATCGCTTTGCTCGGGTCGTGCCCCGTAATCCCAATGTTATGGGCTACCATTTTCCTCTAAACACCCGAGTGGTGAGTTCTTCTTTCCTTTTGTTCTTTTTTCTTATTAATGTCTCTCTTTTTTCGGTCACGAACTCTTCTTCCTTTGAACTACAGCCCACCATCCAAGAGCATAAGGAGTTGGTATGGTTGGATGGGAATCTTAAATTAGAGCTGACCAACTATTCAAGGAGCATGTACTGTCCTGAAAGGGCGGCCTACACAGGTAGTGGTGGTGGTGGTGATGATGATGATGATGGTGGTGGTGGTGATGAGGAGGATTCAGAGGTGACTCCTAGCAATCAAGGAAGAGGTGACACCATTGATTACCTGCAGTCGAGATACATTGGCATACAAAACACACACACACACACACACACACACACACACACACACACACACACACACACATATATATATATTGGTTGCTTTTATTTTTTATTTCCTTTAGCAAATATTTGAATTCAGTTTGAGACAAAGGGTTGTACTTAAGAACATCTTTTTACATTTATGCTTTTAATTGGGACTAGTACTTAATTTACAAGATGTATGGTTAATTGTATGTTTCCACACGATGTTGCCTCTTTGATGCTTGAATATTTGTGCTTAAGATATGCTTTGAATGATCCTTTAGGTTGTAGGAACCCTAGGGATGCCTTAAAGTGGGAGAACCATGCTTAAAACAGGGAAGAATGAGCTTCTTCCAATCACTGTGTGTACGTGGGGATGGGCCTGCATACGCAGCTTTGACTTTGCGTATGCAGGGTTGACCTTGCATACGTGGGCCGCGAATTTGAGGAAACCCTAACCACCTTAATTAAGTATAAAAGTAGCCGTTTGCGACCTAAAACCCTCACTAACGTATTTTCAACTTAGAGAGCACTTTTCTAAGGTCCTCTAATGGCAAAAAACTCTCCACTCGATGTCTCGGCTTGGATTATGAGGCTCGGTTTTGATTTTAAGGACTCCATCGCCCCCTATGGTCTTTCTTGTGTCTTTCCATACCATCAAATAAGGGTGTATGAGCCTCTTCTTCGTGTTGCTGCCAACTATTGGGTCCCTACTTGGCATGTTTTCCGCTTCAATGGAGTAGAACTATGCCCCACTATCGAAGAATTTGGTGCCATCATGGGTGAATCGGAGATTGACGATCTCACCTTCCTTACCATGGGTGGAAATCTCCCTTGCTACAAGTTGTGTTGGGCGTCCCTCTCGCTACAGCAAATAGGTGGTGTGTCTTCGACAAACTCAACCTTAGCTTGGTTTTTGCACACTTTTTTGGCTCGGCCCTTCCTGTGGGTGAGAGACCGCGTTCATACTTTCTTTTTACCTTTTGTATATGTACTCTTGCAAGGTACTTCTAAGGCCAAAGTTCATATTGTGTGGACCTCTGGATGTGCATGGTAGTTTATGAGCTAAAGAGAGGTAACTTGGTGGGCTTGATCTTGGCTAAAATCCTCAATGGTTTGGATGCCTTTCATAAGAAGGAAGTAAGCTTTTTTGTAGGAAGTTCTCTTCTTTTTCAGGTATAATCCCTAACTTTTTCCTAAGTTCTCAACCTAGCGGGATTCCTCTAATTTTGCCTGAATTGCCTTTCAGTTTTCAACCCATCGAGGCACTTTATATTTTATCTTTCATTATTATTTTTATTTTTTCTCACTCATGCTCCTTTTTTTTCTCTTTCTTCTTCTTTTTATGCTCCCCCTCCCCCTTTTTTTTCCCCAGATATGGCTACAAGAGAGGCTTCGATTGCTTCAACCTCCTACCGTACCTCCTAGCACATACCTCCCTAGGCATTTTAGGAACTGTCGGCTTTATCAAAATGACATGAGCTTTGAGGCATACATGGAGCTTATCAGTCGCATCAAGGAGACCGACATTCAATGGGTCGTGGAGTGGTGGCACATCTCAAGCATGGTTCACAATCGGTGCAAGGACTACTATGTGCCTTTAGTTAGACTTTGTTGCTGCTCATATTACTCCACTTGTCGTATCTCAAGGCAATTTGGAGAGCGTCAAGGAGCTTCTAATGATGAAGGTGCCTTCCACACCGAGGTGTTTACTGATAGGATCTTGGGTAGGCTTTGTGAGGCTTGGCCACATCGTGGGGTGGCTAGGGGCATTGCCCTTCCTCGATACATCTATTCCACTACGAGGTACAAGCAATGGTTGGAGGATGACATGAAGTGGATTCTGAGGGATGAGAAAACTTACATGAAGATTAGCAAGAAAGTAGGGAGGGCTGGGTGACCACCTTGATATGCCCCATATTATACTTTTCTGCACTTTATGATTCTCATGTTTTTGTTTTTGAGTTTAATAAAGAATTGAAATGTTCCAAATCCCCTATGAAAACAAACTTATTACCTTTTAATTTGAGCAATGAGAGAATCACTTTTTATTATCTTTACTTATTATCATCTTTTGTTTTTCTTTTTTCCTTTTCTTTTTCCTTTGTCATCTAATTTTTGCCCATGACGTCCCTTCGGCAATTTTTGCCATGCCCATGGTCTTTTCCCCTAACTTTTGCGTAGACTTCCCTTTCAGGTTTTCAATCTAGTGGGGTTCTTTTGCCTAAGCCGCCCTTTCGGGTTTTCAACCTAGTAGTTTTTTTTTTTATTTTTTATTTATTTATTTATTTTTTAAATGTTGTACTTCTGGAGTCTATTCGTGTTAATTGGGCGAAGCATCTCATCCCCATCCAAATCTGTGATTCTTGTAGCATCTCTAAACATGATCTTCTTAATGATAAAAGGTTCAGACCACCTTGGCTTCATCTTTCCTCTTGGATCAAAAGTCTTATCTCTAAGCACCTTTAGGATCAAGTCCCCTTCTTTAAGGTTTCTCGGTTTCACTTTCTTGTTGAATGCTTTCGCAATCCTTTTTTGGTACCCTTGTGCATGATATTGTGCCTTAGCCCTCTTCTTATCTATCAAAGCCAATTGTTCATATCTCGCCTTAGCCCAATCCTCTTCTAGGACCTTAGCTTCCACCAATAACCTCAAAGATTGTATTTCCACTTCAATAGGAAGCATCGCCTCATTACCATAAACCAAAGAGTAAGGTGTTGCCCTAATCGATGCACTGATAGAAGTTCTATAACCCCATAAGGCAAACGGAAGCTTCTCGGCCCAATCTTTGTATGTCATTACCACCTTGGCTAGGATGTTCTTCACATTCTTATTAGCTACTTCTACGACTCCATTAGCTTGTGGTCGATACGGTGAAGACTTGTGATGCTTAATGTTGTACACTTCCATGATTCTTCGAACCTCACCTTCAAAGTGGGAACCATTACCGGAGATGATCTCTTAGGGCACCCCAAACTGACATATGGTGTTGTTTTCTAAGAACCAAGCCACATGCTCAGCCTTCAATACGGAGTAGGAGGCTGCTTCCACCCACTTGGTGCAATAGTCAATTGCCATTAGGATGTATTCATGCCCATTTGAAACCTTGAGAGCTATCCTTCTAATCACATCTATGCCCTAAATTGGGAATGGCCACGAAGAACTAATGCTATACAACTCACTAGGCGGTACGTGGTTCAAGTTGGCGTATGTCTAACAATCATGGCAACTCTTCACATAGTCCACACAATCGGTCTCCATCGTATTCCAATAGTACCCTATCCTTAGGATCTTCTTAGCTAACATTTTCCCATTCATATGAGGGCCATAAATCCCTTGATGAACTTCTTCCATTATTTTCTCGATTTCTTCTTTCTTCAAGCAACGAAGGTGTATACCATCGTAAGACCTTTTATAAAGTTGTCCTCTACATAGGATGTATTGTATTTCCATCATCCTAATGGAAAGACATTCTCTCTTGTTGGTACCATTCGGATATGCCCCTAGTTTCAAGAACTTTATGATGTCATAGTACCACAGAACTTCCTTTTCCTCTATGGTCATTACTTAAGCTTTGGTCTTCCTTTTGTGCATTTCCTCATAACTTTGCTCAATCTCCAAGGGTCGTGTCCATACTTTTTTTGGTATTTCAACCATGGAGGCTAAGGTAGCTAAGGAATCTGCAAATTGATTTTGAGCTTTAGGGATGATTGTGTACTCAATCTCGTCGAAGGTCTTGGTCAAGTCCTCCAAGTATTGTTGATAAGGCTTTAAGTGTTCCTCCTTCACCTTCCACAACTTTTGTGTTTGGGCTATAACCAAAGTTGAATCTCCAAAGACTTTGGCCTCTTTTACCCTTAATTCTTGAAGAGCTTCCACTTTGGCAATACAAGCCTCGCATTCAGCCATGTTATTAGTTGCTTCAAAGTTCAACTTGATTGCTAAAGGTATGTGAGATCCCTTGGGAGTGATCAAGAGTATTTCTATCCCATTCCCATATTGGCTTATGGCTCCATCGAAGTACATCTTCCCTGTCCCTAACTCAATGTCCAAAATGTCCTCATTTGGAAAGTTTTCTTTACCATCTTCCCCTTTTATAGGATTCTCGACACAAAAATCTGACACGACGCTCCCTTCAATAGTTTTTCTAGCCACATACTTTAAATCAAATTCTACCAATAAGATCAACCATCTTGACAATCTTCCACTCAAGGCGGGTTTCTTAAAGAGATACTTCAATGGGTCCATCCTTGCTACCACCCATATTTGGAAAGGTAAGATGATATGTCTCAACTTCTGTATGGCCCAAACAAGTGCAAAGCATGACTTTTCTATGGGAGTGTACCTAGTCTCGTAATCATGGAACCTTTTTCTCAAGTAGTATATGTCCCTTTCATCCTTGTCATCATCTTCTTGTGCAAGCATACTTCCAACCGCATCCCTTAGAAAGGTATAGGAGTAAGGGTTTTCCGTGTTGGGGAGGCACTAGGATAGGTGGGTGGAGGAGATATTCCTTGATAAGTTCAAAGGCTTTTTGGCACTTATCATTCCATGTATGTGGTTCATTCTTCCTTAGGAGTTTGAAAATGGACTCACAAGTGGAGGTGAGCTCGGCAATGAATCGACTAATGTATTGTAATCGACCCAAGAAATCCCTTATCTCTTTTTCACTTCTTGGTGGAGGCATCTCCAATATGGCTTTGATCTTGGATGGGTCAACTTCTATACCTCTATCACTTACTAGGAAGCTTAGCAATTCTCTGACAGTTACTCTAATGGTACACTTTTGTGGGTTCAATCTTTGCCTATACTCTTTAATTCTCTTGAAAAACTTCTTGAAGTTTATGGTGTAGCTTTCTCTATCCTTGGATTTCACAATCATATCATCGACATACACCTCCACCTTATTATGCATCAAATCATGTAAAAAGGCTATAGCCATCCTTTGGTAGGTTGCCTCGGCATTCTTGAGGCCAAATGGCATCACCGTGTAACAATAGATTCTCCATTCGGTAGTGAAAGTGGTTTTGGTCATATCTTTGGGAGCCATCTTGATTTGGTTGTACCCCGAGAGACCATCCATGGAAGACATCAAAGCACTTCCTACTGTGTTATCCACCAAGACATCAAGGTGAGGGAGAAGAAAGTCATCCTTAAGGCATGCCTTGTTCAAGTCCCTAAAATCCACACACATCCTTACCTTCCCTTCCTTTTTAGGTACGGGCACAACATGCTTGGTGTCCGGGTTTGGTGAACCCTACCTTATTGCTTAGTGACTTCCTCCTTGATTTTTAAGAGCCATTCGGTCCTCATTCTTCTCAACTTTTTTTTGATAGGTACCATGTGATCATGAGTATTAATGTGATGTTGAGCTAAATCGAGGTCAATTCTGGGCATATTTTCATAGGACCATGCAAACACCTCTTGAAATTCTGTGAGGAGTTCTTGAAGATCTTTTCTTTCTTTTTCATTTAAAGTTAAGCCAATTTTAATTAAGCATGGATTCTCATCATTGCCAAATTAATAGTTTCAAGAGTTGGTTCCATAGGTTCAATTTTCTTTTCCAATTGTTTATTAATTTCATTTTCAAATTCATTTGAATCATTTAAGTGTAAAATTTCTATTTTATGGAACACATCAAAGTAAGCCAAATCAGAATTCATCTTATTGAAAATATTGAAAAGTACTTTGGAACTTGCATTACAAAACTTTTTCCCCATGTTTTCAGAATACCCAACCCAAGTCCAATTATTAATGGGCCCCATAATAAGCATGATGAATTTGGAAGGATCACTTGGCTCTTCATTGGTGATGGAGAACACGTCCCTACTCGTCTTCATTATGGTCTTCATTGCTTTAGCATCCATGTAGTTTACCCAATCGACCTCTTCTTGTATCTCCTTGATCACCATGGTAGGCTTCTCCTTAAAGGTAAGCTTTTCATTATAGAACATTTCCCAACCCGGATATACCTTTCCATCATTGTCTACCCAAGGTTCGAGGAAGCCATAATAAGGGAAGTTTCCGCCTTCCTTCACGAAGTTCCTATTAAGAGTGCCAAGGTTTTTCTTGATTTCGTCGCAACCTTCAAAGAATCCTAAACCTTCCCTAGTCACTTGAGTCTTGACATTGGGGAACTTGACTACCCCGTTTCCTTCTTTTCCAAGGCCCATACCAGGCATGTATCCCATCATTGTGATCACCTCATGGCTACAATATGGGAACTAGTCGGTAGAATACCTTTCTTCCTTCAACCCCTAGTCAGCCATGTTTACAAACCCAAAGCCACTCATTTAAAGCTCACTTCCTCCTTCCTCGAGTCCACAAACTGGTGCTAGAATTTCATCATCTCCAAGCACTACGGCAATCCCTCCTTTACATGGGATCTCCATCTTTTGGTGTAGTGAGGAGGGGATTGCCCCATTGGGGTGAAGCCAAGCTCTTCCCAAGAGAAGGTTGTAATTTGGGGTGATGTATATGACACGAAACTCCAAAATGGTTTCTATTGGCCCAATTTTGCAAGGAGCCTTGAAAGTACCCATGACCTTCCTAGAAATGTTGTCATATGCCCTTACGGTCAAGGGGGAAGGGATGATAGTCTCCATATCTAAGCTAATAGTGAGGGCGGTCCTAAAAGGACAAACATTCAAGGCAGACCCATTGTTAATAAGTATCATCGGAACCTTGGCACCTATGCATTCAATGGTGATTTGTAAGGGTCTAGTATGAGTAACTCCTTCAAGAGCGAGATCTTCATCGGAAAAGGCAAGGAGGGGGTGTGAGGAACCCTCGACTCCCATTAGAAACGAAACTTCTTGTGGTGTAGTTTCTATAGGTACTTATTTCCCATTCAAGGCGTCCAAGAGAGCCTTACAATACTTTTGAAAGGCCATGAGTAAACCCTATACGGACATATGAGCCTGGGTCTTCTTCCATTGCATTAAGACCCTATCTTCTTCTTTTTTGTCTTCTTTTCCTTTAGGTTCTGTGGGCTTAGACCCTTTCGCTAAATCTCTACCAGGATGATCCTTTTCCAAAAATGATGGTTTATAGTGCTTCCCACTCCTAGTGATATTTGCTACATTGTCCTTTAAGACCTTTTTCTTTAGTTCCGTCACTCCTTTGGGAAGTATTCCCTACACCGCTACCGCTTCTTTTAGGACTTCATCTTCTTCATCTCATATTCCTTGGACTTCCACGGAATTGATATTGACATTGGTAGTTTCTATCAACTTTGAGCAATCCTATTCAACTCATCTATTTGCACCCAATTTTGATATGGAGGAGTCCTATGGTAATCAGGCAAAGGGTTCTTTCTAATGTTGGGTTTCGTGATAATGTTGGGATTTGGGAGGGTTTCATTGTCTATGAGGTCTTGTATTTCATGTTTGAGGCGGAGGCAATTGTAGGTCTAGTGGCCAGATTTTTGGTGGTAGTGGCAATATCCATTGAGGTTCCTAGTGGGAGGTATGGGAATATGATGGAATTAAAGATGAACGCAGCAGAAAAGTAAGTTTTGAAACGGATCTACTTCATTTGATATTGATAACATGCATAAAGTAAATTTCAGAATTTGAGAATAAGAGATCATACCTTGAAGCGGTGAATTCCAAAACCGAAGATTGAAGCACTTGGGAATACTTTTAATCTTCACTCCAATTCCACTAACGCCCAAGATGTGTGGTCTCTCAATTGGTAACAAAGGGATTATTAGAAAGTGACTTTCACTCACTTCCACACCATTACAATGATGTTTTTCTTCTTTATAAAATTCTGTACGTTTTTCCTTTTGTATCTAACCAATATATCTAATTGGGCCGGCCTTTTGGGCCTTACCAATTGGGCTTAAGTGTGTGGTTTGGAGTGGGACCAAAAGGGACCAATAAGACACTAGCTCCAATGGGCCTTGGGCTTTTCTGTCAACTCTTGACAAGTCCAAAGTTACCATTAACTATATTTAATACCACTATATAAATATAGTTGCACTCTAGGTCTTATCTATATATTATATCCCAAGACTTTATTATACATGCAACCCTTTCATAAAATATTCGCAGTAATACAAAGTCATTGAAATAGACTGCCACTTTGTAAATTACTACATCTTGATCCTTGAGTATCCGGTTTAATCCTTTAATATTATTCATTATATATTTATGAAATCCTATTCCATAAATATATACTTTAGTCTTACTAAAGTGGTTAGGCCTAACTCTCTGAATAACAAACTCACTAAACTTATCTTAAGGGAATACTTTATATCTCCGTTAAGAGACTATGAATTCCATCTTGAGAATATATGTTCCATCAACACTAAATGTGGCTGCCTAACATACTGAGGTTTCGACCATTACTTTAGATCTCACTCCTAATATATCAAAGCAACCTACACCTCATGATCAGGTTCATTATTCTCTCAGGATTAAGAGTTCATGCAAATACAAGTCATGAGATTTATTATTCATTTGACAGTCCTTAGGTAAATAATAAATCTCACAGCGGTCAAGTTCAATATGTCTTAACTCTTAAAACATATTAACACATCAACAAGAAGTCTCCACTTCCATGATCAAGACAAATCATCGTGATTGACGCGTTATAGTCTTCGCAGATGAAATGCCCAATTTCATCACCGACTACGAACTATAATTCTGAGTTTACAAAGAACTTGTGATTTATGTCTTCTGTAATTTTTCACATAAATCACATACAATGCATTTCATGGACTACTTGATAATGTTCGAATATTCAAGTTACCACTACTTCAGATAATAATAAAACAAATTTATTAAACACAATATAAAGTCATACATAATGTCAAACACAACGTCAAACTTAATATCATACATAGCATCACTCAATAGGATTTAAGGGCACTAATCCTAACAGATTAGGCATGGGTGTGGGGTTTAAAGGTTTGATGAATCCTTTGGAGGATAGGTTTTCATATACTTGGGTGAGGGTCATTCCTAGGTCGGAGAATTGTCAGTGAGCTTTCTTTGGGTAGGCTAGTGTTCGTTAGGGTATGCTGGCACTCACATTAACAGGATTGGGTGTTTTAGTGGTGGTTATTCCCCCTCCATATATTTTCTTGGTTGGAGGCTTACTTTCACCTTTCTCCAATTGTCCATTGTTGATGGCGTCTTCAATTCTTGTCCCACAATCACATGGTTCTCCAAATGAGCTAATAGGCAATGACAAAAGCTTACTATTATAAGCTAGAAGTAAGTTCTTGATGATCATGTTGATTTTGTTAGGATTAGTGCCCATAAATCCTATTGAATGATGCTATGTATGATATTAAGTGTGACATTGTGTTAGACATTATGTATGACTTAATATTATGTTTAATAAATTTGTTTATTATTATATGAAATAATGGTAACATGAATATTCGGACATTATCATATAGTCCATGAGATGCATAGTATGTGATTTATGTGAAGAGTCACAGAAGATATAAATCATAAGTTCTTTGTAAACTCAGAATTATAGTTCGTAGTCGGTGATGAAATTGGGCATTTCATCTGCGAAGACTATAACATATTAACTATGATGATTTGTCTTGATCATGGAAGTGGAGACTTCTAGTTGATGTGTTAATATGTTTTAAGAGTTAAGACATATTGAACAGGACCGCTGTGAGATTTATTATTTGCCTAAGGACTGTCAAATGAATAATAAATCTCACGACTAACATTTGCATGAACTCTTAATCTTGAGAGAATAATGGACCTGATCATAAGGTGTAGGTTGCTTTGATATATCAGGAGTGAGATCTATAGTAATGGTCAAAACCTCAGTATGTTGGGCAGCCACATTAAGTGTTGATGGAACATGTATTCTCAAGATGGAATTCATAATCTCTTAATGGAGGTATAAAGTATTCCCTTGAGATAAGTTTAATGAGTTTGTTATTCAGAGAGTTAGGCCTAACCACTTTAGTAAGACTAAAGTATATATTTATGGAATTGGATTTCATAAATATATAATGAATAACATTAAAGGATTAAACCGGGTACTCAAGGATAAAGATGTAGTAATTTACAAAGTGGCAGTCTATTTCAATGACTTTGTATTACTACGAATACTTTATGAAGGGGTTGCATGTATAATAAAGTCTTGGGATATAATATATATAGATAAGACCTAGAGTGCAACTATATTTATATAGTGGTATTAAATATAGTTAATGGTAACTTTGGACTTGTCAAGAGTTGACAGAAAAACCCAAGGCCCATTGGAGCTAGTGTCTTATTGGTCCCTTTTGGTCCTACTCCAAGCCACATACTTAAGCCCAATTGGTAAGGCTCAAAAGGCCAGCCCAATTAGATATATTGGTTAGATACAAAGGGAAAAACGTACAGAAATATGTTTGTAAGAAAAACATCATTGTAATGGTGTGGAAGTGAGTTTTTGGTACTCACTAGTCATCCCTTTGTTACCAATTTGAGAGACTACACATCTTGGGCGATTAGTGGAATTGGAGTGAAGATTAAAAGTATTCCCAAATGCTTCAATCTTTGTTTTGAAATTCACCGCTTCAAGGTACGATCTCTTGTTCTCAAAATTCTGAAATTTACTTAGTACGTGTTATCAATATCGAATGAAGTAGATCCGTTTAAAACTTATTTTCCGCTGCATTTATCTTTAATTCCATCAAATGGTATCAGAGCGGTCTTCAATTTCGTATTGTTTAACATGTTTGTGAGTTTTAGAATTGGAGAAGATAGTTTACTGAAATTGATGTTGTGATGCTGTTTAGATTTAAATTTAAGTATGTTAAATTGAGTTTTAAGGCTATAGCATCAATAGAATTCAGTTTTGACATTGATCTCTATCTATCATGTTCGTTTTCAAGATGTTTGTTCATGAAAACCCGTAGAAAACTGCCTTAGAAAATTTCTGGAAATTTGAGTTTCGCGATTTTCGATCGATCGAAAATCACTTTTGATCGATCCAATGAGACAGTGATCAGACTCTTTAGAACGATAGATTTTCGATTGCTAGTCGATCGATCGAATCTGTTTTTCGATCGATCGAGAGGCAATCGAGTATCAATCGAAAGAGTCAGATGATCAAGTTCGAATTTCTTAATTTTTTCGATCGATCGAGGGGAACTTTCGATCGATCGAAAGAAAGAAAATCAGAAATGTTTCTAAGTGTTTTCACATGTTAAAAGAGTAAGACAATGTGTAATTAAATTAAATTATGCATGTTTTAAAACTAAAAACCTTTCTTTTATAACATCTAGTGGGAGAGAGATACAAGGGTTGTATTTCACGGCCTCCATTGTTGGTTTAAAGTAGTGTGATTAAGCACCTCGCCTTGGCGTATATGCCTTGCTCCCTTCGGAGGGTGTTTGATTCATGGTACTACAGGTTAAACTTCTTAGGGATAGATGAAATGTGTTTTTACACTGAGAACGACCACGCTTCCGTGGAGTTACTTGGTTATTCACATTGATTCTAGGCAATGGTGTACACTAGACTAAGTGTAATGTTAACCTCCCTTCGGAGCTATGTCATTATTACTTAGAGGCTAAAGGAAAAAGACAAATTATTTATGTTTGGTAAGAGTTACCATGATAGCATTAATAATGAGAATGTTTCTCACCTAATCATAGTGATTGGTATGACCTCGCTTCCAAGGAATATTAATTGCGGGATTGGGTTGTCGTTGCATATATTATATTATGGTTTTATTAAGATTCCATACTATATGTTTATATGTTAAATTGATAATGTTCAGTCTATTGATTATATTCATGTTTATTGTTTTCAGATTCAGAACATGGCATCATTTAGTCCACTTGTAACTATTCTTAATCAAAACAAATTGACTGGATCCAACTATGTTGACTGGAAAAGAAACTTGGACATAGTTCTCACTGCTGAAGAGCATAAGTATGTTCTTACTAAACCATGTCCTAACTTTCCTTCATTAGATGCTCCTCTTGAGGAAAAACAACGATATGATCGTTGGCAGAAATCTAATGAGATGGCCAAGTGCTACATCCTAGCATCTATCTCAAATGTTCTACAACATCAAATGCAAGATGTAGAACTAGCTTCAGGCATCATGCAAAGTCTGAAGGAGATGTTTGGTGAGCAAGGCCGTTCTGCAAGGCAAGAGACTATGAGGCAAATTTATAATACCAAAATGGCTGAAGGCACTTCAGTGAGAGAGCATTGTCTTACAATGATCTCTAATCTGAATACATTGGAAGTTTTAGGTGCCGATATAGATGGAGAATCCCAAGTGGATATGATACTCCAGTCGCTACCAGAATCATTCAAGGAATTCAAATTGAACTATAATATGAACAAAAAGCTTTATACCTTGTCTGAATTAATGAATGAATTGGTAGCGGCAGAAGGCATTCTTGGTACTTCCAATGTTGAAGCCAATGTTGGTGAAGCTTCTACTTCTCAACCTAAGTCGAAAGGCAAGGGTAAGAAGAAAAAGAAGAAGGACTTCACCAAACAAGAGGGTAAACAAATTGCCCTAGGGGTTGCTGATAAAGGAAAGAAGATCAAAGGAAAGTGTTTCCATTGTGGTGAGAAAGGACATTGGAAGAGGAATTGTCCAGTATTCAAGGCTGCCAAGAATAAAGGTATGAATAATACATTCCTTCTTGAAATATGTTTGGTACAGAATCCCACGGATTCCTGGTGTGTGGATTCAGGTTGTACTAATCATATCTGCAATTCTTTGCAGGGGTTTCAGGAGACCAGAAAGCTTAAAGAAGGGGAGTTGTTTCTTACTTTGGCTGATGGGAGCAGGATTCCAGTTGTAGCTGTTGGTGTTTATAATTTATGTTTTTAATCTAGAGTTCTAATATTAGAAGACTGTTTGTATGTACCTAATGTTCGTAGGAATTTAATTTCTGCTACTTACTTAGGTAAACAAGGATATTGTGTTATCCTAAAAGACAATGTTGTAATAAAGAATGATAAAGTGTTTATCTGTTATGGCAATATTGTGGATGGTCTTTATATTTTAACTCCTGATAAGCATGAATTATATAATTCTGAATTAGATGCGAACTCTCATGTAAAATCATTAAAGAGAAAGTTTCCTTCTACTAATAATGCATATCTTTGGCACTTGCGTTTATGTCATATTAATTCAAACAAAATTCAAAGACTAATCAAAGATGGACTCTTAGGACCCATGGACTTTGATGAATTTCCAGTTTGTGAATCTTGTTTGGAAGGTAAAATGACCAAACGACCTTTTACATCAAAAGGTAGAAGAGCCCAAGATTTGCTAGAGTTAGTGCATTCTGATGTTTGTGGTCCTATGTCAATCCAAGCAAGAGGTGGCTATGAGTATTTCATTACTTTCACTGATGATTACTCAAGATATGGTTATGTGTACCTAATGAAATGGAAGTCCGAAGCCTTTGAAAAGTTCAAAGATTTTAGGGCTGAAGTTGAAAATCAATTAGGTAAACACATAAAAGCCATTCGATCTGATCGAGGTGGTGAATACCTTTTTGGGGATTTCAAGGATTACTTAACTAAGAATGGGATAGTATCCCAATTGATTGCACTTGGAACTCCACAACAGAATGGTGTAGCAGAAAGAATGAATAGGACTCTTTTAGAAATGGTTAGGTTCATGATGAGTTACTCAACTTTACCGATTTCTTTTTGTGGTTATGCCTTAAATACATCAATACATCTTTTGAATTTAGTTCCATCAAAATCTGTTCCCAAAACACCCATGGAATTGTGGAGTGGGCATAAGCCTAGCATGAAATATCTCCACATTTGGGGTTGTCCTGCACATGTGTTAAAAGGGAAGCCTGATAAGTTGGAACCAAAATCAGAAGTGTGTTTGCTTGTAGGTTATCCAAAAGAAACTAGGGGTTATTTATTCTATAGTCATAAAGATAACAAAGTTTTTGTTAGTACAAATGCTAAATTCTTAGAAAATGACTATATGAATAATTTTACTCCTAGAAGTAGAGTTGTGTTAGCTGAAATGAATGAACCTGTAAATGAACAACCTATAGATGAAACTAGGGATGATGTGGCTGTATTAGATACACCACAAGATACTACTAATGAGATGTCTAGTACACAGGTGCCTCGTCGTAGTGGGAGAATTGTTCGGCCTCCTATAAGATTCATAGGTTTGGGAGAAACTTATGAAGCTATCTCAGAAGAGATTGAATCGGATCCCTACACATATGGTGAAGCAATGAATGATATAGATGCACATCATTGGGTCCAAGCTATGAAATCTGAATTAGATTCCATGTATTCCAATCAAGTTTGGAATCTTGTAGAGGCGCCTAACGGCATTAAACCTGTTGGTTGCAAATGGGTTTACAAGAGAAAGAGAGGGATAGATGGAAAGGTTGAAACCTTTAAAGCAAGGCTAGTGGCGAAAGGGTATACTCAAAAAGAAGGTATTGATTATGATGAAACCTTTTCTCCAGTAGCAATGCTTAAATCTATCAGAATTCTCTTATCCATTGCTGCTCATTTTGATTATGAGATTTGGCAAATGGATGTCAAGACTGCATTTCTTAATGGCAATCTTGAAGAGGAAATCTATATGATGCAACCGGAAGGTTTCATAGCAAAGAACCAAGAGCATTTGGTATGCAAGTTGCAAAGGTCCATTTATGGACTTAAACAACCATCTAGGTCATGGAACATCAGGTTTGATCAAGTGATCAAGACATTTGGTTTTGAACAAAATCTTGATGAACCATGTGTGTACAAAAGACATAAAGATAAAGTAGTAATGTTCCTAGTGCTTTATGTTGATAATATTCTAATCATTGGAAATGATGTAGGGGTAATGTCATCTGTAAAGATTTGGTTGTCAAGCCAATTTGATATGAAGGACTTGGGTGAGGCTAACTTTATTCTAGGGATCAAGCTTTGGCGAGATCGCAAGAATAAGATGTTAGGCTTATCACAAGCTGGATATATAGATAAGGTTCTAGAACGGTTTAGCATGCAAAACTCCAAGAAAGGATTGCTTCCTTTTAGACATGGAGTTCCTCTGTCTGATAACCAAAGGCCTAAGACTCAAGAGGAAGTAGATATGATGAGACAAGTTCCTTATGCTTCTGCAGTAGGAAGTCTCATGTATGCCATGCTTTGTACTAGACCAGATATCTGCTATTCAGTTGGCATGGTCAGCCGATATCAATCAAATCCAGGACCAAAACATTGGCAAGCTGTAAAGCATATTCTCAAGTATCTATAGAGAACGGGAGATTATATGCTTGTTTACCGTTGTGAGGATTTGATTCCCATTGGCTATACAGATTCAGATTTTCAATCGGATCTAGATTTTAGAAAATCCACTTCAGGATGTGTTTTCACCTTGGGAGGTGGAGCCATAAGTTGGCGGAGTATTAAGCAATCTTGTATTGCAGACTCTACCATGGAAGCAGAATATGTTGCTACTTGTGAAGCAGCAAAGGAAGCTGTATGGCTCAAGAAATTCCTTTCTGACCTTGGTGTAATAAGAATGGAGCAAGTTCCAATCACATTGCTTTGTGATAACAGTGGAGTAGTTGCACAATCTAAAGATCCAAGGAATCACAAGAAAGGAAAGCACATTGAGAGGAAGTACCATATCATTCGAGATATTGTTGCTCGTGAAGATGTGGTGGTAGCAAAGATTGAAAGTGCAAACAATCTAGCAGATCCATTTACCAAAGCCTTGCCTCAAAGGACTTTCGAGTCACATTTGGAGGGAATGGGAGTTAGATTAGTGCACAATAGTCTTTAGGGCAAGTGGGAGATTGTTAGGATTAGTGCCCTTAAATCCTATTGAATGATGCTATGTATGATATTAAGTGTGACATTGTGTTAGACATTATGTATGACTTAATATTATGTTTAATAAATTTGTTTTATTATTATCTGAAATAATGGTAACATGAATATTCGAACATTATCATATAGTCCATGAGATGCATAGTATGTGATTTATGTGAAGAGTCACAGAAGATATAAATCACAAGTTCTTTGTAAACTCAGAATTCTAGTTCGTAGTCAGTGATGAAATTGGGCATTTCATCTGCGAAGACTATAACATATTAACTACGATGATTTGTCTTGATCATGGAAGTGGAGACTTCTAGTTGATGTGTTAATATGTTTTAAGAGTTAAGACATATTGAACAGGACCGCTGTGAGATTTATTATTTGTCTAAGGACTGTCAAATGAATAATAAATCTCACGACTTACATTTGCATGAACTCTTAATCTTGAGAGAATAATGGACCTGATCATAAGGTGTAGGTTGCTTTGATATATCAGGAGTGAGATCTATAGTAATGGTCAAAACCTCAGTATGTTGGGCAGCCACATTAAGTGTTGATGGAACATGTATTCTCAAGATGGAATTCATAGTCTCTTAATGGAGGTATAAAGTATTCTTTTGAGATAAGTTTAATGAGTTTGTTATTCAGAGAGTTAGGCCTAACCACTTTAGTAAGACTAAAGTATATATTTATGGAATTAGATTTCATAAATATATAATGAATAACATTAAAGGATTAAACCAGGTACTCAAGGATAAAGATGTAGTAATTTACAAAGTGGCAGTCTATTTCAATGACTTTGTATTACTACGAATACTTTATGAAGGGGTTGCATGTATAATAAAATCTTGGGATATAATATATATAGATAAGACCTAGAGTGCAACTATATTTATATAGTGGTATTAAATATAGTTAATGGTAACTTTGGACTTGTCAAGAGTTGACAGAAAAACCCAAGGCCCATTGGAGCTAGTGTCTTATTGGTCCCTTTTGGTCCCACTCCAAGCCACATACTTAAGCCCAATTGGTAAGACCCAAAAGGCCAGCCCAATTAGATATATTGGTTAGATACAAAGGGAAAAACGTACAGAAATATGTTTGTAAGAAAAACATCATTGTAATGGTGTGGAAGTGAGTTTTTGGTACTCACTAGTCATCCATTTGTTACCAATTTGAGAGACTACACATCTTGGGCGATTAGTGGAATTGGAGTGAAGATTAAAAGTATTCCCAAGTGCTTCAATCTTTGTTTTGAAATTCACCGCTTCAAGGTACGATCTCTTGTTCTCAAAATTCTGAAATTTACTTAGTACGTGTTATCAATATCGAGTGAAGTAGATCCGTTTAAAACTTATTTTCCGCTGCATTTATCTTTAATTCCATCAGATTTGGTCCTTTTCATTTGGCCAATTGATCATTTTAGATGCCTTGGTCTTCCATTTAGTCAAGTATTTGGAAAATGTCTGCCTTACACCTTGTTTGGTATTCTCGAAATCCCTTAGAGTCACATCAATCATGGTGTTGAAGATGAATTGGTCCACAAACAACTTCACTAGTTCGTTCCACACCTTAGTTTTGCTTGGATCAAGGCTATAGTACCACCTTGATGCACCTCTCATGAGTGAGAGGGGAAATGCATGCAAAGTTTGCTTCTCATCTAGCCTATTCATTTTAGCGATGCTTTGGTATCTTCTGATGGGTCAAGAATGTGTTGACCCCTTGTGATGAATTAACCAATTAATTAGCTAAGTTAATTAATTAATTCAATTAGCATGCAATAAGCGTGGTAGCACAAACAAATCACCAACTAAGTTAATAAGCAGTAGAAAATAAATTGACAAGGTGATTTGTTTACAAATAGGGAAAACCTACACAGTAAAAACCCTACCAGGTGATTTTAAGGTCACCACTCTCGAGAATTCATTATTATCACAACAAGCAGTTACAAGTAAAGGAATCCCAGTACCTTATACTAACTTTCAGTTGAACCTTTACCCCAATACCCAATTGGACTTGTTCTGTAGTGAAAATCTCTCCTTTCAATGCACGGCTCCCAATATGCAGCTTACACACCAACTTGAGAAGGATATTGGCTGCAAAGTTCTTCAGTTCATCAACACGATGAAGATCATGAAGCTTCTTAGTTACAGAACCTTACGGCGTACAAATGCATTAACTTCTTCAGGAGAAAGATGAACTAGGGCATATGTCCCCAGTTCACAATATGCTTGTGAAAAACTTTTGCATTGAGGTGTATCAGCTATGACGGCCCTTAAAAAAATCCTTATATATGTTTAGGATTGCAAGAAAAGAAAGCCCAAACATCTATACACAAATTGGAGTGAAATCAGATCTGAAAAACTGATTTTCTTAAATCTCGAAAGATACCTTATCTATCGAGCAGCTATAGAGCATCAGGCTTAAACAACCTTTTAAACCTCAATAGAAACTAGCTGTCGAGTTTTAAAAACCAGCACTTCTTCACTTGATTCTTGGATAGACTTGCATGGCTTTTACACTTGAACTTGAAACCTTGTTCCTTGAAGTATTAAACATATCCTAGATCTACCAAATTACAAGTAAAGTGCGTTTTGTCAAAGGATTTGCCAATTCTATATTGGCATATGTTCCTAACATGATTCACATTTGTCCTAACAATCTCCCTCTTTGGCAATCCGTGACAAAACCACAACAAATAAATGAACATATGAGAGAAGTCATAAATCACTCAACTCATACTTGTTGAATACAATAAAATCTATCTTAACACAAACTTTTTAAAAACTTTGCAAGAAGAGAGTTTACGGCAAGAATACTTTGACAACCTATATTTCTGAAACGCTTTAAACAAAACTCATCACGACATCTTAGTGTGAAACAGAAATATAAGATTGCATACAATATATAAGAAGCATGTGCCTAAAGAGAGAAAAGAAACAACACATGAAAAGATAGGTAAAAGAAATATAAGATTGCATACAATATATAAGAAGGATGTGCATAAAGAGAGAAAAGAAACAACACATGAAAAGATAGGTAAAAGAACCGTAATAATAACCTCATCATATATATATAACATCATAAATACAAGGTTTGCTATCACAAAGTAAGAACAATGTATCTATAAAAGAAGAAAAGAAAAAAAAAAAAAATATACATAAGTCCTCACTACATTCCTCAAAATATAAACACCCCCTCTAACAAAAATCTCCTATGCTAATCCTCTCCCCATGTACATGACTACTATCATATCCAAAACTACTTCCCTTGTTTGTCACAAATGACAGAGGGTAAGTACCTCAAGCAATTATTGTGTTGTCACCGGAAGAGCTAGCATCCTCATCCTCATCATCATCATCGTTGTTGGAGTCACCATCATCGTCCTCGTCCTCAGACGCCTCTAGAGAAGGAGAGGGAGACTCTACGAAGCCATCAAGGCGAGCCTGCCGTCAAGCAATACGGCTGACACGAGTGTTCACTTGACAAAACTCATCACTGAGTGTGTCAATGTGAGCATCCATGTACTGCAGCTGTGCCATGATCGCCTCGAGGGTCACACCACCCGTCGATGAAGAAGGAGCGGATGCAGAAGGAGTGGAAGAAACTGGAGGAGTCTCTATCTATGGCCACTTCAGTCGAAGCTGTGCCTCGCTCTGTTTGAAGGTAACAACGTCTATGGCATACATAACCAAAAAATGAGGAGACTCGGGATAATAGACAGAAAAATGGCGAAGAATCCGCATGATAGCCGAAGGAAAAAGGAGCTTATCACGGGTCGCCGTATCCCTATAGACATCTATGAGGGATAGAATAAAGTGAGAGGAAAAATCAATAGTAAGTCCCTTAAGAAGGGATAATAAAAATTGAGCATGAGACTTTGTGATAGAGTTATAGTGAGACAAAGGATGAAGAACGAATGTCATCACCATGTTAAGGAACCTCAGACCTTTTGCAAAGCCCGAGCAAGGGGTGTTTTGATGGTCACCCTAAGATGAAGGTGTCTCATAGAAAAGAGATGACAGTTCGTCTTTTGGCACAGTCTTAAGATGATTGCAGCCAGGATAGTCAGGATGCGCAACCCTAGGAACATGTAGCACCTCGGATATAATATCTGAAGTGACTACAATGCGCGTATCTTGAACGCGAGTGACAAAATGAAGTACTAAATAATCGAATCTGTGCATATTGGAGTAAAACTCCTGTATAATCACGGAGGGACAAGTGACCGGGATGCCATACAGTGACTCCTAACCCCTACTATAGATGACAGTAGGAAGGTTAGTATCGAAAAAATCTGATAGTACGACTTGGCGTTCTAAATGAATGCCTCGTCGTGAGAAGTTCTTCGTAAAGTCCTTACGGGCTTTATCATCACGAAACTGGACATGAGATGGAGTAGAATCAGAGGGGGAATAAGAAGAAGATGCCCCAGAACGAAGAGGGTTTCGAGACGGAGTGGATTTTCGTTTAGGTGCCATAGAGCAAACTAACGCAAGCAAGAGAGAGGGAGAGAGAGAGAGAGAGACACGCAGAAAAGCACCAAATAGTTCAATATAAGAATATAAAGAAATGAAGATACATATGCATGAAAAATGCATGAGCATGTGATATGTAATAGTAAAGACATCATGGGCTCAGCCCAATCCAAACCTATCAGCACACATTATTTCAACATAATAATCACACATCTAAAATGCATGAATCATAGTTAAAATGCAAGTGTGCAATGCATGATGATTTAAAATCATTTAAACAAACACCCATCCCAAAAATTTCACAAAAACCTCATTAAACTTGAAAAACCCTAAAAACTTTTCAAAAACCCAAAACTTAGATCAAAAGGATGAAATGCATGAAAAAATGTAAGAAAAGAAATCATACCAGAAGAAAGAATCACCCTTGAGGCCGAAGATTGAGTGAGGAGGAGGTTTTGAATGAGAAAAGAGAGTTTGGGAAGGTGAGGGGTCAGTAAGGATCGCGAGAGTTCGAGAAAAGTGAAATGGAAATTGTGCTAACCCTTTATATATAAATCCCAGTTTCTCGATGGATTGAGAGGTGTCGAGAGCTATTGAAAATTAAAAAAGCGAGATATAGCTATCGAGAAGCTATCGAGGAGTTATCGAATGGTGTCTACAGCAATGTGACTTCGATGGATCGAGAAGCTATCGAGCATCTATCTAGCATACAAAAACTTCCTTGATGGATCGAGTAGCTGTCGAGCAGCTATCGAGATTAAATCTCAAGAATCTCGATGGATTGAGATTGCGATAAAAGCTATCGAGAAAGGAATCTGAAGTGCTCGATAGATAGTCTAGCTATCAAGAGGTGTCCAGTAGCTGTCGAGATTGCTTAGAAACAGTTTTTCAAAGAAGAGAAAAACACAGACATGAATGCAATCAAACATGCTACTCAACCAAAGATCCAAATAACATTTTAAGCTTTCAAAAACATCTCTCATCAAGAAAAATATCAAGCATTTGAATCTAAGACACACACACACACACACACACACACACACACAAAAACAAGTCTAACCAATTTTATATTTTAAAAACAAGCTAAGACAGTTTAGTGAGCATACATTAACACATGTATTCCTTGTAATGGCCAAATCACATTGTACCTGCACATGTATCAAGAGTAGCAAAGAATATTGCGTGTTGTGTGTGAAAAATATCGCAAGATTGCATAAGTGTTTACATGTTATGACGATTTGAGATATGAGAAAATCACTTTAACTCACACACAATCATAACTGTTTGATGGGGACTATCACCTTCGAGGTATATCGTATAACTCCCATATCTCCTAGAAGACATGCTTGCAATCATATATAAAGCATTTTTCATTCTTTTTGCTTTTATTTTTCTTTGCATATTTTCTTTTGTTAAGCATATCATGCATGGGCATATAAGAGAGAAAAGAAATACCCAATGATGTTAAGCTTTTGACATTGTACTTTTGCTATGCCGAAGCATACATATGTCATTTCATGATTGGTAGGCAACAGTGGTAAGATGGTTGTTTATGCATTTCTTTTAGGATTTTCTAGTCCTTCCTATCAAAAAGAGTGATAAGAGTGTTAAGTACAAGAGATTACTTAATCTTACTCATCACAAACATGAGCCACAAAGCTCACTTGCTTAGCTATGCATAGAGATGCTCATCTAAGCTACAAATGATACAAAGTTTAGAAAACTTTGTTTCAATGGCCATCCAAGGTACACAAGTACCAATGTACATAAAACACACACTGTTTTTGTATTTTTCTGATTTTTCAATTTTTTTTTTAATTTTTATGAAAAACAAAATAAAGCAAAACTGAAAATAAACAAACAAGAACATGTTAAACAAAGCAAAGCATAAACTAGATTGACTCAAAACAAGAAAGCAAAACACACAAGTAATGCATACTCAAATACAAGAAAGGGAGAGATAGAAAAAGTGACTAAATCACTTGGAGCCTTTTTCCTTCCACCCTTTGGAAGAACCTTTCCGTTTTGCAAACCCTTGATCCAACGGTGATGGGGAAGAATTGAAACCGTTCAAGTTCGAAAGGAACATGAGGGCTTTGAGTAGATCTCCAAAAGGAGCAAAGGAGGATGGAAACTGATTTTGGTTTCCCGATGAGATCATATTGTTGCTCTGTTGAGTAGCTAACCACTTATATCAATTAGGTCGAGTATGTCTAGCCGCTCCACAGTGGTGACAGAGGTGCTGCTTCTTCTGTTTAGGCTTTTGAGTGTTTCCCTTCTTAGCCCTAGGGTTTTTAATCTCTTTCTTATCAAGCTTAGGGGGTGTTCCTAAGATAGATTTATCCTTGTCTATGTTCTCACTAGCTAAAATAGTTTTGACATCATTGCTTTCAAATTCAACATTATTAGTAGGTGAAACAAAACAGTAGTACTAGTAGAAGCAATATTAGAAGAAGAGAAGTCATACCCTAAACCAGTTCGATCGGAAGTAGATTTCTGAAGGCTGAGCATCTCGTCAAGCTTTGCACTTGAAGTCCTTTCCAACTGAGCTCTGACTTGGAACAACTCTGCCTCAAGCTTCTTAGTCTTCTCAACCAAGAAATTATTTTCAAATCACAGTGCTCGAATGGTCTGATTAGCTTCATCAAAATTTGTGGAGATTTCTTCTCGTTCTAGCTTCACATCACTGAGCTTCTTGGTGGCCAACCTATACAACTTCTCATGCTTTTTTGAGACCTTGTATAATTTTGCATAGGCTGTGTGGATGTCATCTTATTCATCCATCTTCTCAAATTTAGACTTCACCAAGTCCTCTTCTTCATCCACATCTTCAACAATCCCCTTAGTAGGATTTACAGTGGCAGTGAGGGAATTTAGGATTCCATCATCCTCATTATCAAAATCATCCTTAGGCTCGGTGTCGCTCAAAGTAGTAGCAAGTGCCTTGCTTATCCCAATAGTCTTGAGATACCTAGGGCACTTTTGTTTCATATGATCGAAGCCTTGACACCCAAAGCACTTTGGTCCAAAGGGAACAATGTACTGATTGCCATCCCTAGCAACCTTCTTTCCTTTATTTTGGTTCTTGAACTGAGACGAATTGGACTGCTGGCAGTCTTTATCAAATCCTCTTGTATTGGCATTCTTCATGAAATTTTTGAACTACCTTGTGATATAGGATTTTAGAATCTTCATCATCAGAAGACTCATCGGTAAATTTTCTTTTGACCTTCAGTGCCATTCTCTTGCTCTTACTTGATTTCCTGATCATTGTCAAACCCAACTTATAGGTCCGTAAATTACCAACCAGCTCTATCAAAGGAATTTTGTCAATATCCTTTGATTTCTTAATCACGGTGATCTTGGCATGAGATTTCTCGGGTAGAGATCTGAGCACCTGTCTAATAATCTTGGGTTCGGGAATGGTTTCCCCAAGATTAAAGACTGAGTTCACTATGTCCTTGAGCTTGGCATAGAACTCATCGAATGACTCATTCTCCTCCATCTTAATCTCTATAAAGCTCATGGCAAGCCTCTGAAGCTTTGAATCCTTGACAGCCTTAGTTCCTTCATAAGTTGTCAAGAGGATGGTCCATGCTTCCTTTGCAGTTTCAGTAGAGGATATCTTCTTGAACTCCTCATTCATAACCACACTAAATAATGCATTCAATGCCCTGCTGTTGATATTTTCCGCCTTGATCTTCGCATCATCCCAATCGGCCGGCGCTTCCTTTGGCTTGGTCCAGCCTATCTCCACAGCATGCAATATTTTCTCATCTAATGACTGCAAGAAAACTCTCATTTGTACTTTCCAATATGCATAGTGCCATCAAATAAAGGAGGTATAATAAGAGACTGTCCTCTATCTATGACAAAGAGGGGTCAATGGATCACAAAGCAAAGATTAACTCTAATCAGAGTGTGCCTACTCTGATACCACTTGATAGGCTAAGAATATATTGACCCCTTGTGATGAATTAACCAATTAATTTGCCAAGTTAATTAATTAATTCAATTAGCATGCAATAAGTGTGGTAGCACAAACAAATCACCAACTAAGTTAATATGCAGTGGAAAATAAATTGACACGGTAATTTGTTTACGAATGAGGAAAACCTTCGCAGCAAAAACCCCACCGAGTGATTTTAAGGTCACCACTTCCGAGAATCCACTATTAGCACAACAAGCAGTTACAAGTAAAGGAATCCCAGTACCTTATACCAACCTACAATTGAACCCTTATCCCAATACCCAATTAGACTTGTTCTGTAGTGACAATCTCTCTTTTCAATGCATGGCTCCCAGTACGTGACTAACCAATTTGATGCGCGGATTCCAGTACGCGACTTACACACCAACTTGAAAAGGATGTTGGCTGCAAAATTCTTTAGTTCATCAACACGATGAACATTATGAAGCTTCTTGGTTACAGAATCCTACGGTGTACAAACGCAGCAGCTTCTTCAAGAGAAAGATGAACTAGGGCATATGCCTCCGGTTCACAATATGCTTGTGAAAAACTTTTGCGTTGAGGTGCATCAGCTGTGATGGTCCTTAAAACAATCCTTATATATGTTTAGAGTTGTAAGAAAGGAAAGCCCAAATATCTATACACAGATTAGAGTGAAATCAGATATGAAAAATTGATTTTCTTAAATCTCGATAGATACCTTATCTATCAAGTAGCTGTCGAGCATCGAGCTTAAACAGCCTTTTAAATTTTGATAGATACTAGCTGTCGAGCTTTAAAAACTAGCACTTCTTCACTTGATTCTTAGACAGATTTGCATGGCTTTAACACTTGAACTTGAAACCTTGTTCCTTGAAACATTAAACACATCCTAGATCTACCAAATTACAAGTGAAGTGTGTTTTGTCAAAGGATTTGCCAATTCTATATTGACATATGTTTCTAACATGATTCATATATGTCTTAACATCTTCTTACGTGTTGCTTTGGATCCCTAATCCCATCAAACTTTTCCGCAACGAAAATCTTGAACTTAGGAGGCAATGCAATAGGAGCCTTTGAACTCACTCCCCCCATGTTATAAAGGTAATCATCCATCCTTTGTGCCTTGCGGAAGGCGAGTTGCATTTTCTCCATCTTTTCCCTCATGGCCATGGTTTCGACAGTGAGCTTCTCAAATTGCTTGTTTCTTTCATATTAAGCTTTGTCCTTTTCATCCTATTCTTCCACTTCTTCTTCATCATTGTTGATTTCCACTTGTAACGACTTCTTGAGCTTAAATTCCTCTAATCTAGTGAGACGCCCTCCCAGTTTCTTAAGGGCGTTTCCATGTTCATCCAAAGCTTTAAGGATCTTTTGTGCCATTGAGTCTTCCACAGAGGTAGTCATTGTCTCTTCTTGGTGTGTGTCCTCAATCTTGATCAAGCGCTTTCCTTTCTCTCGAATCCAAATGGGAGTGGGGACATGTTTTCTTGATTTTGATGGTGAAATGATGCCTGAAAAAAAGCCCTATTTTCATTAAGTTTTAGGTTCTTTTTTTTTAGATGTCCTTAGAAAAGTTTTAGGTTCATTTTAATGAAGGCCCAATTACAATATCACTTCCTTCCCTTTCATGGATTTTTGCCCCTTATTTCATTGGGCTTTGGTCCATTTACAATTAAGCTCTCATCTTACTCTAATGGGCTTTCATTAGAATGCACTCGGAAATTCTCAACCCTTTGTCTCAAATATGGGCTTACAATATGTTCATCACCTTTGGGCTTTTCATTTTTATTCATCATTTCATTTTTTTTTTTGAAATAGTCCTCTAGCTAGAATATATTGTAGCGTTCCTCTCAAAGTTCATGAAATTCTCATCATTTTGGGCCTATGCATACAACAAGGAGGCCCAAGATTAGGGAAGTTCATATCGGCTTTGTAGGATTTTGGATGTTAAGTCCATAGCATATTTGTTACCTTAGGCTCAAAGTCCTCTTTTTCAAAAGGGTTTTTTCCACTTGGGCCTATGATAGCAATTAGGCTATGGTCTTATGAACCTTTCAAGTTAAAATATACTAGGTGGGCTATGACTCCAACTGAGGGCCTAAGTGGACCCCATAGTGGATTGGTAGCGAACCTTTAATGTACTCAAAGCCTATTATAGGCAATGGCACCGATTGTGAGTTGGTAGGATGAACTCAGAAAGATTTGGGCCCAAATGGAGCCTTCCATCTTCCCACTAATCACCAACCAAGGTTAAGAGACCAAAGAAACCAAGTGATGTGTGTGCAAACAAATATTGAAATAGTTTTTATCAAAGTTAAGAAATAAGATACATAGGAATTAAACTCACAATTCCCAGTGGAGTCGCCACTATGGACATAAGGGGTTTTGAAGTTATCACCTAGTTTTTGCAATGGTCTAGGAACCATATTTATAACGTCTTTTCGAGAAAGGACCTTTTGATCTTACTACTAGAGATATGAGTTCAAAGTTTAGGTACGCTCTTGGGAAGGTGTTAGGCACCCAAGATCGCCTAACCTTAAGGTTGGCCTTCCATCATTGTGTCTTACATCTTAACCTCATTAAAAACATGTTTAACACTTGTGTCTATACTCACACCCACACTAGCATACATCTACACATACAATCATGGCATCATTCATCCCAAAACACATACATATCTACCCTTAAACAAAAGAGAGCCAAACCCATACGCACGGGAAAAACTCTAGCATGTGAAACCCTATGATACCATTCATCTCAAACAAAGGCAACAATAAATCATGGCAGCAACTTAATCATGGCAATCATAAGATCATATAAACATCCATACTCAAAATCAAACATCATTCAAACATATTCATCACAAAAGATGCATGTTCATATTAATGCATGACCTACCTTTACTTACCTTGCAGCAACTTAGCACTTATGGCATCATGTATGGACATGTGAATGCATGTTTATGGTAATAAATGAAAGAAAACCCTAATCTAACATATGAGGGATAAACAACAAATAAAGCATGAGAAACAGAGACTCAGATATGTGTATACATATGAAAAAAGGTTTAAACAGAGGAAATACATATGAAACCAACAAACAAAATAAAGTAAAAACCTAAGTTAGGGTTTTTGGGCAACAACCTGTGTACATGGATAGAGGCTTGCGTACACAAGCCAAATCCTGCGCACGCAAGATTTAATATGCGTATGCATGCTTGTGACATATATGCGTAGGGTTGTTTAAAACCCCATCCTAGAAACAAACTAGTAGAGAAACAGAGAAGAAAATCTTAATTCTAACAACCAAACATGCCCAGAACATAAAGGGAACTATAAAAATAACCTAAGCAAACATGCATAAACATAAACTAAGCAAAAAAGGGGCTAAAACAAAGATTAAAGGAAAAAGAGAAAAAGAAAGGGTTTAAGGGATACCTTAAACAAAATGCTCTTCAACCTTGATTTTTGACCGTTTCCCTTAGTCAAAATCTATCTTAATTTAATAAAACAGTGATTAGAAACTTTAAACTCAAAAGATTGGGGCCAGAAAAGGTCCCAATCAGAGAAAAATGACTTAAGGGTGTTTTGTGAAAAACTCTCTTTTGAGTCACTTTTTTCTAGTGAATCTTAGGTTTTCCCTTAGGATTTTCTATGTGTCTTGAAAATGTACCTTGTAAGACTTTATATAGTGGAAAAAATTGGGTTTGGAATGGCTCCCAGACGATGTGGGATTCATTCCAAACTTCAGCCATTATTGCAGAAAACTTGCATTTTTTATGTTTCTGAAACCCTAGCTACGTATGTATGCTTTGGCCCATGTACGCAGGACACTGCCCACATACGTGGGCTGAGGGCCTCTTTGGTCATTTATTTCCAAAAATAGATTTTTGCTCATTTTAAAAAGGTATATTTTCCTTTCTAACACTCCTCAAGTCAATTTGATATCTGATTGAACTCTAAACTAGCCTTGGGCCTTAGAGTTCAGGCATCATTGGGAATTGGGGCTCGAGTTGTAAGGGGTACAAAATGCGGTGTCTACAATACATCATATTTTTCTTTGTTAACCACTTTAAATTAGTTAGATGGTGTTTGGTTTGCTATGATTTCATCATTTATAACTCAATTTCGATCATTCATCACTCAAATTTTGTGGGTCCCACCGTTGTAAGTGATGTTTGGTTTAATTTTCATCACTTAATTCTCATCACTCTAACTCAATATTTTGAGTTAATAGTAATGAGAATTGAGAATAATTTTTTTTTTTTTTTTTAATGTTTTCAGAATTTTAAGTTATGTTAAGTGGCATTTTGGTAATAACATATTTTTAATGGGACCCACTCTTAAGCCTCATCACATTTAAATGTGAGACCCAACCAACTACTTTTCTTTCTTTCTTTCTTTCTTCTCCAGTTCATGCAGCTTCTTCACTTTGCTTATGTTATTCCTCACTTCTCTCTTCTTTAATTTTTTTGCTTAAATTGATTTTGGCCATCAATAGTAAGATCAATCGCTCTCTCTCTTGGATTTCTCTCTCACCATCTGTTCGTCCCTCTCTCTCTCTCTCTCATGCCTCACTCTTTGTTTGCAACTTTGGGTAGCTGATTTAGTGGTGGCCATGGTTGTGGTGTGGCTGTGGGTATGGATGTGGGACGTGAGCAAAATCTAATCAAACCCATGGTGGGTTTGGGTATTCTGAATTTTCTGCGGGTTTAGGTTTTGGTTTTGTGAATTTTTTTTTTTTTTTGGGTTTGAGTATTGTGAATTTTCTGGGTTTGTTGTTGTTCATTGTGATGAAGGTGTGTTTTCAATTTTGGTTTGCTATGTGGGTGTGGTGTAAAGTTTTGGTGAATTAAACTTTCTAGGTTAAGCTGTGGAAAATGAACCCATATAATTCCGTATCTCATGAAAATTCACAAAATTTCTTTGGTCTGACTTGGTTTTGTTATTTGTTGATTGTTTCGTATCTCAAGAGTCAAGAAATAAAGGGATTTTTAAACAAAGGAGTAAAAAAAAAAAAAGTCTTTTTTCTTATAAATTTCCACTCAAAAATGGTAATGCGTTTGTTTGTTGTAGATTAGACAAGGGATTTGTTACAGAATTTTTTGCAAGTATAAACAATTAAACATGAACCAATTAAACACAAGGATTTGAATTGCTGTATTGTTGGCCTCTCATCTTTTGTTAAAAAAAATCATTTTATGATTTTTGGGTATTCAATATTCATCACTTGTAATGGTATGAGGTAATGGAAGGGTGACAAAAGGAAAAGAACTGTTTATAAAAAATATGTTTATGTTTATCAAGGAGAAGCATAGGAGTTTAGGAGGGGAAAAAAGAAAAGTGGGGGAGAACGAAAGAGAGACGTGGGTAAGGAAAAAAAAGAGGTTGGAGCTTTATAAGAATTTTGACCCAATTTGACATGTGGGCTCCACGCGTTGGAGTGAAATTTGAGTTTTTGTGAAGAAATCTAAACCCAGTTTTTTACCTAAACGAATTGTAGTGTGAGTTAAGTAAGAAATAAAGAAGAGATATGAGATATGAGTTTAGACTTTTGAGTTATGAAAACTGAGTTAGGAAAATTGAGTATGAGTGATGCTTCAAGCCAAACAGGCCCACTAAACTTAGCCTTATTTTTGTAACTCAAATGAGAAAATTTATGAGAAAACTTGCAACTTGTTTTGACATTACTTTAGTGAATGGGAGGTGCAAAGATAAGCTACATTATTTAATTTTAGTTTGATTATTTTTTCCCTTATTCTTACATGTTATTTGGATTGTTAGCTTTAAAATTACATTTTGTTATATAAAAGGTTTTTTTTTTTAGTTAAAATGAGTATTGGTTTGACAATGAGCTTATTAAACCACTTGTATCAAGATAAAAAAAAACACTTAGGAATAAGTGAATTTGATCATGTAACTGTTATTCTAATATGTTCAATTAACTACATGTATATAGTTTTGTACAATTAGTAGAGTTGCACTATACTAGAAGCCATGGATGGACATTAAAGGACTAGCCCATATTTATAGACTAGGCAAATCATTGTTTTCTTCCAACAACCATTCCATATAAAATCGCAAAAAGTATACATCAAGTTTACGACTGAAAGGCTTGCCACAAACCGTGAGAAACAATAGGTTGAGTCGAATCGAACTAGGTTGGACAACGATCAGGTCGATCAAAGCTAATGAAGACCCTGGTGAAGGTTGTGCTCAGTGGCAATATGTATTTTTAGTTGGATCTAAGTTAAAACATCGAATCTTTGCTGGATTTGAGCAAAAACTACTAGATCTTCACTTGATTTAAGCAAAAACCATTGGATTGTAGCCAAATCTAAGCGAAATCTGACCAAAAATCATGAGATCTTCATTGAATCTAAGCGAAAAGCACCTTGTTTTCACTGAATCTAAGCGAAAAGCACCATGTTTTCATCGAATCTAAGCGAAAAGCACCATATTTTCACCGAATCTAATCGAATCTAGGTAGATTTGGCCTCTTTCAATGGTTTGGTCAGTCAAATCGGGTGGCTTGGGTTTTGAAGAAGGAGACTCGCCACTCGGCCTGCTGATGTTGGTTGTGGAACTTTAGGACCCGCCGCCAACTTCCTCCCTACTCAGATTAGATGGTTTCGGTTTGAATGGCTCTAGGAGTGATGCCCCGCACAATTTATGACCTTAACTAAAACTAAGATAAATAACCCTTGGTTAATGCAAGGTAAAGTAGAAATTAGCATTATGTTTATTTTGGGAGCACTAGCATTGGGAGGTGTAAACACCTCCAGTTTCTATTTTACAACCCAAAACCCACTTCATCCGGGTTTGGATACTTAAAAAAATTTGCAACCTTGCTATAGTAAGGTTGCATATATGCAACCTTACTATTCATAGGTTGTAAAGAAAAAAATATTTGATCTTGTGGTTGTGTGCGAAGAGAAAAAGAGAGTGGGAGGAAAGAGAGAGAAGAATGTTTTTTATTATTTTTTTGAGTTGTATGTAAAAATAAGAACTAGGATGTTAGGTAAGTTGTGAAATAGGTTAGTAAAATAGATAAAGTGGTGCTTGAGGATGCAAAATATGTTTTTTTTTTTTTGACATCCCCAGATGCTAGTGCTCTAAAGAGTTCTCCATATTGATAGTTGCTATTTACTAGGCTTTAATATAGATATAGCAACAAGGTTAGCGTGTAAGTATACATTATAGAATGGAGTATTTAAGTAAATTCATGTTCTCCTAATGAACAATAAGAGTTAGACACTTGGGCCAACCTTGGGTGGACACTTGTCCTCTTGCCCATGCATGTAGGACATGTGGCAAGCCCACTAACAATTACCTAAACACACCTAGCTGGCCACGCAAAGGTTGCAGTCCCACCTCATTTGTTTGCTCTCATTTCTCACATAGAACTAGAAGGAGCTAGAAAGCTCAAGCTCTCTCCCTATCTACACACACGGATCCAGCAGCAAAAAGGGGAAAGTTTCTTCACTTTCTTCTCAAGGTTTTGCTTAAAGCTCCTTGCTATAGTGAATCTAGCTTCCAATCCTTCAAGACCCCTAAGCTAGGGTAAGAAAATCTAGCTTCTAACCCTTTCCATCCATAGGTTCTCCATTGTATTTTTGTTATTGATGTTAGTTGGGTTGAGTAAGTAAAGTTGGATTATGTTTCTTGCTAGTTTTTGATTGTATGTGATTAAGAAGTTAAGAAAGGATGTGGTTAGTACAAACTGCTATTACTGCCGGGATTTTTGTTGTATTTCATTTTGTTATCAATGATTAAATGACTTTATATAATTGTTTTCTTACATGTCTAATTAGTGTACAAAAGTTCCTACAGGAGTTTGAGGCAATTTGCAATTATTTAATGATTATATGAGTAAAGATGTTAAAACTGCCACTGTGACAGATTTCGTGTTCAAACATGATAAATTATGCAATAAATTTTATATTGTGAATTTGGATGCTAGGGATATTTCCTATGAAAGCTAAGACACTTATGGTTGTTATCAAATTGGTCTCACATCAATTGGATGAGTATAGAAATAATGGTGTAATTTCTAAGTTGACTGAATTTCTGTTAGGGCAGATTTGAGTCTGATGGATTTTATGATTTTTATTAAATCATTCCTGTAGTCTTTGCCTCTGAAACTGTTAGGGCAAGTACTAGACATATAAAGGAGTAATTCTATAAATTGGCATGAAAATTGGATGCAATTTGATTGCTCATTTAAATTTAGTAAGTAAAGCATATGCTGCTGGAATAGGCAGTAAAGAGTAAGTGTCACACCTAACTTTGGGGATTTATTCCCAAATCTATGGTGTATAGTTTGAGCTGAAAATTGGTATCGAATGTTCAATATGTGTGTAATACCACCCTTGAACATTTAGACCCCAAATTACAAATTATCAATTCAAGCTTATTATCAAACAATTAATGTGCGGAACATGAACATAAGCCAAACACAGAATTGATAAACAATCTAAGCCAAATATAAACACATCCACAGCAGTAAATAAATGGCCAAGATAAAGGGAAGGAAGATGCAAACACAGGGACAACACACGATGTGTTATCGAAGAAGAAATTGAAGCCTTCGGCGTAAAACCTCTCCGCCGCCCTCCAAGCGGTAAATAATCCACTAAAGAATGTAGTTGGGATACATGAACAGCAGAAGACCCTCCAAGCCTAATCTACCCAATGTATCTAAGCCCTCCAAGCTTCATGCTTCAACGAGGTTGCGCTGAACTTATTTCTTCTTTAGCTTACCGGATTCCGCTATCAACCATAGCATCAACCAATAGACATTGCCTTCTTAACTGCTTCCCAAAGCACCAAATAAACCTTCTCACAGATGTGGGTATGGTGAGAAAAGGATTTGGTAAAAAACCTCTCAAGGATGTATCAATGGAGAGGAAGAGAGAGTAGAGGAATTTGAAGAGTCTCTAAGGTAAAAATTGTGGATGAATCAATCTTGTTTTTCTCTAGGGTTTCTCTCACAAAATTCTCTCTGGAAACTCTCTACATTTCGTGGGTATAAGGGTCTATATATAGTGGTGAGTGTTTGGAATGCGAAGAGTCAGTATTTCCCAAACAGGGTGTTCTGGCGGCTTAGCCTCGTGACTGGTCTGAGTCGCGAGTTCCAGCCGTGAGTTAATGGCCTGGCCAGCCTCGGACTTTTGTCCTGTAGTGCGACAGCTGGCATGACCCTTCAACTCCTTGCATGCTCCTCACGTGTGTTGCAGTTGGTGGCTTGCCAGTCATGAGTTAGCCGTGAGTCCTAGCCGCAAGATTCTGCCACCTTGCACAAACTTGAGTTTTTCTTTACATCTTCTCACACACTACCCTTACAAGAATCTCACCTAAATGCAGGGTTACTAATTGCTAAAATACAAGCAAATTTGGTACAGAATAAAGCCAACAAGATGGTTGATTAAATTTAACCTTACAGATATGTTTAATGTTTAATATGTGATTGCATGTTTTTTTGATTGGTCGCCTTTGGGGTAGTTATAAGGTCTCCTAGGAGCCGAGTTAGGATAAAGAATAAGAAAGAATAGAAATCGATAAGAGTTGATAGCTAAGGATTAAGTTAATTTTCTCTTGTTATTTCTCTAGGATGAGCAAGGGAAGATAGGTGAAGATTATTCACTACTTGAGACTCTTGATACTTAACTGCTGACTGAGGTAAGGGATATGTCATGAAAATTTATTACTTCATGTTTTCTATATAGCATATGTATCTATGTTTTTTCAATGCTTTTACTAAACTTAGATTTGATACTTGTTTACAAAAGAATATTATGCAATGATTTAGAAATAGACTTTGGAAGATTTCAGCTATGAAAGTTTTTAGAAACTAGTTATGGATATGCTATTAACTTTAAGCCTAGCAAGGCAAGAGAGTGATTTAAAGATAAATGCATGATTTAATTAAGCCTATTTTGAGTGTGATGGCCTTGAAGATTGACACCATAGGCCATAAGGGGACAGTGATCCTTGTAGATTGGCAACTTTAGGCCTTGAGGGGTTCTATTCCCTAAAGACTGGTAACATTTTAGGCCACTAGGGTTGTATTCCCTGAAGACATGGCAACCTAGGCCATAGGGGGATTGACAGGTCTCTAAAGACTGGCAAACAGTTTGCCATGAGAGGATCTTCAGGTCTTTGAAGACTAGCAACTATTAGGCCACGAGGGGATCTCTAGATCTTTGATGATTGGCAACCTAGGCCATGAAAGGTCCGTGTTCCTTGAAGACTGGCACCCATTAGGTCACGAGAGCCAAATTTCAAAGATAAAGTACAGTTACATGTTCCATATAGTTTTGCTATATTATGCAATAGAATGAGTACTCTTTTCTTCAGAATAGATCAAGGAACATGTTATGTTTATATATAATGGAATCATGCTATACGTTCGGAATTCAATGGTAAATAGTACACCTTACAGTTTACTAGAATTATGTTCACTAGTACAGTACTTAAATGTTCCAAAATCTCATGAAATCCTTTTAGCATGAACTAATTATAAGCAAGTCATATCCACATGAAAGTATTATTTTTGTCATGCATACATGCATACTATTAAATGTTCATGTCATGCCTCCCTTACCTGAGCAATTTAAGTGCTCTGTTTTGTAGGATGTTCTTTAGTGCAGCCAGGAGTCTCATCATGGAGAAGCAGTAATTGTATGTGGAAATAGTAGAAAATAGTTTGATGTATGTAAGATGGAAGGATTGTAAATATATAGATAGTCTTCTGCTGTATATTATGTTATTATGTCCACACGTTGTATCTGATCACTTCTAGTAGGTGGACAAGTTAGATAATTTGTATAAGGAGTATGTTATATAAATTTCCAAGTAGGAATTAGCAAAGTAATGAAGTATAATTTGCTAATCTGTTATTTTAGTTAAGATTGATAAGAGTAGGTTAATGCAATGACACATCTTAGATGATAAGAAGAAGAAGAAGACACATGTTAGATGATAAAAGTAGGTTAACGCAATGACACTAGTTTGTATAGCATACAAAACATACGCAACAGAAAATTAACGGATCTACTTTATTCACAATTGATAACATGTACTATGTAAATTTCAAAATATAAGAACAAGAGAGTGTACCTTGGTGCGGTGAATTTCAAAACCAAAGATTAGACGTACTTGGGAACACTCTTAATCTTCACTCCATTCCACTTGTGCCCAAAAAGTGTGGTCTCTCAATTAGTTTATATGTATGTGTTCAAGGGAGAATAGTAGAGTGTCCAACACTCACATACACTTATTTAATTCACTTACAAAATTCTGCTTGTTTCTCTGCTTATAACTGATTATCTAATTGGGCTAGCCTTTTGGGCTATTCTAGTTGGGCTTTAGTATGTGGCTTGGAGTGGGATCAAAAGAGAACAAATAAGACACTAGATCCAATGGGCCTTGGGCTTTTTTGTAAACTCTTGACAAGTCAAAAGTTACCATTAACTATATTTAATACCACTATATAAATATAATTGCACTTTAGGCCTTATTAATAAATTATATCCCTAGACTTTATTATACATTCAACCCCTTCATAAAATATTCGTAGTAATACAAAGTTATGAATGTAGACTGTCATTTTGAAGATTACTATATCTCAATCCTTGAGTACCCGATTTAATCCTTTAAGTTATTCATCATATATTTATGAAATCCAATTTCATAAATATATACTTTAGTAACTCCTTACTAAAGTGGTTAGGCCTAACACTCTGAATAACCAAACCCATTAAACTTATTTCAAGGGAATATTTTAAATTTCCGTTAAGAGATTATGAATTCCATCTTGAGAATATATGTTCCATCGACACTAAATGTGGCTACCCAACATACTGAGGTTTTGATCGTGACTTTAGATCTCACTCTTGATATATCAAAGCAACCTACACTTCATGATCAGGTCCATTATTCTCTCAGGATTAAGAGTTCATGTAAATAGAAGCCATGAGATTTATTATTCATTTGACAGTCATTAGGAGAATAATAAATCTCACAACAATCTAGTTCAATATGTCTTAACTCTTAAAACATATCAATATACCAACTAGAAGTCTTCACTTCCATGATGAAGACAAATAATCTTAGTTGATATGTTATAATCTTTGAAGTGAAATGCCCAATTTCATCACTGACTACGAATTAAAATTCTGGTTTACAAAGAACTTGTGATTTATATTTTCTGTGACTAAATCATATACTATGCATCTCATGGACTAAATGATAATGTCCAAATATTCATGTTACCATTATTAGAGATAATAATAAAACAACTTTATTAATTACAACATTAAGTCATACATAATGTCATACATAGCATTATACAATAGGATTTAAGGGCACTAATCCTAACAACCGGTTCATCCCAGATCAGGGTGTGACACTAGTTCAAACGGACTTGCTTGGTCTCGGTTAGGGATGGACAACCCTAATCAATAATCAAATCAGAGAAGTAATAGGAAAGGGATGAAAAATTGTAAAATATAGTTGGATCTAATAACTTAGTCCACTTATCAAAATTTCGTTTTATATACTGGAATTTCAATTGAAATAAAAGCATAGGACAATTGTAAATTAAGACATACTAATATATAGAGCCTTGGCATTGAAAACCAAATAACCTATTGTATGTGCTAATAACCCCAAAAATTAAAATAAAAACATAACCAAAATATATTTAGAGTATTCATAGTCACGAATTTGAATAGATATCATTGGAACTTCCATACCCTGCCCATCTCTTCAGTTGGGATACCCTTAGCCTCAAGCAAGAAGAAGTAGATAAATATGGTCATCACCAACACAAAGAATGCAAAGAAAATGAATAGCCTAAACTTGAAGTAGCACTTCTTCTGTCAAAAAATCTGCTCGGATTGTCGCCTTGCATTGATATTTGAACTTCCTATTGTTGGGAAAACACATGGAAAACACAGTTTTGTATCTCATACAAAAACACGCAGCGTAATATGAATGGATCTACTTCATTCATGTAAGATAGCATGTAGCATCTGAGTTTTGGAAACAAAGAATGAGATAGTGTACCTTGATGCAATGAAATTCAAAACAAATGAAGATTGGACTTGAGATGCCTTTCAATCTTTACTCCAATTCCACAATGTGCCCAAGATGTGTGGTCTCTCAATCAGTTCTATATGTGATATTTTAAGAGAATAATCGTCTCCCTATTAAAGAACTCTTATTCTTTCTCCTTTTCAATCACACATATTTCTGCATTTAGGCAGTTACATTTATTTAATAACTCTTATTAAATAAATAACTGATTATCTAATTGGGTTAGCCTTTTGGACTAGCCCAATTGGACTTTAGTGTGTGGCTTGGAGTGGGACCAAAAGGGACAAAAAAAGCTCTAGCTCCAATGGGCTTTGGACTTATTTGTCAACTCTTGGCAAGCCAAAAGTTACCATTAATTATATTTAATACCACTATATAAATATAATTGCACTTTAGGCCTTATTAATAAATTTTATCCCAAGACTTTATTAAACATTTAACCCCTTCATGAAAATATTCGTAGTAATACAAAGTCAAAATGTGTAACTGTCACTTTGTAAATTACTACCTCTTGATCCTTGAGTGCCTGGTTTAATCCTTCAAGTTATTCATATATATTTTATGAAATCTAATTTCATAAAATATAAAATGTAGTAACTCTTTACTAAAGTGGTTGGGCCTAACACTCTGAATAACCAAACCCATTAAACTTATCTCAAGGGAATATTTTATATCTCTATAAAGAGACTATGAATTCCATGTTGAGAATACGTGTTCATTCAATATTACGTGTGATTGCCCAACATACTGAGGTTTTAATTATTTATCTAGATCTCACTCTTGATATATTAAGGCAACCTACATTTCATGATCGGGTTCACTATTCTTTCAAGATTGAGAGTTTATGTAAATGAGAAGTCGTAAGATTTATTATTCATTTGAAAGTCGTTAATAGAATAATAAATCTCATAGCGGTACAGTTAAATATGTTTTATACACTTAAAACATATTAACATATCAACTAGAAGTCTCCACTTCCATGATTAAGGCAAATCATCTTAATTGATATGTTATAGTTTTCGCAAATGAAATGCCCAATTTCATCACCAACTATGAACTAAGATTTTGAGTTTACAAAGAACTTGTGATTTATATCTTCTGTAACTAAATCACATAAATCACATATGATGCATCTCAAGGACTATATGATAATGTCCAAATATTCATACTACCATTATTTTAGATAATAATAAAACAAGTTTATTACATAGAACATAATGTCATACATGCCATATAATAGGATTTTAGGGCACTAATTCTAACACCTATTTACATATCTATTAGAATATATGTCAAGGTAAACTATTTCAAATCTATTTCAACTTCCTATTTACATGTCTATTAGAATATATGTCAAGGTAAACAGCTTCAAATCCTATGAAATAGATTGCTCTTCTTTCCTTTTTTTTTTTTCCACTTAAGCATTAACACACTACTTAAATAAAATTTAAAAAGCATGTAAAAATTTAAACACCTAACATAATAATGAAGCACCTAAGGATACTGGTGTGAGTGTTGTGGGTTGTACCCCATTTTTTGACATTTTGCCACATTGGTGTCTTCTTGCAAAGGTAGGATACGCAATACTCAATCTCTCTAAGCTATTTGAACTAGAGCCAGCCTAAGTTCGAGAACACACAAGCATCCCTAAGAAAGAGACAAAGGAGAGGCTGTGGGCGCAAGCACCCACGATGAGTATGGGTCTCCTCGTGGGAAGTACGCCTCGGCCTTGGAGTGGACCAAGCGGAGGATATAAATGGAGTCACTACCTAAACTAGGTCAAGTAATCATATATATAGCGTCCTTATGTGAATGACTGATCTTACCAGTGCATATGTTCGAAGTTTAGGTATGGGGATGGGAAGGTGTTAAGCGTCCAACCCCACCCAACCCGTAGGGGCCTTCACTCATTATGTTCCAAATCCTAATCTCATCAAAGGGTTTTCTAATAGGTTATTCTATACTCATACACACACTAACATGCATCTAACATCCAAACATGGCATATTGTCCCAATTGCATGAACTCCAACTATTCATCTAACAAATCATGTTTAGCTTTTATCTTATGATGTGTTTGCTGCACTTGGTTTGAAGCATGATTTGTTTGATGAATGGTAGGATTTTATGCAATTGGGACAATATGCCATGTTTGGATGTTAGATGCATCTTATTGTGTGTGTGAGTTTAGAATAACATATTAGAAGACCATTTGATGGGATTAAGATTTGAAACATAATGAGTGGAGGCCGACTTACGGGTTGGGTGCCTAACACCTTCCTATCCCCATACCTAAACTCCGGACATATGTTTTGGTAAAGATCAGTCCTTTCATAAGGGTGCTATATATATGGTTCTTAGACCTAGGCTAAGGCGTACTTCCCATGAGGGGACCAACTCATTGTGGGCGCTTGCACCCACAGTGGTAACTTCACTAGGGATATAGAATTTTGACTCCATTGTATTCCATATCCTAATCCTAACAAAGACTTTTCTAATATTGTTTTGCATACTGTAGACACCACATTTTATACCCCTTACGACTCGGGCCCCCCGTTCCCTAATGATGCTGAAATTCTAAGACCCAAAGTTGGTTTAGGGCCCAATCAGATTGCAAATTGATTTGAGAGATGTTAAAATGGAAAATATAACATTTTAGTGAGCAAAAAATATATTTTTGTAAAATAAAAACCAAAAGAAACCCTAGGCCTGCGTACACAGGCACAAGCCTACGCACGCAGGTAGGGTTCCAAGAGCACTAGAAAGGCAAGTTTTCTACATTAAAGACTGAGGTTTGGAATGAATCCCACATCTTCTGGGAGCCGTTCCAAACCCCCCATTTTAAAAATATAAATAGCCATACATGATACTTTTCAAAAACACACAGAAATCCCACGGAAAACACTAAGATTCACTAGAAATAGTGAATCAAGGAGGGAGTTTTTCACAAAACATCCTTAAGTCAATTTTATTTGATTGGGGCCTTTCTAGCCTTGATCCTTGAATTTGAAGATTACTAATCACATTTTTATTGATTTGTGATAGATTTGATTGAGGGGGAATGGTAAAAAAATCAAGCCTAGGAGCTTTTGCTATGAGGTATTCATTTTTAAACTTTTCTTTTATTTTCTGCTTTTAATTTTGTTTTTGTTTTGTCTCTTTAATTGTTTTATGCTTTAATATGTTTATGTAGCTTAGGTTTGTGTAGTTTTATGTTTTAAAAGCATGTTAGGTTGCTAGAAATCATGTTTTGAAACTTTGCTTTGTTTTCTATGTTTTTAGGGTTTTTGGGTAGAAACTGATGTGTGCATGATCAAGGCTGCATACGCAGGCTTGATTATACACACACAGGGTTGTTCGTGCATACACATGAACTAGCCTAGAAACCCTAATTTTGTTTCTTCCATTTTTGCTTCTGCTTTCACATGTATACCTCTGTTTTAGGTCCTTTTTCATGTTTTCATAGTTTTGAGTCTCTGTTTCACGTTTATTTGCTTGTTTTCCTTTCACATATTTAACTTAGGGTTTGTTTTCGTTTCTTTGTTAAATACCATGCCATTCATCCATATGTGCATGCATTAATGCCATAGGTCCTGAGTTGCTACAAGGTAAGCAACGGTAAGTCATGCATTCACAATGTACATGCATGGTCTTGTTTAAGTTTAATGACATAATTGTGTTCTTAATGTCTTGGATGATGACATAGTTTGTTGGCTTTGTTTCTACCTTTGATTTTAATTTTCATAATGCTTCTGCCTTGGGTGTGATGACATGATGCTAGATGTATGTTAGGATTTATAATGTGAGATAGGAGGAGAAAGTCATGGAAGAAATCCATTAAGGGGTTTGTGACCCTCATATGAATGTGAGACTGTTAGCCAAGAAGATCTTATGGATAAGGTACTATTGAAACACGATGGAGACTGATTGTGAAGAGTTGCCATGATTGCCAAACACATGAAAATTTGAATCACGTGCCACTTAATGAGCTATACAGCGTGACTTCTCCATGGCCTTTCTCAATCTGGGGCATAGATGTGATTGGAAGAAATAGCCCTTAAGGCTTCGAATGGACATGAGTACATCCTAGTGGCAATTGACTATTTCACCAAGTGGGTGGAAGCGACCTCCTACTTTGTACTGAAAGCCAAGCATGTGGTTAGATTTATAGAGAATAACATCATTTGTCGATACAGGGTACCCTAAGAGATTATCTCTAATAATGGTTCCCACTTTGAGGGAGAGGTTAGAAAAATCATGGAAATATACAAGATTGAGAATCACAAGTCTTCACCATATCGACAGCAAACTAATGGGGCCGTAGAAGCAGCTAATAAGAACATCAAGAACATCCTAGCCAAGATGGTAGTGACATACAAGAATTGGACTGAGAAGCTCCCATTTACCTTATGGGGTTACAGAACTTCTATCCGTGCATCGACTTGGGCAACCCTTTACTCTTTAGTCTATGGTAATGAAGTAGTACTTCCCATTGAGGTGGAGATACAATCTTTGAGAGTGCTAGTAGAAACCAAGGTCCTAGAGGAAGATTGGATGAAACAAAGATATGAGCAGTTGGCTTCGATAGATGTGAAGAGAGCTAGGGCACAGTACCATGCACAAGGATACCAAAAGAGGATTGCTAGAGCATTTAACATAAAGGTGAAACCTAGAAACCTTAAAGAAGGGGACTTGGTCCTAAAAGTTCTTAGAAATGAAACTTTTGATTCAAGAGGAGAGATGAAGCCAAGATGGTCTGGGCCCTTTATTATCAAGAAGATCATGTTAGGAGATGTTACGAGAATTACAAATTTGGATGGAGAAGAGATGCTTAACCCAATCAACATGGACAAACTCCAAAGTTACAACATTGAAAAAAAGGAAAAAGCCTACTAGGTTGAAAACCCGAAAGGGTAGCCTAGGCAAAAATTAAGGCAAAAAAACCCTGCTAGATTGAAAACCCGAAAGGGCAGTCTAGTTAAAAGATAGGGGAAAAAACCATGGGCATGGTGAAAATTCTTCAAAGGACGTCATGGGCAAAAATTACATGGCATGGGAAAAAGAAAAGAAAAAAAAAGTGAAAAAAAAAGAGAGAAAAATGATGACAATAAGCAAAGATAATAAATGGATGGTTCTTTCATTACTCAAATTAAAAGATAATGAATTATTTCTATAGGGGGTTTAGAACATTCCAATCCTTTGTTAGTTCATAAGAAAAGACATGAGAATCATAAGTGCAGAAAAGTAAAATTTGGGGCATATCAAGGTGGTTGGTCTGTCGTTCTTTCTTTTGATTGGACTTTTGTAAGCTTTCTTAGCTATGTGAACCAATTTCATGATAGCCTTTAAGTTATTCTAAAGTTGGATGAAACAATTGGAACCTCTCTTATAGCCATATCTGGAAAAGGTAAGAGAGAAGGAGAGAAAGCATGAGTGAAAGGAAAAGAAAAAAATATAAATAAATTCAAAGACGATATAAGGAGCCTCGATGGGTTGAAAACTGAAAGGCAATCCATGCAAAAATTAAAGGGATCTTGCTAGGTCAAGGACCTAGGCAAAAATTTGGGATTGAGAGAGAGGATCATCCACTTTGACTTAATGGTATGGGAAAGTTGTAAGAAAGACCAAAAGGAGTGAGAGCCTCTTTGAAACTGTGGTCAAACTTTTGAGCCATGCCAAGACCTTTAAAGGAGAGAATTTTTCCATTCAAGAGTTTTGAGAAGTGTTTTCCGAGTTTAGAATGTGTTTGGTGAAGGCTTGGAGGCCCCAGTGGTTATTTTTGACTAGAATAGAGGCAATTAGGGTTTTTGGCCCCCGATACATGCATGCAGAGTCAAGGCTACGCACACATGGTCAAGAACTACACACGCAGGTCCGTATCTGCACACATAAGAAGGCAGACAGAACTAAGTTTTCCCCTATTTTGAGTTTTCTCCTAAAAGATTCTCTTGTGAGTTCTCATAGCCTAAAAAACTACTCAAGGCACAATTTGAGCTTAGAAGTTCCAAGTATCAAAGAACAAGAGTAGCAGAATTACACAAAGTTTCCACAAGTTTGTAATTGAAGTACATATCCCAAATAAAAGCATAACTGTGAAAGATATTCTTAAATACAACCTAATGTCTCAAATCAAATCCAAAATGCAGGAATGTATGCTAAAAAGAGAATAATAAAAACAACAAAAAGTGGAAATATGCTATGCTATGCTATGCTGTCTGTGTCTGTCTATTTGTCTACAGGATCACTAGAAACGCTTTTTCCTCGGCTGATAACTCAAAGTCGACTCTGAACCTCCACCACCATTACCACCACCATCATCATTGACGCTCTCACCACTGTACAGCTGCTGGGAATACTTAGTCACCTCCAGCTTGAGGTTCCCCGTAAGACAAACGAGTTCCTCATGCTACTGCAGGGTAGGCTGAATTGAAAGAAGATAGTGTTTGGACAAGGGTTGAGAGATGCAAGAAAAGTAAATGAAGAATAAAAAAGAACTCACCGCCCGTGTACCTCAAGAAAGGGGTAACCCATGACATTTGTATTGCAGCTAACAGGATGCTCCCGAGCAAAGCCATCAGGGCTATAAGCATAGACCGACTAGGGCAAATGGGGAGGGTTAATAGGACCACTAGCAGCAGGGCCCATGACACAAGTGTTTCATTTGAATGTCACCAATGTACAAGAATACAAAATGATGAATAATTGAAAGAAAATAAGAGAAGCAAGAGCACATACCAGAGTAATAAGGGAAGGCATGAGGCGAGTCCCACTAAACTTGTCATAGTCCAGCTCATCTGTGACTCGCTCAGTATAGGGGATGCCTAGCCCTTACAGGTCGTGCTTTGCGGTCATCATGGAGCGAGGGGCAAGCATGAAAACTAGAGGGTCCATCGAAAACTGGGGCGCATCCTCACCTGCTAGCAGGTAGCACACCCTCTCTGCCAAATAAATCACCCTCAATCCGGTGCCCTCAAGGGGCTAGAAGATCCTAGAAGCAACAACAGCAGCTGCCTCTAAGTTCGGGTCCGCTACAGGTTCAACATCGGCCTAGGGACTCTATACAATCTGTTGCAACACATAGAGTTAGAAAGAGAATCCTAAAAAGCATGCAAAAAAGTGGGAAGCAATATATTCCAAACTTACATCATCAGTAGAGAGCCTGTTGAGGTGGGCCCAGATCGAGGTGATGCTCTTTAAGTCCACTGAAGCTCCTCAAGCAATAAGACCGTACTCCACGACCCTGAAAAGATATAACATTTTGAAAGATGACAATTTGCAAGAGGTTATGGTACAGTTTGCAAGAGAACGTGACAATTTGTAGGATGCAGATATAACAGTTTGCAAGGTGACAGTTTGCAAGAGGTTATGGTAGAGTTTGCAAGGTACAGACATGACAGTTTGTAAGAAAACATGGCACAGTTTGAATGTACATATATTGCAGTTTACAAAATGACAGTTTGCAAGATGTGGATATGAATGCAGTCAGCAAGAATATGATACATAGTCTTAACTTGAATGGAATATGGATATATGTAATCACAAGGGTTGAGAATACAAGAGCTACAAGAGAAAAGGGAAGGAAACTAACCTCAAGGAGGTTTTAATGCCCCATTAGTTGGCGTAGAGTCCCTTGATTAAGAGTGTCCAAGGAAGAATATAAATAGGCTAAGCATGGTTGCCCTTAGTTGGCAATCCGAGCCCTTTCAAAGTCCTGAAAAAAGGCCAACCACCTCAAGGACACTGTCTACCCTCCATTGGTGAAGAAGTATGCCCCCAATAGGTACAGTGAAAAAACCCTAGCCGTTTGGGAACACTCCTCAGCCTTCCCCTATGGACAACGCATGAAGTCCACCTCAAGATCGGTGTAGTGGATCGTCTCCATAATGTACCTCCTCCTAAGCAGCTTTGCACCTAACTAAGTGCCCAACTCATCCTCCAAACTTATCGGGACTCCATCAAACCACAGGCCAGCCATGTGGTGGAAGTCGTGGGGAGTGATGGTCATCTCCCGATCAGCAATATGGAAGGTGTGAGTAGTGTCTCACCACCTCTCAGCTAAAGTCTGCACCAAGACAGCACTAGTAGATCTCTTAGGCAGCAAGCGGAGGACGAGCCTAAAGGCCGCAGTACGAATGTGACCCTGAGTCTCCTCGATAAGGATGTTGTACCATAACAATGCTTGGCTGGTACTCCTTTTGCCAGAATATAGAGGTAAAACATGCGAAAAAAGAATGAGATTAAATTCATGATTAGGTGAAAAGAATAGTGGGACAGTGATACTGGATTCACAATAGAGTGAGATATGATCTGGGGCATATAGTGGGATGCAAAAATGGCGAGAAATAATGTTAAAATTGCAAACAGATGAAGAATAGATGAAAAAAGAGTTCAAACACCAAACTAGGGTTTCTGCCTAGCGCCATGCGTACGCAGAAATGAAGCTGCATGTGTAGGATTCTGCACGCGTGTCAAATTTGGAACTTGCACGCGCATGAACTGAAGAGCAGACACACGTGAGCAAGAACAAGCCTATGTATGCATAAATATGGGCTGTGCGCATAAGAATATGCTTGTGCACGCAAGAACGAACACAGAATGGTGTTCTTTGACTTTTTCAAGGGTTTTTCAATGAAAACTCTTCCTAAACACATTCCTTCCCTTCTTAAAGTGTCAGGTTTTCATCTAAACCATCCCACAACAAAACCTAAGAATTTACAAGCCTAAAAAAAAAAAAAAAAAATTCAAAATGGAAGATCAAAGGAAAAACTTGAAAATTGAAAAAATGGCCAAAACTCATCGATCTGGCCTTTACACCCTCAAAAAGATGTTGTTGTGATCTGTAGGATAAGGGACGAGCCTCAGTCAGCCTTATCGCTTAATTCTAGTGGGTGAGATGAAATGCATTGGTGGAGAGGATGTAGGAACTCTTCTTGGAATTACGTGCCATTGAAGGAGATGAGAGAGTTTGAGAGAGAAGTGGGGATTGAAAAAGAAGAAGATGAGGGTCGGATTGTGAGGGAATGAGAAAGAGGGAGAGGCTTTTATAGAGGGAGTTAGAGAGAATATGAAGAGCTAAGGGAGATGAAGAGAATGAAAAATAAGAAACGGTTGGTATTCGTTGGAGAAAAAGAAAAGATGAAGAGATGGGAACGTGCCTGATGGCTAAACTACATTTAGTTTAGGCCTCCCCACTAAACTATGTGGATTTTATCAACAAAAAAAAAAAAAAATTCATATATCCCCATGAAGTTCTCAGGAGGCTAGAAGTGCAAAGGAAAATTCAAAAATACATCCAAAAATGACAAAAATGCCCTAGTGGATTGAAAGCATTAGAAGCATCCCGAGTGGGTCGAAAGTATCAAAAGCATCCCTAGTGGGTCGAAAGTATCAAAAGCATCCCCAATGGATCAAAAGCATAAAAAACATCCCTCACTGGATCAGAAATCATCATGAAAAATCCTCCATGAGTCAAGATCATCAACCAAATCCCCAAGAAAATTTCACTATCATAAAAGGACTCCCTTATGGGTCCAAGACACAGAAGCATCCCCCTTGAGAGTTGTAAAATGAAATTTCCCCAATAGAGTTGATAAAACCCCCTTGAGGGTGGAGTCAACATCAATCCCTAGTGAGTCATAAGAAAGAAGAAGATAATTTTACCCCAGTGGAGGAAAGTTTCCCCAGTGAGCAACACATCATCAAGAAATCCCCAATAAGCTACCCCCTCCCTAGTGGGCCGTACACCATCAAGACTTCATGGTAGGCCAAAATCATCACCAATACACTTCTCAATAGATCACACTCCCCAATGAGTCCTTCAGTATCCTTAGTGGATCTTTCGTCCAGAAAAATAGTCAAGCAAGTCAGAAAGTCAAAATACAGAATTCGTGCACATATCCATGGGAATTAAACATATAGGCATGAAACCCCATAAGGGACAACATAAAACTTGTGCACATATCCCAAGGGAATTCAATATGTAGGCATAGATCTTATACAACATAGAACTTGTGCACATATCCTATAAAAATTGAATATGCAGGCATGGGCCACACACCAGTTAAGCAAAGTTAGAATACAAGATTCATGCATATATCCTATGGGAATTGAACATACAAGCACAGACCCAATACAATATAGAGATTGCACACACATCCTATAGGAATTGAACATGCAGGCACATCATACAGAACTTGTGCACACATCCTCCAGGAACTGAATATGCAGGCACAGTGGAAGAGGTAGAGATAGAGATAGAGACCAAGGTCACCCTGAGCAAGAGCCTCACTAGAACAAGTAGAGATGGAGATGAAGAAGACAAGTATTATCCAGAGGCATAAGCCACTTGGAGAAGTTTGAGGCAACAGCCCCAGATTGGCCTTATTTGTTTTTGCTTTTAAGTGACTCTAGGATAGTGAGTCACTCGCCTTTTGCTTGCAATTGGCAAAACAAGTTCTAGGATAGTGAACTTGTCATTGCTCGTTTCTCGAGCAACAAAGGTGGGAATTTGGACATACGAATCCCACACAACTCTTTGGAGTTGAACCCTGCCCCATGTATGCGTGATGTGTGTCATGTGCATGGGTTGGGCCCTGAGCCATACTATGAGAGACCAGAAAACTTGGTTGCTCTCTAAAAAGGGTGTAGGCATCGGTACCTTCCCTTTTCAGGATTCTATGGAGTTGCCACTTGTTTTATAAGTAAAATAAGAAAACTTTACAAACTAGAATATATCTTCAATAGTATGCATCTTTATTGATTGGAAAGAATTAAACTATGGTAGAAAGAACTTTACATTGCTTTGATTCCTAGGTACAATCTAGTAACAAAAAAAAAAAAATACAAAGCTTTGTTTCCTAATTACATTCTACCCAAAATAAAAAATAAGACACTAAATCTACCAACCTAAAATTTTAAGGTTTGGGGGCTAGGTTATAGGATGGGAAGGTGTTAGGTACCCACCCTGCTCAGGCAGAGTCTGATTTTTTAGACTTTAAATGACCATTAAATACCCATATTCAGAATGTCAAATGATATACAACAAATGCCATGTCAAATCCTAGACCTAGTATTAAAATTCTATTTAAGAACCTTAGATCAGTAATTTATTTTGTGTAAAAATTTTTTTTATGAGAAGCTTGATGAAAAATTTAAATATGAGTTTTCATAAAGGAAAAAGAATGATTTTTTAATAAAAATTCAGATTTGGTTTGGATTTTTAAATGTGAGAGAAAAAAAAAAACAGATTTTTTTTATTATTATAAAAAAAACCAATTTTTTTACCAAAAAAAGCAAATCTAGTTTTTTTTTTTTTTTTTAAGAAACAGGTCAGATTTTTATTTTAAAAAATACAGAGCAGATTTTATAAAAAAATACAATACTTTTTATTTAAAAAAGACTAGATTTTATAAACAAAATATAGATCTGATTTTGCAAATAAAGTACAGATCAAATTTTGTAAATAAAATACATATCAGATTTGGTAAATACAATACAGATCAGATTTTATTTTTGAAAAACATGGAGAAAAATGCAGATTTGATTTTATTTTTGAAAAACAAGTAGAAAAATTGCAAATTTGATTTTATTTTTGAAAAGCATGGGAAAAAATTGCAGATTTGATTTTAGTTTTGAAAAACATGGAGAAAAATTGCAGATCTAAAATCTTAAGATATTCAACCCTAGATCTAGGCATGTTCATAAACTAATCATGTGAATTTTTTTTTGAAAGTAAGAAAAGAGCATGCAATAATATATGACAAACATGGTTATATAAACACAGAAAGCAACATCACATTCATAGAATATAAAGCATAGATGACAGCATGTTCTTGAAATTAAAATAAATCATGTTATGGAAAGCAAAGTTAGAAGCATACTTGCGTAAACGTATTCTACAAGTAGAGAACTATCCTAGAGAGCAAAGAGAATGAATTTCTAAAGATCTAAGTAAGGCCACTTAACAGAAAATAAATTCCTAAAGTGAAACTTCTAGAATTTATTTAACGTAAGGGGAGAGAGAAGTCAGAAAAATGGGCTCCTGAATTCTGATTTTAGTTCCCTACTTATAGAGGTTTAGTGTGTAAAAAATAAGCTGGATTGGATCAGATATGAATTAAGTCGAATTCTTATCCCTAAAAATTTGAAATGGATGCATTTTATCTTGATCAGAATGTTTTTGGGTCGAGCCTTGAAGTTGTACCAATCGGCACTAGGGAAGTGCCGATCAGCACTTGTCTTACACTAATCGGCACTCTTGGAGTGTCAATTGGCACTCTCAAGTTCCAAGTCCAATTCCCAACTTTGGTTCAATCTGGAGTCTTTTTTAGGAATATTGAGTCGGGAATTGCATCTGGATGCATTTTTAACTCATATTCCAAAATAAATCGCTTTTATTTTGATAATCAGGTCCTTAAAACAATAATTATTTGATAGATAAATATTCCAAAAGGACTTAATTATCAACAATTTCCTTGTTATGTGATTATCCATTTTATTCCAATGCAGCCAAACTTATTTCTAATAAAAACGAAAAACCAACCACACAAATTATTTAATTAATTTTAATTTTTTGACCAATCAGAATTAATTTCAATTAATCACACGTGATCAGCTTCACCCCCATACAATGTATGCAGAACGTGAAAACTTGATCTTGTGATATCTTTCAATCCAACGGTCCGATTTGGGAATCAAGCATGCAGTCACGACCATTAGAATCTCAAGATCATATTTATGATATGCAATGAATGATTTAATGCATGAGACGCAACTATGATTTTTGGGTATTTGAGGTGGTCATTTTAGCCATCTTCCAAAACAAAATTATGGTTGCATAATCGAGTGTCTACAGAATGCCCTTCATTGACAGAGCTTGAAAAGCGAATGTCAATGTAAAAGAAAGACACTGATTTTAGAAACCATGATTTAATTAGAAACCTTTGGGTGTAGTTAAATGAGAACATGGACATCTAATCTACTTGATAATTGATGAACCTGGGTAGAATCTTGAATGCTGATGAGGCAATCGAGAACTATATTCGCTTGATTTGGAATGAGATGACCAGGAACTATATTTGCCCAATCAGAAAATTGATTGAGAACTCTTCACCAAATCTAAAGTAAGGTAACCATAAATTGTACTCGCCTAATCTAGAAGCAGACTGGGGACTCTATTCGCCCAATCTAAAGTAAGGTGATTGAGAACTGTATTCACCAGATTTGAAGTAGACTGAGAACTATATCCGACTCTGTCTAAATATCTGTAGACAATTGAGAACTATATTCAGCTCAATCTGAAAATGTGGAGGTGACTGAGAACTATATTCAGCATGGTCTAAAAATTTGGAGGCGACTGAGAACTATATTCGTTCTATATGGAAATTTGGAAGTGGTTGAGAATTATATTTGGTTCGGTCTGAAAATTTGGAGGCGATTGAGAATTTTATTCGGCTCGGTCTGAAAATCTGGAGGCAGCTGAGAACTATATTTGGCTCGGTCTGAAAATCTGGAGGCTACTGAGAACTATATTCGCTCAGTCTAGAAATCTAGAAGAAACTGAGAACTATATTTGGCTCGGACTGAAAATTTGGAGGTGATTGGGAACCATATTTGGCTCAGCCTGAAAATTCAGAGGCAACTGAGAACTATATTTGGCTCGGTCTGAAAATATAGAGGCGACTAAGAGCTATATTTGACTCAATCTAAAAATCTGGAGGCGACAAAGAACTATATTCGGCTTGGTCTAAAAATCTGGAGGTAACTGAGAACTATATTCACTTAATCTGGAAATCTGGAGGAGACTGAGAACTATATTCGGCTCGGTCTAAAAATTTGTAGGCAGCTGAGAAATATATTCGGTTTGGTTTGAAAATTTAGCGGCAATTGAGAACTTTATTCGGATTGATCTGAAAATCTGGAGGCGATTGAGAACTATATTTGGCTCAATCTAAAAATCTGGAGGCGATTGAGAAATATATTCGGTTTAGTCTGAAAACCTGGATGCAATTGAGAACTATATTCGGCTTGGTCTGAAAATCTTGAGGTGACTGAGAACTATATTCGGCTTGGTCTGAAAATCTTGAGGCAACTGAGAACTATATTTAACTCGGTCTGAAAATTTGGAGGCAACTGAGAACTATATTTGGCTTGATTTGAAAATCTGGAGGCAACAGAGAATTATATTCGGCTCGATCTGAAAATATGTAGGCGATTGAGAACTATATTCGGCTCGGTCTGAAAATCTAGAGGCAATTGAGAACTATATTCGGCTCGGTCTAAAAATCTGGAGGTGACTAAGAACTATATTCCGCTCGGTTTGAAAATATGGAGGAGACTGAGAACTATATTTGGCTCGGTCTGAAAATCTGTAAAAGAAAAGTCAAATTAGAATTTGGATGATTGAGACTTTATCCGCTCCATTTAGAGAATTTTCCCTTCCTTTTTGTTTCACTTGATCAATTTCATTCCTTGTGAAATTATTTTTTCTTTTTTTCTTTTCTTTATTCTTATTTTAAAGCCTGAGTTATTTATTTGAATTTTTTTTTTCTTTTCTTCTCTCCTTTTCCAACAAAATTGATGTCACAGATTTTAAAAACATTTTTGTTTTAAAAAATTTGAAGTTCAATTTTCCTTCATCTTTTTTTCCAAAATTTCTCTTTCAAATTTTTTTTTTTTTTTTTTTTCATTTCATTCATTCATTTTTTATTTATTTCATTTTGGTTTTTGAATGTTCAAATAGCGTGTAAAACACCCTTGAACGTTTAGACCCCAATTACAAAAATATCAATTCAAGCTTAATGTCAAACAATAAATGTGCGGAATATGAATATAAGTTAAAACAGAATTGATAAACAATCTAAACCATAAATAATCACAACCACGGCAGTAATTAAATGGCAACGATAAAGGGAAGAGAGATGCAAACACAAGGACAACACTCGATGTGTTATCGAAGAGGAAACCGAAACCCTCGGCGTAAAACCTCTTCGCCGCCCTCCAAGCGGTCAATAATCCACTAGAAAATGTAGTTGGGATACATGAACAGCAATAGACCCTCCAAACCTAATCTACCCAATGTACCTAAGCCCTTCAAGCTTCTTGCTCCAACATGGTTGCGCCGAACCTTTTTCTTTTCTAGCTTACCAGATTCCGCTATAGCCCATAGCATCAACCAACATGAATTGGTCCCTTCCTAATTGCTTCCCAAAGCACCAAATAAACCTTCTCATAGATGTGGGTATGGTGAGAAAAGGATTTGGCCAAGAACCTCTTAAGGATGTATCAATGGAGAGGAATAGAGTAGAGGAATTTGAAGAGTCTCTTAGGTGAAGATTATGGATGAATCAATCTTGTTTTTCTCTAGGGTTACTCTTTCAAAATTCTCTCTGGAAGCTCTCTACATTTCGTGGGTATAAAGGTCTATATATAGTGGTGTGTGTTTGGAATGCGAAGAGTCAGTTTTTCCAAAACAGAGCTGGCCGGTGGCTTGGCCCTCGCAACTTGACTGAGTTGCGAGTTCAAGCCGCAAGGTAACTGCATTGCCAGTCTGGACTTTTTTTCCTGTAGTGCAACAGCTAGCATAACGCTTCAGCTTCTCCGTATGCTAGGCATGTGACCATCGTCTGGTGGCTTGCCAGTCGTGAGCCACCCGCGAGTTCTAGTCGCAAGTCCTTGCATCTTTGCACAAACTTGAACATTTCTTTACACTCTCTCACACACTACCCTTACATGATTCCCACATAAATACAGGGTTTCTAAATGCTGAAATACAAGTAAATTTGACACGGAATAAAGCCAACAAAATGGTTGAATAAATTCAACCTTACAATCACCCCTTTGGCTATTCCGTGATAAAACCCTACAACAGACTCTAGATTTAATGCATGAGTTGGGAACAGTTGAACAAAACTCATTCACACCTAACTCTAGATTCTGATAAGCTCTTGAATCATACGAACAAGTATCTCCTGAAATACAACAATACAATTTGATCACTGTATGCAGAAAAACTTGTAATGCATATGAAGCAAGTACAATGCGATCAAGCAAAATGGGATAAATCAATAAACCATGGCTTGACCAAACAAGCAATCACTATATAATAGTGACCACAATGCTCATTCACGCAAGGAATGAACATCCGAACATGCAAGCTGATAAGCTCATTAGCAGAGTATCATTTACAAGTCCAACACTCAACTAATGCATAAAACATATATGCATCTAGGAACAAAATCCTATAAGGGCACAAGAGTGATGTACTTAAAGAAAATGCATGACATGTAGCAACAAGTACATAAGCTACAAAGCATGGGTACAAAAACCTAAAAGCTTACAAAAGCAAACGGTTACAAAATGTACCATACAAAACACTATATGAATAATCATCACAATATATACTAGAGAATAAGAACTATATCCACACAAATAGTTATAAATAGGAAGCATAAGTTTGTTAGTCTATCCAAAAGTATGTAAGGTATGTAAATGTATATTAGCTTCCTCTTCTCGAGCACACAACTCCCCCTTCTAGTATGCACACTTCTCCTTCCTGTGTCGCTCTCCCCCTTACTGTATGTTATCGCTCTCCCCTTTTTTGTCATGAATAGCTAAAGGCTCTCTTCCAACTTTTGCTGAATAGCATCCAACTGTGTTTCAATGGCTGTGAGGCGCATTTGAACTTGGTTGTTGGTTGAGTAGATAAGCCATTCTAAATCGGAGATCCGATGAACCACATTTTCAATCAAGTGGCTTTGCTTGGCCGTTTGAAATCCAAGGGGAACAGATGGAGTGCCAGTTGATTGCACAGGTGTAGCTGAACTTTAACCAGATGGAGTGACTGGCCCACTCTTAGGTGCTTTAAAGGAGTGGCTCCTGCTTGCTTGGAGAGTGTATATAGATATTGGTCGAGGACGAGACACAATTTTTCCATCTGATGGTGGACTGACACCTTCACGAAGAATGATCTTCATGATGAGACTACAAAAAGGAAGATTTGTTCGTGCTGCTGATCAAGCCGTTGTTTTCCCAATGATCTGAAATATATGGGCACAGATGTCAATCGAAACACCGGAAATGAGGTCACACAGAAATTTAGCTCTTCCAAAATTGATGTAAGCAGTGTTTAACAATAGGTAGAGGTTGGAGAACATGATCAGTTTTAGAGTTGTCAGTTTAGGCGTAAACTGTGCAGTGCCTATAGATGATCCTTTACTTCCCACTTCATGTTTATTCCCAAGAACATAAAGAATGTCTTGTACCTGAAGTACTTTGTCATCATACGGAGTTAGATCCGCATTTTCTGGTCTGGTGATGCGAAGAACCTTAGCAATGTAGTTTGTATTGATGGAAAATTCTGTTCCTCGTACCTAGCATTTCAACTCTACCCTAGTGTATCTGGCATTAGAATAGAATTCCCTAACCAATTCTTCAATTGGATCCTTAAAATTTCCAAACAGGTCAGCCCAATCTCTTTCTTAAAAAATCTTAGGGATAAATGTTGTCCCAGGGTATCAAATTTGATTATTCGTTCCATAATGGGAGGAGCCTCTCTAAAAATGTCTGTGTAGGTCTTTGAGTCAAGAGGTGTCCTAAATCTCTCAGTGGTAAAATCTCTAGATGACTGAGACAAGAGTCGAGTCGTTTAGCAACCGGGGTTGATGGATCATCGGTTACAATGACTTTGCCTTTAGAGGATCGACGAGACATTTGCAAGAGAACAGACACATAGCGAAGAACCAAATGCAATACCACAAGGTACAAAGAGTAACTTGATTAGATACAGATATAAAAATGTGAACCAAAGAGATCTCATACAATCACAAACATGAACCTGGTCAGTACCAACCAAAATCATAAGCAACACTGAAGAATTGAATGAAGCAGGTGAACAAAAATGGTGAGGTGATTGTTCAGTTACAACTCAGTATCAAGTGAATACTGAATATCACAAAGTCACAAATAACTGTCATTGTGACATTCTACCATGAGCATGATACACACAAAACACTATAACCATGAAACGCTCCATAGAACAAAGAAAACACCAACATTTGCACAACAAAATAGACCAAATCCAAACATGAACTCTGAAATAAGCAAAAACTCCAAACCAACTCATAGATTAAAACAAAATAACACTAAAATCATAAAGTGTGAAGTGAGAAAGAGAAAACCCATACCTTTTTCTTGAAGATTGGAATAGAAAAAGTGCAAAAATGGAGGTTTTTTGAAGAGTGACATGGTGAGTTTGAGAGAGGTTTGAAACGGGGAAGACAATGAACAGTCACAAAAATTCGAGGGAAAAACTGAAAAGTTTTAAATACTATCTTTAAAACGCAAAACACACGTTTATTGCGACTGGGTTAAGCCACATGCAAGTTGCCAGGGTAAGCCGCCAGAACACTTTAGACCAAAATTTTTAAAAATTTTTCTAAGTGTTTTTCGAAACTAGAATGTCTATCCGCGAGAGAGTCGCGAGTTGGGCCGTGAAAATCTCTGTGTACCCCTCACGACTGGACCTTCCACTCACGAACAAGTCGCCACAATGAGCCGTGAGAATCATAAAAATTCAGATTTTGAAAAATATTCTAAGTATTTTTCGCGACTAGGACATTGACCCACCAGTGAGCTGTGAAAAATCTCTAAGTGGGCTCGCGACTGGGGCATGCGGTTGGATCAACCCGCGACTGAGTCACCAGAATAGGGCAACACTATTTTTGAAATTTTTGAAAAACAAAATACTTTCCAAAAATAACTAAAAACTCAAAAATCTTTTTATGTTTGATCAACAAAGATTGAGCATGTGAAAACACATTTAATCAAGTACAATCACACAAATGAATGTGGCATTCATTGATCATAGATATGTGTGATGTGTGTGGGTATCAAGGATGAGATAGTCCTTAGTCTAATGTGAAACTTCAATGATCAATTCAACCAAGACATACACAGTTAGCACTAGATAATGTGGCCCATCTCAGTTATAGAAATAAGCATATATGACCTCCCACAAAACTTGATAACAAAACTTTGAAGCTTTTCATTTGGCTCCATATACATCATATCATTTGATCTTTTTAATTCAATATATCTCATTGTGAGATTGATGCCTGAAATTTTTGATATTTCAATTGATGAGTAAGCCTTTAGCCTTTTGGGCATCATACATTTTATTTTTAGTCGCTTTCCCTTTTTCCTAGTAAAATACTAGTATGTGCGACAGGCTTTTGCAGCTCAATATCTCTTTTCATTTGGAGATTTACATTTGGTGAGTTCTTTAAGCAAAACAATAAAATAAAGAGTGGGAAGATATATAGGCATAAATCTATGCAGGTCTCAAGATCAACAAAACCATTCACTAATCATTCATGACAAGGATGAAGATCTATTTACAACAGTCACATAGATTTCAAAATTTCTCCCACAATGATATGAGTGCAATAGAAATAAGCTAAGCTTGTAGATGCACAAAGCCATTAGTACAAAGGTACAAGGCAAAACAAGTTTTGAGACATAACTCAACAAAGTTGATCAAACTCTTGGATTTTCTATTTTTTTATGTATTTTTGGATTTTTGACACAAAAGTAAGAAAAAGATTGATAAAAAACAACAATTTAAAAACATTTGAAACAAAAACAAACAGATAATATTTCAAATCAAAACTTGCAAGAAGCACACAACCAAGCATATTCACAAAACATGGGAAGTATTAATGCATGGACATGTTGTAATGCTTATGCATGAGTACCCTTTGTCACCCACACGTCACGTGCGTTTGGGGTGATATCCTTGAAGGATTGGGTACGAGAATTAGGACTTTCAAACCTTCTCGTGAAGCTTTCTAAGCAAGTGGTCAAGGCACCGATCATCTTCATCACGTCCCTCATTCCTGGATCACTGTTTTGACTTCTTGGTTGCTCACCACCCCAAGACCTCCGGTCATTTCTTCTTCCTCGTGACCGAGGAGCGCTTGCATTATTCAATGCTCTCAGCTTATGGCAGTTGGGTCTGGTATGTCCTTTCAATCCACAATGGTGACAAACATGATTCGTTCTAGGACCCTGTTGTGATCTTGGCAGTGATCTTCCTCTAGCTTCAAATCTGGCTTCAGATTGATTACGAGACTTATTTAACACTCGTTGATCAGTCACCTTCTTCTTTTGTTCAACCTTAACTTTCTTAGGATTATATTCTTCTACAATCGGCTCTATGGCCTTCATAAATTTCACTTCTTTGGTGACATTGGCCGATGAGCTACTCCCTCCGGTATATCCTAACCCGGACTTGTCTGAAAAATGTTTTTGAGATGAAATAACATCTTCCAGCTTCTTGGAGGATACCCTCTCAATCTTGGCATGTACTTGCACTACCTCTTGCTTAAGAAATCTCACTTTTGTGCAAGCTTCTAATAGCTCACCATTTAGTGTCTCAATCTCACACTTTACCTCCTTATATCTAACTAGGAGACTTTTGTAGTCTTCCTCTGCTTTCTTCATTTTCTTCAAAGCCGCCTTTGCTACCCTTGCATACTCTCCCAACTTTTCAAGGAGTAAGGTGTAATTCTCTTGAAGACTAGCTGTATTTTCATCCTCTTCATCATCTGATTCTTCAACAATCCCAATGGATTCTTCATAACTGTGTTCTCCAAGTTCTTGTACAAGTTGATTCAGGTCATTCGAGGACTTAACATGTTCAATAGCCATAAATGCGGAGTAATTTGCTTCTCCATCATAGCTATCCTCCGAATCAGAATTTGATGAATCTGAGTCACTTAGAGTCGTGGCATAGACCTTGCCCTTTGATTTCAATTATTTCAGACATTCTTTCTTGAAATGACCATGTCCGTTGCACTCGAAGCATGTGATTCCTTGTGATGATTGGGATTCTCTATCATCTTTTCTTTTGAATTCCCTTTTCTCCTTTCCGGAACTCTGAAATTTCACTTTGTCACCAGATTTCCCACCGTTCTTGAGTTTTAAGAATTTTCAGAAGTTTTTCACAAGATATGCCACATCTTTATCTACACCATCCTCCTCCGAAGAGTCATGAGATACTACCTTCTCATCAATTGTCTTAAAAGCAAGAGATTTGCTCTTCCTCTGCATGGGCAGTGACAATTCATATGTCTGCAATGAACCAATCAACTCTTGAACTTTAATGTCGTCAAGATCTTTGCTCTCTTCAATAGCCGTCACTTTGGCACGGCAGCTTTCCGACAGTGACCGAAGGATTAGTGCCCTTAAATCCTATTGTATGATGCTATGTATGATATTAAGTGTGACATTGTGTATGACATTATGTATAACTTAATATTATGTTTAATAAATTTGTTTTATTATTATCTGAAATAATGGTAACATGAATATTCAAACATTATCATATAGTTCATGAGATGCATAGTATGTGATTTATGTGAAAAGTCATAGAAGATATAAATCACAAGTTTTTTGTAAATTCAGAATTATAGTTCGTAGTCAGCGATGAAATTGGGCATTTCATCTGCGAAGACTATAACATATCAACTACGATGATTTGTCTTGATCATGGAAGTGGAGACTTCTAGTTGATGTGTTAATATGTTTTAAGAGTTAAGACATATTGAACTAGACCGTTGTGAGATTTATTATTCTCCTAAAGACTGTCAAATGAATAATAAATCTCACGACTTACATTTGCATGAACTCTTAATCCTGAGAGAATAATGGACCTGATCATATGGTGTAGGTTGCTTTGATATATCAGGAGTGAGATCTAAAGTAACGGTCAAAACCTCAGTATGTTGGGCAGCCACATTTAGTGTTGATGGAACATATATTCTCAAGATGGAATTCATAGTATCTTAACGGAGATATAAAATATTCCCTTGAGATAAGTTTAATAGGTTTGTTATTCAGAGAGTTAGGCCTAACCACTTTAATAAGTAGTTATTAAAGTATATATTTATGAAATTAGATTTCATAAATATATGATGAATAACTTAAAGGATTAAACCGGGTACTCAAGGATCAAGATGTAGTAATTTACAAAGTGGCAATCTACATTAATGACTTTGTATTATTACGAATATTTTATGAAGGGGTTGCGTGTATAATAAAGTCTTGGGATATAATTTATAGATAAGGCCTAGAGTGCAACTATATTTATATAGTGGTATTAAATATAGTTAATGGTAACTTTGGACTTGTCAAGAGTTGACAGAAAAGGCCAAGGCCCATTGGAGCTAGTGTCTTATTGGTCCCTTTTGGTCCCACTCCAAGCCACACACTTAAGCCCAATTGGAAAGGCCCAAAAGGCCAGCCCAATTAGAGAATTGGTTAGATACAAAGGAAAAAACGTGTAGGTGAGTGTTTTGTCACTATTTAATCATCCCTTTGTTACCAATTGAGAGACCACACTCTTTGGGCGTTAGTGGAATTGGAGTGAAGATTAAAAGTATTCCTAAGTGCTTTGATCTTTATTTTGAAATTCACCGCTTCAAGGTACGCTCTCTTATACTTGAATTCTGAAATTTACATAGTGCATGTTATAGATTGTGATATGAAGTAGATCCATTATAAACTTATTTTTCCGCTGCGTTCATCTTTAATTCCATCACTCCCCCTGGACCACCTTACTCTCTTACATTTGATGGGAAGAAGTATCATCCCTAGAATGGAATGATGTAGAGGGACTCCTTCAAGGCCCAAGCACCCATGCACCATACTTATCCAAATAAGATTTCAAGGTGAGCTCATTTTTTGTTTTGTTTTGTTTTGTTTTGGTGGTAAATTCGTTGATTTCTTGTTTTGTTTAGAACTTTATGGTGGGGAATAGTCATTTTGTTATTGTTTGTTCTTGTAGGAATTTTTGGATATTGTATGATTGGGATAGAAATCATTGTGTGGTCATGTTGAGTTTTGATTTTGGGGCATTTTTGAATTGTTGAGTTGTTTTGTATTATGAAGTTTGGACAATATTGGTCATTGGTTGAGTTTTGTATTGGATATGATTTTTGCACATTGTTGGACAATTTTTGATTGTGAATTTGATATGTAGACAACATTAGGTAAGCTCATTTTTTACGGGTACAAAAATTTTGTTGAGTCATTGTTGAATGATTTTATAGAGATGAAGGATTTTTTTATTTTTATTTTCTTATTTTTTTATTTTAATTTTTGTTGGTTGATTAGGGTATTGTTAGGGTATTGTAGAATTTAAAATTATGAAATGGCGTTTGGGTCCAACTAATTTTTGATGAGAGGGCATCTTTATTTTGTCGGTTAGGATTTTGGAGTAAGTATTTTTGGAACAAGGAATTTTTGTGGATACCATGATGATTGGCACATTTCTTTTTTTGTGTGTTGTCATTGTTGTTTGTTCATGTTTGTCATGTGGGATATTCTTGTTAATTGCAGAATCTCAAGAGTTGGGGTAGTCTACAGTTATTGAAAGGCAAGTGGGCGGCATTATCTCCAAACATTAGAAATGTCATCAATGAAGTCGCCTTCCAAATCTTTTTCCAAGCTTTTTTTGGATTACGACACCACTAAATATAAGGATCTTCAATGGCTTGTCGCATTTTCTAAGCAATTCTGGGATACCACTTGTACCTTTCACTTTCCGGGCATTGGCGAGGTGATGTTGACACCGTATGACTTCTTAGCCATTCTTGGCTTGAAACTAGGCAGTGAGAGAATTGAGGGTAATGATTCCATTTCACCAGCGGAGATTATGAGCTTTTTGGGTTTGATCCATCCATGAGTCAGCAGTAAAAATATGTCCTTGATGTGGCTGTATTCCAATATTGACAAGTGTGAGATTATGACAACTGGCACCCAGATGTTTATGCTTCTTTTCATTGGAACTTTCTTGTGTCCTGACTTGGAGAGCACTGTGAGTTTACGTTACTTGTGGAGTTTGAGGGATATTAGTCAAATAAAAAATTATGATAGGGGCATCATGGCTTATGCGACCCTCTTGCACTTTATGACTTAGTTTTCTCGGCGTAGTCTTTCAAGCTTAGTAGGTGCACCATTTGTTTGGTAGGTGAGATTTAAATTCTTGGTCTGGTGTTTTTTTTGCAAAGATTATTTGTTTTGTTGTTGATGGGTACTGATTTTTTTTTTCCCAGGTTTGGATGTATGAATATTTTGGGGTTGGTCCACAACTTTTGGAAGATGTTCATGATAAGTTTCCAAGGTTTCTTCACTGGCTACCTAAGTATTGTTTGTTAGAGCCCCCCAAGCGTTCTTTGCAGGCTTGGCAGATGGTGATTGACAGCTTAGATGCCGATGAGGTGAGTTTTTTTTTTTTTTTTTGGTATAACTTTTTTTTTAGGTTCTTTATGATGTTCAGATGTCCTTAAATCCTTGGCTTGGATGTGAGGAGAATGATGAGTGTGCATGGGCTTAAGAGTTGAATAAACGTTAGGTGCTATTTGAGCGTGGCCATGGGAGGTATTGGTATATTGGTGATTGGGTACAGGCTTAGGTTCAACATATGTACCCTTTTGAAATGATTCCCACCCATCCTTGTCTTTCTATCTGGCTGGCAGACCTTCTGACTAATGGAGAAATTGCTCTTACTCAGATTGATCGCACCATTCGTGGGATACCAGGAGACTATCTTGAATTTGTTCAGGCTTACTTGCAGGGTCACTTAACTGACACTTGGTCTTGAGGGCAAAGAAACCTTTTATTCCTGTGGACACAACTCCTACTTCTAGAAGAAACATGCTGTTGGGCTTGGGCATGGCTGACTGAGTAGATCAATCTTTTGTTAAGGTTTACTTTCACAGGATGACCGTGGAATACTCTAACTGGATAGTAGGCAATGTTAGGGATAAAGTGACTAACATGGCTTCCATGAGAAAACAGTTTCTTGAAGATAACCAAGGCAAGCAAGGGGATAACAACTATGAGTTCAAAAGGAGAGACATAGACGACGGGGTACTTACTACAGATGGAACCAATGAACAATCAAAGAAGAAAAAGTTGAAGAAGACTTGATTCTCTTATTTTTGGCTTTGAACATGTTTATTTAAAAAAAGTTAGTTTGAAACTTTTAGCTTTAGAAATTGTTTAGGACTTTTAGCTTTAGGGTTCTGTTTAGGGTTTGGTTTTTTGTTTAGGGTTTAGTTTATGTTTGGGTTTTAAGGTTTATTTAATGGCATGGTTTGTGTTGATGGAATGGTTAAATCTTTGCAAATTTTTTTTTTTTTTTGGGTACTTGATGGGTAAATGGTGGGTTTGAATAAGTTGTGCCTGGACCAATATATAGTTGCCTATGTACCTCCTTGGTAGAAGGATCAGGTCATCATGTAGTTCAATTTATTTGCCTTAATTTTTGCCTAGGCCACCCTTTCGGGTTTTCAACATAGGAGGCTTTCTCACTCTCTTTTTAAAAAAAATTTTTTTTTTTACTCTCCTTTTGCGTAGATCGCACTTTTGGGTTTTCAATCTACCAATTTTTAGCCTTAATATTTGTCTTGGCCGCCCTTTCGGATTTTTAACCTAGCAGGCCAGTTTTTTTTTTTTTTTTTTCTAAACTTAGGAAAGAAAATGACATAATCTACAACCACTTTGGACGTGGCCATTCCTCAGACTACCACCCCAGACATGGTATTTCTTCAATTGATCCATACTATTTGGCTCAGTAAAAGGGTTTGCGTCTAAGTCCATTAACCTTATAACTCCCCCAGAGTATATCTGCTTGATGATATATGGACCAGCCCAATTTTGCTTAAATTTCCCATTTGTTTCCTGAATCGGGGCTTGAATCTCCTTCAGCACTAGATCTCCTGTCTTCAAATCTCTAGTTCTTACTTTCTTATCTAAGGCATTTCTAAGTCTCCTTTGGCAACCTTGAATGTGATACAAGGCCTTGAGCCTCTTCTCATCCATCATGCATAACTGGTCATACCTACTTTACAACCAATCCACCCAAGGATTTCACTCTCTAAATATTGAATTTTTGAAGTAGTTTCTCCGTTTCACCCTTAAAGTGCAGCCTATTATCTAAGATAATTTCGTGTGGTACCCTATATCAGTAGATGATATTGGTCTGAATAAATTGAGCATCATTCTTCGAGTTTAATACCCTATATGAGGCAGCTTCCACCCATTTAGTGAAGTAATCAATAGCTACCTGTATGAATTCATGGCCATTTGATGCTGTCAGGTGAATCTTCCCAATAATGTACATCCCCCATGTAGAGAACGACCATGGTGAAGTCATGGTATGTAATAGCATCGGTAGCATGTGCTCCAAATCTCCAACACTTTCAAATCTCCATAGTAGTCCAGTAATAACCCTATCTCATTATCTTCCGTGACAACATGTGTGCATTCATATGTGGTCCGTAACTTAACTCATAGACCTCCTCAATTACCTGCTATGGTTCTTTGGCAGTGACACAAAAGAGATGAATTCCATCATACGATTTTCTATACAGCCTTTCACCACAAGTAATGTAATTTGTGGATAACCTTATGATAGTCAATTGATCATTTTTATCTGCAGACTTTGGGTATGTCCCCTCCTTGAGATACTGTAAAATTTTTGAATACCATTCACCTTCCCCATTAATTTCTTCGTCTCCTTCTATCGAAATGCAATAAGCCGACTCTTCTTTTTGTTCCACCACTATTGGCCAAGCTTGGTCTTCCTTAGGCCCATCCATCATGGATGCCATTGTTGCTAAAGCATCTGCAATCTGATTTTGCATTCACGGCACATACTGGTATCAAATTTTTTTTTTTTTTTTTTAACTTTGATGGCAATTTCTGAAGACATTCATGATAAGGCACTAGCTTTTCTTCCTTAATCTTCCATCTATTCTGAATTTGACAAATGATCAAGGTTGAGTCACCATACACTTCCAACTCTTCTACTCTAAGACTAAGGGCTGCTTGTAATCCCATAATGCAAGCTTCATATTTAATGGCATTATTGGTGGCAGGAAAGTTGAGCCTACCAAAGAATGGGATGTGTATCCCTTTTGGAGAAATTATGTGAACTCCAATTTACGGCACATACTGGTATCAAATTTTTCTAAACTTTGATGCCAATTTCTGAAGACATTCATGATAAGGCACTAGCTTTTCTTCCTTAATCTTCCATTTATTCTGAATTTGACAAATTATTAAGGCTGCATCACCATACACTTCCAACTCTTCCACTCCAAGACTATGGGCTGCTTGTAATCCCATAATGCAAGCTTCATATTTAGTGGTGTTATTGGTGGTAGGAAAGTTGAGCCTACCAGAGAATGGGATGTGTGTCCCTTTTGGAGAAATTATGAGAACTCCAATGCCACTTCCATTTTGATTAGTTGCTCCATCAAAATATATCTTTCATGGTTCTAACCCTATTCCCCATGATATCCTTATTCGAAAAGTCCCCTTGGATTTCTTCGGCTTTTTTGGGGGAACAATGGGCTAAGTGATTGGCAATTGCTCTTCCCTTTACAGACTTTTGAGTCACATATTTGATATCAAATTCTGACAAAAGTAGAACCCATTTACCTATCAAATTCTGACACATGTCTTCTCAAGTGCTGTATACTACTCTGCGTAAGTCACCATCTTCTTGTTAATATAATAAATTGCATTCTCTTTTCTAGACTCTTTTAGATATTAAGCAAGCAAAGCCCCTATTGTTGTATTTGTGGTTATGAGATATAGCAATAACGGCTTTCAGGTACCAGTGGAACCAATGTTAGTGGCTTCATCAAATAACTCTTAATTTTCTCAAAGGCTTCTTAGCACTGTTCATTCCATACCATGGGAACTTCTTTCTTGAGCAATAAAAAAAGTGGTTCACATGTCATGTTGAGCTGGGCTATGAACTTGCTTATGTATTGTTTCCTCCTTAAAAACCCTCAGATCTCCTTCTCAGTCCTTGGAGGCTTCATCTCTACAATTTCCTTGATCTTCTTGGGATCTACTTCAATTGCTCTTTGACTTACCATAAACCCCAACAATTTTTTGGATGTCACGCCAAAAGTGCACTTCTTTGGATTAAACCGCAACTTATAAAATCAGATTCTCTCAAAGAACTTCCGTAAAGCTGGTATGTGCCCTTCACGGTCTTTAGACTTCACTATCATGTCATCCACATAAACTTCTACTTCTTTGTGTATCAAATCATGCAACAGAGTAGTGGCTACCTGTTGGTAAGTGGCACCAACATTCTTAAGGCCAAATGGCATGACCTTGTAGCAGTAGGTCCCTCATAGAGTAATGAAGGATGTTTTCTCCATATCTTTTGGAGCCATCTTTATCTGGTTGTATCCCGAAAAAACATCCATGAATGACAGCAATGCACGTCCCGTTGTATTATCAACCAAAATATTAATGTAAGGCAAGGGAAAATCATCCTTTGGGCTGGATTTATTAAGGTCTTTGAAGTCTATACACATTCTCACCTTCCTATCCTTCTTTGGTACCGAAACCACATTAGCTAACCATTCTAGGTAGTTTACCACCCTCAAGAATCCCGCATTGTACTGTTTCTTGACTTCTTCTTTGATCTTGAGAGTCCATTCTGGCTTCATCCTTTTTAGCTTCTGCTTGACTGGCTTTATAGCTAGGTATGTAGGAATGCAATGTTGCACTATATTTGTATCAATCCTGGGCATATCCTCGTATGACCCTGCAAATACCTTTTTGAATTCCTTTAGTAGTGTGACAAATGCATCCTTCTCAGAGGAGGTTAAGGTGTTACCAATTTGGACCATCTTAGGTTTATCATCAGTTCCCAGGTTAACAGATTGGGTTTTTTCTTTTATGGGTTCTACATGTCCTTGTTTTAATTCCTCATTATTAAAAGTTTCTTTACTAATTTTTGAAATAAAAACATTCAAAGCCAACAAATAAGCAGAATCGAAAATTATATTATAAGGAGTAGAGTTCTTAACAGACTCCATATGAACGGACTCTATTGGAATAGAAACATGATCACAAACAAACTCAATAGGAATGACAATACTACCAGAGACAGACTCAATGGGGGATAGAAACAATGTTTTTGGTAGGAGTGAATGGCTCGATGGTCTTGATCTTCTCCAGAGGGTCTTCCATGAGGTGGGCAGCTCCCTCCCATGCCCAATTATTCAACTCAATTGTGGCTTCGATAATGGCAGCTGGCTCCCAATGAGTTCCTTCTTTCTTCAGCATTAGCACTTTGGGGTCTTCATCCATATAATTTGGGCTTTCACCATCAACTTCCATATTTGCGGGCTTATCACATGCGTAGCCATCCAGGCACTTTGTACTATCCATCCACTCCCCAAATAAATCTTGCCTCCCTTTGTTTCTTGGGTGGACATATTAGGGGAAGTATTTTGATTTGCTCCCTTCCATTCTCTCATATCGAAGAGGAAATCGAAGCCCTCGGCATAAAACCTCTCCGCTGCCTTCCAAGCGGTGAATAATCCACTAAATAATGTAGTTGGGATACATGAACAGCAGAAGACCCTCCAAGCCTAATCTACCCAAGCACCTAAGCCCTCCAAGCTTCTTGCTCCAACGAGGTTATGCCTAACCTATTTCTTCTTTAGCTTTCCGGATTCTGCTACTAGACCATAGCATCAACCAATGTAGATTGGTTCCTTCCTAACTGCTTCCCAACAGCACCAAATAAACATTCTCATAGACGTGGGTGTGGTGAGATAAGGATTTGGCTAAAGACCTCTTAAGGGTATGACAATGGAGAGGAAGAGAGTAGAGGAATTTGTTGAGTCTCTAAGGTAAAGATTGTGGATGAATCAATCTTGTATTTCTCTAGGATTTCTCTCATAAAATTCTCTCTGGAAGCTCTCACAATTTAATGGGTATAAGGTTCTATATATAGTGGGGTGAGAAAGGAATGCGAAGAGTCAGTTTTTCCCAAACAGGACTGATTGGCGACTTGACCTCACGACTGGGCTGAGTCGCGAGTTCAAGCCGTGAGCTAACGGCTTGGCCAGCCTAGGACTTTTGTCATGTAGTGCAACAGTTGGCGCGACTCTTCAGCTTCTGATATGCTCGGCACGTATGCAACTTCTGGCGACTTGCAAGCCGCGAGTCACCCGCGAGATCCAGTCGTGAGTTTCTATTTCTTTGCACAATCTTGAGCATTTCTTCACACTCTCTCACACACTACCCTTACAATTATCCCACCTAAATACAGGGTTATTAATTGCTGAATTACAAGCAAATTGGCACGGAATAAAGCCAACAAGATGGTTGATTAAATTCAACCTTACAATCTCCCCCTTTGGCTATTCCGTGACAAAACCTACAACAGACTCTAGACTTAAAGCATGAGTTGGGAACAGTTGAGCAAAACTCACTCACATCTAACTCTAGATTCCGAAACGCTTTGAACATATGAACAAGTAACTCCTGAAACACAACAACACAATAATATCATTGTATGCAGAAAAACTTGAAATCCATATGGAGCAATAATATCATGATCAAGCAAAATGGAATAAAGCAATAGACCATGGCAAGATCAAACAAGCAATCACTATATAAAAGTGATTACTATGCTCATTCACACAGGGAATGAACATCCGGACATGCAAGATGATGAACTCATTTGAAGAGTATCATTTGCAAATCCAACACTCAACCAATGCAAAATACACGAAGTATTTGCATTTAGGAACAATCTTACTAGGGCACAAGAGTGATGTATTGAATTGAAATGCATAGCATTTAACATCAAGTACATAAGGCACAAAGCAAGGCTACAAAGCGAAGAGATTGCATTGCATGGTACAAACCATTAAAGCCTACAAACAGCATAAGTGCAAGGAAACAAACCCTTAAAGCTTACATAAGCAACATGGGTACAAAAGTAAAACATATGCTGAATTAACTGAATAACATCATCAATATATAAATAAACCAAAGTGTTAAAAGCATTCAAGAGTAATGAGTTTAATCCAAACTAGAACACATTGTATTAAACCTATAGACATAATAACATAGTTATCCAAAACATAGTATCAAAGCTATAGATATAATAACATATGATTATGTAAGCTCCCCCTCCAAAATAAGCACTCCCCCTCAAGAGCTGCCCCAAAATTCTCCCCTTTTTTGACAGGAATGGCCAAAGGGTCACTGCTTCTTGTTAGTGTAGATGCTGTCAAAATTTGCTGAGAGTACATCAAGCTGATCTTGCATTACTGTCATTCTTCCAGTATGCTGATTTTGAACCTCTCTAAGTTCGTCAAGCCTCTCTAAGATGATCTGAAATGCATCAGGAGGTGCAGCAGATGAGGTAGAAGCCCTGCTCCTTTTTACTCTTTTTCTTGGTGTGGAAGATGGTCTTGCAGCCTCTGCTTCAGTCTCCATAGGATCACCTTCTCCTTGGTCACCCTCCTCTTCATCACCTGGAAGATAACTTTGTATCCTTATGATGGTTAGTTTGTTGATTGCTGAAGGTGGAGTCATGGGACTGATATCTTGAGGAATTCTAACACCCTTTGCTCTGAAGATCCTCATAAGGAGGCTAGGAAAGACCAACTTTGCCTGTCAATGAATGTTTTCTCCTTAAGCTCCATAAGGAAGATAGCTCTAGCATTGGTAAGAGTAGTCAATTTTCTGATAGGATATAAGTTGTACATCATTATGGTGGTCAGACACCTCATGTCAATAGGAAAGGCATTGGTGTTGAGACATCTCCCTTCTTTAACACCACCAATCCGAGCCTGGACAGAATCTAAGGACAACATCCTGTCTTTGTAGTTGATGAACTCATACTCTTCTAGACCCTCAAGTCCAAGAACCTCATTAATGTCATGGGCATCCAAGGTGAACTCCTTTCCTCTTACCCAACAGTTCAGCTCATCCTCCTTTATAACCACATTTGCATAGAACTCCCTTATTAAGGGCTCACAGACTGCAGGTAAGTCACCCAGAAGTTTATCCCAACCTCTGCCTTCAAAGCATTCTGGAATGAAAGTATCCTTTAGATCATGTAAATCCACAAACCTCTCTTGGATAATGGTTCCCTTCATGAAGGAATCTCTGTATCTCTCAAAATGCTTGACAAACCTAAACAGGTTGTTGTCCATTTTCATCATTTTATCAGCCTTCTTAGCAGGAGTCTTCTTCTTTGAAGATGCGGAAGCCATCTGCAAACATGCAGAAGAGGCCACAACAAGAGCAAAACACAATATGTGGAAGTGCACACATATTAGTAACAATTTGGTTATAATGACAATAACAGAGTGACAAGACAACCCTCAAACCAAGAACAGTTAATAACCAGAGATTTGTAGAATAAATCAAACAGGATCATTCAGAATAGATGCATACTGGAGCAGACATTAAATAATTAACAATGGACAATGTAAAAACACTATCAGACAGATGAGGGCATATGTCAATGAAACATGACATAATGCGTATGACAAATGCAAGATAAACCCAAAAGCAGCAACACAACCATGATATGATGACTTGGAATCAAAACAGTACAAGCCACCCCAAACTCAACCATACTGAAATACCCAAACTCATATTCAGAGGAAAATGCAGAAAACCCCAAAACCATATACACAAAGGATATGAGAGCATAGACCAAGTTCAGGCATAAAGGTATTAAAACATGATATTGAACATATTCAGCAACAAGAGTAAACAAACCCACTCAATCAACCCCAACATTGTAATCAAACCCATGTTCGAACCCTTCAAAGCTCAAACCAACATAGCAACTCACAGATTCAAGAAAATAACACTAAAATCAAGAAATCTGAAGTAAAAGACAAAAAACCCATACATTTTTCTTGAAGATTTGAAAAGAGAAAGTGCAGAAATTGAGGTTTCCCAAGGGAGAACACGGAGTGTTTTAGAGAGAGAAATGGAGAAGACAATGAACAGTCACTTGATTTCGAGGGAAAACTAAAAAATTTTTGAAATCTGACTTTAAAATGCAAAACACGCGTTTTTCACGACTGGATCAAGTCGCCAAGGTAAGCCGCGAAACACTGTGAAACCAAGATTCTTGAAAAAATCTTCTAAGTGTTTTTTGCGACTGGAAGATCTACCCGTGAGGGAGTCGCGAGCTGAGTCGCGAAAATCTCTGAGTAACCTCGCGATTGGGCCTTCCACCTGCGAATAAGTCGCCAAACTGAGCCGCAAAAAATGCAAAAACTCAAACTTTGAAAAATTTTCTAAGTCTTTTTCGCTAATGGGATATTGACTCGCCAGTGAGTCGCGAAAATCTCTGAGTGGGCTCGCGATTGGGGCTTGTGACTGGGATGACCCACAACTTAGTCGCCAAAATAGGGGAAAATAGTTTTTGAAAATTTTTGATATTTTTATAAAAACAAAATACTTTCCAAAAACAACTAAAACACTCAAAAATCTTTTTGTGTCTGATCAAACAAAGATTGAGCATGCGAAAACACATTTAATCAAGTACAATCACACAAATGAATATGGTATTCATTGAACATAGACTTGTGTGTTGTGTGTGGATATCAAAAATAAGATAGGCCTTAGTCCAAGGTGAAGCTTCAATGATCAATTCAATCAAGGCATACACAACTAGCACTAGATAATATGACCTATCTCAATTATAGAAACATGCATATATGACCTCCCACATGAACTTGATTACATTCTTTGAAACTTTTCATTTGGCTCCATATTCAACATATCATTTGCACTTTTTGAGCAAAGAAAATCTCATTGTGCGATAGATGCCTGAAATTTTTGATATTTCAATTGATGGGTTAGCCTTTGGCTTTTTGGGCATCATACATTTTTATTTTGGTCGCTTTCCCTTTTTCCTAGTCAAATACTAGTATGTGCAACAGGCATTTGCAGCTCTATATCTCATTTCATTTGGAGATTTACATTTAGAGAGCTCTTTTAAGCAAAAACAAAAAAATAATGAGTGGGAAGATATATAGGCATGAGTCTATGCATGTCTCAAGATCAACAAAACCATTCACTAATCATTCATGACAAGGTTGAAGATTTACAACAGTCACATAGATTTCAGAATTTCTCCCACAATGATATGAGTGCATAGGGAACAAGCTAAGCTCGTAGATGCACAAAGCCATTAGTACAAAGGTACAAGGTAAAACATGCTTTGAGACAAAACTCAACAAAGTTGATCAAACTTTTTGGATTTTCTACTTTTTATGTGTTTTTGAATTTTTGACACAAGAAAAATAAAGATTGATCAAAACAAAATCAGCAAAGAAAAAAATATAACCAAAGCTCACAAACAAAAATATGCAACTCAAACTTGCAAGAAGCAAAACAACCAAGCATATACACAAAATATGGGAAGTATTAATGCATGGACATGTTGCAATGCTTATGCATGAGTACCCTTCGTCACCCACACGTCACGTGCGTTTGGGGTGATATCCTTGACGGATTGGGTACGAGAGTTAGGACTTTCAAACCTTCGTGTGAAACTTTCCAGGCAATTGATGAAGGCCCCGATCATCTTCATCACGTCCATCATTCCTGGATCACGGTTTTGATTTCTTGGTTGCTCACCACCCCAAGACCTCTTGTCATTTCTTCTTCCTTGTGACCGAGGTGCACTTGCATTGTTGTCTGCTCTTAGCTTTTGATAGTTGGGTCTAGTATGTCCTTGCAATCCACAGTAGTGATACACATAATCTGTTCTAGGACCCCGTTGTGGTCTTGAGAGAGATCTTGCTCTACCTTCAAATCTGGCTTCTAATTGATTTCGGAACTTATTACCCACTCGTTCCACAGCCAGCTTCTTCTTCTTCTCAACCTTAACATTCTCTGGGATGGGCTCTTCCACAATTGGCTCTATGGCCTTCACAAATTTTACTTCTTTGGTAGCTTTGGCCGATGAGCTATAACCTCCGGTAAACCAGTTTTGTCAGAGAAGTGTTTTTGAGAAGAGATAACATTTTCCAGTTTCTTGGAGGAGACCCTTTCTATCTTGGCTTGTGCTTGCACCACCTCTTGCTCAAGAAATCTTACTTTGGTATAAGCTTCTGATAACTCGCCATTTAGTGTCTCAATTTCACACTTTGCCTCCTTATATCTGGCCAGAAGACTTTTGTAGTCCTCTTCAGCCCTTTTCATCTTCTTCACAGCCGCCTTTGCAACCCTTGCATACTCACCTGATTTCTCAAAGAGTAAGGCGTAATTCTCTTGAAGGCCCGATGTATCTTCATCCTCTTCAGCCTCCGATTCTTTAGCAACCCTAATAGACTCTAAATCAGAATGCTCACCAAGCTCCTTCACAAGTGTATCCAAATCATCTGAGGATTCCACATGAGCAATGGTCATGAATGTAGAGAAATTTCCTTCTTCATCACAGCTATCCTCAGAGTCAGAATTTGATGAATTCGAATCACTTAAAGTTATGGCATAGGCCTTTCCCTTCGACTTCAAATAATTGGGACATTCCTTTTTAAAGTGCCCATGTCCATTACATTCGAAACATGTAATTCCTTGTGAGGATTGGGAATCTCTACCCTCTTTTCTTCTGAACTCTTTCTTCTCTTTTTCGGCACTCTGAAATTTTCCTTTGTCACTGAATTTCCCACTGTTTTTGAGCTTTAAGAATTTCCGGAAGTTCTTTACAAGATACGCCACGTCTTTGTCTACTGCATCCTCTTCCGAAGAGTCAAGAGACACCATTCTCTCATCGATTGTCTTAAGTGCAAGTGACTTACTCTTCTTCTATGTGGGCAGGGACAACTCATAAGTCTACAGAGACCCAACCAGCTCTTGAACCTTAATGTCGTCAAGATCTTTGCTCTCTTCAATGGCTGTAACTTTGGCTCAGAAACTCTCTGGTAGAGACCGAAGGATCTTTCTTACAATTTTCGAGTCCTCCGTCTTTTCTCCCAAGTTAAATTTCCCAATAACAACCTCGTTCAATTCACTGTAAAACGAATCAAAAGACTCATCCTCACTCATCTTTAGCTCCTCAAAGCGAGTGGTCAACATCTGAAGTTTGGTGTCCTTCACTTTCTTAGTCCCTTCATAGGTTGTCTCCAGAATTTCCCATGCTTCATTAGCAATGGTGATATGTGAAATCTGGTAAAATTCTTCTGGAGAGACACCGCAAAAAATTGCATTCAATGCCTTGCTATTTGCATTTGCCACCGCAAGAGCAACCTTATCCCAAGTAGACTTGCCAGCCTCTGGCCTTGTCCATCCTACTTCAACTGCATCCCACACAGCATCATCAATAGAACACAAAAACGCCCTTATACGGACTTTCCAAAATGCATAATTATTACCGTCAAAGAACAGTGGTACATTAAGAGATTGTGACCTATCCATCTCAAAGGGGGTCAGGGATCACACTTAGGTAATTAAACCACAACAAGTGTACCCGCTCTGATACCAATTGAATGTTCAATATGAGTATGAAACACCCTTGAACGTTTAGACCCCAAATTACAAATTATCAATTCAAGCTTATTATCAAACAATTTATGTGCGGAATATGAACATAAGCCAAACACAGAATTGATAAACAATCTAAGCCAAATATAAACACATCCACAGCAGTAAATATAAGGTAAAGATAAAGGAAGGGAAGATGCAAACACACGGGCAACACACGATGTGTTATCGAAGAGGAAACCGAAGCCCTCGGCGTAAAACCTCTCCGCCGCCCTCCAAGTGGTGAATAATCTACTAAAGAATGTAGTTGGGATACATGAACAGCAGAAGACCCTCCAAGCCTAATCAACCCAAGTACCTAAGCCCTCCAAGCTTCTTGCTCCAACGAGGTTACGCCGAACCTATTCCTTCTTTAGCTTTCTAGATTCCGCTACTAGACCATAGCATCAACCAATGTAGATTGGTTCCTTCCTAACTGCTTCCCAACAGCACCAAATAAACCTTCTCACAGACGTGGGTGTGGTGAGATAAGGTTTGGCTAAAGACCTCTCAAGGGTATGACAATGGAGAGGAAGAGAGTAGAGGAATTTGTAGAGTCTCTAAGGTAAAAATTATGGATGAATCAATCTTGTATTTCTCTAGTGTTTCTCTCACAAAATTCTCTCTGGAAGCTCCCACAATTTAGTGGGTATAAGGGTCTATATATAATGGGGTGAGAAAGGAATGCGAAGAGTCAGTTTTTCCCAAACAGGGCTGATTGGTGACTTGACCTCACGACTGGGCTGAGTCGTGAGTTCAAGCTGCGAGCTAATGACCTGGCCAGCTTAGGACTTTTGTCCTGTAGTGCAACAGCTGGCGCGACTCTTCAGCTTCTGACATGCTCGGCACGTGTGCAACTTCTGGCGACTTGTAAGTCGCGAGTCACCCACGAGATCCAGTCGCGAGTTTCTATTTCTTTGCACAATCTTGAGAATTTCTTCACACTCTCTCACACACTACCCTTACAATTATCCCACCTAAATACAGGGTTACTAATTGCTGAATTACAAGCAAATTGGCACGGAATAAAGCCAATAAGATGGTTTATTAAATTCAACCTTACATCTTCCTTTTCTATATTGAAGATAGCATCTCCTAACAGTGTAGTCATTGCATCAGGATCCATGTAATCTGCCCAATTAGTCAGGACCCAATTTGTATTTTCCTCTTTTAGGTCTGGAAGCTTATTGTCACAATCAAGGAATAATTCAAATCCAGGCACCATTGTTTTTTACTCAGGATCGTATCTCTGCTTAGGAAATCCCCAATAACGTTGACTATCTTTAGCTTTGACAATCTTCCCATTTAGTGTAGGAGTGTATGGCTTCATGGGTTCCACGAGACTAGGAAGTCCCTTTGCTTTAGCCTTTGCACGGGCCATCTTCCTTAACTCCATCTATAATAAATGATCATTTGTTGGTTTATAACCTAACCCAAAAGGTGGTGTGGCCGTAGGAATTGTCGGGACTCAAACAGCCGCTCTTTCACAGTCTGCCTTAGGTTCATCCTTGGAAAATAACTCATCATCCTCATCATTGCTACCACATTATTATTGTTATAGGGATCGAAATCCATAGGGATCTTTTCAACCTTTTTCTTCCCTTCTTTCAAAACCAAGCTTTTCAATCTCAAAGCCATCTAGGGTTACTGGCTCATTCTCAGAATCGATAACAAAAATGGGCTTTGGTATGATTAAAGTCTTGCTATATATAGTAACTAAAGCCCCTTCATGTGGAAACCAAACCTTTTGGTACAAGGATGAAGGTACGACCTCTGTATCATAAATCCATGGTCCCCCAAGGAGCATGTTGAAGCAAGGAGCTATGTTCAGTACCTGAAATTCCACTTTTTTATCATTGGCCCTATGGTGAGCTCTAGGGTCACTGTTCCTAAAACCTTACTTCTGTTGTTGTCATATGCTCTTACATGCTGATCAGATGGCACAAAATCTTTAATACTCAAGCCTAGGCAACTTGCGGTTTTTAAAGGACACACATTCAGAGCATTTCCATCATTAATTAAGACCATTGGTATCCTCTCGCCTTTGGAATCTACAGTAATGTGCAATGGGTCATTATGGCACTTCCCTTTCTTAGTCAAATCTTTGTCGGAGTAGGAAACAGTAAGCTCCCTACTTAAAGACCCAATCATAGCATTCAATCTTAAGAAGTAGTGGTCATAAGGACTTGGATCTAATTGAGATGGTCCATCAGATTCTGGCGATGCTTGTATAAGGCCAAGAGTAAACCTCATAAGGATATGTTGGCTTGCATCTTCTGTAGCTGCTTTAGGATTTCATCCTTTTCATTTGGTGTTTGTTGGGTTGCCTTGTTCAAGGCTTCTATCGAGTTGTCTATCTTCAAATGTAGGGGTTTGAAGTGTCTCTCCCCCTCTTGTGATGTGGGCAATTTTTGATGGGTCATTTGATTCAATATCTTGGGGTTTAAAGTGTCTCCCCCCATATGTGGATGTTGAGTCATCTGAGTGGGGTTTGAAGTGTCTTCCCCCATATGTGGATGTTGGGTAATTTGGGATTTATGCAGTATCTTCACTCTATATAGCGTATCCTGCCACAGACGTCATGCCCATTATCTCTTCCTTAGTCATCATAAAGCCTTCGGGTAGGTCATAGATTAAATCAGACGAGTCCTCTTCTCCTTCCCCCTCAAAAATCAAATAGTTGATCCTTGGTCATCTCCCAAAATTGTGGTTGGGCAAGGGATTTTTGGTGATATTAGGTCTTGTAGGCGGTGCAATCACCTTGGTGTTTATTAAATCTTAGATTGCATGGCGAAGATTATAACATTGGTCAGTGTCATGGCCTGGGCCTTGAAGGTGGGCACTTTTTTTACTCACATCAAACTTTGCAGGTAATGGGTTTAGGACTGGTTTTGGGTCTAAGGGTTCAAGTAACCCTTTTTCTTTAAGCTTTTCAAATACATGACTCATTGGTATATAAAGTTCATGAAACTCCCTCCTAGGCCTTGGAGGCGGCCCTTGTGATATTTGCACTAGGGCAATAAATTGGTATAGGTCAATTTTATATATATATTAGATACTTCTGTAGTTTTAAAGCTAGAAGGCCCAAAATTCCTTTTAAATTTAAGTGCATCCTCATTCTTTATGGTCCCATTATTTATTGCATCCTCAATCTGTGTACTAGCAGCTATTAAAGCTTTAAAATTTGGAAAGTATTGAGCAAAAAAAAAAAAAAAAAATTATGGTATACAACTAATTAGTTTTTTGCAACCATGGTTAAGTACTCTTCTTGATTCGGCCTATTCATCATCTGTGCGGCTTTGGACCTCCATTTGGTAATGAAGGCAGAAAAGGACTCCTTCGGCTCTTGTTTAGTGGTCTCCAAGTCTCTTCTTGTCACGTCCACTTCTATACTTGTACTGGTTATGGAACTCTCTACAAATGTCTTCCTAGTTTCGAGCTCTATTATCCTCCATGTTGAGGAACCACCTGAAAGTAGCTCCAGTGAAGATGTTTTGGAACATTTGTGCCAACATTTCTTCAGTAGCTCCCAGAGGCTGCATAGCCCTCATGTACACCTTTAGGTAGGATTTGGGGCAGCCGGTGCCATCAAACTTGTCCAAGACTGGCATCTTGAACTTTGGGGGCAATCTTTCGTTTGGAAAAGAGAGAGCGAATGATAATCCATGAGGTCTTCGATGCTGTGCGCCTTTTAATAATCTCCTCCATCTTACTTATCTTCTCATTAATCTTTTTCTGACTTTCTGATATAGGGGAAGTTTGATCAGTCTTGTTTTCCTCTTAGCCACCCTTCAAATTCTAAAACTATTTTACCATGAGGTTAATGTCTTCACTCAATTGAATTTGGCTTGCCACCATAGTGTTTAGTAGCTCCTGAGTGCTTATTTGCTCTTCGATGTTTTGGTGCTCTTCTCCCTTTGCTATGGTGACAGTCTTTAGATTTCTTGTGGCTTGGATTGTCTTGCAAGTCAAACACAAGGTTGTGGTGTTGTAACTATGGCATGCCTACTATATACAAGGGCTTTAGTACCATGATAGGCATGGAATTGGAACTACTAACTTGGCTATTTTTCTTGGATTCTCTTTAGAGTCTTCCCTCTAATCTTGACTAAATCCTTCCCTAAGAAAAGGCTTGGTTGGGTCAAACAGAGTTAGGTCCCCATCTATGTCAATATACTTAACCAAACAAGCACACACAAGATGTAATGCAATTTTAACATTGACTAGCCTAAGGATAGGTTCTAAGTCATTACATTGTAGGGTGGGTTTGTTTTTGTATTGTTTCCCATATCTAGAATGTTACACCTCCCAACTTGTAATGCAATGAATATTACGTTGGTCCAAATGGCATGGTCTGTCCATTTTAGTCAACAAGAAATGTTCCAGTTGTAGACATTGTATTTTGTACCCTTTACGACTCGGGCTCCTGTTCCCTAATAATGCCCAAACTCTAAAGCCCAAGGCCAGTTTAAAGCCTAATCAGATATCAAATTGACTTGAGGAGTGTTAAAATGGAAAATATAACCTTTTAAATGAGCAAAAATCTATTTTTGGAAATAAAGTGACCAAAGTGGCCCTCAGCCCACATACGTGGGCAGCAGGTTGCGTACATGAGCCAAAGCATGCGTACGCAGGCACACTCCTGTGTATGCAGCTAAGGTTTCAAAGACATAAAAAGGCAAGTTTTCTACAATAATAGCTGAGATTTGGAATGAATCCCACATCTTCTGGGAGCCATTCCAAACCCCATTTTTTTCACTATAAAAAGCCTTACACGGTATATTTTCAAAGCACACAGAAATCCCATGGGAAAAATACAAGATTCACTAGAAAATAGTGAATCAAAAGGGAGTTTTTCACAAAACACCCTCAAGTCAATTTTGTTTTATTGGAACCTTTTCTGGCCCCAATCCTTTTAGTTTAACGTTGCTAATCACTTTTTATTGAATTGTGAATAGTGTTAGGACATATGTGTTTACATGTTAAGAACATATGTCATATTTTATGTAAATTGGCTAATCCTTTGACAAAACGCACTCTACTTGTAATTGGGTTGTTCTAGGTGTTTTTAATACTTCAAGAAACAAGATTTCAAGATCAAGTATTGAAGTCATCAAGTCTGTCCAAGAAAAAGCAAGCTGAAGTGCACAGATTTTAAAGCTCGACACCTTCTCGATAGCTACCTCGACACATGGCTATCTGTCGAGCTCTTCAGCTGATTCTTATCGCAATCTCGATAGCTTCTCGATAGCTGGTCGATCAATCGAGAAAGTTTCTATCCTCTCGACACCTCCTCGACACCTCCTCGATAGCTGTCATTAAACCTCGACACCTTCTCGACACCTCCTCGATTGCTGCTATCTGTCGAGGTTACGGAAATTCAGCTTTTTGATTTTTGGGCCAGGCTAATGTATTTGTGTAGGGTTTCTTTTCTCACAACCCTAGACCTATATAAGGCTTATTTTAGAGGCCGTCACATAAGAGAATAAGAGAATACAAGGTTTTAAACATATGCAAAAGGTTATTCTCTCTGAAAGAAGCTACTGCGTCTTTTGCGCATTAGGATTTTGTAACCAAGTGCTTCTTGATCTTCATTCTTGATGAAGTGAAGAACTTTGCAGCCAACATCTTCTTCTTGTTGATGATTGAAATCGCGTACTGGGATCCGCGCAATTGGTTAGTCACGTATTGGGATTCGTGCATCAAAGGGTGGCGTTCATATATTGAAGAGTTCAGAAGTTCTGAAGCGGTAGAAGGTTTCTGCTGTGAGTTCATCTATAGGGATTGTAGAGTCTAGGGACAAAGGTTTTGTACTAGATCTGAAACTTCTCTTTACTATAGTGGATTGCTTTTCGGGAAGGTTTCCCCCCAGGTTTTTTACTGTGAAACTGGTTGGTTTCATTGGTTTTCTTGGATCATCATATCTTGTCTTATTTACTTTTCCGCTGCATATTATTTTGACATGATATTGATGTTTGTTTGTTTTAACAAGTTTTATTGATAATAAATCTAATTAACAACTTGGATTTAAAACTTGTTAATTCTATCAACCGGGGTCTAAATTTCCCAACAAGTGGTATCAGAGCGGGTACACTCTGATTGGATTAATTTCCTGAGTGTGATTCTTGACCCCCGTTGTCATGGATTCTCTTGATTGCTTTGATTTGCATGATCTTGTGTTGAATGATGATGATGATATTCATGATGCCTATTGCAAGCTTTATAATTTTTGTATGAAATCTCTTGAATGTTCTACAAAATTAAAAGCTAAATTTAAAAAGGTCAAGCTTGAAAAGGATGATTTGATTGCAAAATTGGATGAAGCCAATAATTTGAATGAGAATTTTAAAAATCAAATTTCATCTCAGGTGGACAAAATTAAGAGTTTGGAAGAGCAACTAGTTGAGTTTAAAACTGAAGTTGAAAAATTAACTAGTGCCAAACTTGTTGTTGAGCCTAACTCAAAAGAAAAGGATCTTTATGTTCCTCCATTTAAAAGGAATAATGAAGAGTTGAAGGCTAATTTTGCTAGGATAGACAAAGGTAAACAATCTGATGTTAATGTTGAAGTTTCTAACCTATGTCTAAAACTCCCCCTAGGCTGAATGATAAATCTGAATTTGTCCCCATTTATCATCATTGTCATTTTGTTGGTCATATCAGGCCAAATTGTCCTAAGTTGAGGTCTCTATCAACCTCTAAGGTTAGACCTCCTTCTAGGAAGATGAGTAGCTCTAAAATTGCTCATGTTTGTCACCATTGTGGTGTTGCTGGACACATCCGTCCTAATTTCTTTAAGTTGCATCCTCATAAGCAGTTGTCCAAACGGTCACAGGTTTCTTCTCAAGGACCTACACCTTTGTTTAGAGAGTTATTAAAAGTCTTGAGCTTTTTAACTCAATTTCAGGAGAATTCAAATTCTTCTATGTCCTTTAGTAGACATACTAGGACATGTGCCTTTTCATCTTCACGGCCAAAGACTCGTGCTGTGTAGGTGAGAAATGAGCCTAAGACTTAATTGTCTTTTCTGTTTGTCCTCTGCTTTAATTCTTTCTATCCAAAGTAGGACTCTCTTTGCTTGATTTCTTATCTGTTTTTGAAATCATGTTTTCATGCATCTGCACTCTTCTATCATGCCTTCATGCATATGCATCTTTCTTTCATGCTTTGCTTAACATGTTTTTGTTTGTTTATTTTCAATTTTGCTTATTTTTGTTTTTGATTAAAAAAAAATTTTGAAAAATTGAAAAATACAAAAACAGTGTGTGTTATGTGTACTTTGGTACTTATGTACCTTGGATGGCCAATGAAACAAAGTTTTCTAAACTTTGTATCTCTTGTAGCTTAGATGAGCATCTCTATGTACAACTAAGCAAGTGAGCTTTGTGGCTCTTGTTTGTGATGAGTAAGATTAGGTTAGTTCTTTAACCTTAACACTCATATCACTCTTTTTGATAGGTAGGACTAGAAAATCCTAAGAGAAAGGCATAAATAACCATCTCACCACTGTTGCCCGCCAATCATTAATGACATCTGTATGCTTCGGCATAGCAAAAGTGTGATGTCAATGACATTTGTGTGCTTAGGCATAGCAAAATTGAAATGTCAAATATCAATGGGTATTTCTTTTCTTTCTCATAAGCCCATGCATGATATGTTTAAAAAGATAATATGCAAAGAAATAAAAAGCAAAAAGATTAAAAATGCTTTAAAAATGGTTGCAAGCGTGTATTCTAGGAGATGTGGGAGTTATAGGATGTACCTCGAAGGTGATAGTCCCCATCAAACAGTTATGATTATGTGTGAGTTAAAGTTATTTTCTCATATCTCAGATCATCATAACATGTATACACATATGCAATCTTGCGATGTTTTTTTTCACACACAACACGCAATATTCTTTGCTACTTTTGATACATGTGCAGGTACAATGTGATTTGGCCATCACTAGGTTTACATGTGCTTATGTATGCTTACTAAACTGTCTTGACTTGTTTTTGAAATATAAAATTGGTTAGACTTGTTTAGTGTGTGTGTGTGTTTTGCATCTTTCTCTCGTCATCCATAGCATATTGTTTCATTACATTCATGCATTTATATGGATTCTTGTACCCCCTTGATCATCCTTGATCATCTTTATGTCTCTCGGGTGAAGCTTTCTAGCTTCTTGTACCCTTTGTCAATCATGACAAAAAGGGGGAGAATTTGTGGAGTTTAAGATTCTACAAGTTAGGGGGAGAAATACATTCCTTTGTAAGGGGGAGATGTGTTTCATCTTGTTAGGGGGAGTGTTTACCTCCTTCTTCTTGTACCTTGGGTCTTGTGACTATGTTTACATACATTGTGCTTATCTTCTTTATATGCTGGTGTATGTTTCTTTCACCTATCTCTTCATGTGTTGTTTCTTTTCTATCTTTAGACACATGTTCTTTATACTTGTATGCAATCAAATTATTTCTATTTCACACAAGATGCCTTGATGAGCTTTGTTTAAAAGTGTTTCAGAAATACAGGTTGTCAAAGTCTACTTGCCATAAACTCTCTTCTTGCAAAGTTTTTCAAGAGTTTGTGTTAGGATAGATTTTATTGTATTTAACAAGTGAATATGAGTTGAGTGATTTATGACTTCTCTCATATGTTCATTTGTTTGTTGTGGTTTTGTCACGGATTGCCAAAGGGGGAGATTGTTAGGACATATGTGTTTACATGTTAAGAATATATGTCATATTTTATGTAAATTGGCTAATCATTTGACAAAACGCACTCTACTTGTAATTGGGTAGTTCTAGGTGTTTTTAATACTTCAAGAAACAAGATTTCAAGATCAAGTATTGAAGTCATCAAGTCTGTCCAAGAAAAAGCAAGCTGAAGTGCACAGATTTTAAAACTCGACACCTTCTCGATAGCTACCTCGACACCTGGCTATCTGTCGAGCTCTTCAGCTGATTCTTATCGCAATCTCGATAGCTTGTCGATAGCTGGTCGATCGATCGAGAAAGTTTCTGTCCTCTCGACACCTCCTCAACACCTTCTCGATAGCTGTCATTAAACCTCGACACCTTCTCGACACCTCCTCGATAGCTGCTATCTGTCGAGGTTACGGAAATTCAGCTTTTTGATTTTTGGGCCAGGCTAATGTATTTGTGTAGGGTTTCTTTTCTCACAACCCTAGACCTATATAAGGCTTATTTTAGAGGCCGTCACATAAGAGAATAAGAGAATACAAGGTTTTAAACATATGCAAAAGGTTATTCTCTCTGAAAGAAGCTACTGCGTCTTTTGCGCCTTAGGGTTTTGTAACCAAGTGCTTCTTGATCTTCATTCTTGATGAAGTGAAGAACTTTGCAGCCAACATCTTCTTCTAGTTGGTGATTGAAGTCGCGTACTGGGATCCGCACAATTGGTTAGTCACGTATTGGGATTCGTGCATCAAAGGGTGGCGTTCATATATTGAAGAGTTCAGAAGTTCTGAAGCGATAGAAGGTTTCTACTGTGAGTTCATCTACAGGGATTGTAGAGTCTAGGGACAAAAGTTTTGTACTAGATCTGAAACTTCTCTTTACTATAGTGGATTGCTTTTCGGGAAGGTTTCCCCCCAGGTTTTTTACTGTGAAACTGGTTGGTTTCATTGGTTTTCCTGGGTCATCATATCTTGTCTTATTTACTTTTCCGCTGCATATTATTTTGACATGATATTGATATTTGTTTGTTTTAACAAGTTTTATTGATAATAAATCTAATTAACAACTTGGATTTAAAACTTGTTAATTCTATCAACCGGGGTCTAAATTTCCCAACAAATAGATTTGACTGAGGGGAATGGTAAAAAATCAAGCTTAAAGAGCTTTTCTTTGAGCTATCCAGTTTAAACTTTTCTTTTCCTTTCTTTCATTTTTTGCTTTTAAATCTTTTTGTTTGTTTTGTTTTCTTGTTTTAATATGTTTTAACATTTTTATCTAGTTTAGGTTTGTATGTTTGTATGTTTAAAATGCATGCTAGGTTGTTAGGATTCTAGTTTTAAGGTTCTGCCTTGTTTTTGGTGTTTTTAGGGTTTTTGGGTAAGAACCTGCGTACGCATAATTTTGCTTATGCACGTAGGCTTGTTCTTGCATGCACAAGCCATTGCCCAGGAACCTTAATTTTTGTTTTCCCCTTTTTGTTTTACTTCTGCTTTCACATGTTTGTTAGTTTAGCTTCTCTTTCCCATGCTTTTATGCTTTCAATGCCTATGTTTGACATGTTTAATTGCTTGGTTTGCTATCATGCATAAATGCCATAGGTGCTGAGTTGTTGCAAGGTAAGTAAAAGGTAAGTCATGCATTGGAAATGTTCATGCATTTTTTATATGATCTTGATTTGGTGTAAGAGATGAATGTGAATGTTTGGATGAATCACATGTTGCTTGGATCTTTTCTTATACATGTTGCTGCCTTGATGCCATGTTAAATGAATCTGAGGGTGGTATATGTGTGGGTTTGGTTTCTTATGCTTTATGGATGGATATGTATGTGTTTTGAGATGATGATGCCATTTTGTGTGCTTAGATGTGTGCTAGTGATGTGTGAGTTAGAATACAAGTGTTAAATATGATTTTATCATGGTTAAGATGTAAGACACAATGATGGGAGGCCAATCTTAGGGTTGGGCGGTCTTGGGTGCTTAACACCTTCTCAAGAACGTACCTAAACTCTGAACCCATATCTCTGGTAGTAAGATCAATGGTCCTTCCTTGAAAGGACGCTATATATATGGTTCCTAGGCCATTGCAAAAACTAGGTGGCCACACCCTACCTAAAGGGGCTAAAACACAAGGAAAAGATATATCAAGAGACAAAAGGGCTATAGAAGCACATGGCATAGCAACCAACATGTAGATCTATACGTACATTAAAAAAAAATGTTTTGTCTCTTATTCTTTTGATTCCGTTAGTGAAGCTCACAAATCAAAAGAGGGGCATCTACAGACATCGCATTTTGTACCCCTTATGACTTGGGCCTCCGTTCCCCAATGATGCTGAAATTCTAAGACCTAAGGTTGGTTTAAGGCCCAATCAAATGTTAAATTGACTTGAGAAATGTTAAAATGAAAAATATAATTTTTAATGAGCAAATAAATCTATTTTTGGAAAAGTAAAGCCAAGGAAGCCCTTGGCATGCGCACATAGGAATCAGCCTGCACGCACAGCCATGATGCTGTGACGCAGGCCTGATCCTGCATGCGCATGTAGGGTTCCAAAAACATAAAAAGGGCAAGTTTTCTACATTAAATACTGAGGTTTGGAATGAATCCCACGACGTCTAAGAGCCGTTCCAAACCCCCATTTTCACAATATTAATAGCCATACATGGTACCTTTTTAAAACACACAGAAATCCTAAAGGAAAGCACTAAGATTCACTAGAAATAGTGAATCAAAGAGGGAGTTTTTCACAAAACATCCTCAAGTCATTTTTTTTATTAGGGCATTTTTCTGGCCTTAATCTTTGAGTTTAAGATTATTAATCACGTTTCTTATTGATTGTGAATAGATTTGACTAAAGGGAATGGTCAAAAATCAAGCTTGAAGAGCTTTTGTTTTGAGGTATTAAATTCCAAGCTTTTCTTTGTATTTCTTACTTTTATTTATGCTTTAATCTTGTTTCTTTGCTTGTTTTATGTTTATGTAGTTCAGGTTTATGTATTTTTTATGTTTTAGAGCATGTTAGGATATTAGATTTATTGTTTTGAAGCCTTGCTCTGTTTTCTATGTTGCTAGGGTTTTTGGGGTGGATTCCACGTGTGCTTAATCTTGCCTGCACATGCAGGCTAGTTTATGTGCACGCAAGCTTGTTCATGCATACGCAGGATCCTGCCCAGAAATTCTAACCCTAGTTTTTCTAATTTCGTTTCTTATTTCACATGTAATGCTTCTGTTTTAGATTATTTTTCATATATTTATGGTTTAGAGCTTCTGTTTCACATGCTTGTTGTTTGTTTGCTTTTCACTTGTTTAAATTAGGGTTTATCTTGTGTTTTCTTATTTTGATGCCATGAACACACATTCACATGTTCATGCATGAATGCCATAGGTGCTAAGATGCAACAAGGTAAGTAAGGTAAGTCATGCATTCATACATACATGCATTTGTTTTGTAATCTTGTTTATTATTGATGAATGTGATATGATGAATGAGCATGTTGTGTTCTTAATGTTTTCAAGGATCTCTTGATGATACCATGATTTTTTTTTTTAATTACCTATGTTTTTGCCTTGACTATGATATGATGACATGGTGTTAGATGAATGTTGGGCAGATGAGATGTATGATAGTAACATGCTAGGTCGATATGACATGTATGCTATATGAATGTTAGGGTATGCCATGACAGATGAATGATTAGGTCTTTTTGGGATGATTAATGCCATGTTGTATGCTTAGATGTATGCTAGTGTGTGTTTGAGTTAGAATGCAATATTGAGTATGCATTTAATAGGGTTAAGACATAAGACACAATGAGAGGAACCCAACCCTAGGGCTGGGCAGTTTTGGGTGCCTAACACTTTCCCAAAACCATACCTAAACTCCGAATCCATATCTCTAGTAGTAAGATAAAAATTAGTCCTTCCTCAAGAGGACGTTATATATATGGTTCTTAGACCATTGCAAAAACTAGGTGGCAACTCCCCCGTTGTGTCCATATCCTACCTAAAGGGGCCAAAACGCAAGGAAGAGATATATCAAGAGACAAAAGAGCTATAGAAGCACATGGCATAGCAACCAACATGTAGATCTAGACATATAAACATGGCATAAAGCACACAAAGATATAGATCTAAGCATAAGCATGGCAAGGAGCACATAAACATAGCAAAAAGCACCTAGGCATATGGATCTAAGCACAAACATAATATTTAGACATATCCTAGCCAAGAAGGCTAGGCTAACATCATCAAAGCAATAAAACATGCTCGGAAGCAAGGTAAAGCAAGAGATATACTAAGGAAAACAATAAAGCAAAAGGTTTAGATGGTAGCTAAAAAGCTACATCTACACCCTTAAAACCTCAAATACAAGGTCCTAAGACCAAGAAGAGTGAAAATAGTGCAAGAACACTACCTCTTGATTGTTGAGAAAAGAGAGAAATTAAAGGTTTTTTAATGTGCTTAAGGTAGAATTTGGAAAGGAAAAGGGAGAGGATCTACCTAGAATAATGCTCAAAAAATGCCCAAAACCATTCCTTTTTAGTCTGAGCGGGTCTGGGGGTTAAATAGCTAGAAAAATGACCCTCCGCTAGTGGCCACTGGATGGGTTCGGTAGCCCTTTAGTGGCTGTCAGGTCTAATGCTGACATTAGCAATCTTGGCTTCTTCCCTAATTTGACTTCAGATGCATATTTGGAGGTCTTCCCTAATTCCGATTGAGCTAATCATAGTGTCCTTGGAAAGATCTAGATGTCTAGTTTCCATAACATGAAAGAAAATGAAATTCCAACATTCGAATCAAAAGTTATGACTTAGGAAGCGAGCTGATGCACATTGCATGATTTTTAGGATATCTCAACTGTTTTAACTCCGATTTCGGCCCATAAATAGTCGTTGGAAAAGGAATTCAATAATCTTCACAATGATGTTGGGCTTAATCTATTTTGATGGTTAGATCAAAATTACAGTTTTTGGGGCCCTAGGGAGTCAACCTCAGGTTAAACTTTGTTAAAGTTGACGAAAATCACCGAGTATCTCAGGTTTAATGTAGAAACATGAAAATTGTGGTTTTGGGATGATTTTTTACCAGTTTTGACTTTCGGTCAACCCAAGGTTGAGTAGGGGCATTTTGGTCAATTTGACCTAAAATGACACTTTGAGTGCTCTGATGCCCGAACGGGTTACGCCACATCAATCAAGATGTCTTCGCTGCCCCATGAAAGATAGTTAATATTTTTTGGAATTTTTTGGGTCCAACACTGTGGACAAAAGGGTTTGGAGTCGCCACCTAGTTTTTGCAATGATCAAGGAACCATATTTATAGCGTCCTTTTCGAGAAAGGACCTTTGATCTTACTACCAGAGTATGAGTTCGGAGTTTAGATATGTTCTTGGGAAGGGGTTAGGCACCCAAGATCACCCAACCCTAAGGTTGGCCTCCCATCATTGTGTCTTAGTCTTAACCTTATTAAGAACAAATTCAACACTTGTATTTAAACTCACACACACGCTAGCATGCATCTAACATACAACATGGCATCATTATCCCAAAACAACCAATATATCAAACCTAAAGCAAAAGAGAGCCAAACCCAAACACAAATACAAACTCTAACATTCATCTAGCATGTGAAAACCCTATCATACATCTAAAGCAGGGCAGCATCTTAATCATGGCAAACACAAGATCATCTAAACATCCATACTCAAAACCAAACATCGTAATAGCATATTCATCACAAGAGACGCATGTTCAATGCATGGCCTACCTTTACCTACCTTACGGCAACTCAGCACCTATGGCATTATTGCATGAGCATGTGAATGCATGATGATCACATAGTATTAAGAAATAAGAGGACAAACCCTAATCTAGCATACAATAACAAACAAACATTTGAACAAAGAAAAAAAGAAGTTCAAAAGCATATAAAAAGGTTAAAACAGAGGCATATTAGGTAAAACAAACAAAGCAAAAGAAACAAGAAAATAAAAATTATGGTTTCTGGACACGAGTATGCATGCACATACATAGGCCTGTGCACATAGGCCAGTTGTACGTGTTCACATACTTCGAGCCTGCATGCGCATACAAAAGTATGCGTACACAGACACGCCCGAACCCTAACCCAGAAACAGACAAGCAAAAATACAGAGCAGAAAAGAAAACCCCAGTTCTAGCAACCAAACATGCTTAGAAACATCAAACAAGCATAAGACTAAATGAAGCAAACATGTTATAACATAAACAAAGCAAGAAAAATAGATTAAACAGCAAAAGAAAGACTAAAAAAAGAAAGAAAGGTTGAAGCTTGATACCTCAAAAAGGAGTTCCCAAGCTTTGATTTTGACCATTCCCCTTAGTAAAATCTATCACAAGTCATTAAACAAGCAATTAACAATGTTAAGCTAAAAAGATTGGGGCCAAAAAAGGTCTCAATCAAATAAAATTGACTTAAGGGTGTTTTGTGAAAAACTCCCTTTTGATTCACTATTTTCTAGAATCTTAGGTTTTTATCGTGGGATTTAGGTGTGTTTTGAGAATGTACCATGCAAGACTTTTTATAGTGGAAAAAATAGGGTTTGGAACAGCTCCCAAATGATGTGGGATTCATTCCAAACCTCAGTCATTATTGCAGAAAACTTGCCCTTTTCATGCTTCTAAAACCCTAGCTACGTACGCAGGAATGTGCCTGCGTATGCATGCTTTGGCCCACTTACGCAGGTCGCTGCCCACATACGTGGGCCGAGGGCCACTTTGGTCATTTGTTTTCAAAAATAGATTTTTGCTCATTTAGAAAGTTATATTTTCCATTTTAACACTTCTCAAGTGAATTTGATATCTGACTGGACTCTAAACTGGCCTTAGGCCTTAAAGCTTGAGCATCATTGGGGAACAGGGGCTCGAGTCATAAAGGGTACAAAATGCGATGTCTACGTATGTCCCTCTTTTGATTTGTGAGCTTTACTAACAAAATCAAAAGAATAATAGACAAAATATTTTGTTTCAACGTACGGCTTGGCCTTAAGCCACGCACACAACACACATCATGCATACATGGGGCGGGGTGCAACTTTGAAGAGTTGCATGGGATTTGTATGTCCAAAGCCCCACCTTTGTTGCTCAAAAAACAAGCAATTATAGGTTCACTGTCCCAGAACCTGTTTTGCCACTTGCAAGCTAATGGTGAGTGACTCATTATCCTAGAGTCACTAAAAAAGAAAAACAAACAATGGTGCTCTTACGAGTTAACCCAACAAACAACAAAAGGATATAGTCTATGTGGTGTCCATCCGGGGCTCTTGCCTCAAACTTCTTCAGGCGACTTGTTCCTTTTGTCTTCTTTACTTTTTTCTCTACCTTTTCTAGTGAGGCTCTTTCCTCAGGTTGACCTTGGTCTCTTTCTTTATCACTATCTCTACCCTTTTCTACCATGCCTGCATATTCAACTCCCAGAGGATATGTGCATGAGTAGTTTTGATTGTTGGATCCACTAGGAATGGTGAAAACTCGTTGAGGAGTAGATGTGCATGGGGAGGAATCTTCTGCCTCTTATGACTTGCTTGGGTATGAGAAGTTTGTTGTGGAGTAGTGTAGATGCATGATCCACTAGGGAAGAATCTTCTACTTCCTTCATGGTTTGCTGAGCACTTTGAGGAAGAATCTTTTGCTTCCTTGCTGGGGATTTTTTTTAGGTGTATTGGATTCACAGGGGAAGAATCTTCTGCTTCCTCACTGGGGATTGTTTAAATGTGCTTAGGTCCATCGGGGAAGAATCTTCTGCCTCCATGGGAATGATGCTTGATGTGCTTGTACTATTGAGGAAGAGTCTTCTACTTCCTTACTGAGGATGATGTTCTTGATGCGCTTGATCCAATGGGGAAGAATCTTTTGCTTCCTTACTGGGGATAGTGTTCTTGATTTTGTGTTATCTACTGGAGAAGAATCTTCAGCTTCCTTACTGGGGATGATGTTTGATGTGTTTAAGGAAGAATCTTCTACTTCTTTGCTAAGGATAGTGTTCTTAATATGCTTGATCCATTGGAGAAGAATCTTTTGCCTTCTTACTAGGGATAGTGTTCTTGATATGCTTGATCCATTGTGGAAGGTTTTAGGATGTACATGCTTTATTGGGGAAAGAGTTTTCTGCTTCCTTTATTAGCTTACTAGCAAGTCCTTTGATGATTTTGTGTCTAATTGGGGCAATCTTGAGATGTTTTCCCTTTTTTCTTTTTGAAAGAAGATTTTTTTTTTTTTTAATTGTTCATGACTAAACTACACGTAATTTAGTGGTGAGGCCTAAACTACATGTAGTTTAGCCATCAGGTGTGTTCCCTCCTTTTCATTTTTTCTCCAATGGTTACCAACCATTTCTTTTTCTTCTTCATTCTCTTCATGTCCCTCACCTTTTCACATTCTTCATAACTCTTCTTTCTTTCTTTTTTTATCTATACAAAAACCTTCCTCTCCTCTTTCTTTTCCTCACTTCCTGACTCTCTGATTCTCTCATTTTCTTATTTTCTCTCTTTATCTTCTCTAATGGCACCTAAGGCCAAGAAGTCCTCTTACATCCTTTCTTTTGATGCATTCCGCCTTACGCATTGGAGTGGGGCAACGAGGTTGATAGGGCCTCCTCCACCATTTACATACCGGCCAAAGAATCACATCCCCATGGCTGAATCTATAAATTTTCAAACTTTATCTCATTTTCAAGTTTCTCTCTGATCTTCCATTTTAATGTGTTTTTGGCCATGTAAATGCTTAGGTTTTGTTGTGAGATGGGTTTAGATGAAAACTTGACATCCTAAGAGGGGTAGGAACATGTTTAGGATTGATTTTGGATGATATATGCTTGAAAATGTTGAAGAACTGTTTCTGTCTATGCTTTTGCGTGTGTAGGCTCGGGCCTGCATACGTAGCTCGTATCCATGTGTACGCAGCTCTGGTCTTTCGTATATGGGTCTGTTTTTTAGGCTTTTCATATGTGGAATGGGCCTATGTACGTGGGCTTTGACTTGCGTATGTGGGACGCCTGGCAGAGGCCTTACTCTGCCCATTTTCACTTATTTTTCAATTGTTTCACTTCTATATGCAACCCTAGCACCTCTTTTTGTCATTTTTGCATATGAACATCATTGTATCCTTCTCTTTATCTTCATTCTTGCATCGAAAACATCATTTTTCATCAATTTTGATTGAATCAAGAATCTAATGTCTTTTTTTTTTTTTGGTAGTCACCATCCCCTTATGCTGGTAGGGGGAGCACTAATAAGGTAGTAGAGTGGTAAAACCTTCTTGTCCTCGAAACTAGGGCCTACATCTGGGAAGCAGGCTTTGAGCCTATCATTGGTATTTTTCCGGAGAAGTTTGTGAGTGCTACCTTGGTGCAGTGCCTCATTAAGAGGTGGTGGGATACTACCCACACCTTTCATATTACTGAGCGGGAGGTAACGGTGACTCCTTATGACTTCTACCACATGACTGACCTTAGCTTTGAAAGGGCCATCATCAACTTGGACGATGTGTTGGGCATCCAACTAGTTGTCGACATGTTGAGGAGGAAGTTCTCCACTGAGACCATCCGTTACTTCAACTTGGTGTCGGATTACATGCTTCACCCACAAAAGACTACGCAGGAGCGTGTCCATATGGCTACGGCTTTCCTTCTTCACTTGTTGGGGGATTTTCTCTTTGCCAATGGTGGGCAAATGGTGTCTTTGAGGTGGTTGACCCTCTTTCAAGACTTTGGAGAGGCACGAAATGCCAACTGGGGGTAGGCATGTCTTGCCTATCTTTACTTCACCCTCGACACTCTTAGCTAGGGTACCTTACGACAGCTTGTGGGTCCTTGGAAGCTCCTTGAGGTTAGTTCTCTTTCCATTCCTTGCATTTTCACTTATGGCTTGTAGTCTTGCAAACTGTATTATCTTGTATATAACCTGTGGCTCGTGCTTTATTTTTTTTTTTTATTTATTTTTTTTTTTTTGCAGCACTGGGTTGTTATGCATGGCCTCATAACCCCGGATACCGATCTAATTCTAAAAGAGTTCCTTCGAGTGAGGGCTCACCTTGCTGGGTTAACTTCGGATGAGGTAAGTTCAAGAGTTCTAATTTTCATGTTCCTTTGTGAATTTCCCTTAGGATCTTCCTCTTCTAATCTTATGTGATTATAGGTTAATTCCATAGGCCAGCTAGCCCCTTCCTGCTTCTTGAGAGTTGGAGCTTATTGCTCTCATTGCTTCGGAGATTACTCGTCCCTTTGAGGGAGCAAGCTTAAGGGCGCTATACCTGGCAGAGAAGGTGCAGTGCCAATTGGTGGGTAGGGATAACCCACAGATTTCGATGGACCCTCCTGAGTTCATGCTTGCCCCACACTCCATGACTGATGCTGTGTACAACTCATGGGGGAGTGGCGTTCCCTATGCCAAGCAACATTTTGAGTGGTTGGACTATAAGGAGCTCAACATTACTCGCCTTATACCTTCCCTTAAGCAACATTTTGAGTGGTTGGACTATAAGGAGCTCAACATTACTCGCCTTATACCTTCCCTTACTGCTCAGGTATATGTTCAATCTCTTCTTCTTCTCTTCTTTACCTTATTTATCATGGCTTCTAATGGTAGAAAACTGTAGTAGGAGGAGACTATTGTCGGTGAGCCCATTGACCCTCCACATCTCCCTTGGACAATCTATGCTTATGGCCCTGGCGACTTTGCTCGAAAGCGTGCTGTGCTCCGTAATCCTAATGTCATGGGCTATCATTTCCCTCCCAAAACTCGGGCGGTGAGTTCTTTCTCTTTTCGCCTATTCTCTTTTTATTTATTTATTTATTTTGGTCACTAACCCTTCTTTCTTTGAATTTCAGCCCACTATCCAAGAGCATGAAGAGTTGGTATGGTTGGTTGGGAATCTCAAGCTGGAGGTGACCAACTATTCAAGGAGCTTGTAAGGTCCTGGAGGAGCCGCCCACCTGGGTGGTGGTGATTATGATGATAATGATGATGATGATGATGATGATGATGATGATAATGGTGAGGAGGATATGGAGGCAACTCCTAGCTATCAACCAAGGAAGAGGTGGCATCATTAATTACCTGCAGTCAAGACACATAGGCATACAACACGTAACTTTTTCTATTTTGCTTTTTTATTTTTTATTTTTTTATTTTATTTCCTTTAGCAAACAATTGGATTTAGTTTGAGACAAAGGATTGTACTTAAGAACATCATTTTACATTTATGCTTTTAATTGGGACTTAGCACTTGCTTTACAAGATATATGGTTAATTGTATGTTTCTATACAACTTTGCTTTTTGGATGCTTGAAATCTTGTGCTTGGAATATGTCTTGGATGATCCCTTAGGTTATAAGAATCCTAGGAATGCCTTGAAGTGAACACTATGCTCAAAACCAATGTATTTTCAACCCAAAGAGTCCTTTTTTGAGGTCCCTTAATGGCAGAAAACTCTCCACTTGATGTCTCGACTTGGATTAGGAGGCTTGGTCCTGATTTCAAGGATTCTATCACCCCCTATGGTCTTACTTATGTCTTCCCATATCATTAAATTAGGGTGGATGAGCCTCTTCTTCATGTTGCTACTAACTTTAGGTTCCTTCTTGGCATGTTTTCTGCTTCAATGGAATAGAACTATGTCCCACTATCAAAGAGTTTGGTGCCATTATGGGTGAACCGGAATTAATGATCTCATCTTCCTTACCATGGGCGGGATCTCCCCTCCTTGCTACAAGTTGTGTTGGGCATCCCTTCCACCACGACAAATAAGTGGTGTGTCTTTAGCAAGCTTAACCTAAGGTTGGTGTTTGAGTACTTTTCCAGTTCGACCCTTTTTGTGGGTGAGAGGCCACGTTCATACTTTCTTCGTGCCTTTTGACTATGTGCTCTTACAAGGTATTTCTTGGTTCAAAAGTCATATTGTGTGGACCTTCGGATGTGCTGGTGGCTTATGAGCTAAAGAGAGGTAACTTGGTGGGCTTGATCATGGTAGAGACCCTCAATGGGATGCCATTCATAGGAAGGAAGCAAGCTTCTTTGCAGGAAGTCTCCTTCTCCTTCAGGTATAATCCTTATCTTTTGCCTAGGTTCTCAACCTAGCGGGATTCCTCTTTTTCCTTTCGGTTTTCTACCCATCGAGGCACCCTATATCATCTTTCATTTATCATTTATTTTTTTCACTTATGCTCTTTTTTCTTTTTTACTTTTCTCCTTCTCTTCTTTTTTTACTCCCTCATTTTTTTTTTTTAAGACATGGCTACAAGAGAGGCTTTGGTTGCTTCAATCTCCCAATGTACCTCTCAGCACCTACCTCCCTAGGCATCTTAGGGATTGCCAGCTTCATTAGAATGACATGGCCTTCGAGGCATACATGGAGCTTATGGTTCACCTTAAGGAGACCGACATTCAGTGGGTCGTGGAGTGGTGGCACATCTCAAGCATGGTCCACAGTTGCTGCAAGGACTGCTGTGTGACCTTAGTTGGACTTCGTTACTACTCATACTACTCTACTTGTCGTATCTCAAGGAAATTTGGAGAGCGTCAAGGAGCCCATGATGACGAAGGTGCCTTCCACATTGAGGTGTTTACCAATAGGATCTTGGGCAGGATTAGTGAGGCTTGGCCACGCCATAGGGTGACGAAAGACATTGTTCCTCCCCAATACATCTATCCCATTACGAGGTACAAGCAATGGTTAGAGGATGACATGAAGCGGATTCTGAGTGATGAAAAAGCTTACTTAAAGACTAGCAAAAAAGCAAGGAGGATTGAGTGACCACCTTGATTGGCCCCATATTTTACTTTTTTGCTCTTTTATAATTCCTTTTTTCCTTTTCTTTTCTTTTTCCTTTGCCATGTAATTTTACCCTTGACGTCCCTTTGGGAATTTTCACCATGCCCATGTCTTCTCACGCATTTTATTAATAAAACATTGTGCTTTGAGGAGTTTCTGCATTAACATGCTCTGTTTTTCAAAAAATTAATTTTTCCAGATTTTCAATCCATCAAATCTGTCTCTCGACCGATCGAAAATTCGATAAAAATTTTGTTACAATCTACCTGGCTTGATCACTGCTCGATTGATGCTAGATCATTCGAATGTGATTTTTGATCGATCGAATCTAATTTTCAACCGATCGAAAATCGTTCAGAGAGTTTTTTAAAAACAAGCTTTTTCACATGTTCTTCACTTTTTCAAACTTTTCAAAAAGCTTTTCCCTCTCTCTCTTCTACCGATCCAAACTCAAGTCAAATTTTTGTCGTTTTCTTTCCAAATTTTCCTCAGGGTTTTTGTCTTTTAGTGCCGGTAAGACCTTTATACCCTTTCCTTTTAGTTTATTCACTTTTTTCATGCATTTTTCATGAATTTTTAGGGAAATTTTCGAAACTATAGGAATTTGGGGTTTTCGATTTTTGAGTTGGTTTCTGTCCAAATTGATCAATGTGTTTTTGTTCTAGGATGATGTAAACATGTTTACCATGCTTTAATTTGATTAATTTGGTGATTTGAGAACAATTTGAAATTCTAGGGCTTGTAACTACACGAATTTGGGAATTTTGTTCAATTGGGCTTAATTCGTAAAATTGACTTGTGAAATTGATTGATTAAGTCATTATATGATGATTTCTATCTAATGTAATGATTAATTACTCAATTTGGTTAAATTTTTGAAAGTGGGTTTTCAAAATTTGGGGTTTTTGTTATAAACTCTATATTCAAGTCAATTCTTGGTTTTTAAAGTATAATTGGACTGTTCTCAATGCATTTAAGCATGCATCATGTGTTTATTCTATTCATGCATCATATAGATTGTTCTTTTCTATATTTTTGTGCTCTAACTTTGTCTGATGCAGTCTGCCCTTGGTTTTTCTTTTTCTTTCTTTGGTTTTTGTTTTGGTCTTTCTTTTTTTTTTCCTTAGCACCATGGTTAGGAAGACTAGGGCCAATAAGAAAACCACCTCCACCTCTACCCCTACCTTCGATATTGATAGGTTTCGGTTTGAGAATAACAAGAATCCTATGAGAAGTTGAACATCTTTAGGTCTGTTTGGGCTGAGAGGAAGGTTGTGTTAGATGAGCTTGATCCAGAGATTAGGAGGAACTTTAAGTGTAAGGGTTGGCTTCCTTTGTTAGATATTTCTCATCCCTCTCCGGCTGCCTTGATTAGAGAGTTTTGTTCAAACCTCTCTGTCCACTCCAATGATTCCAACGAACAGTATGTGATGAGTTGGATAAGGGGTGCAGAGTATACCATTACTCCTTCAATAGTGGCCTCTGCTCTTAGGGTATCTTTGGTACGACAGCTAGTCTACCCTTATGATGAGATCCCTCCTCTTGATGACATTATGTCATATCTTACCGGTACTTCCATTCAGTGGGGTACTGATTCTCGAATTACCTCTTATGAGTTGACCGAGATTTATTACTTGTTTTTTTGGATTTCTTGTCATTCCATCTAGCCTATCTCTCACTTGCACACCATTCCTATTGGGAGATATGCATTTTTGTATGCCCTTGTGACAGATGCTCTTATGAGTTTTCCTACTCTTTTTATTCAATCCTTGGTTGAGGTTCATAGGAGTAGTTCTACTGCACATGGTCTTTTCTTCCTTGTTTTTATTCATTGGATTTTGTTACATCTAGGATTAGATGAGTTTCCTACATCTAAGCTCGTACACATTATTGCTCCTATAGTTGCCATCTTCCTTAGACAGAGAGCTGCTCAAATGAGAGCTAACTCTAAACGCCCTAGAGTAGAGTCTTCCTCTAGTTCACCTCCTCCTCCTCTTCCTTCTTTAGGTGACCCTATGGCTGAGGAGTATGTTGATCCCACTGCCGCTACTGATCCTCCACCTTCTACTTCAAGTGATTCTAGCATTCGGAGTATGTTGGATACTGTCATGACCGTTCAGGCGGCTCATGGTTAGCTTTTGGTGGATGTGCTCATGGAGCTTCAGGCATTACGAGCGGATTTGGCAAGCATTCGGTAGTCTTCTCCACAACTTTCTTTTGATGATGAATCTTGATTGTCCTTTGGCAATTCGTCACGAAAAGGGGGAGTACATATGGATAGAGATAGGGTATTTTTTTGTTTTTTGGAGCTTTGGAGCTTTAGATTGTATCTAGGTGCTTCATGATGTATTTCTCTTGATGTATTTATTTTTATGTGATGTATATGTTAGGGGGAGAGATTATGTTTTGATTTCTATTTCTTGTTTCACATGTGCTACATTGGCTATTGATTTATATTACGAGGTTATTCATGATATGTCTTTTATTTTATGTTTTTGTGACATTAAGAAGTTATTTTGGTTTACTTGTATTTTTCGCACATGCATTTATGTGTTTGTTGAGTGTTTAGGAATATACAGGTTGATTCAGTCGTGCTGTTGTTTACACTTGCAACTGATAGATAGTAGTTAGGTTGAATTGTTTTTGGTTGGGCAATTTTATTGTAATGGGCTGTTTTTGTAACTTTGAGCATTTTGTTGTATTATGCGTTTTGTCACGGATTGCCAAATGGGGAGTTTGTTAGGTTTTAAGAATTTAGGATCTAAATATTTTAGAACTTCAATATGTAATGTTGGCAAACCATGATCAAAACTTAGAGTCTAGATTTAGGCTGCTCAAAGGGATGTATGTGTAAAGTTGGAATCGAGTAATTGCAGAAAATTATTGTTCAATTTCTGCAAAGCTCGATCGATCGAAGCTCATGCAGAATGTTTTTTCTATAGAATTTCCAACTCAGTCCAAGCCCATATGACGTGTAGGGTTTTATGTTTTGTTTTAAGTATAAAAGGAAAAACCCTAGCCATGTTTTCCTGTTGTTGTTTATACTGTGTGTATGAATCTCTTGTGAGATTTAGAGGTGTTTACCTTCATACATACTTAGGGTTATCAAGATCGAGATTGATGTCGAGAGCTTGGTGATCACTTCAGTTGTTGCACAAAGAGCTTAAAGAAAACACAAATGGGGAGTACTGTTGCTGTGAATTCAAGAAAGAAATAGTCTGTGGACTCGGAGCTGTCATGTGGTCGTGGTAGTAAGTTTTCTACTCAAGGTAGCAATAGGATGTTAGTCATCTAAGTTGCTATTGTAAAACTTCAATTCTTTCATAGTGGATCTGTTTTACCTTGATGATAGCTTGGTTAAATCCTCCCCAAGTTTTTTACCGATTTGATTTTCCTGGGTTATCATATCATTGTGTTCTTTATTTTCTACATTTTTTACATGATATGATTTACTTGTGTTAACCTAGATTTGAATAATTTACCTAAGTAATCACTTGGATAAATAACTAGGTTAATCAACTTGTGTTTTAAGGGATCTAAAAATGTACACGGTACATGGTTCAAGTTGGCGTGCGTCTGACAATTATGGCAACTCTTCACATAGTCCACACAATCGGCCTCCATTGTATTCCAATAGTACCCTATCCATAGGATTTTCTTGGCCAACATTCTTCCATTCATATGAGGGCCACAAATCTTTTGATGAACTTCTTCCATTACCTTTTTGGCTTCTTTCTTCTTCAAGCAACAAAGATGTATGCCATCATAGGATCTTCTATAGAGTTGTCCTCCACATAGGATGATTGTGTTGCCGTCATCCAAATGGAACAACATTTTCTCTTGTCGGCACCATCCGGATATGCCCCTAGTTCCAAGAACTTCATGATGTCAAAGTACCACAGAACTTCCTCTTCCTCTATGGTCATTACTGAAGCTTCAATCTTCCTTTTGTGCATTTCTTCATAACTCTTCTCAATCTCCAAAGGTCGTGTCCACAGTCCCTCTGGTATCTCAACCATAAAGGCTAAGGTAGTTAAGGCATCCGCAAATTGATTTTGAGCTCTAGGGATGATTGTGTATTCAATCTTGTCAAAGGTCTTGGTCAAGTCCATCAAGTATTGTTAATAAGGCTTCAAGTATTCCTCCTTCACCTTCCACAACTTTTGTGCTTGGGCTATAACCAAAGTTAAATCTCCAAAGACTTTGGCCTCCTTTACCCTCAATTCATGAAGAGCTTCCATTCCAACAATACAAGCCTCAATTTTGGCAATACAAGCCTCATACTCAGCCATATTATTAGTTTCTTCAAAGTTTAACTTGATTGCCAAAGGTATGTGAGATCCCTCAGGAGTTGTTAAAGTATTCCTATCCCATTCCCATATTGGTTTACAGCTCCGTCAAAGTATATCTTCCACTTCCCTAACTCAATATCCAAAATGTCCTCATCTAGAAAGTCTTCTTTACCATCTTCCCTCTCTATAGGATTCTCGGCGAAAAAAAAGCTGACACGACTCTTCCTTTGATAGTTTTCCTAGCCACATACTTCAAATCGAATTCTACCAACAAGATTAATCATCTTGACAATTTTCCAATCAAAGCGGGTTTTTTCAAAGAGATACTTCAATGGGTTCATTCTTGCTACCACCCATATTTGGAAAGGTAAGATGATATGTCTCAATTTCTGTATGGCCCAAACAAGTGCAAAGCATGACTTTTCTATAGGGGTGTACCTAGTCTCATAATCATGGAACCTCTTGCTCAAATAGTATATGACCCTCTCATTCTTGTCATCTTCTTCTTATGCAAGCATACTTCCAACCGCATCCTTAATGATAGAGAGGTATAGGAGTAAGGGTTTTCCATGTTATGGAGGCACTAGGATAGGTGGGTAGGGGAGATATTCCTTGATAAGTTCAAAGGATTTTTGTCACTCATTGTTCCATGTATGTGGTTCATTCTTCCTTAGAAGTTTGAAAATGGGCTCACAAGTAGAGGTGAGCTTGGTAATGAATCAACTAATGTATTGTAATTGACCTAAGAAACCACTTATCTCTTTCTCACTTTTGGGTGACAACTTCTCCAATAAGACTTTGATCTTGGATGGGTCAACTTCTATCCCTTTGTCATTCACTAAGAAGCCTAGCATTTTTCTGGCGTTACTCCAAAGGTACACTTTTATGGGTTCAATCTTAGCCTATACTCTTTAATCCTCTCGAAGAACTTCCTCAAGTTTATGATATGGCTTCCTCTGTCTTCAGATTTCACTACCATATCATCGACATACATCTCTACCTCATTATGCATCATATCATGTAGCAAGGCCATAGCCATCCTTTGGTAGGTTGCCCCAGCATTCTTAAGTCCAAGCGGCATTATCGTGTAACAATAGATTCCCTATTCGATAGTGAAAGTGGTTTTGGTCATATCTTTGGGAGCCATCTTGATTTGGTTATACCCTAAGAAACCATCCATGAAAGACATCAAGGCATTTCCCGCTGTTTTATCCACCAAGACATCAATGTGAGGGTGAGGAAAGTCATCATTCGGGCATGCCTTGTTCAAGTCCCTAAAATCTACACACTTTCTTACCTTTCCATCCTTCTTAGGTACAAGCATGACATTGGCTATCCATTCGACTTGGTGTACAAGTTTGATAAACTCTACTTTTAATTACTTAGTGACTTCCTCTTTGATTTTTAAGAGCCATTCGGTCCTCATTCTTCTCAACTTTTTCTTGATGGGCACTATGTGATCATGAGTATCGATGTGATGTTATGCTATCTTAGGGTCAATTCCAGGCATATCTTCATAGGACCACGCAAACACCTCTTGAAATTCCATGAGGAGTTCTTGAAGATCTTTTCTTTATTTTTTATTTAGAGTTGAGCCAATTTTAATTAAGCGTGGGCATCATTGCCTAAATTAATAGTTTCAAGAGTTGTTCCATAGGTTCAATTTTCTTTTCCAATTGTTCATTAATTTCATTTTCAAATTTGTTTGAATCATTTAAGTGTAGAATTTCAATGTTATGGGACACATCAAAGTAAGCCAAATTAGAATTCATCTTATTGAAAATATTGAAAAGTACATTGGAACTTGCATTACAAAACTTTTTCCCCATGTTCTCAGAAAACCCAACCCAAGTCCAATTATTAATGGGCCCTACAACAGGCATGATGAATTATGTCTTCTTTCTTCTTCAAGGCTTGCCACTCTTCTCCTCGTCCTTCTTCAGAGGTTTTCGTACATGCATAGTTTTGGTTATGTTGTACAGATCCTCACCTTATCAAAGAGCCAGTTGCCATCATCCCTACTCCAACAGCTAATCATTTCATCATCTCCTTCTTTTTCTTTGTTCACCACGAGGTATTAGTCATCATAAGAAGAAGGGTCCATGTTGCGTTCAAGCATGAAGCGAGCTGGGGTGACTTGAGTCGTTTCCACCTTTGATGTCCATTCTGGCCAATAATGATTTTCCCACGATCCTACGTCTCCAGATTCAGAGAAGTCATTAACATAGGCCCCCTTGAAAGTCCATGGTCCTGGAGCACTCTTTAGTTATGGCATAAAGTTGGGTAAAAGTAGGTGGACATTCCCTTCTGTCATCATGCGGTTGATGTCTTCTTGAGTCAACTCGCTTTGTCCAAGATTAGCCTTGTCTTCTTCTTTCTTTAGCTCATCCTCTTCCATCTTGGAAAGGTGGCTTATTATCTTCTTAAGCACTTCAATTTGTGCTTCCACAAACTCGAGTATTTTTGTATGAGGACCTTTCCACTTGAAGCATCCATCGTTTCCTCTTAAGGGATTTCCTCCGTGAATGTCTCGTTTCCATTGGACTTGGATTGATGTCTAAAAAGAAGTCCTATTTTCATTAAGTTCATGTCCCAATTAAAGGTTTAACTTTTTTTTTTTTTTAAAGATGTCTTTAGGAAATTTTCAAGTTCATTTTAGTGAAGACCCAATTACAATATCACTCCCTTCCCTCTCATGGATTTTTGCCGCTTGTTTCATTGGGCTTTGGTCCATTTACAACAATGCTCTCATCTTACTGTCATGGGCTTTCATTAGAATGTACTTAGAAATTTTCAACCCTTTATCTTAAACATGGGCTTACAATGTACTCATCACTTTTGGGTTTTTCCTTTTTATTTATCATTTCGTTTCATTTTTTGAAATAACCCTTTAGCTAGAATATATTGTGGCCTTCCTTTCAAAGTCCATGAAATTCTCATCATTTTGGGCCTAGGCATGCAACAAGGAGGCCTAAGATTAGGGAGTTTCATTTTGGGCTTTGAAGGACATTGGATGCTAAGTCCATAGCATATTTGTTACCTTAGGCCTGAAGTCCTCTTTTTCAAAAGGGCTTTTTCCACTTGGACCTATGATAGAAATTAGGCTATGGTCTTATGAACCTTTCAAGTTAAGATATACCTTTGGATTTAGGGATAAGCCTCTTATAAGTAAGAACTTCTTTTCTTTTATCCCTTAATATCTTAGGGTATGCCATAACTTTAGGGCCATCCCTTCCACTTTTATATCTTTTATTTTTTCTTTAGAATTAAGTGAACACATGGTATATGGTTAAACAAACAAGAAACATATAAAAGGTATACTTTGTGATAGAGTCTAGGATCTCTCTAGTGTGGGTAGGCTCCCTAAGGCTAAAGGGATAGATAAGTAGATCACTCATAACTACGTGGGCTATGATTCCAATCAAGGACCTCATAGTGGATTAGTAGCAAACCTTTCACGTACTCAAAGCCCATTATAGGCAATGGCACCGATTGTAAGTTGGTGGGATGAACTTTGGAAGATTTGGGCCCAAATGGAGCCTTCTATCTTCTCACTTATCACCAACCGAGGTTAAGGGACAAAAGAGAACAAGTGTTGTGTGTGAAAACAAGTATTTGAAATAGTTTTTATTAAGGTTAAGAATCAAGACACATAGGAATTAAACTCACTATCCCTAGTGGAGTTGCCACCTAGTTTTTGCAATGGTCTAGGAACCATATATATTGCATCCTTTTCAAGGAAGGACCTTTGATCTTACTACCAGAGTATAGGTTCGGAGTTTAAGTAAGTTCTTGGGAAGGTGTTAGGCACCCAAGATCACCCGACCCTAAGGTTGGCCTTCCATCATTGTGTCTTAGTCTTAACCTTATTAAGAAAAAATTCAACACTTGTATTCTAACTCACACACACGCTAGTATGCATCTAACATACAACATGGCATCATTATCCTAAAACAACCTATATATCAAACCTAAAGCAAAAGAGAGACAAACCTAAACACAAATACAAACCATAACATTCATCTAGCATGTGAAAACCCTATCATACATCTAAAGTTGGGCAGCAACTTAATCATGGCAAACACAAGATTATGTAAACATCCATACTCAAAACCAAACATCATACAAGCATATTCATCACAAGAGACGCATGTTCAATGCATGACCTACATTTACTTACCTTGCAGCAACTTATCACCTATGGCATCTGATAAGTGTAATTTTTACATGATTTTTATTATCCTCTTATTTATTAAAATTGTTAATTTTCCTTTATTTCTTTTGATTTGATTTAATTTTTTTATTTATATTTATCTATTCATTTGTGCTTTGAAGGAATGAGAAGAGCAAGGAATCAAAGGAATTTTGCACAAAATCCAAGTCCAATTCAGATTAGGATTCCAGCCTGCACATCAGTTAGTATTTTCAGCATAACTTTGGGCTCAGATATCCAATCGAGATGATTCAAGTTGGGCTGGAAAGTTAACTTAAAGGGCTACAACTTTGTAGTTTACCAAAAGTCCGAATTCTGACATTAAATGGGCAAAAATCGTCGGTTAATTGAAGCCTAAAAATCTAGGATTTTTTCCAAATGGGAATTCAACTTGTAATAGGATTCCTTGACCTATTTAAAGGCTCTTTAGGGTAAAAAGAAGGGAAGAGAAACCTGAGAGAAAAAGGCAGTGTCACATTGAAGATTTTGCTTTTGGGAGTCTTTCTGAAGAGGAGGATCTGAGGACAAAGGCAAGAGCTTCATGTTGATCAACCATCAGATGAAAGACATAAGTTTTATTTGTTTTCTTTTCAGTTTTATTATGAACTAAATTTTATTTTCTAGAGCGTTGATGTAGTCTAGCAATGAACACACAATTTATTTTCTGAGTTATTTTATTTTTATTATTTCCATGATTGAGTGTTTAATTCTTATTCTTAATGCTTACTATTTTTCTTTATGAATTATTGTTTGATCAATTGAATTGCAATGAGACCGAGAGGTGATTTGTTATTTTAGTTCTAGAATTAAACACCATTAGTTGAGTGAAAGTAGAGATGCTTTACCGCGACTAGTGTGATTTTTCAGAAAATTCAAAGTACGTAATGAGTCTCCAATTAATTAAATTCACATAGAGATATGGAATTGTTAGTTGAAGATATTTTTGATATTATTCGAGAGAAGATATTGAATACTTAAGGAATTTTTAATCATCAACGGGAGATTATTAGAATTTAATTATTAGGAAGGATAAATTGTGTGGGATTTGTTAGGTGAAATCAATCGCTCTAGATCCATTCTTATCATTTTTTTTTTACACTTTTAGATTTTTTAGCTTTGTTAATTCTTTTTCGTAGATTTATTTTTAAATTAAATAGTTTAATTTAATTAAGATAGTAGAACGTTCCATTATTTTCGATTTTCCAAATAGTAATTAATTTAGTGAATTTTGGTATTCAATAACATAGTTAATCCCTGTGGGTTCGACATTCGTTTTCTAAAAACACTTTACTACTTGTTACGATTCTGTGCGCTTGCAGATTATTTTACGCGAACAAGTTTTTGGCGCCGTTGCTGGGGATTAACTATTTGTTATTGATATTGATACTAGCTAGATATTTACTACTTTGGATTTTATTTTATTTAAAAAAAATTTTTAATTAAGTGCATCTGAATTTGTTTTCTTTCTTTTCAGGAAGTAGAAGTGCATGCCCCGATCTAAACCATTAGAGCATACACTCTTTGATCCTGAAATTGAAAGAACCTTACGTCAGCTCAAGAAAGAAAAGAAGAAAGAGGCCAACACATCTCTATCTAATATGGCAGATCAAGAGTAAAAGGCGTTAAGAGATTATGCTATGCCCTCGGTCAATGGAGCTACATCGAGCATAAGGAGGCCAGCCATACAAGCCAATAATTTTGAGATCAAGCCGGCCATCATTCAGATGATACAGCAGATTGTCCAATTCGGGGGGCTGTCACAAGAGGATCCTAATGTCCATATTGCAAATTTCTTGGAAATTTGTGATACTTTTAAACATAACGGAGTGACAGATGATGCGATTCGACTAAGGCTTTTCCCCTTCTCACTTAGGGATAAAGCAAAAGTTTGGTTGAATTCTTTGCCACCTGGCATCATTACTACATGGGAGGAGTTGGCACAAAAATTCTTAGCAAAATATTTCCCTCCCGCAAAGACAGCAAAGCTAAGGAATGATATCACCACGTTCATCCAATTTGAGGGTGAATCATTATATGAAGCATGGGAGAGGTACAAAGATTTATTGCGAAGGTGTCCTCATCATGACCTTCCAGCATGGCTTCAAGTGCAAACATTTTACAATGGTCTAGGAGCTACAAACAGGTCTATGGTTGATGCAGCAGCTGGTGGAGCTTTAATGAGTAAAACTCATGAGGCAGCCTATGAACTTCTGGAAGAATTGGCATCCAACAACTATCAATGACCTACAGAAAGAGCAATGCCAAGAAAGACAGCTGGAATTTTAGAACTTGATTCTATTACCTCATTGGCGGCACAAATGGCAACTTTGTCTCAACAACTAGGTAAAATGAATGTTAATGCTATTCAAACTAATGTTGTTTGTGATCATTGTGCAGGAAATCATTCAAGTGTCGATTGCCAAGTGGGAAATCCTTTTGCCCAATCGAGTTATGGACAGACAAATTATGTGTCAAATTTTCAACATCAAAATAATCCATACTCGAACACGTACAATCCTGGATGGAGGAATCACCCCAACTTCTCATGGAGCAATAACCAAGGGCAGGCTAAACCACCTCAGCAATTTCCACAGCAAGAGAAGAAGCCGACACTTGAGGACATGTTCATGCAGTACATGCAGAAGACAGATGTGGCGATCCAAAACAACTTAGCTTCAATCCGTAATCTTGAGGTGCAAATCCGTTAACTCTCAAGCATGCTTACAGAGAGGACTACAGGAACTTTGCCAAGCAACACTGTCACCAATCCGAAAGAACATGTGAAGGCAATATCATTGAGAAGTGGACGAACATATGAGGAGCCAAATGTACCATGTAAGGCATTTTATAGTGGAAAAAATGGGTTTTGGAACGGCTCCCAAACGATGTGGGATTCATTCCAAACCTCAGCCATTATTACAGAAAACTTGGCTTTTCCATGCTTCTAAAATGCTAGCTGTGTACGTAGGAATGTGCCTGCGTATGCATGCTTTGGCCCACGTACGCAGGCCACTACCCACATACGTGGGCCGAGGGCCACTTTGGTCATTTATTTCCAAAAATAGATTTTTCCTCATTTAGAAAGTTATATTTTTCATTTTAACACTTCTCAAGTCAATTTAATATCTAATTGGGCTCTAAACTTGCCTTGGGCCTTAGAGTTTAAGCACCATTGGGGAATGGAGGCCCGAGTCGTACAAAATACGGTGTCTACATACACACAAATCAAGGGCGAACAAAATAGGGTATATAAAATCGTTATTTTGGCTATATATATGTGTGTATATATATATGTATAGATATATATATATATATATATAGACACACACATGGTTGTCAAAATCGTTATTTGGGCTATAAGATCGCATGATTTTACAATCCCACCTCAGCAAAACATTTAGGATCACACTAGGACTATAAAAATTTTAGGATCGTGTGTAAAATCCTTACCAAAACATAAATTTTTGGTTTTTTTAGGGGATAATTTTTTGGTTTTGATGAAGTTTTAAATTTTAAGGGTTTTTATTTTTCAATGTTGTTAAGATAGTATGACTTTTTGTTTTTCTAGAAAATTATTTTAACATAAGCAAATGCTTTCTAGTTTCTAGTTCACTTGTAATCAAAATGAAGAAATGCTTCATCATTTCTAAATGAAGAATTTGATGTTGGTTTTGCTGCCTTTTAGGTTATAATGCTGTTAAATTTGTTTGATTAGTATACTAATTTGTGTTCTATTAATACCAAAATGCTTTTTTTTTAATATATAATTTTATCAGTTATGCTTATATTTGCATATTGATCGGTTGATTTTTTTGAGCATGCTCAATAATTGTTGTTGTGTGGTAAAACTTGAATAGTTGAGTGCGAAATCGTATCTTGATGTCTTTTGCAGCTCAAGTATACAAATATACAATGTCTACATAGATGATAAAATGAATGTTGATGATTAGAACGGTGGTTATAAGAACCTTAGAATGGAAATGATTATATGTTCACTTCACCTTAATATCCATCTTGCTTTTGGATTTCATACTGTAGTTAGCTAGTTTCCATTTTCTAACTTATTGGATTTTAAACTTGGAAAATATATTCCAAATGTGTTGATAAATATTTTGGTACTTGGTTGCTAATTAAATTTTTTAGATACATTAAGTCAAAATTTAAATATATTTGTTTCGTTAGAATAGACATTGTACGTGCAAGTTAGATTATCAAAACTATGTGAGAGGATGCATCTAATAGTACATTTAAGTGAAAAAGCTTAAGAACAATAAAAGTGAACACTTTAACACTTCAACATCAATAGAAATGGAAAGCATAACATGGAAAGTAAAGAAGGCATAGGGAAGTACGTGGAAAACCCTTCAAAAGGGATGAAAAACCATGGGTGAGCAAAGGGAGAATGTCGCTTACTCTTTAAAGCTCTCTATCATGTAAAAATGAAGGTCTTTGTACAATAGTGATGTTCTTTCCCAAAGAAATCCTTTTCTCTCTACCTCACTTTCCTACCCAAACTTTTTGCTCTTTCTCTTGGTTTCTCTAGATTCTTTCCCTAATTGCCCAGCAACATTTTCCTCTTATAGTATGAGGAATGCTGTTAGGTACATAGGGACAGGTGTAATACTGTGATTCCTCCATTTGAAACTCAATACAACTATTGTACTATTGAGGCTAAAGGAGAGAGAAGAGGGGGTGTTTTATAGCATTTGACCATAGAGGGTCGCTATCTTCCTTTTGTGCAAGTGTTAGGTGTCCATGTTAGGTGCAAATCTCACTCTTCCCCAAGGTGGTCATGCCGTTAGCACGAGCCAAGGTCCTCTTCTTCAGCCAACATTTCCCCTCATATCACAGCTAGCCCACGTCAAGGGTTTGGATCCAGCCATGTCAATACTCTCCCATGTCCTAGATGGTGTAATGTACATTAACCCCCTGACTGTCAATTGTGTTAATGACCAAAGTCATTAACAGTCACATCGTATCAGACTTTAATTCTTGTGTAATCATGCCTTGTGATGTTTGATGTTGGGACACGTGGCATTCAAGGGTGTTTCTAGTCGTTTTAGCGTCTCTTCGTTTCCTGTGCTTAGCATACAGACATTAATCTTCATAAATGTCGTGTCTCTTCACTTGACTTCGGTTGGTAATAAAAAAGAAGGAAAATCTTACTTTATTTTTCATTCCTTTTGCATCCATATTTTCTTCTTCTTCTACATAAAAAACTTCAATGTCAACGAAATGACTAACCCTTCATCTGCAGCTTCCAACTCTTTTTATAGTGGTCCAAATTTTGCCACTAGTGACTCAAACTCTCCCAATGTCAACAATGCACCCCCTGCCATTCCAAATTTTATTCCCCCTCCTTCTCCTCTCCCTTTTCCAATCTTCCTGTTTCCCCCAAAGCATAGAAGAATAGAGGTTTTCAAAGTGACTCTGACTCGAGCATAATGGCCTCTAGTGGTTCTGACTTTGACTTGGAGGGGTCAGATTCTTGAGAAGGCTTGGGCTCTAGGATAAGGAAGAGGAAGAAGAGGATTAGGAGGAGGAGGATCTTGCTCCAAGCTATCCCCAAGAAGACTTTGATTCGAGGAGAGACTTGGATGCTTACAACCCTCGCTCTCCTCAAACTGCTTGCCTTCAAACCTGCAATCTTTTAGGTTTTTTAAAAAATAAAAAATAGACCATACTATAGGCCTTAGATTGTAGGTTTTATTTTTATTTTTATTTTTTATTAGTGTATAGAAAAGGGATGATAGGCCACAAGGGTCAAACCAAGTGTAAATCACCCTTTTCCATTTTGAAAATATTAAGATAATATAGTTTTTTCTAAAATCTCTGTGCACAAATTCTATGTTTATTTTTATGTTCTCCCTTTGTTAACATTAAAAGGAAAAAGAAAAAGGTTTTTGTATAAAGGAACAACAAATAAACATATCAATTAACCAAAATACAAAGCAAAGGTGTAAAACCGAACCTGTTGGTGATAAGTCACACCTTTTCAAAACTTCTCTAAATGTAGTTTTGCTGTTTTTGCTGACTGGCTTATTAGAGATTCTGGCCTTTCCCTTTGCTGACATGCGTCAACTATTTTGAAAAGGTGCCTTACTTTTGAATGGCTCTTTTTAGAGGGAAAAAAGTAATTGCCCAAAGTATAAAAGGAAAGAAACTGCTTCTCTCTCCCATTTTTTGATTCTCTCCTTATCTTCTTCTTTTCCAAACCCAAATATCAGAAATTTTTACAAGCACGAAGCCATGAGTGTCAAACGTAATCTGAGATCTAGTTCTCTAAAGGCCACAGAACCTTTAACTCCTAAAACCAATAGGTCATTGTTTAGGGGGGGGGGGGCGAAGAGAATCCTTCCACAGAAGAGCAATGGATCATCCTTCCCTTTTTCGAAGACTACCTTTTTTATAAAAGTTTTGATTGGGAGTCTGTTCCTTACTCTACGGATCCTTCCTACACAGCATGTGGAGAGCCTAATGATCTTCTAACTATGGATTTGGAGTTAAAGCACATTCCTTGGCTTGGCACATGCAGAGGAGATTTTGCTTCCACTATTGACGTGGTCTTTAAATCTCACACTTCTATTTCCAAAGGCTAGAGAAGTTGGTGTTGAAAAGTACTGACACACCTTTATTTCATGGATATACTGCAAAAAGTGCACCTTGTGCACACTGTGTTAGTGTTCTCTGGCCTGGACATCAGTAAGGCTAGTAAAAGCCTCATTTCTCTCTTATACCGATGGAATTCTACTACCCATACCTTCTTTATAGGGTGTCAAGAAGCATCTCCATCTCTTGAGGATGTTTATGAGATATTGAGACTTCCCATGTTTAGTGATGCAATAAAGAAAACTTTGAAGAAACCAGTTCTGAAGGTGACAAGGAAAGGGAAAGCCCCTGTGAGGAAGTGCTAGAAGACACTAGTGTTGGTAGTGATAAAGGTTCCAACACTAACTTTTGGGGATGGATTAGATACTTCTGGGGGGAGTATGCTAATGGCATGGATGAAGAAGCTAACTTAGACTCTTTAAAGGAGGGTACAGACTTTGTTGTGGGAGAAGGTATAGCCCTTATGAACTCAAGGCTTTTATTCTTTCTTACTATCCTGCCATTTTTTTGAAGGATATCCCCCTTAAAAGATTCTAGGTAGACATTTCCCTTTAGATGTCAAGTTAGCCAAAGGACACTATTTCCCCCTTGCCCCTTATTTCTTAGGGGCTCTATATTCTCATTTGGAAACATTTGTGCCTATATCATTTTTACAAATCTGGCTGTGGGAACACTTTAAAAACTATGCTCTTGTCCTCAAAGTTTTAGGACGAGTTTGCCATCACCCCAAGGATTACCACAATCATGGGGTTGGAACAAGGTTATGGTATCTTCTGATAACTTCCTTTACAAGGTGTTAGATGATCGTAGTAGATTGGATAGCTAGACCATATTCCTCCTTAAAGGGCATACTCCCATCTTTGTTCCATTCTTTGAAAAATGAAATTGTTTCTCGTTATAGAGATGCTTCTTGGTTTTAGGAAGAGCTTTCTTTTGTTGTTTGTGCGTTTACTTCCTATCTTCAGGCACGTTTTTAGAATGACTTTGAAACCCAAGACTACAACCCTCAAAAATTTTCCCGCCAATTTGGTTTTGACCAAGGCATACTGGGGCATTTGTCCATTCCATCCCCACCTACTACAGTGGCATCACTAGCTTTTAAGGGTAGGAATCTTATTAAGGTGTTAGTGCTTGGTTCCAAAGTTCTTTTTGCCTCTCTATCTAGAGCTGGATTACCTTCACCTAAGTTTAAACCATGATGGTCTGGTATTAGGGAGCACGATAGGAATTTTGGAGAGAATGGATCTTGTTAGGGACATTTTTGATGTAATTGGCTAATCCTTTGACAAAACGTACTTTACTTGTAATTGGGTAGATCTAAGATGGGTTTAGTACTGCAAAAAACAAGTGTTCAAGTATAGTATTGAAGCCATGCAAGTCTGACCAAGAAACAAGTGAAGGAAGTGTTGTTCATTAAAGCTCAATAGAAGTCTCGACAGAATCCTTTCTATTGAGAATTACTGTTGAAGCTCGACACAAGTTGTATCTCTTGAGAATTACGAAATCAGGTTTTCCAAATCTAATTACACTCATATCCATGAGTATTTATGTAGGGTTTCTTTTCTCACAACCCTGACATATATAAGAATTATTTTAAGAGCAATCATAATACGCCAAGGGTTTTATGACCAAGGAGCTTCCTGACCTTCATTGTTGGATGAACTGAAGAACTTTGTAGCCAACATCTTCCTCAAGTTGGTGTGTTAGTCACGTACTGGGATCCGTGCATCATTGGTTAGTCATGTACATAGATTTGTGCATTGAATGGAGAGATTGCCGCTACAATACAAGTCCAATTAGGTATTGGGGTAAGGGTTTAACTATAGGTTGGTATTGGGTACTGGGATTCATTTTACTTGTAACCGCTTGTGATTGATAATAGTGGATTCTCGGGAGTGGTGACCTTAAATTCACCTGGTGGGGTTTTTCCTCGATGGTTTTCCCCATTTGTAAACAAATCACCTATGTCAAACTTATTTTCTGCTGCATTTAGTTATTTCGTGATTTGTTTGTGCTACCATGCTATTGCATGTTAAATTGACTTAATTAATTAACTTGGATAACTAATTTATTAATTTACCAAAGGGGTTAATATATTTTTTGGCCTATTAAGTGGTATTAGAGCGGGCACACTCTGATTAGGTTTAATCTTTACTGTGTGATCCATTGACCCCTGTTGTCATGGCTATAAATGGCATGAAAAGATCTTTTATTTTAAATACATCTTGCTTTTCTAACCTCTATTTGATTGAGTGTTTCATAAAATGCAAGTCTAAAAGTCATTTGAAACCTATCTTGATGATTATTGAAAAAGGTCTTAGTGTGACAAAGAAGAAACTAGACTATCTCAAAATGAAAATGTGCAAAGGAGTTCGTCTAAGAAGGGTGAAACTTAAAGGTTTTATTCATAAATGGCGGATGAAAGAGAAAACTGTTTCTACTGATTTGTCAAGGAAGCATGAAGTGTGCTTTATGATGAAGTCTGCATTTAAGGTAATGGATACATGTTTGTGGTACCTTGACAGTGGATGCTCGAGACACATGGTTGGAGATCGTTCTCTCTTTATGGTTTTCGAGTCTAAGAAAGGTGGAAATGTCACTTTTGGTGATGGGAGCAAATCACAAATAAAAGGGAAGGGAACCATCTCTCTACAGGGACTACCAAACATTACAAATGTGTTGTATGTAGAAGGTTTGAGAGTGAACTTGTTGAGCATAAGTCAAATATGTGATCAACATTTCATGGTACTGTTCTCAAAAGGGAAATGTCTCATTTTGAATAAGTCTGGAAAGAAACTCATAAGTGGAGTCCACACTCTAGATAACTGCTACGGATTGGTACCTGATGCTGATATTGTGTGCAATAGTATTTGTTTGCCAAATGAAGACTTATGGCACCAAAGGATGGGACATACTAGCTACAAACATTTGTCAATTGTATCTAAGCATGAATCAGTGTTGGGGATACCAAAACTCATGGATACCAAAGCAATGTTATGTGTGGACCATGTTAGCTTAGGAAACAGACGAAAGCAAAACATCCAGGCACTCAGACATCAGCTACATCTAGACCTTTGGAGCTAATAATTTGGATCTCATGGGTCTAACTAGAACTGAATCTCTTGGAGGAAAGAGATACATCATGGTTGTAGTAAATGATTTCACCAGGTACACTTAGGTCATTCTTCTAAGATCCAAGTCAAATGCTCCTGAGCACATTGAAACTTTGTGTACAAGACTGCAAAATGAGAAGAACATGAAGATTGATCGAATTCGCAGTGATCATGGTAAAGAATTCGTGAACTCATACATGGAATCTTTTTGCACTAGATTTGGTATATCTTAAGAATTCTCTACTCCTATTACTCCTCAGTAAAATGGTGTAGTAGAAAGAAAGAATAGAGTCATTCAGGAGATGGCTAGAGCCATGTTACACAATAAAGATGTGGCTAGAAATTTATGGGGAGAAGCGGTCAACACTGCATGTCATACGGCTAATAGGGTATATTTCAGACTTGGTACAAAGAAGACTCCCTTTGAATTGTGGAAGGGGAGAAAGCCAAATGTGAAGTACTTTAGAATCTTTTGAAGTACTTGTTTCATCCTTAAAGATAGAGAGAATGTGGGAAAGTTTGACTCTTGAAGTGATGAAGGAATAATTTTGGGATACTCCTCCACAAGCAAAGCTTATCGGGTGTACAACAAAAAAACCAAGAAGGTGATGGAAACTGTTAATGTTGTTATTGATGAAGCTTCAGATTCTAGTTATGAGAAAAGTAATGAGAAAATACCTACGGAAATTCTTCCTTCAGAGCCTAAGGTTGTCCAAGAAGAAGTTAATCAAAAGCCCGGTTCTTCTAGTACTCCAAGTGTTGTAGAAGTCTTAGCAGATATTCCAACATCACCTGAGTCTGAATCTCATGAAGGGAAAAGAACTTCCTCAATGATCAAGTTGAATCACCCTCTTGAAGTTATTGTGGGAAATATGAATGAGCTGACATTAAGAAAGCGTATAGTTGATAAATGTGTTACTAACTTTGTGTCTTATTCTTGCTATATATCATAGGTTAAACCCACCAAGGTTGAGGATGCTCTCCAGGATGAAAGCTAGGTTAAGGCCATGCATTCTGAACTGCTCCAGTTTCAAAGGAATGATGTCTGGACCCTAGTACCTAGACTGAAAAGAGAGCACATCATTCGCACAAAGTGGATACTCCACAATAAAACTGATGAGGAGGGAAATGTGATTTGCAACAAGGCTTCCCTGGTGGCCCAAGGATATTCCCAAGTGGAAGGAGTAGATTTGATGAAATATTTGCCCCTGTAGCTCGCATGGAATCCATTAGGGTTCTCCTAGCCTCGGCTTGTCACTTCAAGTTCAAGCTTTACCAAATGGATGTGAAGACTGCATTCTTGAACGGGTTTCTTAAAGAAGATGTCTATGTTGCTTAGCCTAAAGGGTTCATTGATCCACACTTTTCGAATCATGTGCTGTATCTCAAAAAGGCTCTATATGGACTAAAGCAAGCACCCAGAGCTTGGTATGACCAGCATACACAATACTTGGTCTCACATGGTTTCACAAGAGGACATGCTGATCAAACTCTTTTTATCAAAAGGGAGAATGGCGAGTTTGTAGTTGCTCAAGTCTATGTTGATGATATCATATTCGGTTCTATAAAGGATGAACTTACTCATGACTTTTCGAAGCTTATGCAGGCCGAGTTCGAGTTGAGCATGATTGGAGAGTTGAATCATTTCCTTTGACTGCAGATTTGTCAACAAGATTCAGGTATAGTCATATCTCAATCTAAATATGCTAAAAATCTTGTGAAAAAGTTTGGTTTGGAATCTACTAGTCCTGTTAGAACCCCCATGAGCCCTAATGTTAAACTCACTATTGACTTGTTAGGCAAAAGTGTTGATTCTTTTTTATATAGAAGCATGATAGGTAGTTTTCTTTACCTTACTACTAGTAAATCTGACATTAGTTACAGTGTAGGAATGTGTGCTAGATATCAGGCAAACCCCAAAGAGTCTTATATGATTGCTTTAAAAAAATCATAAAATATGTCAAAGCCACTGCCGATTTCGGAGTGTGGTATAGCAAGGACGCAAATGATGTCTTAGCTGGGCATTCTGATGCAGACTGGGCTGAGAATGTTGATGATAGACGATGGTTGTTTTTATGTGGGTAATAATCTTGTCTCCTAGATGAGTAAAAAGCAAAATTCCATCTCATTATCCACTACTGAGGCTGAATATATCGCTGTCGGTAGCTGTTGCACCTAACTTCTATGAATGCAAAAACTCTTTCTTGATTATGGTATTCGTCATGAACATCTTATCATTTATTGTGACAATATTAGTGCCATTAACATCTCTAAAATTCGTGTTCAACATTCTCGTACAAAAAATATAAGGATACGACACCACTTCATTTGGGAGCTTATCGAAGATGGCACATTCACTCTTAAGTTCATCCATACTGATGATCAGAAGGCGGATTTGTTCACTAAGCCTCTTGATAGCAAAGGTTTGAATTCCTACACCAAAACATTGGTGTAATCTCTATGGAGTGATCTCTCCTCTTTCTCTTCTATTCTCATGCATTTGCTTCTAGTTTTATGCTTTGTGTGTTTCTTTATGTTTTTGTTTAGTTGTTTTTCAGTATGTGTATGTGTATATTGGTACTTGTGTACCTTGGATGGCCATTGAAACAAATTTTTCTAAACTTTGTATCTCTTGTAGCTTAGATGAGCATCTCAATGCACAACTAAGCAAGTGAGCTTTGTGGCTCATGTTTGTGATGAGCATGATTAAGTAATCTTTTATACTTACATAATTGGCTAATGCTTTGACAAAATGCACTTTACTTGTAATTAGGTAGATCTAGGATGGGTTTAGTACTTCAAGAAACAAGTGTTCAAGTTTAGTATTGAAACCATGCAAGTCTGACCAAGAAACAAGAAAAGGAAGTGTTGTTCATTAAAGCTCAACAAACTCTTGACATAATCCTTTCTATCGAGAATTACTGCTAAAGCTCGATAGAAGCTCGACATAAGCTATATCTGTCGAGAATTACGAAATTAGGTTTTCTAGGTCTGATTACATGCATATCCATGAGTATTTGTGTAGGGTTTCTTTTCTCACAACCCTAGACATATATAAAGATTATTTTAAGAGCCGTCATAAGTGATGCAAGGTGTTGCAAAAGAATAATCCATGCATATTGTGATCAGAGACAGAAATTGCTTTAGTTCATCATATTCTCAGTACAAGCTACTACGTCTTTACGCTAGGGGTTTTATGACCAAGGAGCTTCCTGATCTTCATTGTTGGATAAACTGAAGAACTTTGTAGCCAACATCTTCCTTAAGTTGTGTTAGTCACATACTGGGATTCGTGCATCATTGGTTAGTCACGTACTGGGATTCGTGCATTGAACAGAGAGATCGCCGCTACAATACAAATCCAATTGGGTATTGGGGTAAGGGTTCAACTGTAGGTTGGTATTGGGTACTGGAATTCCTTTTACTTGTAATTGCTTGTGATTGATAATAATGGATTCTCGGGAGTGGTGACCTTAAATTCACCCGGTGGGGTTTTGCCTCGGTGGTTTTCCCCATTTGTAAACAAATCACTTGTGTCAAACTTATTTTCCAATCCATTTAGTTATTTGGTGATTTTTTTGTACTATCACGCTATTGCATCTTAAATTGACGTAATTAATTAATTAATTTGCCAAATGGGTCAATATAGTTTTTGGCATATCAGATCTCAACGTGTGGACATTCCACCTATCTTCTAAGGTGATTTGACTTTGAAACTCTCTACCAAAGCCAAACCTTTAGCTAGCAAAAGGAAAAGGAAGAATGTCAAAGTTCCTGAAGAAACCAAGAGTATGTACCTTCCTTCCTTATCTCATGCTTTTGTAATGTTTTTTCTTGATCAATGGTGTATGTGACTTTCTTTTCTTCTTTCTCTCTTTTGACCTTAGAAGCTGTTCCTCAGACTTTAATCAAAGCAAAAGTGACTCCTTTGGCACAAGATGCCTCTGTACCGGAAGTGGTTTTTAAGGAGGAAACATAATCTAATTTTGAAAAGGTGGATTCCAATCAAGTGTACACCAAAAATTCATAAGAGAAAGAAGATTTCACAGAAGTCACCTCCAAAGATCAAGAAAATGAAAGCACCGAGGCAAACCCCAATCCACTATTCTCATTCCTTTCTCCCCCTTTGAAAGTAGTATGCTCCAAACTGCTTTAAAGTATCCTGAGATAATGGGGGATACTGACAAGTGGACACTACCTCTTAGGAGCTTTATATTGGAGCAAATTGGATTTTTCATATCCTAATTGCAATCCAAAGGTAAAGAGGATATTTTGACCCTTTCCTTTGATGAATTCCTTTCCACATTAGGTGATGCTAAGAGCATGGATTTCAATGTCGAATGGCTAGAAAGTCGTGTCATCGCATTGAGGGACCTAAAAAAGGCAGGGCCCTCTGTTCATGGTTCTTTGTCCTCGCTTTAACAGTTGAGAGCTAAAAGATCCTCTTGTATCAAAAAAGTAAAGGAGACAAAGTCAGCCATAAAGGCGCACAATACTTTAATCACCTAGCTCCGAGAGTCCATAAACAAGCTTTAGGAGAATTTGTCATCCAAGCAGGAAGCTAGTTCTGCCCTTTAGACTTAGCTACAAGGTGTTGTAGCAGAACAAAGTTCTTTGGACAAAAAAATTGAGAAGTTGGAAGGCGAGCTAGGGGATTTGAGCCATCCAAACTTCTCTTTTGAAAATATTGGTGCTCTTATAGACATTTTTTAATTTCCAAGTTTGTAATATTTTATGGTCATAGGAGACCCAATTATTGTAGACTATATTATGTTTTTATTCAGTTAGGATATTGAACTTTGCATGCATATCATGAACAGTAAAATATGAAATAACTGAATGGAAAGGGTCTTATTTATAGTAGTATAAGTATTGTGGAACAGAAAGTATCAAGTTACAAAATTAAGCATAGTACTTCTTAAGGTGAGCTCTGCTAATGGGGCTATATGCCTTTGTACTTGCATGTTCTTTCAACCAATAATATCCGGTCATGTGTGCTTCTTCCACAATGTAAGATCCTTCCCATTTTGGTGAAAACTTAAACCTGATAGCTCCAACCACACCTCGTACATGAGAGGATGTTTTCCAAATAAGTTCTCCCACTTGAAACTTTCTTTCTTTAATTTGGCCTTCATGCCTCGCCTTCATACTTGCCTGGTAAGGTAGTTATGAGAGGTCTTCTTTGGGTATCCCTACTATTTCTGCTAGCTTCACTGCTGGCCTTACTAAATCTATTAGGATGACAGCCTCCATGCTATAGACTAGGGTAAAGGATGAGGCTCCTATAACTTGTGACTTGACTGTTCTGTGAGCCCATAAAGTTGTAGGAAGTTCCTCTCTCCATCCTTTCCCATTCTTTTTAGTCATTTTTCCCAATATTTTTAGTGATCTTTTGTTGAAGGACTCAACCTAGTCATTTCCTTTGTGATAATAAGTTGTTGATGTCATGTGAGCTATAAAGTACCATTCTGTTAAACAGCCGCCGATAACGCCTTAAAATGTGTACTTGTTATATATTTATGTGGGCGTTATCTCCTTATTACTATACTTAATTTGTATAATTAAGCCATGATTTGCATTAGTCCCTAGTATTTATCTTTACATAATTTCTTAAATAAGATGTCATTCATTGCTCGTAATTTTCTACTTTTAAGAAATCATGTGAAAAAGATGAGTTTACAGGAGTTGGTGAGAGAATGGAAGCCAAACTAGAATTAAAGAAGAGCTAAAGGACCATGTTTAAAATTCTAAGGAGGTGCAGCTGGAGTGCTTGGGTCGTCTACCATGTTTGGAAACTTCAAATAAAGAAAGAAATCAGAGAGGTAGAATCTGAAAAGGAAAAATCAAAGTTGAGCACTGATCAGTATTGTAGGCGTATTTCTCTCCTCAAAAATTCAATTGACACAAGGTAAGATAGGTTGGAACTGTCACTTAAATATCTACAACTTTTTAGTTTTGATTTTTTCGAAATTAACTTATAAGTTACTGCTATAATTCTAGACCAAAATTAAAATAGTAAAAGTTGTTTTTTCTTTGACACTTTGACGTTAGGGTTTTGAATGGAGGCTGAGTAGAATGAATTTTGTAGAAAAAACCTTGTATTTTCCTTTCTCTAATGGCAGCCTAAACTCTTTGCTAGGGCTAGGGATTATGTTTCTTCTATACTGTATGAATATTCAACGTGATTCTTTTTAAGATTTTAGACATTAACATATTTGATTGTTCAATTAGATTTCTTTTGACGTATTAGTTCTTCCATGCTTTCAATAATTTCAATCATGTTTTTCTTACTATTTAGATGAATTTCTAAAAGTTTCAAATAGAAACCACGTTTTGAAGCGAATGGATTTTTCTGAAAACTATTCTAACTACATTATTAATTTAGGTTATCATGCGTTCTTGAATTGTCTCAGTTCAACCAAATTATAAGTTTTTAATTGTATAAAAAAATCAATTATGAAATATATATTTGATGGAAAATAACATGCGCAGTGGAAAAAATTTAACGGATCTACTTTATACGCAATTGTTAACATGTGCCACATAAGTTTCAGAATTAGAGAACAAGAGAGTGTACCTTGGTATGGTGAAATTTAAAACTGAAAATCAGAAGCACTTGGGTATACTTTTAATCTTCACTCCAATTCCACTTAATGCCCAAGATGCAGCGGAAAAAATTTAACGGATCTACTTCATTCGCAATTGTTAACATGTGCCATATAAGTTTTAGAATTAGAGAACAAAAGAGTGTACCTTGGTATGGTGAAATTCAAAATCGAAAATCAGAAGAACTTGGGAATACTTTATATCTTCACTCTAATTCCACTTGATGCCCAAGATATGTGAGCTCTCAATCAGTTATATGTGTATGTTTCTAGAGAGAATCAAAAAGTGTCCCTTTCTCACATACATTCCATTTCATTCATAGTACATAAAATTCTGTATGTTTCTCTCTACATAATTGATTATATAATTGCGATAGCCTTTTGGGCCTTTCCAATCGGGCTTTAGTGCGTGGCTTGGAGCGGGACCAAAAGGGAATAAATAAGACTCTAGCTCCAATGGGCCTTGGACTTTTCTGTCAACTCTTGACAAGTCCAAAGTTACCATTAACTATATTTAATACCACTATATAAATAAAGTTGCACTCTAGGCCTTATTAATAAATTATATCCCAAGACTTTATTATACATGCAACCCCTTCATAAAATATTCGTAGTAATACAAAGTTATGAATGAAGACTGCCACTTTGTGAGTTACTACATATTAATCCTTGAGTACCCGGTTTAATCTTTTAATGTTATTCATCATATATTTATGAAATTGGATTTCATAAATATATACTTTAATCTTACTAAAGTGGTTAGGCCTAACTCTCCGAATAACAAATCCATTAAATTTATCTCAAGGGAATATTTTATATCTCCGTTAAGAGACTATGAATTCCATCTTGATAATATATGTTCCATCAACACTAAATGTGGTTGCCCAATATACTGAGGTTTTGATCGTTACTTTAGATCTCACTCCTGATATATCACAGCAACCTACACTTCATGATCAGATCCATTATTCTCTCAGGATTAAGAGTTTATACAAATATAAGTCGTGAGATTTATTATTCTATTGACATTCTTTAGGAGAATAATAAATCTCACAGCGGTCCAGTTCAATATGTCTTAACTCTTAAAACATATCAACATATCAACTAGAAGTCTCCACTTCCATGATCAAGACAAATCATCTTAGTTAATATGTTATAGTCTTCGCAGATGAAATGTCCAATTTCATCACCGACTACGAACTAAAATTCTGAGTTTACAAAGAACTTGTGACTTATATCTTCTGTGACTAAATCACATAAATCACATACTATGCATCTCGTGGACTATATGATAATGTCCAAATATTCATGTTACCATTATTTCAAATAATAATAAAACAACTTTATTAATTATAATATTAAGTCATACATCATGTCATACATAATATAATACATAGCATCACACAATATGATTCTATGGCACAAATCCCAACAATCTCCCACTTGCCCTAAAGACTATTGTGCACTAATCTGACTCCCATTCCCTTCAAATGTGACTCGAAGGTCCTTTGAGGCAAGGCTTTGGTAAAGGGATCTGCTACATTATTTGCACTTTTAATCTTTGCTACCACCACATCTCCACGAGCAATAACATCTCTGATGATGTGATACTTTCTCTCGATGTGCTTTCCTTTCTTGTGGTTCCTTGGATCTTTTGATTGTGCAACTGCACCACTATTGTCGCAAAACAATGTGATGGGAACTTGTTCCATTCTCATTACACCAAGGTCAGAAAGGAATTTCTTGAGCCATACAGCTTCCTTTGTTGCTTCACAAGCAGCAACGTATTCTGCTTCCATGGTGGAGTCTGCAATACAAGATTGCTTTACACTCCTCCAAGTTATGGCTCCACCTCCCAAGGTGAAAACACATCCTGATGTGGACTTTTTGAAATTTAGATTCGATTGAAAGTCTAAATCTGTATAGCCAATGGGTATCAAATCTTCACTTCAGTAAACAAGCATATAATCTCTCGTTCTCCATAGATACTTGAGAATATGCTTTACAGCTTGCCAATGTTTTGGTCCTGGATTTGATTGATATCGGCTGACCATGCCAATTGAATAACAAATATCTGGTCTAGTACAAAGCATGGCATACATGAGACTTCCTACTGCAGAAGCATAAGGAACTTGTCTCATCATATCTACTTCCTTTTGAGTCTTAGGCCCTTGGTCATCAAATAGAGGAACTCCATGTCTAAAAGGAAGTAATCCTTTCTTGGAGTTTTGCATGTTAAACTGTTCTAGAACCTTATCTATATATCCAGCTTGTGATAAGCCTAACATCTTATTCTTGCGATCTCGCCAAAGCTTGATTCCTAGAATAAAATTAGCCTCACCCAAGTCATTCATATCAAATTGGCTTGACAACCAAACCTTTACTAATGACATTACTCCTACATCATTTCCAATGAGTAAAATATCATCAACATAAAACACTAGGAACATTACCACTTTATCTTGATGCCTTTTGTACACACATGGTTCATCAAGATTTTGTTCAAAACCAAATGACTTGATTGCTTGATCAAATCTGATGTTCCATGTTCTAGATGTTTGCTTAAGTCCATAAATGGACCTTTTCAACTTGCATACCATATGCTCTTGGTTCTTTTCTATGAAACCTTCCGGTTGCATCATATAGATTTCTTCTTCAAGATTGCCATTTAGAAATGCAGTCTTGACATCCATTTGCCAAATCTCATAATCATAATGAGTAGCAATGGATAGGAGAATTCTGATAGATTTAAGCATTTCTACTGGTGAAAAGATTTTTTCATAATCAATACCTTCTTTTTGTGTATACCCTTTCGCCACTAGCCTTACTTTAAAGGTTTCAACCTTTCCATCTATCCCTCTCTTCCTCTTGTAAACCCATTTGCAACCAACAGGTTTAATGCCGTTAGGCGACTTTACAAGATCTCAAACTTGATTAGAATACATGGAATCTAATTCAGATTTCATAGCTTTGACCTAATGATGTGCATCTATATCATTCATTGCCTCTTAATAAGTGTAGTGATCCGATTCAGCCTCTACTGAGATAGCTTCATAAGATTCTCCTAAACCTATAAATCTTATAAGAGGCTGAACAATTCTCCCACTACGACGAGGCACCTGTGTACTAGACATCTCATAAGTAGTATCTTGTGGTGTATCTAATACAGCCAAATCATCCTTAGTTTCATTCATTGGTTGTTCTTTTATAGGTTCATTCATTTCAGCCAACACAACTATACTTCTAGGAGTAAAATTATTCATATAGTCATTTTCCAAGAATTTAGCATTTATACTAACAAAAACTTTATTATCCTTATGACTATAGAATAAATAACCCCTAGTTTCTTTTAGATAACCTACAAGCAAACATACTTCTGATTTTGGTTCCAATTTATTAGGCTTCCCTTTTAACACATATGCAGGACAACCCCAAATGTGGAGATATTTCATACTAGGCTTACACACACTCCACAATTCCATGGGTGTTTTGGGAACAGATTTTGATGGAACTAAATTCAAAAGATGTAGAGTTGTATTTATGGCATAACCCCAAAAAGAGATCAGTAAAGTTGAGTAACTCATCATGGACCTAACAATTTCTAAAAGAGTCCTATTCCTTCTTTTTGCTACACCATTCTATTGGAGAGTTCTAGGTGCAGTCAATTGGAATACAATCCCATTTTGAGTTAAGTAATCCTTGAAATCCCCATGAAGGTATTCGCCACCACGATCAGATCAAATGGCTTTTATGTGTTTACCTAATTGATTCTCGACTTCAGCCCTAAACTCTTTGAACTTTTCAAAGGGTTCGGACTTCCGTTTCATTAGGTACACATAACCATATCTTGGGTAATCATCGATAAAAGTGATGAAATACTCATAACCTCCTTTTGCTTGGGTTGACATAGGACCACACACATCCATATGAACTAATTCGAGCAATTCTTGGGCTCTTCTACCTTTTGCATTAAAAGGTCATTTAGTCATTTTGCCTTCCAAACAAGATTCACAGACTAGAAATTCATCAAAGTCCATGGGCTCTAAGAGTCCATCTTTGATCAGTCTTTGAATTATGTTTGAATTAATATGACCCAAACGCAAGTGCCAAAGATATGTGTCATTAGTAGAAAAAAAAACTTTCTCTTTAATAATTTTACATGAGAGTCATTATCTAATTCAGAATTATATAATTCATGCTTATCAGGAGTTAAAATATAAAGACCATTAACAATATTGCCAGAACAGATAAACATTTTACCCTTCTTTATTACAACATTGTCTTTAAGGATAACACAATATCCATGTTTACCCAAATAAGTTGCAGAAATTAAATTCCTACGAACATTAGGTACATACAGACAGTCTTCTAATATTAAAACTCTAGATTCAAAACACAAATTAAAAACACCAACAGTTATAACCAGAATCCTGCTCCCATCAGCCAAAGTAAGAAACAATTCCCCTTCTTTAAGTTTTCTGGTCTCCTGGAACCCCTGCAAAGAATTGCAGATATGATTAGTACAACCTGAATCCACATACCAGGAATCTGTGGGATTTTGTACCAAACATATTTCAAGGAGGAAAGAAATATTCATACCCTTATTATTGGCAGCCTTGAATTTTGGACAATTCCTCTTCCAATGTCCTTTCTCACCACAATGGAAACATTTTCCTTTGAGCTTCTTTCCTTTTTCAGCAACCTCTAAGACAATTTGTTTACCCTCTTGCTTGGTGAAGTCTTTCTTCTTCTTCTTCTTACCCTTGCCTTTCGATTTAGGTTGAGAAGTAGAAGCTTCACCCACATTGGCTTCAACATTAGAAGTACCAAGAATGTCTTCCGCCTCTACCAATTCATTCATTAATTTAGACAAAGAGTAAATCTTTTTGTTCATATTATAATTGAGTCTGAATTCCTTGAATGATTTCTGCAGTGACTGGAGTATCATATCCACTGGGGATTCTCCATCAATATCGACACCAAAAACTTCCAATGTATTCAGATTGGAAATAATTGTAAGACAATGTTCCCTCACTGAACTACCTTCAACCATTTTGGTATTATAAATTTGTCTCATGGTTTCTTGCCTTGCAGAACGGCCTTGCTTACCAAACATCTCCTTCAGACTTAGCATAATGTCCGAAGCTAGTTCTACATCCTGCATTTGATGCTGTAGAACATTCGAGATAGATGCTAGGATGTAGCACTTCAGCAATAAGAACTATGTCCAAATTTCTTTTCCAGTCAACATAATTGGATCCAGTCAGTTTGTTTTGATTAAGAATGGTAACAAGTGGGCTAAATGATGCCATGTTCAAATCTAAAAACAATAAACATGAATATAATAAGTAAACTGGAGATTATCTATTTAGCATATAAATACATAGTATGAAACCTTAATAAAACCATAATATAATATATGCAACGACAACCCAATCTCATAATTAATATTCCTCGAAAGTGAGGTCATACCAATCACTATAATTAAGTGAGAATTATTCTCATTATTAATGCTATCATGGTAACTCTTACCAAAAAAAAATAATTTGCCGCTTTTTCTTCAGCCTCTAAGTAATAATGACATAGCTCCGAAGGGAGGTTAACATTATACTTAGTCTATTGCACACCATTGTCTAGAATCAATGTGAGTCTCTAAGTAACTCCACGGAAGCGTGGTCTTTCTTAATGTAAAAACACATATCATCCATCATTAAGAAGTTTAATTTGTGGCTCCATGAATTAAACACCCTCCGAAGGAAGCAAGGCATATACGCTAAGGCGAGGTATTTAATCACACTACTATAAACCGACAATGGAGGCTGTGAGATCCAACCCTTGTATCTCTCTCCCACTAAATGTTTTAAATTTAAGGTTTTTATTTTGTAAACATGTGCAAACTAATCACACACAGCATTGCACTTTATACAATTGAAAACATCTTGAAAAACTTTGAATTTCCAATTATCCAAAAAATTCAGACAATAACTTTCACTACTGTCTCACGGGTATCTCGCAACTAATCGCTTCCCTCGCGGGTATCTCGCAATTAATCGCTTCTCGCGAAAACGAGTTAAGCAAAATTTGAAAACACAAAAATTCACACAGAAACTTTTGCTACTGTCTCACGACTATTTCGCGAGTAAAGCTTAACTGCGAAAATTTTTGTGCTTCAATGGCATTTTTCGCAAGTAGCTTTGCGGGAAGCTTACCCACGAAAAACCCGTGTTCTCAGTTTTTCAATTTTAGATATTAACAGTTTTCAACGGTTTTTCATAAACAATCAAACACCATATGAACATAATAGACAGAAATTGATGTCAAAACTGAATTCCATTGATGCTATAGCCTTAAAGATCAATTTATTATACTTAAATTCAAATTTAAACAATATCATAACATCAATATCAGTTTCATCAAATCAGAGTTTTGTAATCCATGCAAAAAATTAAATGCATATATAATTTTCTAACAACATGAAACTATTATTTCTAATTCCAAAACTTACAAATCATGTTATACATATTCGAAATGAAGACCGCTCTGATACCATTTGATGGAAAATAATATGCGTAACGGAAAAAATTTAACAGATCTACTTCATTCGCAATTGTTAACATGTGCCATATAAGTTTCAGAATTAGAGAATAAGAGAATGTACCTTGGTATGGTGAAATTCAAAACCGAAAATTAGAAGCACTTGGGAATACTTTTAATCTTCACTCCAATTGCACTTGATGCCCAAGATGTGTGGTCTCTCAATCAGTTATATGTGTATGTTTCTAGAGAGAATCAAAAAGTGTCCCTTTCTCACATACGTTCCATTTCATTCATAGTACATAAAATTCTGTATGTTTCTCTCTACATAACTGATTATCTAATTGGGCTAGCCTTTTGGGCCTTTCCAATTGGGTTTTAGTGTGTGGCTTGGAGTGGGACCAAAAGGGAACAAATAAGACTCTAGCTCTAATGGGCCTTGGGCTTTTCTGTCAACTCTTGACAAATCCAAAGTTACCATTAACTATATTTAATACCACTATAAAAATATAGTTACACTCTAGGCCTTATTAATAAATTATATCCCAAGACTTTATTATACATGCAACCCCTTCATAAAATATTCGTAGTAACACAATGTCATGAATGAAGACTGCCACTTTATGAATTACGACATCTTAATCCTTGAGTACTCAATTTAATCCTTTAATGTTATTCATCATATATTTATGAAATCCAATTTCATAAATATATACTTTAGTCTTACTAGAGTGGTTAGGCCTAACTCTCTGAATAACAAATCTATTAAACTTGTCTAAAGGGAATATTTTGTATCTCCATTAAGAGACTATGAATTCCATCTTGATAATATATGTTCCATCAACACTAAATATGGCTGCCCAACATACTAGATTTTAACCGTTACTTTAGATCTCACTCCTAATATATCAAAGCAACCTACACTTCATGATCAGGTCCATTATTCTCTCGGGATTAAGAGTTCATGCAAATATAAGTCGTGAGATTTATTATTCTATTGATAGTTTTTAGGAGAATAATAAATCTCACAGCGGTCTAGTTCAATATGTCTTAACTCTTAAAACATATCAACATATCAACTAGAAGTCTCCACTTCCATTATCAAGATAAATCATCTTAGTTAATATGTTATAGTCTTCACAGATGAAATGCCCAATTTCATCACTGACTACAAACTAAAATTCTGAGTTTACAAAGAACTTGTGACTTATATCTTCTGTGACTAAATCACATAACTCACATACTATGCATCTCATGGACTATATGATAATGTCCAAATATTCATATTACCATTAATTGCAATATTAAGTCATACATCATATCATACATAATATAATACATAGTATCATACAATAGGATTCTAGGGCACAAATCCCAACAATATTTTCTTAGATCACAAAGAATTTCATATCGATATAGGGAAACACCTCGATGCCTTGGTATTTACATTATTGATTTAAATCAGTTATTATTATTATTCTTGTTAACAATCACCAAGCAAAAGTACTTTTCTTCTTCACCTAAATTGTTGTTTAATTATATTGTCTTTGAATTTATCCTGTTCATTGTGGTTCGACCTCAATACTCCAAGAATTATATTGCTATGATATCCTGCACTTGGGAGTGAGCAAGCAACTACGCACATCCTTGTTCAAGAATGGTGTGCCATTATCAAAAATGAATCTGCTTGGTACCTCAAAATGACATATTATATTTTCCCTCAGAAAATTGGCCATTGAGCTACTTGTTGTTTTCTTTATGGCCACAACTTCCACCCACTTGGTAAATAGTTCAGTATCTACCAAGATTCAAATGCATTCTTCAGAAAGGAGATTTATGAGACCTATGATATGTAGCCCCTAGTTATGGAAAGGATATGGAGCTATAGTTGGGTGAAGGCTTTGGTGGTTAGTATGTATCTCATCTCCTCGCCTTTGACATTCTTGACACTTCTTAGCGAAATCCTGGGCATCACTTTACATGGTAAGCCAGTAGTATCCCTGGTGCAAAGCCATTTGCCATAGCTTTCTGCCGCTAGGGTGTTCTGTTGGATTTCCCTCATGCAAATCCAAGAGAATACCCTTTATCTCCTTATTGGAAATGCACACCAACCATTTCCATTGGAAGCTTCTCTTGAACAACTTCCCATCCACCGTCTTGAATCTTGCTGCATATTTCTTCAGCTTTTCCTTTTTCAACCGATCAACAGGTAGTACACCTTTTAAAAGGTACCTCAAGTACGAATCATGCCAATCTTCTTCTTGTACTTCTTCGACTTCTACTTGATTTGGGGGTATAATAGAACAAGTCTTACAGTCTCTCTACTCTTCCTTAGCATTACTAGCTATCACTGGCCAAAAGACCCATAGCTTTTGCAATCTTCTGTATAGGTTGACATCGAGGTTTATCCCATATATATCGTGGTGTAACCTATACAATTGTGTCAGCCCTTCTTGCCTTGAGACACGCTTCATTAGCAACCCTTCCACTCCTCTAAAAAACAAGTCCCCCTATTGATCTTGACGAAGTCTTTCATATTTGATGGCAAATTCGACCTAATATCCCTACCTTGGATCATTTCCTTTAATAAGGGTTCTCACCAATCCTCTGGGAGGCATAACCTACCTTTAATCAGACCAGGCTATTTCTACACATGAAGTGTCATCTCTTCTTTCTTGAGTACAAATTAGCCAACTTGTTCACATTCTAGTTAATCACTTTGCACTCTATGGAGGTGAAGTGTTTCATGAGTTCCTATGTTGTGGCCCTATAAGCAATCAAGCTAGGATTCTTCACCTTATAGGTTCCCTTAATCTGCTTGATGACTAACTCGGAATCCCTAAATACTTTAACCTTTTTATGCCAAGTCTTTTGGTAGCCTTCAATCCCACTACTAGGGCTACATACTTTGCTTCATTGTTTGAATAGGGGAAATGCAGCTTGTAGCAAACGTGTGTTCCTCCCCTAGTGACTTCAACACCACTTCTATCCCTCCCCCTTGGAATGTAGATGAGCCATCAAAATGCATAGACCATTCTTGCTCCTCTGTCACTAAGACTTCTTGTTGGAGAAGTGTGAAATCACTTGTCCCTGGGAAGTTGGCTAGCAAGTCAGCCACTGCTTGCCCCTTAATGGCGGATGGCCTTATGCACTTAATATCATGGCACGATGTCAGGATGTCCCATTGGGCCATTCTCCCCAACAATTGAGGGCGGGTTAGGAGATATTTCACAAGATCACTCTTGTTCATTAACTATATATGATGCCCTAGAAAGTAATGATTGAATTTTGACACAGATAGACATACCTTCTCAGCTGTGGCTTACCTCAGCTCTAGTCCCTTCATAAGCTTGCTAATAAAGATGTGGAGTACATTGGCTTCTTTACACCTCCCTGCTCCCGAGCTAATAAAGCCCCCAATGACTGCTCATTATTGGCTATATATAACAAGAGAGGCTTGCCAGGTGATGGAGCAACCATGGTATGAGATTTGCTAGAATAGATAATGTTAGGTTTTAGACCCCTTAAAAACAAACAATTAGATTAACCTAGTTAATTATCCAAGTGATTAACTTAGTCAATTCATGCAAATCTAGGTTAACACAAGCATATAATCATATCACGCATATAAAGCAGCGGAAAAATAAATAACACAAGATATGATGACCCAGGAAACCACACGGTAAAAACCTAGGGAGGATTTGACCTAGCTATCCTCAAGGTAAACTTGAATCCACTATGAAAGAATCGAAGTTCATACAAAAGGACTTACAAGCTCTCCGCTCGACTTCCTAATGCTACCTACCAGTAGAACTTACTGACACGACCACGTGCAAGCTCCGAATCCATGGACTCCTTCTTTCTTGGATTCTCCAATCAGCTACAAGCTTCCCGCTTGTTTTTCTTTAAGCTCCAATGGTAGCAACCGAGTTGATCATCAAGATATTGAAGTAATCTCTACCTTGAAAACCCTAAGTTTTGTGTAAAGGAAAACTCCTCTAGATCTCACAAGAGATTTACACAAAACAGAAAATATGAGCAATAAGAGCTACTCTAAAAACGTAGCTAGGGTTTCCTTTATATAGTGGGAGAAGTAGATCTGAAACCCTAATCCTTAATGGGCTTGGGCTGAGTTGGAAAATTCTGCAGAAAAACAATCTGCACGACTTTCGATCGATCGAGTCAGGCAGATTTACACAGTAAATCCTGCAGAACACTCGATTCCAACTTTACATATAAATACACTTTGAGCAAGTCTAAACAAGACTAAAACATTTTGATCACGGTTTGCCAACAATACAAATTAGAGTTCTAATACATTAGTTCCTAATTCCTTAGAACCTAACAGATAATATCTTCCTTAATGCTTTCTCACATTGATCACACCATAGAAAAGCGGTTCCTTTCTTGGTCTGTTCAACCAAAGGCTTTAAGATTTCAGCCAATCTTGGAAAAAACCTTCTTAGGTAGGACACTTTTCCCACAAAACTCCTTAATTCCTTTAGAGTCATTAACAAAGTGAGTGCTACTATTTCCTTAGCTTTAGTAGGATCTAGATCAATCCCTCTCTGATGAACAAGGAATCCTAGGAACTTCCCCGAGGATGCCCCAAAGGTGCACTTTGAAGGATTCATCCTCAAGTTGTATTCCATACATCTTTCAAAAACTTATCTCAAATGCAATAGGTGTTCAACCAAGCTCTTTGCTTTCACTTCTAGATCATTAACATTGTTAGGTTTTTAGACCCCTTAAACAACAATTGGATTAACCTAGTTAATTAGCCAAGTGATTAACTTAGCCAAATTATGCAAATCTAGGTTAACACAATCAAACAATCATATCAAGTATATAGCAGTGAAAATATAAATAACACAATGATATGATGACCCAGGAAACTACATTGTAAAAATCTATGGAGGATTTGACCTAGCTATCCTCAAGGTAAACTTGAATCCATTATATGAAAGAATCGAAGTTCATACAATAAGACTTACAAGTCCCCACGCTCGACTTCTTATTGCTACCCACCAGTAGAACTTACTGACACGACCACGTGCAAGTTCCGAATCCACGGACTCCTTTCTTGAATTCACCACCAGATACAAGCACCCACGCTTGTTTTTCTTTAGGCTTCAATGGCAGCAACTGAGTTGATCATCAAGGTGTAGATAACATTTCCTCCTTGAAAACCCTAAGCTTTGTGTAAAGGAAAGCTCCTCTACAAGATGACAGCAATGTAAATATCTACCAATCTTTCCTCCTCTACAAGATCATAGCATATCAAGGAGAGGTCCCTAAACCTACAAATGTAATCTGGTAACCCCTCAGATACCCTCTGCCTTTCCTACTGCAAATCTAACAAAGTAAGCTTTTCATCTAAAGTGATGAACTTCTTTATGAACTAGGTAGCCATGTCATTCCAGCTCAAAATCGATCTTGGCATAAGGCTAGTGTACCAAGTAAAGGCTCGGCCTTCTAGGGATTTAGAAAACCCTCTAAGTCTCAGCTTTGGTTATGAGAGTGAGCTGTCAAGGCATCCACATTCCTCCTTATATGTTCTCTAGCATTCCCAATCATACTGTGAGAGACCAGGAAACTCGGCTCTTAGAAAAGAGTTTAGGCATCGGCACCTTCTCTTTTCAAGATTATATGGAGTCACCACTTATTTTATAAGTAAAATAAGAAAACTATACAAAAGATTACAAGATGTCTTGAATAATACAAATTCTTATTAATTTTGTTAGGGACATATTTTTATGTAATTGGCATATCTTTTGACAAAACGCACTTTACTTGTATTTGGGTAAATCTAAGTAGGTTCAAGATGATTATTACAAGTGGTTAAATTGAAGACATAAAGATTACTCAAGAACTGCTCAAGAAAAGTACAATCTGCAGGTCTCGATACCTCCTCGATAGAAGCTCGATCTATCGAGATTCATTAAAGCTTGACAGATGTCTCGATCTATCTAGCTTACAGGATTCAGGCTATAGCCAACAACATTTTTATTCAAAAAGGCTATTTGTTTATGGGTTTGTATGATCCTTATTGGACTAGGAAGCCCAAGGTTTATGTAAACCTATTTGGAATAAGGGAGCCCATTAAGATCCTATTTAAAGGAGGTGGAAAAAGAAAAAAACCTAACCCTAGAGAGCTTTATAAGGTTTTCTTTTTGACACCCTAGCCTTTTTCTATAGAAGAAAGAGTTTTTGCTGCGTTTCTTGTACGCCTTTGGCTTTTGTAACCAAGCAAATTCTCTTGCACCAACATTGAAGATCTTATTGGTGTTTCTATGTGAAGCTACTACAAATCAACCACAACAATCAAAGGGTTGCTGTGAAGTTAGTCACGTACTGGGATTCGTGCAAAGGAGTAAGCCACCTACTAGGATCCGCGCATCAGATTGGTTAGTCACGTACTGGGAGCCGTGCATTGAAAGGAGAGATTGTCACTACAGAACAAGTCCAATTGGGTATTAGGGTAAGGGTTCAATTGTAGGTTGGTATAAGGTACTGAGATTTCTTTACTTATAATCGCTTGTTTTGATAATAGTGGATTCTCGAGAGTGGTGACCTTAAATTCACCTGGTGGGGTTTTGCCTCGGTGGTTTTCCCCATTCGTAAACAAATCACCTGTGTCAAATTTAATTTCCACTGCATTTAGTTATCTGGTGATTTATTTGTGCTACCACGCTCATTGCATATAATTGAACCTAATTAATTCACTTAACTAATTAATTGGTTAATTCATCACAAGGGGTCAATACGTTTTTGCCCCTTCAAATTTAAATAAGGACAACTTGATAGAAGGAACCATACATAGCTTTGTTTTCTAGTTACAATCTAGCCAAAAAGTTACAAGGCCTTGTTTCCTAGTTACAATCTACCAAAAGAAAATAAGACACTATCCTACGAACCTAAGATCTATGGCTTGGGGGGGCTAGGTTACAGAATGAGAAGGTGTTAGGCACCCATTCTGCCTAGACAGAGTCTAGTTTTCTAGACTTTTAAATGACCTTTTAAATACCCATTAAAATAATGATATGTAACTTGTTGTATTAATATTCCTAGATCTATGGTTGGTTAACATGCAAAAATCTTAGATCTGTTGCATTTATGCAAGGAGAAATCATATCTGAATTTTACTTATAGGAAAAGGGTTTTTAAAGAGAAATTTCAAATCTATTTTTAAATTAACGAACAAAATGAATTTTTGATGATGAATTCATATCTGATTTTTTTTATTAAAAAGAGTTTCCAAATCTGATTTTTTAATGAAAGAACATAATGAACTTCCAAGAAGAAAATTCAAATCTAATTGTTTAATTAAAAAACATAATGGGTTTTGAAAGAAATTTTGAGACCTGATTTTTTTTTTATCCAAAAAACAGTAGAGATTTGGAAAATAAATTTCAGATCTGATTCTTAATTTAGAAAACAGTAGAGATTTGAAAAATAAATTTCAGATCTGATTTTTAATTTAGAAAACAATAGAGATTTTAAAAATAAATTTCAGATCTGATTTTTGATTTAGAAAAAGAATGGGATTTCGAAAATAAACTTCAGATTTGATTTTTGGTTTAGAGAAAGAATGAGATTCTGAAAATTGTTAGGGTCATATTTTATGTAATTGGCTAATCCTTTGACAAAATGCACTTTACTTGTAATTTGGTAGATCTAAGATGAGTTTTATACATCAAGGAATATGTTGTTCAAGCATATCGTGTTCGTATTAAAAGACATGAAAATTGGTCCAAGAAACAAATGAAGAAAAGTTGTTCATTAAGTCTCGACGGATAGCTTGACAGATGCTTGCTATTAAGACATAATGTGAAGCTCGAAAGATGGCTCAACAGCAACTTGATCTATCTAGAATTATGAATTTCAGTTTTCTAAATCTAAAATTCGGCCCAGGCTTATATTTTTGTTTAGGGTTTCTTTTCTCACAAACCTAAACATATATAAGGCTTATTTTAAGAGGCGTCAGATACAGATACAGAGACCTAGAGATTTATTTTCTTTGTGAGAAACTACTGCATTTTTACGCCATATGGTTTTATAACCAAGTGCTTCTTGATCTTCATTGTTGATGAAGTGAAGAACTTTGTAGCCAACAACATCGTTCAAAGTTGCTAGAGTTAGTCACGTACTCGGATCCGTGCACATGGTTAGTCACAGATTGGAGATTTGTGCATCAAGAGAAAGAAGGTTACTACAAGATCAAGTTCAATTAGATATTGAAGCAAAGGTACAACTGTAGGTTGGTATTTTGAGATAGACCAAGGTAGTGGTGAGATTCCTTACACTTGTAACTACTTGATTGTTGATTAGTGGATTCTTGACAGAGGTGACCTTAAAATCACCAGGTGGGGTTTTTGCCTTGCAAGAGGTTCTCCCTATTTGTCAACAAATCACCGAGTTATTTATTTTCTGCTGCATATTAATTAATTGGTGATTTGTTGGTGCCTTTACGATTTGCATGTAATTTGACTTAATTAATCAACTTGGGTAATTGAATTAATTAACCAGGGTCAAGCTCTCTTAACCCAACAAGTGGTATCAAAGTGGGCACACTTTGATTAGGTTTTAATTGTTGCTACGTGATCCACTGACCCCTGTTGTTATGGATCGTGGGCAATCCCTAATTATTCCTCCTTTATTTAATAGTACTAACTATGCATATTGGAAAGTATGCATGAGAGCCTTTTTGCAATCCTTATATGAGAAGGTATGGCTTGCAGTTAAAGCTAGTTGGAATAAACCTAATGAGCCACCAGCATCGTGAGATGATACCAAGATCAAAGCTACAAATTTTTAACAATAAGGCACTAAATGCCCTGTTTAGCACTGTGACCAATGAGGAATTCAAGAAGATCTCTTCCATTGACAATGCAAAGGAAGCATGGAGTATTCTTCAGAATACCTACGAGGGCACAAAAGCTATTAAAAACTCAAAATTCCAAAGGCTAACTACTAGCTTTGAGGAAATAAGGATGGATGATGATGAGTCATTTGGTGAATTCTATGCCAAGCTCAAGAACATAGTGAATTCAGCCTTCAATCTTGGAGAAAAGATTCCAGAGCCCAAGATTTTTAGAAAGATTCTCAAATTTCTTCCAGAAAGATTTCATGCCAAGATCACTGCTATATAAGAATCAAAGGATCTTGACTCTATTCCTTTGACATAGCTGATTGGGAATTTGCAAACCTATGGACTAGGTTTATTAAGGATTGACAAGGGTAGAAAAAGCAAGAACAAGGATTTGAAGGTTAAGAATGATGATAACAATGAATCCTCTGAAGATGAGGACACCAAGTTCAAATCATATATCATCAGACAATTCAAGAAGTTCATCAAGAATGCAAATGTCAAGGCTTGTGACAAGGATCGTAAACAATCTGTATTCTCTCAGTTCAAGTCTCAAGACAAAGGTAAAAGAGAATTCAAAGATGTTGGTTAAAGCAACAATGCTCCTACTAGGACAAAATGCTACGGATGTCAAGGATTTGGATACATGAAGCAAGAATGTCCCACATATCTCAAATCCATTGGCAAAAGCAAATTCCTAGCTACTACTTTGAGTGATACAGAACTAGAAGAAGATTCTAATGATAATGATCAAGATGGGATAGTGAATGCTTTCACAGCTACTGTTGAGTCCCCTGAGGAAGTAGTAGAATTGATTGATAAGGAATAAGAGCTGATGAAATCAAAGTTTGAGAAGATAAATGAACAAGATGACATCCACACTGCCTATTCTAAGTTGTACAAGGTCTTCAAGAAGCATGAGAAGCTTTAGAGGTTAGCTATGAGAAATCTTAGTGAAGTGGAGTTGGAACGAGAGGAACTCTCCAACAAGGTTGATGAAGCTAATCAAACCATCGAAGCACTGAGGTTTTAAAACAACTTTCTTGCTGAAAAGACCAAAAAACTGGATGCTAAATTGTTTCAAGTAAGAGCTCAATTGGAAAGGACATCAAGTGCTAAGTTGGATGAAATGCTCAACGTCTAGAAGTTAGCATCTGACAAAACAAGTCTCGAGTATAATCATTCTCTATCTTCTTGGTGTAACTCTTCTAATGTTTTAAATAGAGTTATTTTTGTTCCCTTTGCTAATAATGATAACTGTGAGGTAACTGAACCTAAGACTAAAAATGTGAATGAGGACAAACATGATACGGGAAAATTCATTTTATGAGCACCCCTTAAGGTTGTTAAGAAAGAGACTAAGCAGAATAATCATCACTCCACCAACAAGAAGTCTCAACCAAAGAAACCTTATTTCTGCCATTACTGTGGAGTATCTGGACACACTCGTCCAAATTGCTATAAATGGTTAGCCACTTAACAAAGTAATAGTGTGTCATCCTTTAGGAGCCAAAATCAACTCCATCTCTCTTTAGCCCCTCTTGGAGAACTTCTTAAGGCTGTCATGTTACTCTCAAACTTCGATGGATTCAACTCTCCTCCATATCCATCTGAACAAAGGTTCATGCAAAAGAAAGGTTCTACATCCAAGTCTCTTATCTGGAAGGGAAAAGATTCCAAGTGATTCCTTTACTTTCTTGATCTCATGCATGGTTGGTTGTTGCATTTTAAGTCAGTCTAGTTTTTTATGCTTTCTTTGTGTGTTTGTTTTTATGCTTTGTTTTTTAAGTTTTTTTTTTTCTTTAAAAGGAAAATTTTGAAAAATACAAAAACAATGTGTGTTTGTGTATACTGGTAATTGTGTACCTTTGGATGGCCTTTAAAATAAAGTTTCTCAACTTTGTATCTCTTATAGCTTAGATGATCATCTTCATGCACAACTAAGTAATGTGAGCTTTGTGGCTCATTTATGTGGTTTGTATGATTTGGTTGATCTTTTATCATTCACATATTAATCACTCTTTTTGACGGAAAGGATAAGAAAATCTTAAGAGAAAGGCATAAATAACCATGTCACCACCAAAACCAATCATACAACATCTGTGTGCAATTCATAAAAGCCATGCTCAGTAAGGGGTAGCACTTGCACAGCAAGAGCAAGATGTTTGGCTTTCATAATTGAGTAATTCTTTTCTTTCTAATCTACCTATGCATGTTATGTCATTTTATGCTTAATAGAAAGATCATAAAAAGCAAAAAGAATCAAAATGCTTTTACATATGATTGCAAGCATGTTTCTAGGAGATGTGGGAGTTATACGATGTACCACGAAGGTGATGGTCCCCATCAAACAGTTATGATTGTATGTGGATGTATTTGATTTTCTTATTTCATTATTCTTCATATAATGATTTACTTATGCTCTCTTGCAAAAGTTTCACACACAACACATATACTATTTGCTACTCTTCATGCTATTGTAGAGGTACAATTCGATTTGACCGTCACAAGGAATACATGTGGCAGTATCTGCTCCCTAAACTGTCTAAACTTGTTTTTGAAATAAAATTTTTTTAGACTACTTTAGTGTGTTTTTGATCTAGGAATGCTTTGTATCTAGAGTTGATGTGTTTGAGTGCTTAACATGCTTCTTGATTGCTTGCTTTGGTGTTTATCTTGATTCCATTCGTCTAATGTTGTTTTCCCTCCTTGAAAAACATCTTTTATGAACTCTCGATAGTAGCTCAATAGCTGCTCGACACCTTCTCGATCTATCGAGATTTTCTGGGTTTTCTCGATACCTCTTAACAGAAAGCCCGATCTATCGAGCCTCTTCTCTAAAGTCTCTATCTGCTCGATAGATAGCTTGACACCTTCTCGATTTATCAAGCCAGTTTTGTCGTCGATACCTCCTTGATCTATCGAGATTTAGTTCTCGATAGCTCCTCAATGCCTGCTTGGTCTATCGAGGTGCCTATTCCTATATATAATTGAGGTTTAACCCGGTTTGTGCTTAAACTCAAATATTTCAATCTCTCTCTCTCTTCTCTCTTGATTCAAACACCCTTCTTTCACCAAAAACCTCATTTACTTCAAGATTTTGGCCTAAACCAAGTTTCAACTCTTTGGTATGTGTTCTAAATCTTCTCTCTTTCTCTCTACTCATGCATTTCATGCATTTTATGACCTAGGTTTTAGTTTTTGGGAAATTTTGGGGTTTTTGAGTTTTATGAAAATTTTTCGGTTGGGCTTTGTCTATATGATCTCACATGTTCATGCATTGCAGTCTATGTTCATTATAACAATGTTTCATGCATTCTAGGATTGTGTGACTGATTATACCTTGTGAGTGCTATAGTTTGGATTGGGTTTTACCCATGATGTAATTTATTTTTGCACGTCATATGTTCATGCATTGCACCTCTCTTTTCTTTCTTTATTGAGCTTTTCTCTCTTGCTGTGTTTTCTGTTTTCTCTTCTTCTTCCTTTTAGTTTCCTAACTATGGCACCCAAAAAGTCAATTCTTTCCAAGAACCCAATTAGATGTATGGTTCTTCTTCATCTTCTTTGTCTCTCCCTAATTCTATTTAGTTCCGTGATGCGGACTCCTAAAAGGATTTTGCTAAGAACTTCTGTGACTAGGTAATTCATTCGGAATGCCAGGTCATTCTATCTGGCTTTCCAAACACTCCTCTTCCCGGTGCATTTAGCTCTCGTGGTTGGGAATCTCTATGTAAGAAACCCATTCGGTGTCTCGGTGTGTTCATCCAGGAATTCTATTCCAACATGCATGCAATCGATACCTTTGTGCCTAGGTTCACTATGGTGTTCCAAGGTACACGTATTGTAGTCACCCCAGAGTTCATTTTCGAGGTACTACACGTTCCTAGGGTTGATCGTCCTGACTACCCTAGTCACTCTCGTCTCATTTTTGTCTCTCGAGACAAGATGGCCTCACTCTTTTGTGAGAAGGCCATAGTGTGGGGAGATACTGTTAATTTCTCCACAACCAAGTTTGGTAAAGGTCTAAGGATCCTTAATATGGTTCTCACACCATGATCACCTTTGTTCTCACACCATGATCACACTATAACACCATCACTAAGCCTCTGCTCATTTCCTTCTTCCTCTTCTAGAAGATCTCCATCAAGACACTACTACACGTGATAAACTCATCTTCCCTACAACTATCACATGCATTCTCACACACGTGCATGTCACCATTCCTCCTTCTTCTCCTTTCTATGCCATGGATGCCATCAACAAGGATTCTATTAGAAGGAGCAACGTGTAGCTAGTGGCCAAGCGGCCTCATGTGGAGGATGATGCTGCCTTTACATCTCGTCCGTCTTCATCTACTACTTCATCTTCCTCTTCTAGAGTAGGGGCATCTCTTACTGCCATTATGGACCAGCTTCTGCACATGCGTGCTGATTTTAGCAGTCGTCTTGACCACATTTCTAATGAGATGTGTCAGATGAACACCAAGATCTATCGCATAGCTCGCCGACAGTCTTATCTTGGCAGCTTTGCTCCTTCACCTTCTCCCGAGCCTGCTGTGGATTCTTTTTTGGGTGGTAGAGATGACGACGATGAGGATGCTTCTGGCTCTAAGTATAATGATGAGAGGACTACTTCTCAGTGATTCACCCTTTGTCACTCGCAACAAAAAGGGGGAGTAGTTTTGTATATGAAAGTAGTCTTGTTGTTAGGGGAAGAGCTAGCATAGAGATAGACAAGTTAAGGGGAGAGTGTTTTGAGAGATGTAGTGAGGTTTTGTTGTATCTTTCTCACTTCATGTACCATAGTCTTATGACCACTTTTACATACATTGTATTCTTTTAATATATATGATGATGTATGTTATGCCAAAAGGGGAGATTGTTAGGGTCATATTTTATGTAATTGGTTAATCCTTTGATAAAATGCACTTTACTTGTAATTGGGTAGATCTAAGATAGGTTGTTATGTGGCTACACATGGGTCTAAGCATTGGTGTACACTAGACTAAGTTTGATAGTATCCTCTATGCTGAGTTCTTGCTATTATTACTTAGAGGCTAAAGCAAAAGCAGCAAATTATTTTTGTTTGGTAAGAGTTACCATGATAGCATTAATAATGAGAATATTTCTCGCGTAATCATAGTGGTTGGTATTCACTCTATGCTGAGGAATATTAATTCGAGATTAGGTTGTCATTGCACCTAGTATGGTATATTTTTCGGGTTTCATATTTTATGGTTATGGATGCAAAATATAGTGTCCCTATAATTATGTTCATAGTCTCAAAATAAAGTTGTCATAAATTTTTGTTCTCTAAGTACTATTTTAATAGAATCACGTTAACTAAGAAATAATTTTGGACATAGTGCTTAAAGGAGCTGAAGTACATATTTATGTTTCAATTCAGCATTGTCATAATTTCCTATACATGATGCATTTATGGAAGATAGGTTATGATGTAATTGTTTGCGTAAAATAATCTGCAAGCGCACAGAATCGTAACAAATAGTAAAGTGTTTTTAGAAAATGAATGTCGAACCCACAAGGACTAACTATGTTATTGAATACTGAAATTCACCAAATTAATTACTATTTGGAAAATCGAAAATAAATGGAATGTTCTACTATCTGAATTAAATTAAACTATTTAATAAAAATAAATCTACGAATAAAAAAAATTTAACAAAGCGCAAAAATCTAAAAGTGTAAAAATATGATAAGAATAGATCTAGAGCGGTTGATTTCACCTAACAAATCCTACACAATTTATTCTTCCTAATTATTAAATTCTAATAATCTCCTGTTGATGATTAAAAATTCCTTAAGTATTCAATATCTTCTCTCGAATAATATCAAAAATATCTTCAACTAACAATTCCATATCTCTATGCGAATTTAATTAATTGGAGACTCATTACGTACTTTGAATTTTCTGAAAAATCACACTAGTCGCGGTAAAGCATCTCTACTTTTGCTCAACTAATGGTGTTTAATTCTAGAACTAAAATAACAAATCACCTCTCGGTCTCATTGTAATTCAATTTGTTAAGGACATATTTTATGTAGTTGGCAAATCCTTTTGACAAAACGCACTCTACTTGTAATTGGGTAGTTCTAGATGTTTTTAATACTTCAAGAAACCATGTTTCAAGATCAAGTGTTGAAGTCATCAAGTCTGTCCAAGAAAAAGCAAGCTGAAGTGCATAGATTTTAAATCTCGACACCTGCTCGATAGCTACCTCGACACCTGGCTATCTGTCGAGCTCTTCAGCTGATTCTTATCGCAATCTCGATAGCTTCTCGATAGCTGGTCGATCGATCGAGAAAGTTTCTGTCTCCTCGACACCTTCTCGACACCTCCTCGATAGCTGTATCTGTTGAGATTCATTAAACCTCGACACCTGCTCGACACCTCCTCGATAGCTGCTATCTGTCGAGGTTACGGAATTTCAGCTTTTTGATTTTTGGGCCAGGCTTATGTATTTAAGTAGGGTTTCTTTTCCCACAACCCTAGACCTATATAAGGCTTATTTTGGAGGCCGTATCACAAGAGAATAAGAGAATACAAGGTTTTAAACATATGAAAAAGATTATTCTCTCAAAAAGAAGCTACTGCGTTTTTGCGCCTTAGGGTTTTGTAACCAAGTGCTTCTTGATCTTCATTCTTGATGAAGTGAAGAACTTTGCAGCCAACATCTTCTTCTAGTTGGTGATTGAAGTCGCGTACTGGGATCCGCGCAATTGGTTAGTCACGTATTGGGATTCGTGCAACAAAAGGGTGGCGTTCATATATTGAAGAGTTCAGAGGTTCTGAAGCGGTAGAAGGTTTCTGCTGTGAGTTCATCTACGGGGATTGTAGAGTCTAGTGACAAAGGTTTTGTACTAGATCTGAAACTTCTCTTTACTATAGTGAATTGCTTTTCGGGAAGGTTTCCCCCCAGGTTTTTTACTGTGAAACTGGTTGGTTTCATTGGTTTTCCTGGGTCATCATATCTTGTCTTATTTATTTTTCCGCTGCATATTATTTTGACATGATATTGATGTTTGGTTGTTTTAACAAGTTTTATTGATAATAAATCTAATTAACAACTTGGGTTTAAAACTTGTTAATTTTATCAACCGGGGTCATAAATTTCCCAACACAATTGATCAAACAATAATTCGTAAAAAATAGTAAGCATTAAGAATAAGAATTAAACACTCAATCAAGGAAATATTAAAAATAAAATAACTCAAAATGTAAATTGTGTGTTCATTGCTAGACTACATCAACGCTCTAGAAAATAAAATTTAGTTCATAATAAAATTGAAAAGAAAACAAATAAAACTTATGTTTTTCATCTAAATTGGTTGATCAACATGAAGCTCTCGCCTTTGTCCTCAGATCCTCCCCCTTCAGAAAGACTCCCAAAAAAAATACTTCAATGTGGCCCCCTAAATTTTGCCCTAAAAAGCCTTTAAATAGGTAAAGGAATCCTATTACAAGTTGAATTCCTGTTTGGAGAAAATCCCAGATTTTTAGGATTCACTTAACCAACTATTTTGGCCCATTTAACTTCAGAATTCGGGCTTTTGGTAAACTACAAAGTTGTAGCCCTTTAAATTAACTTTCCAGCTCAACTTGAATCATCTCGATTGGACATTTGAGCCCAAAGTTATGCTGAAAATACTAACTGATGTGCAGGCTGGAATTCTAATCCGAATTGGACTTGGATTTGGTGCAAAATTCCTTTGATTCCTTGCTCTTCTCATTCCTTCAAAGCACAAATGAATAGATAAATATAAATAAAAATCAAATCAAATCAAAAGAAATAAAGGAAAACTAACAATTTTAATAAATAAGAGGATAATAAAAATCATGTAAAAATTACACTTATCAGTAATCATAGTTTCCATTGAAATGTTAAAATGCTACATTGGCTTTTATGACAATTGTGCTACAGCATGAGATGTAAGAGTTAGTACTAGACTTAGACTTTATATTAAGTCTAAATGAGATGTTTGGTATGAATCATATTGAGTGCTAAGAAAGGTTTAAGGAGTTCCAATTCTATATCATTTTATGAAAGTGAATTGGAATTCTTGGATGTAGAGATTAAATGTTAATCTCATTTGGATATGATCCACAAGTCCTTGTTAGAATCATTTGATCAATTCAGATTATTTTGAAAATAAATTCTTTTTATGTTACCTGAATTGATGAGTGAGTTCTACGCAACGGAAGACATCCTAAAAGTTAAGGCTAGGATCAATATGATTTAATTCAAATTCTTAGCCTAAACCGAAAGGTAAGGGTGGCAAGAAAATGAATTATAATACCAAAGAGTTGGACAAGTTAGTTGCCCTAATAGTTGCCAAAAGGAAATTAGACTCAAAAGAATGACCCAAAGGAAAGTATTTCTGTTTTAGTAAAGCTAAGCATTGTCCATGATTGTTTTCTAGATGGAAATTTACATATTTTATTTTTTAAAGAGAAAGTTTCCATCCTTTGTAAGTGTATGTTTTGGCACTTATGTCCATAGATCTTATTAATCTAAATGATATTCAAGATTGGTGAAAGATGAGCTTTTAGAGCCATTATTTTATTATATCCTCAATCTATGAATTCTATTTAGAGGATAATAAGATCTAGGGTTCCTTTTTGTAAAGAAATGAAGTTCTAATGACTTATTTAAGTTAGTGCATACATAAAGGAGGAATAGGGCTCTTTTAAAGGTAGATTGTTCTAGAAGAAAAATGTCAGAATTTGTTGTAAGACAACTATAAAATACATTTGGAAATGAGATGGTTGTATTAGATACACCACAAGACATTATTCTGTAGATAACTATTACACTAGTACAATATCATAGTGGGAGGATTACCAAATAAATTCATACTTTTAGAATAAACTTTTGTAGTTATTCCACAAGGATATGAATTTGATCCTCGGTCCTACGTAAAGGCAATAGATGATATGAATATGGATTATTGGATCAAGGTTATGTGACTAGTATTAGGTTCTAAGGAATTATGAACTAATGTATTAGAACTTCATTTTGTAATGTTGGCAAATCATGATCAAAACATTTTAGTCTTGTTTAGACTTTCTCAAAGTATATGCTTTTTATGTAAAGTTGGAATCAAGTTGCTGCAAGATTTACTATGCAAATTTGCCTGGCTCGATTGATCGAGAATTAGACTCGACCGATCAAAGCTTGTGCATATTGTTTTTCTGCAGAATTTTCCAACTCAGTCCAAGCTTGTTTGACGTTTAGAGTTTAATGTTTTATCTTTAGTATAAAAGGGAAAACCCTAGCCACGTTTTGAGGTTACTCTTTATGCTATATGTGTAAATCTTCTGTGAGATCTAGAGGTGTTTGCCTTTATACATACTTAGGGTTTTCAAGGTTCAAAGATTATGTCAAGAACTTGGTAATTCATTTAGTTGCAGATTCAAGAGCTTAAAGATACTCAAGTGGGAGTGCTTGTACTTGCTGAGAATCTAAGAAAGAAGTAGTCCGTGGACTTGGAGCTGTCACGTGGTCGTGGTAGTAAGTTTCCTACTCCATGTAGCAATAGGATGTTAGTGGTCTAAGTCGCTATTGTGTAAATTTCAATTCTTTCATAGTGGATTCAGTTTTACCTTGAGGATACCTAGGTTAAATCCTCTCCAAGTGTTTTACTGATTTGGTTTTCCTGGATCATTATATCTTTGTGTTCTTTATTTTCTGCACTTTACATTGATATGATATATTTGTGTTAACCTAGATTTGATAATTTGACTAAGTAATCACTTGGCTAATTAACTAGGTTAATTTGATTGTGTTTTAAGGGGTCTAAAAACAAACGAGTGGTATCAAAGCAGGTTGCTCTCTTGTTGAAGATCCTTTAATCTAAGAGCTGATCCTTGACCCCAGTTATCATGGAGCATGAACACTCTCTCGTTATTCTACCTCACTTTGATGGGAATAACTATGCTTATTGGAAAGTAAGGATGAAAGCTTTCCTAAAATCTATTTATGAGAGAGTCTGGAACTCCATTGAATACGAATTAGAGAAGCCCACTACTCCTGTGAGTGAGTGGCAAACTTCTCAGAAAGAAGCAGCCGCTTTTAATAGCAAAACTATGAACGCTATCTTTAATGCTTTTTCTATGGAGGAATTTAAGAGAATCTTTAATGTTGAGGTTGCTCATACTACTTGAATATCCTCCAAACTGTGCATAAAGGCACAAAGGCAGTTAAAATTAATAAGCTGAAACAATTAACAACTAGATTTGAAAGCATTAGGATGTTTGATGATGAATCTTTTGATGAATTCTATACTAAGCTTAATGATATTGTTAATTCTGCTTATAATTTGGGTGAAATCTATGATCAACCTAAAATTGTTAGGAAGATTCTTAGATCTTTAACTGAAGATTTTAGACCTAAAGTGATTGCCATCACTGAAAGCAAGGATGTGGACTCTATCCCTGTTGATGAACTTGTAGGATCTCTTAAGTCCTATGAGTTGGACCTACCTAAGACTAGCAAATCTAAATCAATGGCTTTTAAGTCTGTTGATGATGTTGATGTAAGTGGATTTGATGATGAGCTCTCTGCTACATAGATTGCTTACCTTGCCAAGAACTTTAGAAATTTTCTTAGGAACAATAACGAAGGGCAAGAGGTAAAAACACTATTGAACCTAGAAATTTTAGGAGGAATGATCCCACTAAGGTTAATAACACTGAAAAACCTAAAGAAAAAGTAGGTCAATCTTCAAATAATTCTATGGGTCAACAATGTTTGGGTGTCATGGGTATGATCATGTGAAATCTGAATGTCCAACATTCTTGAGGTCTAAGGATAAGGCTATGGCTGTAACCCTTAGTGATGATGAAGTTTCTGACAATGAGTCTGGTAGTGATGAGGATGGAAACTTCATTGCTTTCACTGCTACTACTGTAGTTGATGAAAGTATTGCTGTTGAGGAGAACCCTTCTAATGGGGAACTCTCTGAGGATGTAGATTTACAAAAAGCCTACAATAAACTATGCAAAGTTGCTGCAAAGGATGCTATGAGTGTTGATTTAGACTTAAAGAAAATTTCATCTCTTGAACTTGAAAAGAAAATTTTGCTTATGAAACTGTTTGATGCTAATGATTGTTGAATAATGTGAAGACTGAGAACATGCTTTTGCTTGATAAAGTTAAGAATTTGGAACTTGAATTATCTGTTGCTAGAGAACAATTTAATAGGTCTGCAAGCTCCAAACTTGATCACATGTTGAGTGTTCAAAAGTCTCCCTTTGACAAAACTAGCTTAGGTTTTGTAGAAAGCATCTCTGTGCCTGAACCCCATTCCACAATATTTGTTCCTTCTACTGAACCCCCCGTAAGTGAAGTTGTCAAACCCTCTGTGAGTGAGGCTACTAAATCTGTAGATGTTACACCTCCTAGGAAGATTAGAGTTGATCTTCAAGAGCCTAAACCCAAGGCTTCTAATCCTCCTAAGGGCAAGTTGCAAGTTAAGCCTGCATGGGTTTGTCATTTTTGTGGAAAGTCTGAGCACATTCGTCCAAACTGTTTCAAGTTGTAAGCTGCTAAGCGAGCAAATAAGCCAAAAGTACCTATGCCTCAAACACAAGATCCTATGGTACTTATTGGTGAATTGGTAAAGGCTCTAAACCTTTATTCCAAACCTGGAGTTAGTCATCATTCTAATGGGAATAATAACTCCAATGTTAGAGTTGCATCTAAAAAGTTTTGAATGTAAAAGGCTCGATCTAATTGAGTCTTTCTAGCATGGTCCTTGTGCTTCATTCCTCTACTTTTTGTGACCATTGTTCTTTGTTGTTTTGTTTTTCTTGTTTTTCTAGGATTTGCATTACATAACATTCATGCATTTCATTCTAGGTTTTTTTTAAATATAAAAAAAAAAAAAAAAAAAAAAGGGAAACGGAAGCAAAATGTGTTTTGCATTATTTTTCTTGGATTTGAAATCAAGGTTGGCCATACTATTTTTGCATAACATGTTTATGATGGAATTAAAAATGAACGCAGCGGAAAAGTAAGTTTTGAAACGGATCTACTTCATTCGATATTGATAACATGCATAAAGTAAATTTCAGAATTTGAGAACAAGAGATCGTACCTTGAAGCGATGAATTTCAAAACCGAAGATTGAAGCACTTGGGAATACTTTTAATCTTCACTCTAATTCCACTAACGCCCAAGATGTGTGGTCTCTCAATTGGTAACAAAGGGATTATTAGAGAGTGACTTTCACTCACTTCCACACCATTACAACAATGTTTTTCCTACCAATAAAAATCTGTACGTTTTTCCCTTCGTATCTAACCAATATATCTAATTGGGCTGGCCTTTTGGGCCTTACCAATTGGGCTTAAGTGTATGGCTTGGAGTGGGACCAAAAGGGACCAAGACACTAGCTCCAATGGGCCTTGGGCTTTTCTGTCAACTCTTGACAAGTCCAAAGTTACCATTAACTATATTTAATACCACTATATAAATATAGTTGCACTCTAGGTCTTATCTATATATTATATCCCAAGACTTTATTATACATGCAACCCCTTCATAAAATATTCGTAGTAATACAAAATCAATAATGTAGACTGTCACTTTGTAAATTACTACATCTTAATCCTTGAGTACCCGGTTTAATCCTTTAAGTTATTCATTATATATTTATGAAATCCTATTCCATAAATATATACTTTAGTCTTACTAAAGTGGTTAAGCCTAACTCTCTAAATAACAAACCCATTAAACTTATCTCAAGGGAATATTTTATATCTCCGTTAAGAGACTATGAATTCCATCTTGAGAATACATGTTCCATCAACACTTAATGTGGCTGCCCAACATACTGAGGTTTTGACCACTACTTTAGATCTCACTCCTAATATATCAAAGCAACCTACACCTTATGATCAAGGCCATTATTCTCTTAGGATTAAAAGTTCATGCAAATGTAAATCGTGAGATTTATTATTCATTTGACAGTCATTAGGCAAATAATAAATCTCACAGCGGTCTAGTTCAATATGTCTTAACTTTTAAAACATATTAACACATCAACTAGAAGTCTACACTTCCATGATCAAGACAAATCATCGTAGTTGATATGTTATAGTCTTCGCAGATGAAATGCCCAATTTCATCACCAACTACAAACTATAATTCTGAGTTTACAAAGAACTTGTGATTTATATCTTCTGTGACTCTTCACATAAATCACATACTATGCATCTCATGGACTATATGATAATGTCCGAATATTCATGTTACCATTATTTCAGATAATAATAAAACAAATTTATTAAACATAATATTAAGTCATACATAATGTCATACACAATGTCAAACTTAATATCATACATAGCATCATTCAATAGGATTTAAGGGCACTAATCCTAACATTCTCCCACTTTTCCTAAAGACTATTGTGCACTAATCTAACTCCCATTCCCTCCAAATATGACTCGAAAGTCCTTTGAGGCAAGGCTTTAGTAAATGGATCCGCCAGATTGTTTGCACTTTCAATCTTTGCTACCACTATATCTCCACGAGTAACAATATCTCGAATGATATGGTACTTCCTCTCAATGTGCTTTCCTTTCTTGTGATTCCTTGGATCTTTAGATTGTGCAACTGCTCCACTGTTATCACAAAACAATGTGATTGGAACTTGCTCCATTCTTATTACACCAAGGTCAGAAAGGAATTTCTTGAGCCATACAGCTTCCTTAGCTGCTTCACAAGCAGCAACATATTCTGCCTCCATGGTGGAGTCTACAATACAAGATTGCTTAATACTCCGCCAACTAATGGCTCCACCTCCCAAGGTGAAAACATATCCTGAAGTGGATTTTCTGAAATCTAGATCTGATTGAAAATTTGAATCTGTATAGCCAATGGGAATTAAATCCTCACAATGGTAAACAAGCATATAATCTCTCGTTCTTCGTAGATACTTGAGAATATGCTTTACAGCTTGCCAATGTTTTGGTCCTGGATTTGATTGATATTGGCTGACCATGCCAACTGAATAGCAGATATCTGGTCTAGTACAAAGCATGGCATACATGAGACTTCCTACTGCAGAAGCATAAGGAACTTGTCTCATCATATCTACTTCCTTTTGAGTCTTAGGCCTTTGGTCATCAGACAGAGGAACTCCATGTCTGAAAGGAAGCAATCCTTTCTTGGAGTTTTGCATGCTAAACCGTTCTAGAACCTTATCTATATATCCAGCTTGTGATAAGCCTAACATCTTATTCTGGCGATCTCGCCAAAGCTTGATCCCTAGAATAAAGTTAGCCTTACCCAAGTCCTTCATATCAAATTGGCTTGACAACCAAACCTTTACAGATGACATTACCCCTACATCATTTCCAATGAGTAGAATATCATCAACATAAAGCACTAGGAAATTACTACTTTATCTTGATGTCTTTTGTACACACATGGTTCATCAAGATTTTGTTCAAAACCAAATGTCTTGATTGCTTGATCAAATCTGATGTTCCATGATCTAGATGCTTGCTTAAGTCCATAAATGGACCTTTGCAACTTGCATACCAAATGCTCTTGGTTCTTTGCTATGAAACCTTCCGGTTGCATCATATAGATTTCCTCTTCAAGATTGTCATTAAGAAATGCAGTCTTGACATCCATTTGCCAAATCTCATAATCAAAATGAGCAGCAATGGATAAGAGAATTCTGATAGATTTAAGCATTGCTACTGGAGAAAAGGTTTCATCATAATCAATACCTTCTTTTTTAGTATACCCTTTCGCCACTAGCCTTGTTTTAAAGGTTTCAACCTTTCCATCTATCCCTCTCTTTCTCTTGTAAACCCATTTGCAACCAACAGGTTTAATACCGTTAGGTGCCTTTACAAGATTCCAAACTTGATTGGAATACATGGAATCTAATTCAGATTTCATAGCTTGGATCCAATGATGTGCATCTATATCATTTATTGCTTCATCATATGTGTAGGGATCCGATTCAACCTCTTCTGAGATAGCTTCATAAGTTTCTCCCAAACCTATGAATCTTATAGGAGGCCGAACAATTCTCCCACTACGACGAGGCACCTGAGTACTAGATATGTCATGAGTAGTATCTTGTGGTGTATCTAATACAGCCACATCATCCCTAGTATCATCTATTGGTTGTTCATTTACAGGTTCATTCATTTCAGCCAACACAACTCTACTTCTAGGAGTAAAATTATTCATATAGTCATTTTCTAAGAATTTAGCATTTGTACTAACAAAAACTTTGTTATCTTTATGACTATAGAATAAATAACCCCTAGTTTCTTTTGGATAACCTACAAGCAAACACACTTCTGATTTTGGTTCCAATTTATCAGGCTTCCCTTTTAACACATGTGCAGGACAACCCCAAATGTGAAGATATTTCATGCTAGGCTTACGCCCACTCCACAATTCCATGGGTGTTTTGGGAACAGATTTTGATGGGACTAAATTCAAAAGATGTGTTGCTATATTTAAGGCATAACCCCAAAAGGAAATCGGTAAAGTTGAGTAACTCATCATAGACCTAACTATTTCTAAAAAAGTCCTATTCCTTCTTTCTGCTACACCATTCTGTTGGGGAGTTCCAGGTGCATCCAATTGGGATACAATCCCATTTTGAGATAAGTAATCCTTGAAATCCCCAAGAAGGTATTCACCACCACGATCAGATCGAATGGCTTTTATACGTTTACCTAATTGATTCTCAACTTCAGCCCTAAACTCTTTGAACTTTTCAAAAGTTTCAGACTTCCCTCTCATTAGGTACACATAACCATATCTCGAGTAATCATCAGTAAAAGTGATGAAATACTCATAACCTCCTTTTGCTTGGATTGACATAGGACCACATACATCAGAATGCACTAGTTCTAGCAAATCTTGGGCTCTTCTACCTTTTGCATTAAAAGGTCGTTTGGTCATTTTACCTTCCAAACAAGATTCACAAACTGGAAATTCATCAAAGTCTGTGGGCTCTAAAAGTCCATCTTTGATCAGTCTTTGAATCCTATTTGAATTAATATGACCCAAACGTAAGTGCCAAAGATATGCATCATTAGTAGAAGGAAACTTTCTCTTTAATGATTTTACATGAGAGTCATTATCTAATTCAGAATTATATAATTCATGCTTATCAGGAGTTAAAATATAAAGACGATCCACAATATTACCAGAACAGATAAACATTTTGTCCTTCTTTATTACAACATTGTCTTTCAGGATAACACAATATCCGTGTTTACCTAAGTAAATAGCAGAAATTAAATTCCTACGAACATTAGGTACATACAAACAGTCTTCTAATATTAGAACTCTAGATACAAAACATAAATTATAAACACCAACAGCTACAACTGGAATCCTGCTCCCATCAGCCAAAGTAAGAAACAACTCCCCTTCTTTAAGCTTTCTGGTCTCCTGAAACCCCTGCAAAGAATTGCAGATATGATTAGTACAACCTGAATCCACACACCAGGAATCCGTGGGATTCTATACCAAACATATTTCAAGAAGGAATGTATTATTCATACCTTTATTCTTGGCAGCCTTGAATACTGGACAATTCCTCTTCCAATGTCCTTTCTCACCACAATGGAAACACTTTCCTTTGATCTTCTTTCCTTTATCAACAACCCCTAAGGCAATTTGTTTACCCTCTTGTTTTGTGAAGTCCTTCTTCTTCTTCTTCTTACCCTTGCCTTTCGACTTAGGTTGAGAAGTAGAAGCTTCACCAACATTGGCTTCAACATTGGAAGTACCAAGAATGCCTTCTGCCGCTACCAATTCATTCATTAATTCAGACAAGGTATAAATCTTTTTGTTCATATTATAGTTAAGTTTGAATTCCTTGAATGATTCTGGTAGCGACTAGAGTATCATATCCACTTGGGATTCTCCATCTATATCGGCACCTAAAACTTCCAATGTATTCAGATTAAAGATCATTGTAAGACAATGCGCTCTCACTGAACTTCCTTCAACCATTCTGGTATTATAAATTTGCCTCATGGTCTCTTGCCTTGCAGAACGGCCTTGCTCACCAAACATCTCCTTCAGACTTTGCATGATGTCTGAAACTAGTTCTACATCCTGCATTTGATGCTGTAGAACATTTGAAATAGATGCTAGGATGTAGCACTTGGCCATCTCATTAGATTTCTGCCAACGATCATATCGTTGTTTTACCTCAGGAGGTGCATCTAATGAAGGAAAGCTAGGACATGGTTTAGTAAGAACATACTTATGCTCTTCAGCAGTAAGACCAATGTCCAGATTTCTTTTCCAGTCAACATAGTTGGATCCAGTCAGTTTGTTTTGATTAAGAATAGCTACAAGTGGACTAAATGATGCCATGTTCTAAATTTGAAAACAATAAACATGAATATAATTAATAAACTGGACATTATCAATTTAGCATATAAACATATAGTATGGAACCTTAATAAAACCATAATATAATATATGCAACGACAACCCAATCCCGCAATTAATATTCCTCGGAAGCGAGGTCATACCAATCACTATGATTAGATGAGAAACTTTCTCATTATTAATGCTATCATGGTAACTCTTACCAAACAAAAATAATTTGTCATTTTCCCTTTAGCCTCTAAGTAATAATGACATAGCTCCGAAGGGAGGTTAACATTACACTTAGTCTAGTGTACACCATTACCTAGAATCAATGTGAATAACCAAGTAACTCCACGGAAGCGTGGTCGTTCTCAATGTAAAAACACATTTCATCTATTCCTAAGAAGTTTAACCTGTAGTACCATGAATCAAACACCCTCCGAAGGGAGCAAGGAATATATGCCAAGGCGAGGTGCTTAATCACACTACTTTAAACCAATAGTGGAAGCCGTGAGATACAACCCTTGTATCTCTCTCCCACTAGGTGTTTTAAAAGAAAGGTTTTTAGTTTTAAAACATGGATAATTTAATTACACATAGTCTAGGTGTTTTAAAAGAAAGGTTTTTAGTTTTAAAACATGCATAATTTAATTACACATAGTCTTACTCTTTTAACATGTGAAAACACTTGGAAAAATTTCTGATTTTCTTTCTTTCGATCGATCGAAAGTGCCCCTCAATCGATCGAAAAAATTAAGAAATTCGAACTTGATCATCTGACTCTTTCGATTGATACTCGATCGCCTCTCGATCGATCGAAAAATAAATTCGATCGATCGACTAGCAATCGAAAATCAATTGATCTAGAAAATCTGATCACTGTCTCATTCGATCGATCGAAAGTGATTTTCGATCGATCGAAAATCACGAATTTCAAATTTCCAGAATTTTTCCTAAGGCAGTTTTCTCCATTTTTCATGAACGAACATTCAACATATGAACATTACAGTTAGAGTTTGATGTCAAAACTGAAATTCATTGATGCTAATGCCTTAAGATTCAATCTAACATACCTAAATTTAAATTTAAACAACATCATAACATCAATTTCAGTCTTCATCAAATCATAGTTTCAACAACATGCAGAAAATTAAGAAACATAATCTTCTAACAATGTGAAACTATCATCTCTAATTCTAAAACTCACAAAACATGTTATACAATATGAAATTGAAGACCGCTCTGATACCATTTGATGGAATTAAAGATGAACGCAGCGGAAAAGTAAGTTTTGAAACGGATCTACTTCATTCGATATTGATAACATGCATAAAGTAAATTTCAGAATTTGAGAACAAGAGATCGTACCTTGAAGCGGTGAATTTCAAAACCAAAGATTGAAGCACTTGGGAATACTTTTAATCTTCACTCCAATTCCACTAACGCCCAAGATGTGTGGTCTCTCAATTGGTAACAAAGGGATTATTAGATAGTGACTTTCACTCACTTCCACACCATTACAATGATGTTTTTCTTACCAATACAATTCTGTACGTTTTTCCCTTTGTATCTAACCAATATATCTAATTGGGCTGGCCTTTTGGGCCTTACCAATTGGGCTTAAGTGTGTGGCTTGGAGTGGGACCAAAAGGGACCAATAAGACACTAGATCCAATGGGCTTTGGGCTTTTCTGTCAACTCTTGACAAGTCCAAAGTTACCATTAACTATATTTAATACCACTATATAAATATAGTTGCATTCTAGGTCTTATCTATATATTATATTCGAAGACTTTATTATACATGCAACCCCTTCATAAAATATTCGTAGTAATACAAAGTCAATAATGTAGACTGTCACTTTGTAAATTACTACATCTTAATCCTTGAGTATCCGGTTTAATCCTTTAAGTTATTCATTATATATTTATGAAATCCTATTCCATAAATATATACTTTAGTCTTACTAAAGTGGTTAGGCCTAACTCTCTGAATAACAAACCCATTAAACTTATCTCAAGGGAATATTTTATATCTCTGTTAAGAGACTATGAATTCCATCTTGAGAATACATGTTCCATCAACACTTAATGTGGCTGCCCAATATACTGAGGTTTTGACCATTACTTTAGATCTCACTCCTAATATATCAAAGCAACCTACACCTTATGATCAGGTCCATTATTCTCTCAGGATTAAGAGTTCATGCAAATGTAAGTCGTGAGATTTATTATTCATTTGACAGTCATTAGGCAAATAATAAATCTCACAGCGGTCCAATTCCATATGTCTTAACTCTTAAAACATATTAACACGTCAACTAGAAGTCTCCACTTCCATGATTAAGACAAATTATCGTAGTTGATATGTTATAGTCTTCGCAGATGAAATGCCTAATTTCATCACCGACTACGAACTATAATTCTGAGTTTACAAAGAACTTGTGATTTATATCTTCTATGACTCTTCACATAAATCACATACTATGCATCTCATGGATTATATGATAATGTCCGAATATTCATGTTACCATTATTTCAGATAATAATAAAACAAATTTATTAAACATAATATTAAGTCATATATAATGTCATACACAATGTCAAACTTAATATCATACATAGCATCATTCAATAGGATTTAAGGGCACTAATCCTAACAGTTTATGTACCTTGTTTAGCTTAGATGAGCTTATTTATTGCACTTTACTAGTTGAAACTTTGTAGTGCATGTTGTGTGGGAAGATATTTATAGTTTTTGATCACATGATCTTGATCTTAAAGTCACATGCCTTTGATTGTCGGACTTGAACTTATTGAGAAAGGCATAAATAACCATCTCACCACTGTTTACTAGCCAATCATGAACACCTTAGTGCATATCATAAGATTTTATGCTCGAGAAAATGTAGCACATGCACGAAAAGAACATAAGGTATAGCCTCGGTTTAAATGCTAAAATTGGTGTGTACATTATTGGGCTTTAGTATCTTCACAATCAAATAAAATTGGTGTGTACATTATTCCGGTTATTTTAAATAAGTTTCTATTCAAATAAAATTGGTGTGTACAATATGAGGCAAATCAAGAAACTTACATGATTGCAAGCTTTTATTCTAGAAGATGTGGGAGTTATATGATGTAACTCTTTAGGTGATAGTCTCTTTCAAATTCTATGTGATGAATTTTGTAGAAATTGTGCTTGATTTCTATTCACATATCACCTCACATGTATCTCAAGCTTTTACTAGTTGCACACACTACACAAGTTACTCTTTTGTTTGGATTGTCCATAATAGGGGGAGATACATTGATTATATATGTTTCTTGTTTCACATTACTTATTGATTTATATTTATGAGTTATTCATGATATATGTCTTTATTTTGTGTTATGTGAAATCAAGAAGTTATTTTGTTTTACTTGTATTTTTCACACATGCATTTATGCGTTTGTTGAGTATTTCAGGAAATATACAAGTTGATTCAGTCGTGTTGCTGTCTACACTTGCAACTGATAGATAGTAGTTAGGTTGGATTTGTTGTGTTGGGCAATATTTTTGTAATGGGCTGTTTTTATGTAACTTTGAGCATTTTGTTATGTTTGTGTTTTGTCACGGATTACCAAAGAAGGAGTTTGTTAGGTTCTAAGGAATTAGAAACTAATGTATTAGAACTTCATTTTGTAACGTTGGCAAACCATGATCAAAACTTTTTAGTCTTGTTTAGATTTGCTCAAAGTATATACTTTTTATGTAAAGTTGGAATCGAGTTGCTGTAGGATTTACTGTGTAAATATGCCTAGCTCAATCGATCGAGAATTAGACTCGACCGATCGAAGCTCGTGCAGATTGTTTTTCTGCAGAATTTTCCAACTTCGCCCAAGCCTGTTTGACGTGTAGGGTTTTATGTTTTGTCTTTGGTACAAAAGGGAAAATCCTTGCCACGTTTTGAGGTTGCTCTTTATGCTGTGTATGAATCTTCTGTGAGATCTAGAGGTATTTGCCTTCACACATACTTAGGGTTTCCAAGGTTCAAAGATTATGTCAAGAACTTAGTGATCATTCAGTTGTAGATTCAAGAGTTTAAAGATACACAAGCGGGAGTGCTTGTACTTGCTAGGAATCCAAGAAAGAAGTAGTCCGTGGATTCGGTGTTGTCACGTGGTCGTGGTAATAAGTTTCCTACTCGAGGTAGCAATAGGATGTTAGTGGTCTAAGTCGCTATTGTGTAAACTTTAATTCTTTCATAGTGGATTCAGTTTTACCTTGAGGATACCTAGGTTAAATCCTCCCCAGGTTTTTTACCGATTTGGTTTTTCTAGGTCATTATATCTTTGTGTTCTTTATTTTCCGCACTTTACATTGATATGATATATTTGTGTTAACCTAGATTTGATAATTTGACTGAGTAATCACTTGGCTAATTAACTAGGTTAATCTGATTGTGTTTTAAAGGGTCAAAAAACAAACAAATAGAATTAAATTCTATTTAAAGTCTAGAACTTATAGAAGCGCCTAATGGCATGAAGCCCATTGTTTTCAAAAAGGTCTACAAGTAAATGAGATTGATAGATTTGAAGGTACAAACCTTCAGAGTCAAGACTAGTGGGAAAAGATTTATTCCAAAAGAAATGGTTCGATTATGAAAAGATTTTTTACCAATAGTCAAGTTTGACTCTATCTAGATTCTCTTATTCATTATATTTCATTTCGATGAAATATGGCAATGGATATCAAGAAAGCTTCTTTTAGTAGAAATCTTGAGGAAGACATCTATATGTTGTAACTAGACTTGTTCATAGCAAAAAACCAGTAGTGTTTAGTATGCAAACCTTGCCTTGTTCATCCTTGGTGGTGAAGATACACATTAAGCATAAATATCGTCTTATTAGAGAAATATCAGTACATGAAAAGTAGTAGTAGAAAAGATAATTTATGCAATAAATCTGGATGAAACTTGTTTCCAAATCTTGCCTTAGAGTGACTATGAATTACTCTAAAGGGAAATAAGTGTCGGATATATGGTAAATTGTCTTTGAGAGCAAGTGGGAGATTGTTAGGGTTTGTGCCCTAAAATCCAATTTATTAGCATGTCGTAAATAATTAAATTGTTTAATTATATGAGACTATTTATTAATGAACTAATGGGACATTATCTTAGTCCATGAGATGCATAGTATGTGATTTATGTGAAAAGTCACAGAAGATATAAATCACAAGTTGTTTGTAAACTCAGAATTTAAGTTCGTAGTTGGTGATGAAATTGGGCATTTCATCTGCGAAGACTATAACATATCAACTAAGATGATTTGTCTTGATCATGGAAGTGGAGACTTCTAGTTGATATGTTTTAAAAGTTGAGACATATTGAACTGGACCACTGTGAGATTTATTATTCTCCTAATGACTGTTAAATTAATAATAAATCTCACGACTTCTATTTACATCAACTCTAAATCCTGAGAGAATAATGGACCTGATCATGAGGTGTAGGTTACTTTGATATATCAGGAGTGAGGTCTATAAGTCACGATCAAAATCTCAGTATGTTGGGCAGCCGTATTTAGTGTTGATGGAACATATATTCTCAAGATGGAATTCATATTCTCTTAATAGAGATATAAAATATTCCCTTGAGATAAGTTTAATGGGTTTGGTTATTCAGAATGTTGGGCCCAACCACTTTAGTAAAGAGTTACTAAAGTATATATTTATGAAATTAGATTTCATAAATATATGAAGAATAACATAAAGGATTAAACCAGGTACTCAAGGATTAAGATGTAGTAATTTTCAAAGTGGCAATCTACATTCATGATTTTGTATTACTACAAATATTTTAATGAAGGAGTTGCATGTATAATAAAGTCTTGAGATATAATTTATTAATAAGGCCTAGAGTGCAATTATATTCTTATAGTGGTATTTAATATAATTAATGGTAACTTTGGACTTGTTAAGAGTTGACAGAAAAGTCCAAAGCCCATTGGAGTTAGAGTCTTATTTGTTCTCTTTGGTCCCATCTCAAGCCACAAACTAAAGCCCAATTGGGTAGGCCCAAAAGGCTAACCCAATTAGATAATCAGTTTTTTATTTAATAAAAGTTATTAAATAAAAAAACTACCAAGGTAGTTTAAAAACGTACGTATGATGAAAAGAAAAGAAAAACAGTTTTTCTCTGCAAAGAGAAGAAGAAGGATTTTTCTTTGAGAATCAATGTACAAAAAGACTGATCGAGAGACCACACTTAATGGGCACCATGTGGAATTGAGATGAAGATTATAGGTATTCTCAAGTCTTGGTTTTGAATTTCACTGTATCAAGGTACATTTTCTATTCTTTGTTCTAGAATTCAAGGTTACATGTTATCTTTCATGAATGAAGTAGATTTATGATTATTGCTTCCGCTGTGTGTTTTGTATGAGATGTAAAACCAGATTTTCCAACACTATCATCATATCACATCACATCCATCCAAGGCAGAAACATGTGAGCATTTAAGATCAAAAGTAAAGCCAACAAAACATGTCATCATCCAAGGGATCAAGATCACAATTATATCATCAAACCCAACCATGCATGTGCATTGTGAATGCATGACTTACCTTTACTTGCCTTGCAGTAACTCAGCACCTATGGCATGCATGAACATGTGAATGCATGTTCATAGCATTAAAATAATAAAACCCTAATTCTAACATGTGAATGCAAACGAGAAATTAAACATGTGAAATGGAAGCTTTTAAAGCATAAAAATATGAAAAAGAGGCTAAATAAAAATATACATGTGAAAGCAGAAGCAAAAACAGATAAATAAAAATTAGGGTTTTTTGGGCAAGTTCATGTGCATGCATGAACAACCCTACGTGTGCAGAATCAAGCCTACATGCACAGGAAAGATTATACGCACAAGGGTTTCTTCCCAAAAACCCTAAAAACATAATAAACAGGGCAGAGCTCTTAAACACAAATTCTAGCAACCTAACATGCTTTTAAAACATACAACTACATAAACCTAAGCTAGATAAACATACTAAAACATAAAACAACAAAAACTAAAGCAGATAGAATGATTAAAGAAAAAGAAAAGAAAGGAAAAGAAAAAGAAAAGTTTGAAACTAATACCTCAAAGAAAAGCTCTTCAAGATTGATTTTTAACCGTTTCTCTTAGTCAAATCTATTCATAATCAACAAAAAGAGTGATTAGTAAAATTAAACTCAAATATTAAGGCCAGAAAAGGCCCTAATCAAAAGAAAATTGACTTGAGTATGTTTTGTAAAATACTCCCTCTTTAATTCACTATTTCTAGTGAATCATAGTGTTTTCCTGTGGAATTTCTGTATCTTTTGAAAATATACCATGTAAGGCTACTTATAGTGTGAAAATAAGGGTTTGGAATGACTCCGAAGCGATGTGGGATTCGTTCCAAACCTCAACATTAATGCAGAAAACTTGTCTTATTTAGTTTCTAGAATTCGCTATGCGTGCGCAAGATCATGCCTGCGTATGCATGTAGAAAGCTGCGTGCACAGGCTGATTCTTGCGTGTGCATAGCAAGGGTTTCCTTGGTCTTATTTTTCCAATAATAGATTTATTTGGTCATTAAAAGTTATATTTTTCATTTTAACATTTCTCAAGTCAATTTAACATCTGATTAGCCCTAAACCAACCTTGGGTCTTAGAATTCAACATCATTGGGAAACAAGTACCCGAGTCATAAAGGGTAACAAAATGCGGTGTCTACACCATGCTAGATGGATGCTAGGTTAGTTTGACATGTATGCTAGATGAATGTTAGGAAATGTCATGCTAAATGAATGTTAGGGTTTATGATATGATGATATGCATGATTAGATGTATGCTAGGGTTTGTGATGGGTGACAAGCATGATAGATGTATGGTTAGGGATGATTGATGCCATGTTGTGTGCTTAGATGTATGCTAATGTGTGTGAGTATAGATGTAATATTGAATGTGTCTTTAATAGGGTTAAGACATAAGACACAATGAGAGGAAGCCAACCTTAGGGTTAGGCGATTTTAAGTGCCTAACACCTTCCCAAGAACATACCTTAACTCCAAACTCATATCTCTAATAGTAAGATCAATGGTCCTTCCTTGAAAGGACGCTATATATGTGGTTCCTAGACTATTGCAAAAACTAGGTGACGACTCTTATCCGTTGTGTCCACATCAGGTCATCATGTAGTTCATTTTATTTGCCTTAATTTTTGCCTAGACACCATTTCAGGCTTTCAACCTAGCAAGCTCTCTCACTCTCCTTTTGCATACACCGCCGTTTTAGGTTTTCAATCTACCTTTTTTTGCTTTTTTTTTTTTTTTGCCTTAAATTTTGCCTAGGCCGCCCTTTTGGGTTTTCAACCTAGCAGGCCCTTTTTTTTTCTTTTTTCTTTTTAAATGAACCTAAGAAAAGAAAACAAAATAATTTACAACCACCTTAGATGTGGTAATTCTTCAGACAACCACCTCAGACATGGTATTTTTTTAGTTGATCCTTATTGGTTGGCTCAATAAAAGAGTTTGCATTTAAGTCCATCAATCTTACTGCTCCTCTAGAATATATTTGCTTGATAATATATGGACCTGCCTAATTCTACTTAAACTTCCCATTCGTCTCTTGGATCGGGGCTCGAATCTCCTTTAATACTAAGTCTCCTGTCTTTAAATCCCTAGCTCTTACTTTCTTGTCAAAAGCTTTTCTGAGTCTCCTCTGGTAACCTTGGATGTGACATAAGGCTTTAAGCCTCTTTTCATCCATCATGCATAACTGATCATACCTACTCTGCAAACAATCCACCTTTAGGATTTCACTCTCCAATACTATTCTCAATGAATGAATACCCATCTCAATGGAAAGGACTGCCTCCATCCCATACACCAACGAATAAGGGGTGGCTCCTATGGATGACCAAATTGATGTCCTATACCCCCAAAGTGCATAGGGTAATTGTAAGTGCCAATCCCTATAGTTCTTCGTGCTTTTTCTTCAAAATCCACCCTATGTTCTTATTTAGAGCCTTAACTGCTCCATTTATCTAGGGACGATAAGGCGATGATCTATGGTGTTGAATATTGAATTCTCGAAGTAATTTCTCTGTCTCTCCTTTGAAATTCAGCCCATTATCTAAAATTATTTCATGTGGTACCCCATATCGACAGATGATATTAGTCTGAATAAACTAAGCAACTTTCTTCGAGTTCAACACCCTGTACGAGGTAGCTTCAACCCATTTAGTAAAGTAATCAATGGCCACCAATATGAATCCATGATCGTTTAATGTTGTTGGGTGGATCTTCCCAATAATATCTATTCCCCATATAAAGAATGGCCATGGTGAAGTCATCGAACGTAATGGCATTGGCGGCATGTGCTTCAAATCGCCATGAACTTGGCACTAATGACATTTCCAAACATGAGCTGCGCAATCTGCTTCCATAGTGGTCCAGTAATAACCTTTTCTCATTATCTTCTAGGACAACATGTGTGCATTCATTTATGGTCATAGCTTGACTCATGAACCTCTTCAATTACCTACTGTGCTTCCTTAGCAGTCACACAAAGGAGATAAATTTCATCATATAACCTTATATACAACCTCTCACCACAAATGATCATTCTTATCTGCAAACTTTGGGTATGTCCCCTCCTTGAGATATTGTAAGATATCTTAATTCTATTTGCCTTCCCTCATTCAGTTTTTTGTCTCCCTCTATCGGCATACAATTAGCCGGCTCTTCCTTTTGTTCCACCACTATCAGCCGGGCTTGGACTTCCTTAGGCCCATCCGTCATAAAAGCTATTGTTTCTAAAGCATCTGAAATCTAGTTCTGCATTCTCGGCACGTACTGGTATTGAATCTTTCCAAACTTGATGCCAATTTCTGAAGGCATTTATAATAAGTCATTAGCTTCTCCTCCTTTATCTTCCACCTATTCTGAATCTAACAAATTATTAGAGCTGAGTCACCATAGACTTCCAATTCTTCCATTCCAAGACTAAGGGCTGCTTGTAATCCCATAATGCAAGCTTCATATTCTGTGGCATTATTAGTGGCAGGAAAGTAAAGCCTACCAGAAAATGGGATATGCATCCCTTTTGGAGCAATTAAGAGAACTCCAATTGTGGACATAAGGGGGGAGTCGCCACCTAGTTTTTGCAATAGTCTAAGAACGATATACATCCTTTCGCGGAAGGACCTTTTGATCTTACTACCAGAGATATGGATCCAGAGTTTAGGTACGCTCTTAGGAAGGTGTTAGGCACCCAAGATCGCCAAACCCGAAGGTTGGCCTCCCATCATTGTGTCTTATATCTTAACCTTATTAAAAGCATGTTCAATGCTTATATTCTAACTCACACACACACTAACATACATCTAAGTATTCAACATGGCATTATTCATCCCAAACACTAACCATTCATCTAATTATGGCATCTCATCATAAACCGTAGCATACATCTATCATGGCATCAAAGCATATTCAAGGCAGCAACATATACAATCAAATCAATGTAGAAACATAAGCATAAGGAAATATCCAAGCATTCAAATTCATCTCTAACATCAACACAAGATCATATCACAAATGCATGAACATTTCCAATGCATGACTTACCTTTCACTTATCTTGCAGCAACACAACACCTAAGGCATTCATGCATAAACATGTGAATGGATGGTATTAAAACTAAGAAACCCTAAGACAAACCCTAATCTAAACATGTGATAACAAACTAGCATGTGAAAAGGTGGATAGGAACTTATAGGGCCTAAAACATATGAAAAAAAGGCCAAACATAACAAATATGTGAAGGCAGAAACAAAACAAACAAAAATTTAGAGTTTTTGGGCAACGGCATCACGCACGCTAGAACAGGTTTGTGTACGCATAATCAAGCTTGCGTGCATAGGCTAGATTATGTGTACGCAGATCCTTGCCCAAAAAACCCTAAAAGCATTGAAACAAAGCAGAACTTCAAAACAACGATTCTAACACCCTAACATGCATTTTAAGCATACAAAAACTTAAACCTAACCTAGAAAGGCATATTAGAACATATCTTAACAAACAAAACAAAGTAAACAGGAGGATTCAAAGGCAAAAAAAATAAAAGAGAGGGAAAAAGAAAAGTTTAGACTAGATACCTCACACGAAAGCTTTCCAAGCTTGATTTTGACCGTTCCTCTCAGTCAAATCTATTCGCAAACCAATAAGAAAGTGATTAGCAATGTTAAACTAGAAGGATTGGGCCAGAAAATGTCCCAATCAAATAAAATTTACTTGAGAGTGTTTTGTGAAAAAATCCCTTTTGATTCACTATTTTCTAGTGAATCTTAGGTTTTTCCCATGGGATTTCTATGTGTTTTGAAAATGTACCATGTAAGGCTTTTTATAGTTGAAAAAATGGTTCCTAGACAATGTGGGATTCATTCTAAACCTCAGCCATTATTGCAAAAAATTTGTCTTTCTTATGCTTTGAAACCCTATTATCACAACAAACGGTTACAAGTAAAGAAATCTCAAGCACCTTACCAACCTACAATTGAACCCTTACCCCAATACCCAATCGGACTTGTTCTGTAGTGACAGTTTCCCCTTTTTGATGCACGGCTCCCAAGTACGTGACTAACTAACTTGTGTGGATCCCAGTACGCAACTTCAACACCAACTAGAAAGAGAGGTTGGCTGCAAAGTTCTTCAGTTCATCCTACACAATGAAGATCAAGAAGATGCTTGGTCACAAAACCCAAAGGTGCACATACACAGCAACTTCTTCAGAAGAGATGAAGAAGGGCAGAACTTTGTCTCCGATTACAAATTGCTTGAACAGAGTTTTCAGAATGCTTATGCAGCTTGCATCCCTGTTGACGACCCTTAAAACAATCCTTTTATATGTCTAGGGTTAAGAGAAAATAAGGCCCAAAAACACATTCACGGATCCCAAAAAATCATATCAGAAATTATGATTTTATAAAACTCGACAAATAGAAGCTGTCGAGCAGGTGTCAAGCTTACGGGCTAGAACAGCTTACTTAAGCTCAATAGATGCAGCTATTGAGCTTTAATGATTTTGCACTTTCAACTTGTTTTCTTGGACAGACTTGAAGGCTTCCACACTTGATCTTGAAACATAATTTCTTGAAGTATTTCAACACATCCTAGATCTACCCAAATACAAGTAAAGTGCATTTTGTCAAAGGATTAGCTAATTACATAAAAGAGTGACATATGTCCTTAACAAGTAAACTACATATGTCCTAACAGTCTCCCCCTTTGGCAATCCGTGACAAAACCACAACTAACAAATGAACATATGTGAGAGAAGTCATAAATCACTCAACTCATACTCACTTGTTGAATACAATAAAATCTATCCTAACACAAACTCTTGAAAAATATTGCAAGAAGAGAGTTTATGGCAAGTAGACTTTGACAACCTGTATTTTTGAAAAACTTTAAACAAAACTCATTAAGACATCTTGTGTGAAACAAAAATAATAGATTGCATACAAGTAAAAGAAGCATGTGTATAAAGAGAGAAAAGAAACAACACATGTAAGAGGTAGGTGAAAGAAACATACATCCACATATAGAAAGAACTAAGTACAATGTATGTCAATAAATGGTCACAAAACCCAATGTACATGAACAATGTATCTAACAAAGAAAGAAAAGAAAAGATACATCATATCCTCACAACATCCCTCAAAACAATAACAACGCTCCCCCTAACAAAAATGTCCTATACTAACTCTCCCCCTAAGAATGACTACTCTCATATTCCAAAACTACTCCCCCTTTTTATCACGAGTGACAAAGGGTAAAGTATCAAGTAGACATCTCATCGGTAGAGCTAGCATCTCCATCATCATCATCATCAGAAGCATCATCGTCATCGCCATCATCATCCTCAGAGTCAGAAGCCGCTGGAGGAGGTGGTGAAGGAGTAACCTCAGGAGCAAAACCACCCATGGTCGCCTGCCATCTAGCAAAATGGCTAACACGAACACTCACCTGATACAACTCAATGGAGAGTGTATCAAGGCGAGCATCTATACGCTATAGCTGCGTCATGATGTCTCCAAGGGACACATCGCTCACGGAGGAAGAGGGAGCGGATGTAGATGGAGCAAATCGAGATGGAGCTGATCGGGAGGGAGGAGTGGAATCCGGCTATCGTGATCTAAACTGCACCTCACTACGTTTTACGGTAGTGGCATCTATGGCACACATGAAGGTGAAATGGTCGGACACAGGAAACGAGACAGAAAAATGGTGTAGAATCCTCGTGATAGCAGAAGGAAAGATGAGCTTATCACGAGTTGTCGCATCCAAATGAACATCTATAACAGATAGAATGAAATGAGAAGGAAAGTCTATGGTAAGATGCTCAAGGAGGGATAACAAAAATCGAGCACGAGGCTCTGTGATAGAGTTGTAGTGAGAGAGAGGATGGAGTACAAAAGTCATCGCCACGTTTAAGAATCTAGGACCTTTAGCAAAAGGTCGACATTATGTAAACTGAAGCTCACCCTACTCAGAAGAGCACTCACAAAAAGCTGAAATGAGCTCATCTTTGGACACTGTTCGTAGATGCTCACAAGAAGGATAATCAGGAAACTCTATCCTAGGAACCCGAAGCACATCCGCAACTAGCTGCGGTGTGACAGGGATGCGCATACCTCGAACGCGAGTGAAAAATAGAGGTACTAAATGATCAATCCCGTGTATGTTGGAGTAAAACTCCTGAATAAGCACGAGAGGACAAGTGACCGAGACATCACACAGTGACTCCCATCCCGACTGTGAATGACATTGGGAAGGTCAGTGTCAGCAAAGTCCGCCAAAATGACTTGGCGTTCCGAATGAACACCTCATCTAGAAAAGTTCTCTGAGAATGCCTTGTGGGCATCATCATCACGAAATCGAAGAGTAAGAGGAGTAGAATCAGAAGATGAAGAAGCTCTGGAACGAAGAGGGATCCGAGCCGGAGTAGATTTACACTTAGGTGCCATAGACACGACTAACGTAAACAAAATGAGAGAGAGAGAGAGGCAAACAATCAGAAAAGTCCCAAAGCAATTCAAATATAACAAGTATATTGAATAGAGAGTACGTATGCATAGGGAATGCATGAACATGTGACATGCAACAGAAATTTCATCATGGGCTCAGCCCAATCTAATCCTACTAGCACACAAACATATTACACACATCTAAATGCATGAAAATACCATTATAATGCACATGTGATGTAATGTATGAGATTTTAAACACATTTAAATGAAAACGCATCCCAAAATTACAAGAAACACTCATTAATTTTGAAAAACCCCAAAATTTTTCAAAAACCCCAAAACCTAGGTTTCAAAATCATGAAATGCATGAAGAATGCAAAGATGAGAGATCATACCAAGTGATTTGAAGTAAGAAAAGGCCGAAAATCACGTGGGTTGAAGGTTTTGAGTGAGAAAAGAGAGTTTGGGAGGTGAACAGGTGTGGACAGATCGAGAGAGATCAAGGAAAATGAGAACCGGATCGCATGATGGGCTTAAATAGATCCTCAGTAAATCTCGATAGATACAGGTATCGAGAGGTGTCGAGATAGGTGTCGAGGAAAATGGTCTTCGACAGATACAGGTATCGAGGAGCTAACACCAGAATCAAGAACAAAAGCTCAATCAATCGACCAGGTATCAAGAAGCTATCGAGGAGGTAGGAGATTTCTCGATCGATCCACCAAGTGTCGAGGAGCTATCGAGATTGTGATAAGAAAAAGCTTGAGAAGCTCGACAGATAGCTAGGTATCGAGGAGGTGTCGATGAGGTGTCGAGCCAGCTTTTAAAAACAGTTTTTCGAGAAGACAAAAACACAAACATGAATGCAATCCAACATGCAACTCAACAGTGATCCAATCAACATGATAGGTTCTCAAAAACATCTCTCAAAAGAAATTTTAAGCACATGGATCCCCAAAAACACACACACACACACACTAAACAAGTCTAATCAATTTTATATTTCAAAAACAAGTCAAGACAGTTTAGTGAGCATACATATGCACATGTAAACCTAGTGATGGCCAAATCACATTGTACCTGCACATGTATCAAGTGTAGCAAAGAATATTGCGTGTTGTGTGTGAAGAATATCACAAGATTGCATAAGTGTATACATGTTATGATAATTTGAGATATGAGAAAATCACTTTAACTCACACACAATCATAACTATTTGATGGGGACAGCTTATATAGTTTCTTGGTGGTCAGCCTATATAGTTTCTCGTGTTTCTCAGACAGCTTGTATAGTTTCTCATAGGCTGAATGGATATCATCTTGATCATCTATCTTCTTACACTTAGAATCCACCAATTCTTCTTCTTCCACTTCATCAACAATCCCTTCAGTAGGATTGACTGTGGCAGTGAAGGCATTTAAGATTCCGTCATTCTCACTATCGGAATCGTCTTCAGGCTTAGTGTCACTTAAGGTAGCAGCAAATGCCTTGCTCTTGCCAATGCTCTTGAGATATATGGGGCATTCCTGTTTTATATGACCGAAACCATGACACCCAAAACACTTAGGTCCTGCAGGAACAGTGTACTAACCACCTTCCTTTGCATCCTTCTTCCCTTTGTCTTGGCTCTTAAACTAAGAAGAACTTGATTGCCTGCGATCCTTGTCAAAGCCCTTTCCATTGGCTTTCTTCATAAATTTCTTGAACTGCCTAGTGATGTAGGACTTCATCTTGGAATCTTCATCATCCGAAGACTCATATGTCTCACTGCTCTTGGCTTTCAGTGCCATGCTCTTTCCTTTACCCGTCTTGCCAATTCTGGTCAACCCTAGCTCATAGGTCTGCAAGTTTCCAACCAACTCAGTTAAAGGAATCTTGTCAATATCTTTTGATTCCTCAATTGCAGTAATCTTGGCATGGAATCTCTCGGGTAGAGATCTGAGCACTTTCCTCACAATCTTGGGTTCAGGGATGGTTTCTCCAAGATTGAAAGTAGAGTTTACTATGTCCTTCAGCTTGGCATAAAACTCATCAAACGACTCATCCTCCTTCATCTTAATCTCTTCAATGCTTGTAGTGAGCCTCTGAAATTTTGAATCTTTGACAGCCTTAGTTCCCTCATAAGTTGTCTGGAGAATGGTCCAAGCCTCTTTAGCAGTTTCAGTTAAGGATATCTTTTTAAACTTCTCATTGGTGACTGCACTGAACAACGCATTCAATGCCCTGCTGTTGAAGTTAGCCGCCTTAATCTTGGCATCATCCCAATCGGCCGACGCTTCCTTTGGCTTAGTCTAGCCAATCTCTACAGTTTGCCACACTTTCTCATCTAAAGACTGCAAGAAAGCTTTCATGCGTACTTTCCAGTATGCATAGTTAGTCCCATCAAATAAATGAGGTATTATTAACGATTGTCCTTTATCCATGACAAACAGAGGTCAATGAATCAAACACAGCAAAGATTAAAACCTAATCAGAGTGTGTCTGCTCTGATACCACTTGATAGACTAAAAACGAATTGACCCCTTGTGATAAATTAACCAATTAATTAGCCAAGTGAATTAATTAGGTTCAATTACATGCAATTGCATGGCAGCACAAACAAATCACCAAATAACCAAATATGCAGCGAAAATTAAATGACACGGTGATTTGTTTACGAATGGGGAAAACCTAATGGCAAAAACCCCACCGGGTGATTTTCAGGTCACCACTCCCGAAACTCCACTATTATTACAACAAGCGGTTACAAGTAAAGGAATCCCAAGTACCTTACCAACCTACAGTTGAACCCTTACCCCAATACCCAATCAGACTTGTTCTGTAGTGACAGTTTCCCCTTTTTGATGCACAGCTCCCAAGTACGTGACTAACCAACTTGCGTGGATCCCAGTATGCAACTTCAACACCAACTAGAAAGAGAGGTTGGCTGCAAAGTTCTTCAGTTCATCCTACACGATGAAGATCAAGAAAATGCTTAGTCACAAAACCCAAAGGTACACATACAGAGCAACTTCTTCAAAAGAGATGAACAAGGGCAGAACTTTGTCTCCGGTTACAAATTGCTTGAACAAAGTTTTCTCAATGCTTGTGCAACTTGCATCCCTGTTGACGGCCCTTAAAACAATCATTTTATATGCCTAGGGTTAAGAGAAAAGAAGGCCCAAAGACACATTCACAGATCCCAAGAAATCATATCAGAAATTCTAATTTTATAAACCTCGATAGATAGAAGCTGTCGAGCAGGTGTCGAGCTTACGGGCTAAAACAGCTTTCTTAAGCTCGATAGATGCAACTGTTGAGCCAGCTGTCGAGCTTTAATGATTTTGCACTTTCAACTTGTTTTCTTGGACAGACTTGAAGGCTTCCACACTTGATCTTGAAACACAGTTTTTTGAAGTATTTCAACACATCCTAGATCTACCCAAATACAAGTAAAGTGTGTTTTGTCAAAGGATTAGCCAATTACATAAAAGAGTGACATATGTCCTTAACAAGTGAACTACATATGTCCTAACAAGCATCATTGGGGAAAGGGAACCCAAGTCGGAAGGGGTACAAAATGCGGTGTCTACACCAATGCCACTTCTGTTCTGATTGGTTGCCCCATCAAAATACATCTTCCATGGTTCTGACTCTATCATCATAATATCTTCATCTAGGAAGTCTCCTCGAATTTCTTCAATTTCTTCATGTGAATAATGGGCTAAGTGATCAGCAATTGCTCTTCCTTTTATGGACTTCTGAGTCACATACTTGATATCAAATTCTAACAAAAGCAAAACTCATTTAGCTGTCTTCCTATCTTGCACCAGCTTTTCCATTAGATATTTCAAAGGATCCATTCTGGCTATCAACAGGACTTTGAAAGCAAGCATGTAATGTCTGAGTTTTCTAATAGGCCATACAAGTGCCACACCTGTCTTCTTGAGTGCTGAATACTTCTCTTCATAAGCCATCATCTTCTTGCTAATATAGTAAATTGCATTCTCCTTCCTAGACTCCTCTAGATATTGAGCAAGTAAAGCCCTCATTGCTGTATCTATGGTTGTGAGATATAGCAATAATGGCTTTTAGGGTACCGATGGAACCAATATTGGTGGCTTCATCAAGTAATTCTTAATCTTCTCAAAAGCTTCTTGGCAATATTCATTCCATACTGTAGGGACTTTCTTCTTAAGCAATCGAAAAAGTGGTTCATATGTCATGGTAAGCTAGGCTATGAACCTGCTTATGTATTGGATCCTCCCTAAAATTCCTCGAGTCTCATTTTCTATCCTAGAGGTTTCATCTCTACAATTGCCTTGATCTTCTCAAGATCTACCTCAATTCCTCTCTGGCTCACCATAAATCCCAACAACTTTCCTGACGTCACACCAAAAGTGCACTTCTTTGGATTCAACCGAAGCTTGTAGAATGGGATCTGCTCAAAGAACTTCTGTAAAGCCGGTATGTAAACTTCATGGTCTTTGGACTTCACTATCATGTCATCCACATAAACTTCAACTTTCTTATGTATCAAATCATGCAACAAAGTAGTGACTGCCCACTGGTAGGTGGCGCCAGCATTCTTAAGGCCAAATGGCATGACAATGAAACAATAGGTCCCTTATAGAGTGATAAAGGACATCTTTTCCATATCTTCTAGAGCCATCTTTATCTAATTATACCCTGAAAAGCCATCTATGAATGACAACAATGCATGTCCTACCGTATTATCAACCAAAATCAATATGAGGCAACGGAAAGTCATCCTTAGGGCTAGCTTTGTTAAGATCTCTAAAGTCTACACACATCCTTACCTTCCCATCTTTCTTCGACACTGGAACCGCATTGGTTAATCACTCTCGGTAGTTTACCACCCTCAAGAACCCCGCATTGTACTATTTCTCAACTTCTTCCTTGATCTTGAGAGTCCATTCTGGCTTCATCCTTCTCAACTTCTACTTGACTGGCTTCATAGTTGAGTCTGTAGGAATGCAATGTTGCACTATATATGTATCAATCCCCAGCATATCCTCGTATAACCATGCAAAAACCTCCTTAAATTCCTTCAGCAGTGTGACCAGTGCATCCTTCTCAAAGGAAGTTAAAGTATTGCCAATCTGGACCATCTTGGGTTCATTATCAGTTCCCAAGTTAACAGACTGGGTTTCTTCTTTTATGGGTTCTAATTGCCCTTGTTTTAATTCCTCATCATTAAAAGTTTCTTTCTGATATCCAAAATAAAAACATTCAAAGCTAAAAAATATGCAGAATCAGAAATTATTTTATCAGAGATAGAGTTTTTGGTAGACTCAACAAGAATTGACTCTACAGGGATGGACACATGATCACAGAAAAACTCAACAAAAATAGAAATATTAGTAGAGACAGACTCAATGGGGATGGAAACGATGCTTTTAGTAGGAGTAAATGGCTTGGTGGTCTTGGTCTTTTCTAGAGGGTCTTCCATGGGGTGGGCGGCTCCCTCCCAAGCCTAGTTTTTCAATTCGGTTGTGGCTTTGGTGATGGCAGCTAGCTCCTAGCGAGTTCCTTCTTCTTTCAGCATCAACACTCTAGGGTCTTCATCCATATAATCTAGACCTTCTCCATTAACTTCCATATCTGCGGGCTTGTAAAATACATAGCCATCCAATCGTTCTATGTTGTCCATCCACTCTCCAAATAAATTCTGCTTCCCATTATTGCTTGGGTGAATATATTAGGGGAAGTACTCTGACTCACTGCATTCCATTCCTTCATCTTCACCTTAAAGATTCTCCAAGGTTAAGTTTCTAAAACTATGGATCATTATATTTCTATCAAGCACAGTTAATCTTGCATTTATGTCATCTTTTTCATTAGTGTATGTAGTTAATGAGCCAAACTTAGGGTTACGAAATGAACCAAATTCGAGAATCTCCTAACCATACTTATCATATCGGGGGCCCGATTTTGGGCCAACATCAGTAATGCAACTCCAATTTGAAGGGCATCCATAAGGATACTCATCATAGTCTCCCCCTACAGCTTCTTCATCATCTTCTATGTCTTCATCATAATAGTCCACCTCGTCATAAGAATTATCTTCATAAAAGGCTCCTGCAGCCTCATCTTCTCTATCACTAGGGACTTCACCCCTATCATTACGGTTGTCTCGGTTACCATAATCTTCACTGTCATTTCCTTCACTATCACCGTCTTCGTTGTCATTGTCTCCACCATGATTGTCTACACTATCATCACTATCACTATCTTTATTGTCACTGTCTTCACTATTACTGTTTTCTCTACCATTGTATCTACTGTCATCACTAGGGGCTTCTCCCTCTTCATCATCTTTATCATCCATTCTTCCTTTATAAGGATCTTTCAGCGCATGTTGTTAGGCTTTGTTGGGTTCTAAGACTTTAGGTTTAACTGTATTAGAACTTCAATTTGTAATGTTAGCAAACCATGATCAAAACATTTAGTCTTGTTTTAGACTTGCTCAAAGTATGTTTTTTGTATAAAGTTGGAATCAAGTGTTCTGCAGGATTTACTGTGTAAATCGGCCTAGCTCAATCAATCGAAAATTAGACTCGATCGATCGAAACTCGTGCAGATTGTTTTTCTGCAGAATTTTCCAACTCAGCCCAAGCCCGTTTGACGTGTAGGGTTTTATGTTTTGTCTTAAGTATAAAAGGAAAAACCCTAGCCACATTTTACTGTTGTTGCAGTTATTGTTTATGCTGTGTATGTGAATCTCTTGTGAGATTTAGAGGCATTTGCCTTCATATATACTTAGGGTTGTCAAGAATCAAGATTATGTCAAGAAGCTTGATGATCATTCAGTTGCTGCATTAAGAGCTTAAAGATACATAAGCCGGAGTTCTTGTACTTGCTGTGAATCCAAGAAAGAAGTAGTCTGTGGACTCGCAGCTGTCACGTGGTCGTGGTAGTAAGTTTCCTACTCGAGGTAGCAATAAGATGTTAATGGTATAAGTTGCTATTGTGTAAATTTCAATTCTTTCATAGTGGATTTGTTTTACCTTGAGAATAGCTAGGTTAAATCCTCTCCAGATTTTTTACTGGTTTGGTTTTCCTAGGTTATCATATCATTGTGTTATTTATTTTCTGCACTTTACAATGATATGATATATTTGTGTTAACCTAGATTTGATAATTTGACTAAGTAATCACTTGGCTAATTAACTAGATTAATATGGTTGTGTTTTAAAGGGTCTAAAAACGTACAGGCTTCCCAATATTCTTCCTCTTCTATGTTAAAAATAGTGTCACCCAATAGTGTAGTCATAGTGTCAGGATCCATCTAATCTGCCCAATCAGTTGGGACCCAATCTGTATTTCTCTCCTTTACCTAAGGGAGCTATATGTCACAATCGAGGAATAATTCGAATCCAGTCAACATTCTTTTCAACTTTGGATCATATGTCAGTTCAAGAAACCCCTAATAACACTGGCAATTTAAACTTTAATAAACTTCTCATTAAATATAGGAGCATATGGCTTTAAAGGCTCTAGGAGGCTAGAAAGCCCCTTTGCCTTAGCTTTTGCATGGGCCATCTTCTTCAATTCCATCTCTAGTAAGTCTTCATCCATAGGATTATAGTCCAGCCCAAAAGATGGCATGGCTGTGGGAATTGTTGGGGCCTGAACGGCTGCCCCTTTCACGGTCTTTCCTAGGTTCATCCCTGGGAAATAGCTCATCTTCTTCATCATTGCTACCACATTATTATTGCCATAGGGATCAAAGTCCATGGGAATCTTTTCAATTTCTTCTGTCCTTCTTTAAAAACCAGGCTTCTGATGAATTAAAGATGTACGTGTTGGAAAAATAGATGTGCGCAGCGGAAAAAAATTAACGGATCTACTTCATTCGCAATTGATAACATGCACTATGTAAGTTTCAGAATTAGAGAACAAGAAAGCGTACCTTGGTGTGATGAAATTCAAAATCGAAGATCAAACGCTCTTGGGAAGACTTTTAATCTTCACTTCAATTCCACTTGATGCCCAAGATGTGTGGTCTCTCAATCGGTAACAAAAGGGTGATTAGAGAGTGACTTTTTCTCACTTCCACACCATTACAATGATGGTTTTCTTACCCTTGAATATTCTGAACGTTTTTCCCTTTTGTATCTAACCAATTATCTAATTGGGCTGACCTTTTGGGCCTTTCCAATTGGGCTTAAGTGTGTGGCCTGGAGTGGGACCAAAAGGGACCAATAAGACACTAGCTCCAATGGGACTTGGGTTTTTCTGTCAACTCTTGACAAGTCCAAAGTTACCATTAACTATATTTAATACCACTATATAAATATAGTTGCACTCTAGGCCTTATCAATAAATTATTTCCCAAGACTTTATTGTACATTCAACCCCTTCATTAAAATATTCGTAGTAATACAAAGTCATAAATATAGATTGCCACTTTGAAGATTATTACATCTTAATCCTTAAGTACCCAGTTTAATCATTTATGTTATTCATAATATATTTATGAAATCCAATTCCATAAATATATACTTTAGTAACTCCTTACTAAAGTGGTTGGGCCCAACACTCTGAATAACCAAACCCATTAAACTTATCTCAAGGGAATATTTTATATCTCCGTTAAGAGATTATGAATTCCATCTTGATAATATATGTTCTATCAACACTAAATGTGGTTGCCCAACATACTGAGGTTTTGACCGTTACTAATAGATCTCACTCCTGATATATCAAAGCAACCTACATCTCATGATCAGGTCCATTATTCTCTCAGAATTTAGAGTTGATGTAAATAAAAGTCATGAGATTTATTATTCAATTGACAGTCATTTGGAGAATAATAAATCTCACAGCGGTCCAGTTCAATATGTCTTAACTCTTAAAACATATCAACATGCCAACTAGAAATCTCCATTTCCATGATCAAGATAAATCATCGTAGTTGATATGTTATAGTCTTCGCAGATGAAATGTCCAATTTCATCACCGACTACGAACTAAAACTATGAGTTTACAAAGAACTTGTAATTTATATCTTTCTGTGACTTTTCACATAAATCACATACTATGCATCTCATGGACTAAGATAATGTCCCATTAGTTCATAAATAGTCTCATATGATTAAACAATCTAATTATTTATGACATGCCAATAAATTGGATTTTAGGGCACAAACCCTAACAATACGCAGCGGAAAAGTAAGTTTTGAACGGATCTACTTCATTCAATATTGATAACATGCATAAAGTAAATTTCAAATTTTGAGAACAAGAGATCGTACCTTGAAGCGGTGAATTCCAAAACCGAAGATTGAAGCACTTGGGAATACTTTTAATCTTCACTCCAATTCCACTAACGCCCAAGATGTGTGGTCTCTCAATTGGTAACAAAGGGATTATTAGAGAGTGACTTTCACTCACTTACACACCATTACAATGATGTTTTTCCTACCAATACAATTCTGTACGTTTTTCCCTTTGTATCTAACCAGTATATCTAATTGGGCTGGCCTTTTGGGCCTTACCAATTGGGCTTAAGTGTGTGGCTTGGAGTGGGACCAAAAGGGACCAATAAGATACTAGCTCCAATAGGCCTTGGGCTTTTCTGTCAACTCTTGACAAGTTCAAAGTTACCATTAACTATATTTAATACCACTATATAAATATAGTTGCACTCTAGGTCTTATCTATATATTATATCCCAAGACTTTATTATACATACAACCCCTTCATAAAATATTCATAGTAATACAAAGTCATTGAAATAGACTGCCACTTTGTAAATTACTACATCTTTATCCTTGAGTACCCGGTTTAATCTTTTAATGTTATTCATCATATATTTATGAAATCTAATTTCATAAATATATACTTTAGTAACTACTTACTAAAGTGGTTAGGCCTAACTCTCTGAATAACAAACCCATTAAACTTATCTCAAGAGAATATTTTATATCTCTGTTAAGAGACTATGAATTCCATCTTGAGAATATATGTTCTATCAACACTAAATGTGGCTGCCCAACATACTGAGGTTTTGACCATTACTATAGATCTCACTCTTGATATATCAAAGCAACCTACACCTTATGATCAGGTCCATTATTCTCTCAGGATTAAGAGTTCATGCAAATGTAAGTCGTGAAATTTATTATTCATTTGACAGTCATTAGGAGAATAATAAATCTCACAGCGGTCCAGTTCAATATGTCTTAACTCTTAAAACATATTAACACATCAACTAAAAGTCTCCACTTCTATGATCAAGACAAATCATCGTAGTTGATATGTTATAGTCTTCGCAGATGAAATGCCCAATTTCATCACCGACTACGAACTATAATTCTGAGTTTACAAAGAACTTGTGATTTATATCTTCTGTAACTCTTCACATAAATCACATACTATGCATCTCATAGACTATATGATAATGTCTGAATATTCTTGTTACCACTATTTCAGATAATAATAAAACAAATTTATTAAACACAATATTAAGTCGTACATAATGTCATACACAATGTTAAACTTAATATCATACATAGCATCACTCAATAGGATTTAAAGGCACTAATCCTAACAATCTCCCACTTGCCCTAAAGACTATTGTGCATTAATCTAACTCCCATTCCCTCCAAATGTGACTCGAAAGTCCTTTGAGGCAAGGCTTTAGTAAATGGATCTGCTAGATTGTTTGCACTTTCAATCTTTGCTACCACCACATCTCCACGAGCAACAATATCTCGAATGATATGGTACTTCCTCTCAATGTGCTTTCCTTTCTTGTGATTCCTTGGATCTTTAGATTGTGCAACTGCTCCACTGTTATCACAAAACAATGTGATTGGAACTTGCTCCATTCTTATTACACCAAGGTCAGAAAGGAATTTCTTGAGCCATACAGCTTCCTTTGCTGCTTCACAAGCAGCAACATATTCAGCCTCCATGGTGGAGTCTGCAATACAAGATTGCTTAATACTCTGCCAACTAATGGCTCCACCTCCCAGGGTGAAAACACATCCTGAAGTGGATTTTCTGAAATCTAGATCCGATTGAAAATCTGAATCTGTATAGCCAATGGGAATCAAATCCTCACAATGGTAAACAAGCATATAATCTCTCGTTCTCCGTAGATACTTGAGAATATGCTTTACAGCTTGCCAATGTTTTGGTCCTGGATTTGATTGATATCGGCTGACCATGCCAACTAAATAGCAGATATCTGGTCTAGTACAAAGCATGGCATACATGAGACTTCCTACTGCAGAAGCATAAGGAACTTGTCTCATCATATCTACTTCCTCTTGAGTCTTAGGCCTTTGGTCATCAGACAGAGGAACTCCATATCTGAAAGGAAGCAATCCTTTCTTGGAGTTTTGCATGCTAAATCGTTCTAGAACCTTATCTATATATCCAGCTTGTGATAAGCCTAACATCTTATTCTTACGATCTCGCCAAAGCTTGATCCCTAGAATAAAGTTAGCCTCACCCAAGTCCTTCATATCAAATTGGCTTGACAACTAAACCTTTACATATGACATTACCCCTACATCATTTCCAATGAGTAGAATATCATCAACATAAAGCACTAGGAACATTACTACTTTATCTTGATGTCTTTTGTACACACATGGTTCATCAAGATTTTGTTCAAAACCAAATGACTTGATTGCTTGATCAAATCTGATGTTCCATGACCTAGATGCTTGCTTAAGTCCATAAATGGACCTTTGCAACTTGCATACCAAATGCTCTTGGTTCTTTGCTATGAAACCTTCCGGTTGCATCATATAGATTTCCTCTTCAAGATTGCCATTAAGAAATGCAGTCTTGACATCCATTTGCCAAATCTCATAATCAAAATGAGCAGCAATGGATAAGAGAATTCTGATAGATTTAAGCATTGCTACTGGAGAAAAGGTTTCATTATAATCAATACCTTCCTTTTGAGTATACCCTTTCGCCACTAGTCTTGCTTTAAAGGTTTCAACCTTTCCATCTATCCCTCTCTTTCTCTTGTAAACCCATTTGCAACCAACAGGTTTAATGCTGTTAGGCGCCTTTACAAGATCCCAAACTTGATTGGAATACATGGAATCTAATTCAGATTTCATAGCTTGGACCCAATGATGTGCATCTATATCATTTATTGCTTCATCATATGTGTAGGGATCCAATTCAACCTCTTCTGAGATAGCTTCATAGGTTTCTCCCAAACCTATGAATCTTATAGGAGGCCGAACAATTCTCCCACTACGACGAGACACCTGAGTACTAGACATGTCATGAGTAGTATCCTATGGTATATCAAATACAGCCACATCATCCTTAGTTTCATCTATTGGTTGTTCATTTACAGGTTCATTCATTTCAGCCAAAACAACTCTACTTTTAGTAGTATAATCATTCATATAGTCATTTTCCAAGAATTTGGCATTTGTGCTAACAAATACTTTATTATCTTTATGACTATAGAATAAACCTCCAACAGTTCCTTTTGGATACCCAACAAAGAAAACCACTTCTGTTTTAGACTGTAACTTGTCAGACTTTCCTTTTAACACATGTGCTGGACAACCCCATATATGGAGATGTCTCATACTAGGCTTACGCCCATTCCATAATTCCACAGGTGTTTTAGGAACAGACTTCGAAGGTACTAAATTCAGAAGATACATTGCTGTGTTTAAGGCATATCCCCAAAAAGAAATAGGTAGAGTTGAATAACTCATCATGGACCTAACCATATCTAAAAGAGTCCTATTCCTTCTTTATGCTACACCGTTTTGTTGTGGAGTTCCAAGTGCAGTCAATTGGGATACAATCCCATTCTTAGTCAAGTAATCCTTGAAATCCCCAAGAAGGTATTCACCAACTCGATCAGATCGAATGGCTATTATGTGTTTACCTAATTGATTCTCAACTTCAGCACTAAACTCTTTGAACTTTTCAAAGGCTTCAGACTTCCGTCTCATTAGGTACACATAACCATATCTTGAGTAATCATCAGTAAAAGTGATGAAATACTCATAACCACCTCTTGCCTGGATTGACATAGGACCACAAACATCAGAATGCACTAGCTCTAGCAAATCTTGGGCTCTTCTACCTTTTGCATTAAAAGGTCGTTTGGTCATTTTACCTTCCAAACAAGATTCACAAACTGAAAATTCATCAAAGTCCATGGGCTCTAAAAGTCCATCTTTGATCAGTCTTTGAATCCTATTTGAATTAATATGACCCAAACGCAAGTGCCAAAGATATGCATCACTAGTAGAAGGACTTTTTCTCTTTAATGATTTTACATGAGAATCATTATCTAATTCAAAATTATATAATTCATGTTTATCAGGAGTTAAAATATAAAGACCATCCACAATATTGCCAGAACAGATAAACAGTTTATCCTTCTTTATTACAACATTGTCTTTCAGGATAACACAATATCCATGTTTACCTAAGTAAGTAGCAGAAATTAAATTCCTACGAACATTAGGTACATACAAATAGTCTTCTAATATCAGAACTCTAGATACAAAACATAAACTATAAACACCAACAGCTACAACTGGAATCCTGCTCCCATCAGCCAAAGTAAGAAACAACTCCCCTTCTTTAAGCTTTCTGGTCTCCTGAAACCCCTACAAAGAATTGCAGATATGATTAGTACAACCTGAATCCACACACCAGGAATCCGTGGGATTCTGTACCAAACATATTTCAAGAAGGAATGTATTATTCAAACCTTTATTCTTGGCAGCCTTGAATACTGGACAATTCCTCTTCCAATGTCCTTTCTCACCACAATGGAAACACTTTCATTTGATATTCTTTCCTTTATCAGCAACCCCTAAGGCAATTTGTTTACCCTCTTGTTTGGTGAAGTCCTTCTTCTTCTTCTTCTTCTTACCCTTGCCTTTCGACTTAGGTTGAGAAGTAGAAGCTTCACCAACATTGGCTTCAACATTGGAAGTACCAAGAATGCCTTCTGCCGCTACCAATTCATTCATTAATTCAGACAAGGTATAAATCTTTTTGTTCATATTATAGTTCAGTTTGAATTCCTTGAATGATTCTGGTAGCGACTGGGGTATCATATCCACTTGTGATTCTCCATCTATATCGGCACCTAAAACTTCCAATGTATTCAGATTAGAGATCATTGTAAGACAATGCTCTCTAACTAAACTTCCTTCAGCCATTCTGGTGTTATAAATTTGCCTCATGGTCTCTTACCTTGCAGAACGGCCTTGCTCACCAAACATCTCTTTCAGACTTTGCATGATGTCTGAAACTAGTTCTACATCCTGCATTTGATGCTGTAGAACATTTGAGATAGATGCTAGGATGTAGCACTTGGCCATCTCATTAGATTTCTGCCAATGATCATATCATTGTTTTTCCTCAAGAGGAGCATCTAATGAAGGAAAGCTAGGACATGATTTAGTAAGAACATACTTATGCTCTTCAGCAGTAAGAACAATGTCCAGATTTCTTTTCCAGTCAACATAGTTGGATCCAGCCAGTTTGTTTTGATTAAGAATAGTTACAAGTGGACTAAATGATGCCATGTTCTAAATCTAGAAACAATAAACATGAATATAATCAATAAACTGGACATTATCAATTTAGCATATAAACATATAGTATGGAACCTTAATAAAACCATAATATAATATATGCAACGACAACCCAATCCCATATTCAATATCCCTCAGCATAGAGTGAATATAAAATACTATGATTGATTGAGAACTATTCTCATCATTAGTGCTATCATGACAACTCTTATCAAACACTAATAATATGTCGTTATATATTTGGTCTCTAAATAATAATAGTAAGAACTCAGCATAGAGGATACTATAATATTTAGTCTAGTGTATACCACTGTCTAGAATCATGTGTAGCCACATTTCATCCCTTTAACAAGTTTATTTTGTAGTACCATGATACAAAACACCCTCCGCATGGAATGCAAAGCTCGAGGCTAAGACAAGGTGTTTGATCAAACCACTATAAACCAGGAAATTCAATCTTGTAGGACCATAAAATAAATACTCTCCGCATGGAATGCTAAGCTCAAGGCAAAGACAAAGTATTTATTCCATACTACTATGAATCGACAATGGAGGCCGTGAGATCCAACCCTTGTATCTCTCTCTCACTAGATGTTTTAAAAGAAAGGTTTTTAGTTTTAAACCATGCATAATTTAATTACACATTGTCTTTCTCTTTTAACATGTGAAAACACTTAAAAAAATTTCTGATTTTCTTTCTTTCGATCGATCGAAAGTGCCCCTCAATCGATCGAAAAAATTAAGAAATTTGATCTTGATCATCTGACTCTTTCGATTGATACTCGATCGCCTCTCGATCGATCGAAAAACAGATTCGATCGATCGACTAGCAATCGAAAATCAATTGATCTAAAAAATCTGATCACTGTCTCATTCGATCAATCGAAAGTGATTTTCGATCGATCGAAAATCGCGAATTTCAAATCTCCAGAATTTTTCTAAGGCAGTTTTCTCCGTTTTTCATGAACGAACATTCAACATATGAACATTACAGACAGAGTTTGATGTCAAAACTGAAATTCATTGATGCTAATGCCTTAAGATTCAATTTAACATACTTAAATTTAAATTTAAACAACATCATAATATCAATTTCAGTCTTCATCAGTTTCAACAACATGCAGAAAATTAAGAAACATAATCTTCTAACAATGTGAAACTATCATCTCTAATTCTAAAACTCACAAAACATGTTATACAATACGAAATTGAAAACCGCTCTGATACCATTTGATGGAATTAAAGATGTACGCAGCGGAAAAGTAAGTTTTGAACGGATCTACTTCATTCAATATTGATAACATGCATAAAGTAAATTTCAGAATTTAAGAACAAGAGATCGTACCTTGAAGCGGTGAATTCCAAAACCGAAGATTGAAGCACTTGGGAATACTTTTAATCTTCACTCCAATTCCACTAACGCCCAAGATGTGTGGTCTCTCAATTGGTAACAAAGGGATTATTAGAGAGTGACTTTCACTCACTTACACACCATTACAATGATGTTTTTCTTACCAATACAATTCTGTATGTTTTTCCCTTTGTATCTAACCAATATATCTAATTGGGCTGGCCTTTTGGGCCTTACCAATTGGGCTTAAGTGTGTGGCTTGGAGTGGGACCAAAAGGGACCAATAAGACACTAGCTCCAATGGGCCTTGGGCTTTTCTGTCAACTCTTGACAAGTCCAAAGTTACCATTAACTATATTTAATACCACTATATAAATATAGTTACACTCTAGGTCTTATCTATATATTATATCTCAAGACTTTATTATACATGCAACCCCTTCATAAAATATTTGTAGTAATACAAAGTCATTGAAATAGACTGCCACTTTGTAAACTACTACATCTTTATCCTTGAGTACCTGGTTTAATCCTTTAATGTTATTCATCATATATTTATGAAATCTATTTTCATAAATATATACTTTAGTAACTACTTACTAAAGTGGTTAGGCCTAACTCTCTGAATAACAAACCCGTTAAACTTATCTCAAGGGAATATTTTATATCTCCGTTAAGAGACTTTGAATTCCATCTTGAGAATATATGTTCCATCAACACTAAATGTGGCTGCCCAACATACTAAGATTTTGACCATTACTATAGATCTCACTCCTGATATATCAATGCAACCTACACCTTATGATCAGGTCCATTATTCTCTCAGGATTAAGAGTTCATGCAAATGTAAGTCGTGAAATTTATTATTCATTTGACAGTATTTAGGAGAATAATAAATCTCACAGCGGTCCAGTTCAATATGTCTTAACTCTTAAAACATATTAACACATCAACTAGAAGTCTCCACTTCCATGATCAAGACAAATCATCGTAGTTAATATGTTATAGTCTTCGCAGATGAAATGCCCAATTTCATCACCGACTACAAACTATAATTCTGAGTTTACAAAGAACTTGTGATTTATATCTTCTGTAACTCTTCACATAAATCACATACTATGCATCTCATGGACTATATGATAATGTCCGAATATTCATGTTACCACTATTTCAGATAATAATAAAACAAATTTATTAAACACAATATTAAGTCATACATAATGTCATACACAATGTTAAACTTAATATCATACATAGCATCACTCAATAGGATTTAAGGGCCCTAATCCTAACAGCTTCTCTATCTCACAGCCATCTAGGGTTACAGGCTCCTTCTCAAATTGGATACCAAAAATGGGCTTCAAAATGGTTAGAGTGTCCCCATATATGGTAATTATAGCTCCTTCATGTGAAAATCAAACCTTTTGGTACAAAGATGAAGGCACGGCCTTAGTATCATGAATCCATGGTTGCCCAAGAAGCATATTGAAGCATGAAGCTATGTTTAATACATGAAACTCCACCTTTTAAACCATAAGCCCTATGGTGAGCTCCAATGTTATTGTCCCCAAAACTTCCCTTATGTTGTTATCATATGCTCTCACATGCTGATCAGATGGCACAAAATCTTTAGTACTCAAGCCCAGACAACTTGTGGTTTTCAATGGACATACATTCAAAGCACTTCCTTCATCAATTAAAACCATTTTTATCCTTTTTCTCTTAGCATCCACAGTAATATGCAACGGGTCATTATGACGCTTCCCCTTTTTAGTCAAATCCTTGTCAAAATAGGAAATAGTAAGCTCCCTTCTTATAGATCCAATCATAGCATTCAAATCTTGAGATGTAGTGGTTGTAGGGACTTGGATCTAATTAAGAAGATCCACTAGATTCTGGCGGTGTTTGTTTGAGGCCATAAGTAAACCCCATAAGGATATGTTTACTTGTGTCTTCTGCACTTGCTTAAGAACCTCATCCTTTTCATTGGGTATTTGTTGGGTTGCCTTGTTCAGGGCTTCTATTGGGTTATTTGTTTCTAAATGTGGGGGTTTGAAGTGTCTCTCCCCCCCGCCCCCCTCCCCTTTTATGATGTGGGCAATTTTTGATGGGTCACTTGGTTCAATATCTTGGGGTTTGAAATGTCTTCCCCCATAAGTGGATGTTAGATTATCTAAGTGGGTCTTGAAGTGTCTCTCCCCATGTGTGGGTTGTGGATTATCTTAGTGGGGTTTAAAGTGTCTCCTCCCATATGTGGGTATTGGATTATCTGAGTGGAGTTTGAAGTGTCTCCCCCATATATGGGTGTTGGGTAATTTAGGATTTTTTAATTATCCTCACTCCATATGTCATATCCTTTTGTAAATGAAATACGCATTAACTCCTCCCAAGTCATCATAAAGCAATCAGGGATGTCATAGATCAAATCAAATGGATCCTCTTCTCCTTCTTCTTTAGGAATCAAACAATTGATCCTTGGTCCCCTCCCAAAATTATGATTAGGCAAAAGATTGTTGGTGATATTAGGCCTTGTAGTCTGTGCAATCTCTTTTGTGTCTATTAAATCCTGAATTGCGTGGTGGAGATTATAACACCCGTTAGTGTCATGTCTTGGGCCTTGATGGTATGCACACCTCTTGCTCACATCAAATTTTGCAAGTAATGGGTTTGGGACTGGTCTTGGGTCTAAGGGTTTTAATGGCCCTTTTGCTTTCAACAAACACCTGACTGACTGGCATGTAGAGTTCATGAAACTCTCTCCTAAACCTTGGAGGCAGTCCTTTTGATACTTACACTGGGGCAATGAGTTAGTATGGATCAGCTTTATATATGTTGGATATTTCTGCAGTTTTAGAGTTAGAAGGCCCAAAATTCCTTTTAAATTTAGGTGCATATTCATTTTTTATAGTCCCATTGTTAATAGCATCTTCAATCTGAGTTCCTACTGCTAATAAGGCCTTAAAATTTGGAAAATATTGAGCAAATAAATACTTATGATATATAGGCAACAAATTCTTTACAACCACTATCAACTATTCCTCTTCATTTGGTCTATTCATCATCTGGGCAGCTTTAGACCTCCATTTAGTTATAAAGGCTGAGAATGACTCCTTAGGTTCTTTCTTGGTAGTCTCTAAGTCTCTTCTCGTCACATCTACCTCTATGTTTTACTTGTATTGATTGTGGAATTCCCAACATATGTCCTCCCAATTCCAAGCTCTAGTATCTTCCATGTTAAGGAACCATCTGAAGGTGGCTCCAGTCAAAGTATTTTGGAACATCTGGACTAACATCTCTTCAGTTGCTCCCAAAGGCTGCATAGCTCTCATGTACATCTTCAAGTGAGACTTAGGGCAGCCAGTGCCATCGAATTTGTCTAAGATCGGCATCTTGAACTTTAGAGGCTACCTCACATCTAGGAAAAGAGAGGGCGATTGACAATCCATAAGATCATCCATCCTCTGTGCCCTCTTAATCATTTCATCCATCTTGCTCATCTTCTCTTTAATCTTCTTTTTACTCACTGTGATGGAGGAAGTTTGATTAGTCTTTTCTCCTTCTTGACTATTCTTCATATTTTGGAACTGTTGCACCATGAGATTCACGTCTTCCCTCAGTTGGATTTGGGTTAGCCACCATTGTATTTAGCAGCTTTTGAGTACTCATCTGTTCTTCAGCATTTTGGTGTTCCTCTCCTTCTGCCATGGTGACATACTCTTTTAATCTTTTATGGCTTGGGCTGTCTTGTAGATCAAACACTGGGTTGCAGTGCTGTAGCTGTGGGGTGCCTTCTATGCATAATGGCTTCAGCATTGTGATGGGCTTGGAACTATAACTTGCTTGGCTATCACTCTTCAGTTCTCATTGAACTCTTCCCTCTAATCTTGACTAGATTTTCCCCTAAGAAAAGGTAGGTTGGCTCAATCAAGGCCCTCTATTTTAATCCAATCAATCAAAACAAACACACATAGGATGCAATGCAATTTTACTTGGGTTGGCCTAAGGACAGGTTCTAGGTCAATACATTGTAGGGTGGATTTGTTGTTTTATTGTTTCCCATAGCTAGGACATTACACTTCCCAACTTGTAATGTAATGAATGTTACGTTGGTTCAAACATCATGGTTTATCCTTTTCAGTCAACAAGAAATGATCTAGTGATTTTAGGCTATAAGTTGGTGAGTTCACCACTGGATACCCGAATCTAATGAAGATCGATGAACTATGGTTACTATCACCAGATTTTGAGGTGGGTTCATGCATAATTGTTGTTTCATGGCATACACAATGACAGTTAGGGAAAGCTATAAACAACTAATTTGGCATTTCAAACAACATTCCATACAATATCATATAAACAATATTATACAAACATAAGCAATATCATACAAGCAAAAATATCATACAAACACAAGGGTATTTAATTGGTCATTTAAAGTCTAATATGAAGCTTAGCCGTTGACATCCCCAATGAAGTCGCCACTGTGAGAGACTGGGAAATTCGGCTCTCGAAAAAGAGTTTAGGCATCGACAACTTCCCTTTTCAGGATTATATAGAGTTGCCACTTATTTTATAAGAAAAATAAGAAAACTATACAAAAGATTACAAGATGTCTTGAATAATTTACATTCTCATTAATTTAAATAAGTACAACTTGATAGAAGAAACCATACAATGCTTTGTTTCCTAGTTACAATCTAGCAAAAAAGTTACAAGACCTTGTTTTCTAGTTACAATCTACCAAAAGAAAATAAGACACTATCCTACAAACCTAAGATCTATGGCTTGGGGGCTAGGTTACAAAATGGGAAGGTGTTAGGCACCCATTCTACTTAGATAGAGTCTGGTCTTCTAGACTTTTAAATGATCGTTTAAATATCCACTAAAAGAAAATGATATGCAACTTCTTGTATTAATATTCCTAGATCTATGATTGGTTAACATGTAAAAATCATAAAATCTATTGCATTTATGCAAGGAGAAATCATATCTGAATTATATTATAGGAAGAGAATTTTTAAAGAGAAATTTCAAATCTATTTTTAAATAAATAGACAAAATGAATTTTTGATAAAGAATTCAGATCTGATTTTTTTTTATTAAAAATAATGGATTTTAAAAAGAATTTCCAAATTTGATTTTTTTAATTAAAGAACAGAATGAACTTCCAAGAGGAAAATTCAAATCTGATTGTTTAATTAAAAAACAGAATAGGTTTTGAAAGAAATTTTTAGGCTTTTTTTTTAATTCAGAAAATAGTAGAGATTTGGAAAATAAATTTCAGATCTGGTTTTTTTATTTAGAAAAAGAATGGGATTTTGAAAATAAATTTTAGATCTGATTTTTGGTTTAGAAAAAAAAAAAAAAAGAGATTTTGAAAATAAATTTCAAATCTGATTTTTGGTTTAGAAAACAATGAGATATTGAAAATAAATTTCAGATCTACTTTTTTGTTTAGAAAACAATAAAGATTTTTTGAAAATAATTTATAGATCAGATTTTTTAGTTTAGAAAAAGAATGAGATCTTGAAAATAAATTTCAGATCTAGTTTTTTGGTTTAGAAAACAATAGAAATTTTTTAAAATAATTTTTAGATCTGAAAATTTTCAAGCCTTTTTTTTATTATTATTCAGAAAATAGTAGAGATTTGGAAAATAAATTTCAGATCTGATTTTTTTTTATTTAGAAAAAGAATGGGATTTTAAAAATAAATTTTAGATCTGATTTTTGGTTTAGAAAAAAAAAATGAGATTTTGAAAATAAATTTCAGATTTGATTTTTGGTTTAGAAAACAATGAGATATTGAAAATAAATTTCAGATATGCTTTTTTGTTTAGAAAACAATAAATATTTTTTGAAAATAATTTATAGATCTGATTTTTTAGTTTAGAAAAAGAATGAGATCTTGAAAATAAATTTCAGATCTAGTTTTTTGGTTTAGAAAACAATAGAGATTTTTTAAAACAATTTTTAGATCTGATTTTAATCTAATACTATATAAAATAGCAAAAGCCTTTTAAGGAGGTGTTGCCACGTTAGGAAAAAAGGCCCCTTCAAATGCTGCCACATATACAACTTTTAAGTTAAACCAGCCACACGTTGCAACGTTTGGCCTCTTAAAACTCTGCCACGCTTGCAATTATAAAAGGATAAATTATATTGTTTCGTTAGGTTAACACACTATTTGATGGCATCTTGGTATAAAAGGAAAAATAATCGGTTAAAAGGCTTGCAATTTTCTCCAAAAAAAAAAAAACGCAGCATGCAGAGAGAGAGAGTTCTTCATTCCTTCGCCAGACATAGAGCACCACTGCAAGCAGAAAGAAAAATCTATGGGCATCAACACTGTTAGGCTATATATCTGCCACCATCAAATCGTCGGAACCGGTACCGGTACATTTTTCTAGATTTGGGTATGAAATATTACTTTTTATTGAGTTTTTTTTTTTTTTTGGATAGGTTTAGATTTGATTTTGGTTTTGATTCCTTTTTGTTTCGGGCATTTGGGTTCTCCATGAAAATGTTTGTTTTCTCAATTTTCTGATTTTTTTTTAATGTCACTAAGCCTTTCCCTGTTCTCTAATATCTGTGTTCATAGTTTTTTTTTTTTTTTTTTCCTGGGGTTTTGATTTGGAAAACACCTTTTGATCTGTTTCACAGGGTTAAAGCACCTTTTGATAGCATTCAGTATAAAAGAAAACAAATCGCTAAAATCAGTAAATTGCAATCAAAAGGAAAGGGAAAGAGAAGAGAGTTCGCCAGAACTGTAACCCGATAGCTTAACAGAGAATTTTCTGGAACCATCGGTTTACCCACCACTGAAAACAAAACCCGATAGATACTTATTTAGTTGTTATTTATTTTGGGATTTTGGGGTTTCTAATTAGGGTTTACTGCAATTGTAGATTTCAATTCCTAATATGTTTTCCTCTCTGTTTTTTTTTTCTTTTTTCTTTTTTCTTTTCAAGGAAACACCATAGATGATCAAATTCTTCTTAAAAATCTGCCATGCGTCTAAAAACCCAAAACAACGAAAACATTAATGCCATCCGTTGTATCCATTGGTCAAATCATATAAATTCAATCCAAACCACACATACATTCACATTCACTGATTCATTTATTTAAACACCGATAAAGTCCCTCACTCTTGCTTCTCAAAAAAAATAAATAAATAAATCCCTTTAAAAGCAGATACCTTCACTGATATGAGTAATCCCTTCAAATCTCAAAAATCTTCACTCAACTTTGCCTCTAACCATCACCTATTTTCCGTTCCTAAAAGACTGCCTCTCATGCCGTTTACAAGGTTTAGCCTTCTGGACCTGCTATTGGTATTTTTTTTTTTTTTTTTTTGGGTTATGTTTTAAAATTAGGTCGTTAAAAATATGATTTAGGCTTGGGTTTTGGTTTAGATTCGTTTAGATTTGATTTATATTAGATTCATTTACGCTGTACAGGGTCAAATGGCAGCAAAGAGAGCAGGAAAAAAAATGTAAACAAAGAAGGTACAGGCAATATAGAGAGGCTTTGGTTGACCTTTGAAGTTCACGGAGAAGACAATAGGGTTTTTTTTTTTAATGTGGTATGAAATTTAGTCTATTTGTCTTTATTTCTCTCCCATTATTTTTTATTGTACAAAAAATTTATCAAGCTCTTTGTTCAGTTCTAATTTTTCGATATCATTTTTTTTCTCTATGCAAATGTTAATGCTTTGTTATTCACTAGAATTGTTTTAGGAACCCATGAAATATCTCCACTCTACAATTCAAATATTACATTTTGGCCAAACTTCTACTTCTCTTATTGTGTTTGCCGTGTTTATATTCAATTGCTATTCTTATTGATTTCTTCTAAAGAAAAACCAATATAATATATCCCCTGTTGTTTAAATTAGTTCCAGTTAATTAGTTTGAATGCAATATTGAAAATGTTCGCCTCAATAGAAGAAACAAGAATATGCAAATATGAAATTTGTCTATAATTTAATGCCAATCTCTCTCTCTCCTTGGAATACTGACAATTAGGCATTCAAGGCACTATAATTTTTCTCTATCCTAAAAGACTATTTATTGTTTTTGTATTTGAATGAATGCTTGAATGTGTGACGAAACCCAAATAACCAAATATTTATTACAAGTTTGGGTATCAATTTTGGAACTCTGTGCATCCATCTTAATTTCACTAATTTTTGCATATAGGCTTAGGCTGCTATTCTTCCTATTAAATTAGCGTCGTACTCAAAGTTGTTGGTTTGTAAGTGAATGGTTTGATTCAAGTACTAATTTGAAGATTTTACTAATTAAGGTAGATCAAGATGTTTTTTCATATTTAGGTGTGGGTGGACTCAGGTTTGAATTGGTTTTTTTTCTGGATTCAATTGACCTATAACACTATTTTGGTTCCATTAATCTTCTTCTGATAGCTAAATAGATAGTTAGAGTTCTCTTTGATTTTTTTTTTTTTTTTTTGTCTGCTATGTTTTGTAATCAAGTTGGCTTATTTGCGTGTTTGTGAGGTTTTCCAATTCAGTCTAACTCAATTATTACATTGTCTTGCTTTTAAGGGTTTTGAGTTCTATTAGTGATTATTCTGTAATTGTTGAAAATGCATGATTTATGTTTTACGAAAAAAAATGTAGTAATTCCCACACATGAAGTGCTATTTATACCTACGTTAACATGTCTAGAAGTTCACATTACAACTACAAATACAAAACACAGAAGACAGTGCTTTATGAGCTTATGATTGCCAAATGCTATAATTACGATCTTCAATTTAATTATTGTTACTGGATTACCATATTTTGAACTCTTGATTTTGGTACATCTAAATATGGTAGAGATCATTTTCAATTCTTAAGACTCAAATTGGTTAGCAACTTATCATGTTTTAATTAGAAAAAAATCTTTGGCTTCCCATCTGCCACTAATCTTTGAAATTTTGTAGCACATTTCTAGGAGTCAATATGAAGGGAAATGGATAATAAGTAGGGCTCATCATCATGGATAACTGCAACATAAGAACATGCTAGAACAGAATAAATTCATTTACTTTGGGAGTTATATCTTGGAAAGCCTTTTAATTCTCCATTATTAGGGAATTCTACCAGTTGAAAATATTTCTGTTTTTAGTGTTTTTTTAAAAACAATAAAAAATTTGACGCAGTCTCTTTAGAGAACCTTTAAATCCTCCATTATTGGTGAGATTTGTATATTGAACATATATGTGTTTTACTAAGGTTAAAAAAAAAGTTAATTGATGCATTTTCTTAGAGATTATTATTATTATTGTGGATGTTTAAATGAAAAAGAGCATGAACATTGTACTGAATTGTTACAGCAATGCTAACTATTGTCGGTCAAATTTTAGGCATTTGGGTTAGATTTTGTTTTGATCAATTATAGGATTAGATTTGGTTTATGGTTAGGGTATATGTGTTACTTTGGTTTGATTTTGGATTTTCGAGTTAAAATTGTTTTGGGTAATTTGTGGATTACAAAGTAGAGAGTATTTTCGGTCCCTTCTATTTCTTTATGCTTCTTGAATAAGCATTCCTGGCGAAGAGTTTCCAATTTGTTCATTCAGCGTTTATCAAGTACAAATTTAGATTTATTTAACTCTCTCTTGGATTCAATTGTAGAATTCATTTGTCATTGATTGGTTTCAATTTTAAATTTAAGTAATAAAAAATTAAAGGGTTTTTCTTTAACTTTTCTTTTTCTGGGTTTGTAGGTGGAAAGGTAATCCTTGGAAGCAATCCAAGTCTGAGCAGTACTACCAGGTATAGTTTCCACTTTATTGGAACAAATTTTATTTGAATTTTCTTCAAGATATTTATTTAATTGTACATTACTTTGATCAACATGAAGATTAATTAATTTTTCAGATGCCTCTTAGAAGTAGTGAATCTAATTTTTAATATTAGTGCTTCCCCTCAAAAAGTCTAAACATGTGCACATTCTCATGGATTGATTCCTTAATGTACAACTTTGCCCAATTTTTGAAACTGGCGGATATATGACAAAAACAGGAATACAGTAGTTTTTAGTGGTGGATGATTTTTATATAGTTAATTTTTTTTAGTTCCATTGCCACTTATAAATGGCCATTAATATCAGATTGAATTAATTATGAATATAAGAACAAGCACTGTGAAACTAATTTGAATTTTAGTATAAACTTCGAAATGAATAGTAAAGTAGAAATTGACAATGAACATTCCACCTGACAATTATCAATGAATATTCCATGCCTTTATGTATGGGTGGATTCTTTTATTTAACTTCTCTTATTTAGAACTCCCTTCATGCCATAACGTAAAGCATTATGAAATGTTAATCATGGAAAATTTTGGGTGCATTGTTATGTGTTTTCCTTCTCTAAAATGGGATATCCATGAAGTTTTGGAGTTTATGCATGTGCAGAAATAATAATAGCTTAATATGCGTCTTTTAATGAACCAATGCTGTATTCTATTAAAAATACACCAAATTTTATTTCGTTTTAAAATACATCAAGTAGGCTTTATGATTGAGGTTCAATTTTTCTTAATGTCATTGAATTTTGCATATAAACGCATGTTGTTGTTGCATATAACCTCATGTTTAAGTTGTTTTTCATATTAAATAATTAGTGTGGTGCTCAATTAAGGTAGATCAAGATTTTTTTTTTTTTTTTTCTTTCATATTTAGGTGTGTGGATAGACTTATTAAATGACTTTGAGTGTCCATATTCTGAATTAGCAACATATGTGCACCTTGATGGCAAGTGTGAACTATAATATGGTGACATTTGCTGGCTGTGTTAATGGTTGAATGATGAAATTTTAGTGGGGACAAACTAGCAATGATGAACAATGGAGTGGAGGATTTTTTTTTTTTTTTTTAAATGTATTTGAACAATGGTAATTTGTAGTAACTGTTTAGCGCACATTTTTCATAACTATAAATTTTTTTTCTTTCTTTCATACATGCCTACTTTTTGTTTCCTTTTAAAGGTTGGATGGAATGGCATGTTGTCTTTGGCAAGATGCTATATGGGATGGATGTTGTATACAAGAGTGAAGCAGAAGGATATCTTCCTTTCAGTTTTATAGAGTGCAACTCAATGCATCATTTATGTTTTATGCTAATGCTATTTTTTATGAATATTTTATTTTTATTTTGCTAGGTCTTAATTGCTACTTAGAGCCAAAGAGTAGTTGAAAAAGAGGTAGAGACAAATAAGAAAATGAATATTGGTGAAACTGAGAAAAGTGCAAATATTATCAAGGTCATAATGAAGTAGGAGTTGATGGAAAAGGACAGTGATAGGAAGCATCAAGAAATTGAAAACCAAATGTACACGGCTCAAGGAAAGAGCAAGACAATGCAGATTTCTATTGGTACCAGTTCTTATCTTTTAATGATTGCTATTGAGAAAATTCTATAATGGAAGACTTGGTTAGGCCTACCATAGCCACTTTCTTTGCACTTGTATAGGCTTGGACATTTGATCTTGAGGGACCAATTCTTCGTTTCAATCAGTACAAGTGCAAAATAAGGATTGGCTTTAAGGGATCTCTTTTTTCTCCCCCCTACCTCAAGATATATATTTTGTTTGACTTTGTATTCTTGGAATTAATTGTCCTCTTTGTAATGTAAGGTTTGGGAATATTTTTGACATTGGCTGATGATATTTTTGATATGTTTAGCCGATGAAAAAATTATGAGATTAAATGCAATGTTCAAAGGCATGGTTGTTGACAATTTTGGACCTACAAGATTTAGAGATGAAGCACGAAGTCATTAAGTAAGGAATAAAATATCTGAAAGATTTTAATAAGTCATTAAATTATATGTATTGTTGTATTATGAGTTTCACTTACTGATTGCTTCATAAACTGTATACTATAATGCATTAGTTAAATATTATAAATTTTATTTTGACCTTTGGATCTGATGCAAGAAATCTACTTGGGAAAAATAGTTTGTTACCATTGCTTTAAGTTTTACATTTTGTTTGCAGTTTAAGGTTAAAGTATCAACCAATGCTTCGTAACTTTTTAACAATTTTGAAACTGAAGATAGAGAGACAAATTAGAGAAGAAGATGTAATTTTGGATCTAAGTCTATCCAAGTTGCATTGGCAAATATATCTGATGTAAAGATATGGTTGCATTCCTAATTTATTGTAGAGAAACTTGGTACAATATATATTTACTATGATTGATTGCACTAGTTTCATTTAATAGCTCTTCCCTATAGTTATTAGGAAACTTTGTCCTAGACAATTTATGTATACTACCCCGTTTCTTAAATTATTTTCACCTGAATATCCTTACAAAAAGAAAACATGTGGTATTGTTGTATATTCAATAAGTACTCTCAATCATGTTATGATATTAGAGTCATTATTAGATTAGTCCATGAAAGAATCATCCTTCAATTGTTTTTTAATATGTAAAAATGATCCCGCGCATTGCGCGGGTTAAACACTAGTTTACAAAAAGCAACAAGTCTAGGATTTAATCATATGCATTACACATCTACATGATTAAACACATGCATGTAAACAAACAATCATAATATGTTTACTTCACATAAAAAAAATAATAAAAAAATCCAAAAATAGAAGAAAGATCATGTTAGAAAAGCATGGAGAATTGAATTGGATGCACAAATATGTAAATAAAAAAGATAGAAGCTTACCTACATTAATGTATCAATGAATTCTACAAGGGAGTGGGGAAATCACTTTACAGTTAGAGAGAGGGCGAGTCTCTTTAAGTCCTAAAGAAATTATACTTAACAGAAAAGAAAGTCTTAAAGTTGGACTTCCAAAATTTCTTTAACGTTAAGAGCAAAGGGGTGCTGAATTCTGATTCTAATTCTGTATTTATAGAGGTGATGTGCTTAAAAAAAAAGTTAGGGTTGCTTAGGAAATTAGAAGATATGAGTTAGGTCGAATTTTATCCCTAAAAAATCAAATCTGATGTGTTTTAACCTGATCTAAAAATTTCTGGGTCAGATCTCGAAGTTATGCTAATCGGCACTCTTGGGTGCTCGGCCCTCTTGGGTGCTCGGCCCAGTTTTCTTTTGTTGTTCGATTTGGACTCTTTTTTAGGGATTTTCTGAGTCGGGAATTACACTTAGACGTTTTTAAACTTGTATTCCAAAATAAATCCATTTTAATTTGATAATTAGGTCCTTAAAAAATAATTATCTTAAAAGAATAATTATCTGAAAGATAATTATTTTTTAAAAGCTTAATTATCAACAATTCCCTTATTATCTGATCGTCCATTTCATTCCTATGCAACTAAGCTTATTTTTTATCAAATCCAATAGCCAATCACATAAATTACTTAATTAATTTTTGTAGGAACAGAGGCCTAAATTCATGCGTCGGGCCTTATACCCAGTCCGAGAAGGCCGGCCTGTCTGAAGGGGTGCGGATATCCATAAGGAGATCCAACTCAGAGTCTCGCGGGCAAGTAAGAAAGTAAATGGCGGTCTGAGGACAAATTACCCCTCACAAAAAGCCAGAAGGAGTGTCTGATGGGACATGCACTCAAGTGGTGGCCTAGATGATCGACAAATAGAGGGCCAAAATCACCAAGGATGACCTATATAATGAGAAAGGTTCTCCATGAGTGAGACCCCCCCCCCCCCCGAAAAAAGTGGAGAAAGGAGACTGTAGCGACTAGAGTGGCATTTACAATCAGCTCCATTGATCTGTACCAAGATTGGCCTCCTTAGACAACACATGAACCTAACCTTACGTGAATTTTTCTTGTATAACTGCCTTACGAACTTATCCTAGCCGTTGTAACACTACCTAGGACCCAGCTCTTCAACCCACTCTCTACAAATTTATTTTATTGGGCTCACTAGCCCACAACCCCATATTCATTAGGCTTGGGCCGCGAAATGTGAACCTATAATTAGCGCCGTCTGTGGGAAGAGCTTGTGTGATAGCGAGTGCAGCGGTGAACGATGGTAGGATCAGGTCCGCACCAGGCGAAATCCATGGCACCCTAGTGCGAAAACCCCCTTGCCAACCCTGAGCGAAAAGAAGATCGAGAAGGTAGTTTGCACACTACACATACAAGCAAAAGTCACACTCGAGTAAGAAGTCACGTCTCCCAAAACCAGCCTAACAGAGCCATGCAATTGTAGATTAACCGGTTAAAGAGGGAACTGCGCCATGCACGACGAAGGCAAACTCCCTCTAACTCTGATGCTTCTTCTAACAATGAAAGGGACGTCAGTTACAAGCGAAGGTCTCAAACCCCGCCTAGCGAGTCTTTCTCCTACGAAAAGGAACGCCATTGTGAATGCAGGATTGAAAGCCCACCTCATAAAGGCCTGGGAAACGACGCTGTAAGTAGGGCCTTGGACTAAATCTCCACCCTTCACGCACAAGATTAAGGGGGCTAAACTTCCATGACGATTCACCCAACCTACTTTCACCATGTACAACAGTAGAACAAACACCGTGGAGCACGTGAGCCATTTCAACCAAAGAATGGCTATCCATTCCAGGGATGAAGCCTTGATGTCCAAGGTTTTCCCATCCAGCTTGGGGCCCGTCACAATGAGATGGTTTGACGGCCTGAAAGCAAACTCTATAAGCTCATTTAAAGAGCTCACCCAGGCGTTTTGCTCCCGCTTCGTCACCTGTAACAAGGTCCCTCGGTCCTTGGCCTTCTTACTGTCCCAAAGCATGTGAGAGGGAGAGACACTGAAAGCATACTCAGATGGGTACTGGGAGATGTTCAACGAGATAGATGGTGACTTTGATGATATGGCCATCAGCACTTTCAAGCTCGACCTCCCTACTGATCATGATTTGAGGAAATCCCTAACTGGCAAACCAGTCACTAGTGTCGCTCATGGACCGAATTGACAAGTATAAAAGGGTCGAGGAAGACCAGCAGCAAGGGAAAGGAAAGGATAAGGTTATTCCTCAAGAGATGAGGGATTTCAGGTCGAACCAACACAACAATGACCAACCACGGAGAGACTTTGTCAGATGGTCAGGGTCTGCTCATCTGCAAGCAGTCAACGCCATGTTCCGAGAGCTAGTACATCAGATTCTAGAGAAAATCAAGAACGAGTCATTCTTCAGATGGCCAAATAAAATGGTGGGGAACCCCGTAAAACACAACCACAACCTCTATTGCCAATACCATCAAGACCACGAACATACCATAGAGGATTGTAGAAGTCTGTGGGACCACCTGGATCAACTTGTCTGCGAAGGAAAGCTGAAGCAACTTATGCATCATTCTAATAGTCAAGGAGGCCAAATGAACTCGAGATCTCGGAGAGATAAATCCTTGAGACCTCCCCTAGGAATAATAAATGTCATCTTCGTTGCCCCAGGAAGAACTAGATCCTGCCCTTCCAGAATAATGTATGTAGCTCGGCTATCCGCTGAGGATGAGAAGCAAGAAGCAAAGAGGGCAAGGCTGGAAATCTAGCTGATTTTGGGCTTCTCGGATGAGGATAAGATCGGAACCATCCAACCCCACGATGATGCTTTGGTGGTCACCCTCAAGATCGGGGAGTATGATGTGAAAAGGGTAATGGTGGACTAGGGCAATAGAGCCAAGATAATATACCCCAACCTATACCGGAGGCTAAACTTGAAACCAGAAAACTTAACACCCTACAGCTCGCCACTATTGAGCTTTAATGGAAAGGTCGTCATCCCAAAAGGACAGATCAGGCTGCCCATACAGACTGGCTCAGAAGTGGTGGAGGTGGACTTCATTGTGGTGGATGCATATTCTACATACACTAGGGGCTATCTCCTCTACCCTCTACCAGAAAGTGAAATACTCGTCAGGGGGACAAATTGAAGAGATTATTGGGAGCCAATCGTGGCTAGACAATGCATGGTGGCCGCCATTCGTCACCAGTTCGAAGTTGAGTCCTCAGCCCGTACTGAAGAAGGCTTATAGCAATTAACAAACCCGACATTGTCTGTCGACGGGCCGGCCGAGGAGGCGAAGTGTGAGGGTTTGGTGAAGATTTTCATCGGTGACGATCCGAAAAAATTCTTCTAGATTGGGGCTCAGCTGCCTCCTCTGGAGAAGGAAGAGCTGGTAGAGTTTCTCAGACGGAATGTCGATGTCTTTGCATGGACCGCTTACGAAGCCCCGGGAATGGATCCGAACTTCATCTGCCATCATCTAAATGTCAATTCGTCGGTTGTCCCCAAGAAGCAACCCCTTCGGCGCTCTTCCAGGGAGCACTATAATGATGTCAGAGAGGAAGTAAAGAAACTAAAGCAGGCAGGGGCCATCAAGGAAGTATTTTACCATGAATGGTTAGCTAATACCGTGGTAGTGAAGAAGAAGAGTGAGAAATGGCTAGTGCGCCTAGACTTTACAGATCTGAATAAGTCTTGCCTAAAGGACCTTTTCCCTATGCCTAAAATAGACCAGCTGGTAGATGCAACCATAGGCCATCCTCGGATGAGATTCCTAAACGCCTTTCAGGGGTACCACCAAATACCATTCGCCGTGAAAGCTTAGGAAAAGACCGCTTTCGTCACCCCCCACCAGAAACTACCACTACAAGGTGATGCCGTTCGGTCTAAAGAATGCGGGGTCAACCTATCAAAGGATGATGACCAAGATGTTTGAGCCGCAGTTAGGTAAAACCATTGAAGTCTATATAGATGATATGGTGGTGAAAAGCAAGGTGGTGTCCGAGCACTTAGGGGACCTCGGAGGCATCTTCGATATCCTGAGGAAACACAAGTTGCACCTGAACGCCTCCAAATGCTCTTTTAGCATGGGATCAGGCAAATTTCTGGGCTACATGGTAACCCACAAGGGGATCGAAGTTAATCCCAACCAGATTAAAGCCATCAACAGCTTGCATCCACCTCGGAACCCCAAAAAGGTCCAGAAGCTGACAGGAATGATTGCTACCCTGAACCGGTTCATCTCTTAGTCAGCTGATAGGTGCCGACCCTTCTTCCAGCTGATGAACAAATGGAAGGGATTTGAGTGGACTAAGGAATGCGCCTCAACCTTCCAACAACTTAAAGATTACCTCTCTCGGCCTCCTATCATGTCTAGTCTTGAGGTTGACGAAGTCTTGTTCGCTTACATCACTGTAGCCATTCATGCCATAAGCTTAGTCCTGATACGTGTCGACAACAGCACGCAAAGGCCTGTCTATTATGTATGCAGGTCACTACACGAGACCAAGATCCTTTATCTGCCACTGGAGAAAGCTATCTTGGCAGTAGTACACGCCACACGCAAACTTCCCTAATACTTTCAAGCACACACGGTCATTATCCTAACTCAACTTCCACTCAGGGCCCTGCTCCGAAGCACTAATTATACAAGAAAAATCGCTAAATGGACCACAATCCTAGGAGCTTTTAACATCAAGTACATGTCCCGCTCTTCTATCAAGGGCTAAGTCTTGGCGAACCTAGTGGCCGAGTTCGCCAAATCCCCATTAGAAGAAGAAACGAAAGCACAGCACATGGATGGAAAATCAGTTGGCCTGATCACCCAACATGGCCCTTTATCCTGGAAAATGCACGTTGACGGTGCAGCAAACCAAAAAGTTTCCAGAGTAAGGTTGGTGCTTGTGTCCCCTGAAAGGATTACCATTAATAAGTCACTTAGGTTGGGGTTCTCGGCCACCAATAACGAAGCTGAGTACGAGGCTCTGCTAGAGGGAATGACCATGGTTCAGAGAAAGGGCAGAAAGGCAGTAGAGGTGTTCTCTGACTCAAGATTAGTCGTCGGCCAAGTCAAAGGAGAATTTGAGGCGAGGGATGATAGAATGCTAGGATACCTGGGCCAGGTTAGGCGCCTACAATCAGAATTCGAGACTTTCAGCCTGTCACACATCCCTAGGAGCGGAAACACCCATGCCGATTCCCTAGCCACACTCGCAACCTCCTCGGTGTAGAGCTTACCTCGGGTCATCCTCGTGAAGGACCTATGCAAGCCCACAGGGATGAACGAGGGTGCAATTCATGTTCACCAAGTTAGGAGGGGCTTAGCTGGATGGACCCCATAGCACTATTCTTAAGAGAAGACACCCTGCGTGAGGAAAAATCAGAAGCTGACAAAATACGTAGGAAGGCTCCTCAGTTCTAGCTGTCCAAGGACCAGAAGTTATATAAGCGCTCCTTTTCTGGACCATACCTACTGTGCATGCACCCTGAGGCAACAGAATTGCTCCTAGAGGAGTTACATGAAGGGATTTGCGAGAGCCACACTGGAGGCAGGTCTTTGGCGCACAAGGCCATCACTCAAGGCTACTGGTGGCCCGGTATGCAAAAGTAAGCATAAGAATACGTAAAGAAATGCGACCAATGCCAAAGGTTCGCACCCAACATACACCAACCAGGGGGAGCCCTTAATCCGGTGTCCAGTCCCTAGCCCTTAGCTCAATGGGGCCTAAACATCGTGGGCCCTTTCCTCAAAGCGGCAAGAAACAAAAGGTACCTACTGGTCGGCACAGACTATTTCACCAAATAGGTCGAGGCCGAGCCTCTGGCGAACATTAGGGACATGGATGCCAAGAAGTTTGTATGGAAGAACATTGTCATGTGATTCGGAGTCCCCCGCACCCTCATTTCGGACAACGGTCTACAATTTGATAGCAAATCCTTTAGAAGGTACTGCTGTGACCTGGGAATTACAAACAGCTACTCTACCCCTACCTATCCCTAAGGAAATAGGCAAGCGGAGGCTGTTAACAAAGTCATTCTGAGTGGACTCAAGAAGAGATTGGATGACGCAAAGGGAAAATGGGTGGATGAACTGCCACATGTCCTATGGATATATCGGACAAAACCCCACAGGTCTACAGGGGAAACCCCTTTCTTAATGACGTATGGGGCCGAAGCTGTCATCCCTTTGGAGACTGGCTTCCCAACGTTAAGAACCAGCTCATTCGACCCGACCACTAATGACAAGCTGTTGGAAAAAAGCCTAGACCTAATCAAAGAAAAAAGGGAAAATCCAATGGTTCAATTGGCATACTACCAACACAAGCTCAAGTAGGGTTAGAACGCTAATGTGAAGCTAAGACCATTGGCGCCTGGCGATTTGGTGTTAAGAAAGGTCCTGGGCACTACAAAGAACCCAGCATAGGGAAAGCTAGGGTCTAATTGGGAAGGACCATACCGCATTACCTCGGTGGCCGGTGTAGGAGCGTATTTTTTGGAAGATTTAGACAAACATGTAATACCACGCCCGTGGAATGTAAACAACCTGAAAAGGTATTATTACTAGTTAATAAAGGTTTCCTTTGTAAAAAATGTTCATTTGTTGTGTAAGGGCATCGCGTTTCTAGTTTTCCCTCATTTATAAGTGTTTAAACTAAAACTCAGTCATACCTGAAGTCCTCGAACCAGATGATGTGGGAAGGTTAACACTAAGTCTCAAATTTTTATAAGTGTTTAAACTAAAACTCAGTCATACTTGTAGTCCTCGGACTAGATGATGTGGGAATGTTAACACTCTGTTACAAATTTTTATAAGTGTTTAAACTAAAACTCAGTCATGCCTGAAGTCCTCGGACCAAATGATGTGGGAAGGTTAACACTAAGTCTCAAATTTTTCTAAGTGTTTAAACTGAAACTCAATCATGCCTGTAGTCCTCGGACCAGATGATGTGGGAATGTTAACACTCTGTTACAAATTTTTATAAGTGTTTAAACTAAAAGTCAATCATGCCTGTAGTCTTTGGACCAGATGATGTGGGAATGTTAACACTCTATTACAAACTTTTCTAAGTGTTTAAACTGAAACTCAGTCATGCCTGAAGTCCTTGGACCAGATGATGTGGGAAGGTTAACACTAAATCTCAAATTTTTATAAGTGTGGAAACTAAAACTCAGTCATGCCTGAAGTCCCCAGACCAAGTTAAAATCCTTCAATTGTTTATCCAAGTGTAAATTCTTGAATTATTTGTCCAAAACCATAGCCAACTATTGCTAGAGTTTGTTAAAGCTAAAATAGTCATAAGACAAGTTTATTTTAGATAAACAATAAGCCCAAAAGTATGAAAAGTAAAGATACAAGAAATTAAAAGAGAATCTCATTCATTGATCAAAAGTAATTTCATTACATATGGTGGCAAAAGCCATAACAAAAGTAATAACGATATTACAAACAAAAAAAAAAAAAAAAAGGAGGGGGTCCTAATGGCTAAGTCTTCGCCTTGGGGACTGGAGGGTCACCAGCCTGGCTCGGCTGGGGGATGGCATCATCCTTGGCTTTGCCCTTGGCCTCTGGAGGAGACTTCTTCTTTTCCTAGCCCTTGCCTTTGTCTTAGGCCCCTTCAGTGCCTTAAACTTAACCACCAGCCTGACCGGATCCTTTCGGGGCCTCGGGGAAAGCAGGAGTAGCTTGATCGATCTAGGGCTGCTCGGATGCCTCTGGAGTGTGTTCAAGAGCAGAAGAGTCAAAACTTAGGAGTTCACGAATCTCTGGATGATAATATACACTCTCTGGTTGCCTCAAAGTGGATTCTGCAAGAACTCTTGCAGCATCAAGGGCCTTACTCCATGATATGTTGCAGTAGTCCCGGCAAACTTCTGAAAGCTCGTCGGCCAGCCTTATTTGCGTCTCCTCCACACCGAGCAAGTAAGACGCTTTCTTTTCGGCCTTCACCACCTCCTTAGCCAATTGAGACGCCTCTCTGGCCTTCTAAAGCTCGGCCTTAAGATCTAGGACCAGCTGTTTTTCGGTGGCCAAGTTTGTCTCAGTCACGAACAGCTTTTGACGCTAGTCCTCGGCCTGCCTTTCTGTAGTCTTCAGGCCCACCTCGGTGCTATCTTTGGCACGAACCGCCTCCTTCAGTCCCTCAAACAATTTGGCTAGGTCCTCCTTGAGAGCCCCCGCTTCCTTCTCAGCCTCAGCGCAAGAATAGGCCTCTGCCTTAACTTCATTACGAGCTTCCTTGACCCATTCTTCAACCACGAAAACCCGTTGGGTAATCTACATAATAGGACCAGAAGGATTTCGCATAAGAAAAAGAAAAAGGACGAATAAAAACGACTAAGTGTTTAATTAGAAAATTGGTTGGAACACTTACCATGGCAAGATCCCTCTTAAGGGATAAGAAGAGATCAGGCTGCTTGAAGCGCCTGTAAGCATCCATGTCTCTTGGCAAGAGAAGCGGGTGCTCTAGGGCTTCGGCAATGTGGCCCGCGTGCCCCATTGATAATTTTGGACTGAAGAGTCCTAGGGGATAGGGGCACCATCCACCTCCAACCTAGGGGACCAAATGTGCGGTTGTAGTTGCACATCAACCCTAAGAGAGTCCTCTCGGCTGTCAACTGAAGTAGATCTCTTGTCTCGGCAGTTCTTGGTCACCTTCTGTTGTTTTGTCCCCTTCTAGGGACCCACCTCGCCTTCTTAAAGTACCTCGATTGGCCTTTTTTTCGTTAGATCAGCAATGGGCTTCAATCCAAGGTCAGCGGGAATCTGAGGAGCAGAGGGTGGGAGCTTTGAAAGAACTTGAGACTTGGAGGCATCCTTGGACGACCCCCCCTGGCCCCTAGCAGCAAGAAGACCCCTTAAACTTTTCTTTGGATTAAGGTCCATGTCTCCTTCTTCCTCCTCCGAGCTAGGATCAACACTAGCAATAACCAGCCGGGGAGATTGGGCAGCGGAATACCTATCTAGTCCCTCCTCGGAACTCTTAAGTTGGATTATAGGTTTTGCAACTTCTTCCTCGTCCTCCTCAAAGTGAAACCGATCGATCTCAGCGTCAAGGGACAAATGCACAAAGGCTACCTCCTCTCTCGGAGCAGCTACCACCTGAAGGGGACGCGGTCTAGGTGGCGGAACAGGCAGGAGGTCTCTCTGAGCCAAGAATCCCAACTTAGAGATGTCTATTTGGGCTAGACGATAGGGTGTAGTCCAAGATGAGATGAGCGGGGCGCAGCTGTCCATCCTCGCTCATGAACACTTCTGACCTGAAGATGTAGTTAAGATCCTAAACGTTGGTCAGGCTGAGCTTCAGAGTGACATGATTCTTATCTGCAAAAACGGTCGAGAAAAAAATCGCAATCAAAACGACGAACATTGTCATAAATAGTGATAATAATAAAAACAGTAGGGCTAAGTCCCTTGCCCAAAGAAACTAATCCTATGGTACCCCACCTGGTTCTCCTGCCCCAGTTGGGCAAGGAAAACCATCGTGCCACTCCCCGGAGGCAATCAGATAATCATCCTTCAAGTCCTTGTTGGACTTGGGAAGACAGGATATCAACTTAACGACCGCGGACTGAGACTTGAGGTAATAGCCCGCGATAGCAAGGGAATGGCACTCGTACATATGAACGATGTCGTGCCATGTTAGCCCCAAATTCATCTAGGCGTTTAAGGCATCTACACACCCTAAGACTCTAAACGTGTTTGGAGCACACTAATGGGTGCATATCCTATGGTTGAGCAGATAATCCCTAGTTACCTTACCCATGGGAAGCTTCATTCCTCCCTCTATAAAAGCAATCATCGGAATGACAACTTGGCCCACCTCTTTATCAGTAAGTACCCCCTCCGGAGGACAGTACTCTAAGCCCACTCCCTGTAGGATATGATACTTGGCCCTAAAACCCTCCATACCAAACGGGGAGTCCACCAAATGTTTAAATCTACCCATCTACGTAAGTGCGGATAATAAGGGAAAAGTTTTCAAAAAAAAGAAGAAAGCTGAGGAGCTGGCCGATTAGAAATAGAGAGTCTGGATAATAAGTACTTACGAGAACGAGTGAACTAAACCCGGAAACTTTAAAAAGAATCCTTGGGAAATTTTTTAAGGGAAAGTTCTAAAGATGTCTAGTGACTGAGAGAGTTCTATGAATGTGAGTGCTTGGGATCTTTGAAGAGCTTGAAGATGCAAAACGGGAGAAATGAACGTCCCGAGTGATTTATATAATGGGTAAGGTTGAATGGGAGTTACACCGCTCAAAACCCAAGAACGAATGCCAGCCATTGGATCTGCACTTTGTCGTTGGATGCAGGGAACATCAAGCCGCTTGGAGCAATTAATGACGCATCGCGGAGCGCGAATCGTCAGTAACAATCATGAAATGCACAAAACAGGGACTCCACACATGTGAACCAGGAAAAAAAATGACTTTGCCTCTTAAGAATTAAACCCCCCCCCCCCTTTTTCTCCTCGGATAAGAGGAAAAGTTAGAGTTTTTAGGGGCTATTGTAGGAATAGAGGTCCAAATTCTTGCGTTGGGCCTTTAGTCCAATCCATGGAGGCCGGCCTGTTCGAAGGGGTGCGGATATCCATAAAGAGATCCAGCCCAGAGTCTTGCGGGCAAGTAAGAAAGTAAATGGCAGTCCAAGGAGAAATTACCCCTTGGCCATGGTAGAGCCAGCTTAGACACATGCTCCATTGACAGAAGTGACCTCCACAAAAGCTCCAGTGTTAGGAGCGTGCCTAGGGCTGTAAATGAGCCAAGCTCAAGCGAGTAGTGCCTGTTTGAGCTTGGCTCGTCAATAAAAATAAAATGCCCAAGCTTGGCTTGAGCTCAAGACAAGCCTAAATATAATGTTTGAACTCGAGCTCGTGGGAAAACCCAAAAGCTTGAGCTCAGCTTGGCTTGGCTTGGCTTGATAAATTAACCAAGCCAAGCTCAAGCTTAACATCAAGCTCAAGTCAATCTTTTTTGCTTGGGATCTTACAAATTGCATTATCAAGTGCTCAAATCTGCTCAAATCTCCAACAATCAACTAAACAAAAATAAGAAAATAATATACTCATTTGTTCGTGCTTCTAATTCCACTTGTGATTAGCAATTGCTCAAATTAAAGCTTAACATAATTAAACCTATCCATTCATACTTCCTTGTCTCAAGCTTTAATATTTGTTCAAAATTCAATTCACAAATATAATCTTCATACTTCCTTCACAAATATACTTGTCATTTGTGCAACTATATATAATCTTCAAAAAAAAAAAAAAGACCCTCTTGACATGACATTTCAAAAGTATCCATATCACCATATCCTAAGTTATCATATGCATCATGCCATTAACAAAAAGAATATTTAGTTTTTTTAAAACAAAAGACCATCTATCATCACAAATCTAGGTCTTTCACTTTTTGCACCAGATCAAAAAACCAGATCAAAATATATTCCACCGAAAGGTCTTTAATATGCACCAGATCAGAAAACCAACAACCTGCATACAAAACAACCAAAAATAATAAAAAGACATTAGAAATTATAGGGGAAGATGATAATTATATTCAATATACAGTAAATTAAGAGAAAATCAACTTTACATTATTATAGTTGTATTATCAATATGCACCATATCAAACTACATACAGACCCATTCCAAACTACATGCTAGACTCCACAACCACAATCCACTAATTACAAAGTTAAGTTATTATCAAATGAATTCAACCAACAAGATTTTTCTAAGTTATATAGAAATTTCATAAACAACCATAACTTGGAAATTAAAATGATTTTGCAATATCAAACAAACTACAATGCAAACAAATATAAAAATATATAGAAAATTTTTAAACATGAAAATCTACCTATGGTGAAAGAAGGCTATGAATGTCTTGGAGGATGGAGGTAGAGAGCCAAATACTACACCGGAACTATAGCTATTGTCAGAGCTCTTTGCACACCCACTAGAACCCTTAAATTACATGGTGATTCGGTAAACACCGAACTCTAAATCCTCTTTGCTAGTATCTAACTCTTCCAAATCTAGGACTTGTTCATTTGTTGCAAAGAGATATAGGGTAGATTTGGTGGAATTTCTTGGCCTTACGAGAGAGAGAGAGAGCTGATCAATTCCAACCTTGAGAATTTGGGGAAAAGAAAGAAACTGATGATAAAAGAGAGAAAGATTGAAGCTTCTCAAAGAAGCTTCGGTCTTTCCAAGAGAGACTAAGAGTTTAGGCTGTAGACTGCATAGGATAGACATGGACTCATTGAGTGACAGCAGAGAATTTTAGTTTGAATGAAACTAAATTGGGTTTTTTTTTTTTTGTTCAATGATAGTTTCGGTAAAGAGAACTCAGCGAAGAAACTAAACTAGTAATCTGACTTAGGTTTTTTTTTTTCGATGGAAAGATCGAAACTAAACTAGTAGAGAGACCTCAGATGGAAAGGATACTTAGCATTACTTTTATTTACTTTACTTAGAAAATGACTAAACTAGTAAACTGACAACAAAGGGAAATCTAAGGGCTAAGATGGTGAACTCCAGTTGTATGCATGAAGTACTATTGTACTAGAGAACTCTAGAAGAGTAGAAGTGGAAACTGAAAAGACTAGAAAAAGTGTGAACTCCGGTCTTTTTTTATTTATTATTTTTTTTTTTGGCTAAAAATGTTTATAAAAAAAAGGAAAGAAAAAAACTTAAAGTAATGGGTACTAAAAGTGGTCTCATGTGGAAAATTTTATTATTAAAATATGTGTAATGTAAAAATATTTAGTTTATTTAGCAAATATATATCAAGCCTTTTATCAAGCTATACATGAGCTTAAGCTTGGCTTGTGTTGTATCGAGCCCGATTGTTCACGAACAAATTTTTTAGCTCAAGCTTGGCTTGTTTATCAAACAAGTTGAAAACTAAGACTCAAGCTTGGCTTATTTATAAACAAACAAACATGAACGAACTTTTTATCGAGCCAGGCCCGAGTTGTTCACAATCAACTTAGTTTGTTTACAGCCCTAAGCATGCCTTATAAACACATAAGAAGGAAGGGGACCCAGAAATATCGAAGGGAAGGTTGTTACCTCCGCATTAAATGCTCTGCAGCTACTTTTCTGGCCGCATTTATATGGAAAAGACCTCCGCACAATATTTCCTTAGCCACCACAACTCACAAACAGCCAGAAAGAGTGTCTGATAGGACATGCACTTAAGCGGTGGCCTAGATGATCGACAAATGGAGGGCCAAGATCACCAGGAATGACCTATATAACGAGAGAGGCTCTCCATGAGTGAGACACCCCCCCCCCCCAAAAAGTGGAGAAGGGAGACTGTAGTGACTAGAGCAACACTTACAATCAGCTCCATTGATCTATACCAAGATTGGCCTCCTCGGACAACACATGAACCTAACCTTACGTGTATTTTTCTTGTATAACTGCCTTACGAACTCATCCTAGCCGTTGTAACACTACCTAGGGCCCAGCTCTTCAACCCACTCTCTACAAATTTATTGTATTTGGCTCATTAGCCCACAACCCCATACTCATTAGGCTTGGGCCGCGAAACGTGACCCTACAATTTTAATTATTGACCAATCAAAACTAATTTCAATTAATCACATGTGATCAGCTTCACCCACACCAAATGCATGCAGACCGTGAAAACTTAATCTCGTGATATCTTTCAATCCGACGGTTCGATTTGGGAACCAAGCATATCATTGCAATCGTTAGAGTCTTAAGATCACTTTTATGATATGTGATGAATGATTTAATGCATGAAATGCAATTATGATTTTTGGGTATTTAGAATGATCATTTCAATCATCTTCCAAGATTAAATTATGGGTGCAAAATTAAGTGTAGACACATACCATCATACTTATGGAAGATAAGAGGTGTGTAATTGGTAGGATAAGGTTTCCTAGCCATCTCTTCGACATAAGGAGGTCTCATGTCAAAGTAAGCAGAACTCTCTGCCTTTCTAGCCTTAAGTAAGATGGCTGCAATATCTTCCTCAGCTAGGTAGGGAGGTGCTTGAGGTCCCTCGGGCTATGGAGGTGCCCTTTGGTGGAGAGGTGGATCTTGGTTCCTAGGTAGGACAAGATTGGACCTTTCGATCTCTCCCTGAGGTCCTTTCCTCCTTATGGGGTTTGAGGGGTGGCTGTTCTTTGGCGTAAGGACTGAAACTCTGCCCAAATGGTGGCCTGAGAACGTTGAAGGTCCTTTGTTGAACTCTTCAGAAGGGATGAAAAATCACGGGTGAGCAAGGGGAGAATGTCCCTCATTTGTTGAACTCTCTATTATGTAAAAATGAAGGTCTTTGTACAATGGTGATGTTCTTTTCCAAAGAAAGCCTTTTCTCTCTACCTTACTTTCCTACCCAAACTTTTTGCTCTTTCTATTGGTTTCTCTAGGTTCTTACCTTAATTGTCCAGCAACATGTTCCTCTTATAGTACAAGGAATGTTGTTAGGTACCTAGGCGTCAAACTGTGATTCCTCCATTTGAATGTCAATACAGCTATTGTACTATGTTGAGGCTGGAGGAGAGAGAAAACACGCTGATGTTAGGGTAGTGGGATGGAAGGCCGCTTTGCTATAACGTGGGGAGCAAGCTGTAGAAAAGGAAAGGGACATCAAGGGAGCTAGAAGTGATGCACTTGTCCTCGACAGTGGTCCAGCACAAAATCATCCAATAAGGGGTGTTTTATAGCATCTGATCATAGAAGGACACTATCTTCCTTTTGTGCAAGTGCTGAGTGTCCATGTTAGGTGCAAATCTCACTTTTCCCTAAGGTGGTCATGCCAATGGCACAAGCCAAAGATCCTTTTCTTTAGCCAACGTTTCCCCTCCTTCTCTCACGACTAGCCCACATGTAGGGTCTGAATCCAGCCACGTCAGCACTCTCCCTTGCCCTGGTTGGTGTAATGTATAGATGTAGCACTGTATGGTATGAAACTTACATCATATAATGCAATTTTTTTTTTTATTGATGAATTCATAATTTATGTGATTATTCAACATACAAAGTTACTATCAATGTATTTTTTGCTTTAATTTTGAAAATATGTAGGATCTTACAATCCACAGTCCCACCTACAACCCACAATCTTATGTAGTATCCTAATCTTGACAACTTTATATATATATATATATATATAATTAGCATACCTTAAAGGGAATATAGGTAGAGATTTTGGTTGAGGGAGCTTGGAAAAATGGGATCACGTGAGGTTGGGGGGGGGGGGGGGGGGGGTTGTTTTATCATATGGCCATGGAATCATAAATTGGTCTTAGGCCTTTTTGCATTTGTCTTGAAACCATGGATCAAAGAATTCAATATTTCATTTTTGTCTTACTTTCCTATGCTTTTCTAGTAACCAAACAAATACAAAAAATACAAATTAAAATTTGAAATATACAATGCCAAGGTTGCTTCACAAATCAAAACATATACCTTAACAATGGAGGAAAATGTATGTTGATATCAATGACAGGGAGAATCAAAGACATTGCCATGCTTTGACAAATCCAAAGCCCAAAATATGAAATCCTATAGGATCAAAGTCAAACATCGACGGATTGGCACAATAGATAGTGAGAATCGAAGAGAGATTAGACAATAATGTGAAAATTGGCGACAAAATCAATGAGAAATGAGAATTGAAGAGAGATAAATGAAAACCCTAATCCCTAATTTGAATTTGAAGATGAAGAAATGAAGGAATAGACATGGAGAGAGAGAGAGAGAGAGAGAGAGAATTTAGTTTTTTAATTTTTTTAATTTTTATTTTTCAAAATCTATAGGGGTTGGACTGGACTAGGTAAATAATAGTTATGCTAATTGGTTCTACTCGGGTCAATACCCATTTGATCCAATTAATAACTGGGTGGTTTTGGATTTTATTTAACTAGGTAGGTTTGAGTGGGCAAATGAGTTTAGGTGGCAGACTGTCAACGACAATAAACAGAGAATTTAATTCTTCCAGCTAAACATCATTAATATAATAATAATAATAATAAAAAGGTGTGGGCTTCAAAATGGGATCCATTTGTCCCTTTGAGTAAGAAAGTACTATTTTTCCATGTGAACTTCAAAAGGGGTTTCATTTATCAAACAACACTTTGAAATTTTGGGAACTAGCTTTATCCAAATGAGGTGTAATTGCTCTAGCTTGTAAATTGCATCAGTTGTAGTTTTGGCTTCCACAATATTGTAAATCTCCATGCCCCCCAACCCCCTCTATTTGGAAGGAAAAATATTGGTGGCTCCAATTGGAAAATCCCCATGCCCCCTCTATTTTCCTTCCACCTTTTTCTATCATTTCCTTTTTACTTCAACTCTAGTTGAAAAATATCCTTTTTACTTCAGATAAATGTAAATCCATTTTATCTCACCCCCTCCAATAAGTATCATTAGAATTATATTTCTCATTTTCATTTTTATTTTCACATTTATGTAGTCAATTATGGTTTTAAGTTCAAGTTGTTTTTAATAAAATTAATTTTCTCTTGGTTGTTGTTGTTATTGTTATGTTTCTAATTGTTTGTCAATGTTTGATTTAGACTCAAAATGGATGAGAAACTAGAAAATGAGATTTAAAGTTATGATTGATAATACTTGATGGATAAAAGACAATTTTTTTATTTAAAAAAAATAAAGTTTTAAAATAAAATAAAATTATTATACATATCTATAGCAAAGTGGGCAACTTTTGAATACTCATTAAAGTTTATAAAAATTATGAGTTATATTAAAAGATTATTATTAATAATTTTCTTGTATGTGTGTAAATGTGTGAACATTGTGTTTTAGATTTCTCTTTAATAATGTATCATTATAATAGTTCAACCATTCCAAATCAAAACTTCTAGTTTTGCCCTTGGTTTAAGTTGCCAATGTTGATACCCATTTTCGTGACACATTTTGTACAAGCCCGACTTCCTTGTGGGCTCAATTCATGTATTATATTTTACTTTATTCTTTTAAGCATGGCCCAAGCTCATGCGACTTATTGGGGGAAATTGAGGAAGTGTGGTTTGGAGGGTATGGTTCGATTTCTTTCGGACCTTTTGCATAAGCCCAGCCCATGTGTGCTACCAAGTGGGCAAGGGACACTGGTAGCACCTCAGGCTCATGGAGGAGGTTTTGTATCCAAAATTTTCACCCCAAAACAGCTTTTATGCTCTAGGTGGCTGTGGACCAACTTTTCTGCTCTACCATTTTTTTTCCTAAAACACAAAGCTGACCCTAAGTAACTGAACCTAAATGGTTGGCCTTGTTTGCTACAACAACCAAATGCAATCTCCAAGGACCCGCCATGTCTAGGGAACATCAGCCCATGAATTTAGGCTACTTTATTTTCCAAATTATGCAAAAAGCAAGGCATCCATCTTACTCAATTAAATCAAATCTGACCATAGCTTCTTTGATTGATACCTTGGGGCTCAAAGCCTCTTCTATTGACCAAAAACAGTCACTTAGAGCACCCCAAGTTCAATATAAAAGGCCCCAATCATATTCAAAAGGGACCAACCATGTTCTACCCATATATCTAAAACTTTAGAGCAAAAACCCATTCAGCCAGTCAACATTCTCACAATTCTGAACCTTAGGGGTGGAAATATGGGTACAGGGGAACCTTCCCTCTCTTCCTCATAACCTCTCTCAATTTCCTCTTCTCGATGACTATCAGTCGAAGTTTCAGACCTGTTGAACCACGTTTTCCCCATAGAGCTGAAACTTGAGAGCCAAAACCCACTGAGCCAAGAAACATTCTCACAATTCTGAACCTTAGGGGTGGAAATATGGGTATAGGGAAACCTTCCCTCTCTTCCTCGCAACCTTTCTCAATTTCCTTTTCTCGGTGACTGTAGGTCGAAGTTTCAGAACTATTATGTTTTTATGCTTTTTTTACACTTTTGTTATTAGCATTTTGATTCTCTCTTGTCAAAGCACCATTAGCCTTTGTTTTCTATACATTGTGAATTTTGGGCTTGATTCTCCACAAATAAACACCTCTAAAGAACCCAATGAGAGATTTGGGTTGTTTTCATAATTTTAGCCCTTGTCGCAAAAACGTCCCCGATATTTTGGCGACTCCACTAGGGAGTCCAGTAGCTAAAACAAGAGAAATCATGTATCCAAAGATGTGACAGCAACAAAAGATGGTGTTTCTCACACCAACTTTTCGTTCCAAGAGAAACCATATAATGCTTTGTCGTGCAAGAAGAGCATTGTGGAGTTGAGCTGAAAAAAGGTCCATCCTCAGCTCATTGAGTCAGTGGAGATGCTTTAAAACGTGCAACAAAATCGCTTTAACCTCTAGAATCCATCCAAGAAGTGAAGAATTTTGAGGATGGAGGGAGAATCAACTTTCTTATTCGAGGGAAAATTTTCTTCCACTCATCTATATTATTTTTTAGTTATCATTCTTATGGATGAATTATCCTACATCTCCTGCTTTATATAATATTTGTGAACATTTTTGTTGTAGCTTGAAAATGCAAAAATGGTGAGCTTCAAGTCTGACCACAAAGGGAAGGAAGACTCTGTTCAAAAATCAACAAAGCGAAGTTCTAAACTTCCATTTCAACCCAAGAAACCCTCATACGCTGAGCATATGGGAGCCGTTATTAGTGATGGACTCATTTCGAGATGAGTATAAATGCTACTGTGTGCGTCCCTTTGCAACTTAATATTTTTGGCGTCACCACTAAAAGAAGTCTTCACCCTATAGCTAGATATTTCATATACCAAGCCATGAGGTAGCGATGTTCCATATGCCAAGTCTTGAAGTCATACGAGCAATTAACAATTGTCAAAGCACGCTTAAGCTAAGACTCTTAAGCATTATCTTTGCTAATTAATTATTTTATATATCATTTAAACCATTTCAATAATCTAGACTTGTTGCCAAAATATTTTCTACAAGTCATTTGTATTAATGTTTAGCCATGACTATCATTTACTAATATAAATGATAATTACACTAGGGGACAAAACGGAAATCTTCTCGGAGCATCCGACAAAGAAGGAAAGTCGGACTCGATTCCCTCTCACCGAAACAGTGACATGTGCATGCATTCTAAGCCATGAAAAGCTCACACATCCAAAATCATGGTCGATCCGCACACGCCTAGCCATAGCATGTTCATATATCTCAAGTCGTGACAAGCGCATGCATTCTAAGCCATGACAACGCCTTAATCCTTCTTGAATTTGAGATTATACATGAAGATTGAAGTTCAAATGTTGTCATCATCAAGAAAATTGTTCTTGTCACTTAATTCTTGTAATTGAAATCCGCAGCCAAGCCAACTAATAAGGAGAGTTCGCGCGCACCTTTGAAGAATGCTTTACTAGAGCTCGCTCTAAACATTTATGTCAAACAACTCAAAAAACACAAGCTAGTTGCTGGAAATCCATTCCAAAGATTTTCAAGTGGGATCTTAGGATTGATGTGAAAGCTCGGCATAAGCGGCATTGGCCAACAAAAAAATTGTTGTGCTAGGGATGCGACAACCCTATACCGACATCTCTAATGCTTAGCCCATCATTGTCCGAAAGCTAGAAGCCAAGCAAGCAAAGTATGGAGCCGCTGTCTATGGTACCATGTATCTTCGACAAAGACGCGAACCGAAGCATAGGAGAAAAACTGTTGTGCTGGGAATGAAACAACCCTATACCGACATCTCCAACGCTTAGCCTATCATTGTCCCAAAATTAGAAGCCAAGTTAGCTGAGTATGGAAACGCTGTCTGCGGCACAACAAATCTTCGACAAAGAGGAATTATATTCTACCTTCTATATAGCAAATAAGGAACCCCATTTTTGGAATTCATCTTGGAGGAATATGGTGAGTACTAAGGGAGAAATAAATCCCACCAACAACTCTTGGCGATGGGATACCATTGGTTCGGCATAACCAAATTCGCTAAAGTCGCACACTTCCGAGTGCACTCCAAGCTTATATGCACACACCATATAAGCCTTCAAGACGTGAGTGCTCCATAGCCTTTTATACTCAGAAGCTTGATCTTATAGGACCTATCCATGCACCCTTGAATGAGTACATTCGGGTCTTTGCCGCCACTAAATAGTTCACTTAGTGGGCGGAAGCAATTTGACTCAAGAAAAGTGATGGGAATGGTTATAGCCAAACTCATCAAGAAGCATATCATTTGTCGCTTTGACATCTCTTTCATAAGCGACAACAATACATCTCGCTTATACCAATTTTTGAAGGCAAGCCCTATGAAATACTAGGAAGCCGACGAACTATCATGTTATCCAAGCATGGTGAGATCCCTACATGTGAAGGTACAATGCCTTCAATAAGATAGGGAAAGCCAACGCTTTCTTCTAATGAGAAACCTTGCGAAGCGGCAAGAAAGCCAACAAATTACTCTCACGGCAAAGCCTCTACATGCGAGGGTAAAAAATACTCTCAATAAGGTAGGAAAGCCAAAACTTTCTTCTAATGAGAAACCTTGTGAAGCGTAAGAAAACCAACAAATTACTCTTACAGAAAATCCTCTACATGCAAGGGTAAAAAATACTCTCAATAAAGTAGGGAAAACCAAACACATGCTCTCTCAATTGTAAGCCCTATCAAATGGCTAGGAAGCCAATAAGGCGTTTTGTTATAGTGATACCCCTACTTGTGAGGGCACGACTAGCCCTCAACAAGGTAAGGAAGCCAATGCGTCCTTAAAGGAAATCCCTACCAAATGATTAGGAAGCCGGCGAGATGTCATATCATTCATATATGGTAAGACGTGAACTTAGCCAAAGCCTATTCGCAAAGACATGGTAACCAAGCAACATGTCTCCTGACTTGCCCTTGCAAAGGTAAAGCCATATTCACAAATTATCCAATCAACCACAAGTCATTCTCAAGAGACTAAGGGCATATAATCTATCAAAATTATGCTACTTCATCACAAGGTGCACTCAACCCTTCCAAGCAAGCTTTTCTCAACATATTGAAATGGTCATAGCCATACAAGAGTTGTTTTCGCAACAAAAACATGCTCATTGCCTTTTGAAGAAAGGTAGAAACTCATTCTCAAGGTACAAAATACAAACTATTCACATCCTTGAGGTACAAATCATTCTTTTCATTCCAAAATTCAAATTACATGTTAAGACATCATATATGTGTTTCTTTATACAAAATACAAATTGTGCCTACTAACCATGACAGTACAAACTCAAAGTGGCACCAATATAACTAGACAGGAGCTGCTCTATACATAAATGGGTTGTCCACAAGGGTGAAATACAAGAGAAAATGTTTCCAAGGTAGCAGCCCATATTACACACTTCAACTAGTTCGAAATTTCAAAGCTTGGGGCTCAATACAAGACAATCGGATTATAAAAAAAAATAAAAAAAATAAAAAAAAAAAGGTGGAAAGCAAGAAAGGAAGCAAAGGAAAAAGTTAAAGCAATGTCGTAGTCCTTATCTAGCATCACCATCTTTGGGACATTGGCATGCAGTCACTCTCTTCTTTACTTTAAAGTCGCAAGTGAGAAACGGACCAAAAAGGGTTCTAAGTTACTAACAACAGCCGTGGTTCCATCTATTGCAGCTCTATGTTGCTGTCTGTAGCAGCTTCAACCTCAGAAAATGATGCATTGGTAATGAGATTGGCCTCGTGGATGAAAGTTCCAACGACAACACCAGAATTCTCTAAGCCAAAGTCACCCTACAAGAAACCATAGTACGGCTCACTCAATATACTATTATATGCAATCAAGAAAAGAAAATGAAGAAGATATGTGACTTACTAAGTGAGTTACAAAGTTCCCACTCAACAATGGTCTATTTCCCAAAGTACACTTATTCTATGCAAGACAGCAATGCGGTGCACTCAATAATCCCTATTGGCATGAAAAGGGGTTGGCAATGAGTTTTGACTTCCCACAACAGATTTTATGTTGCCAAAGAAATTATGGCTTCATTCTCGAACAAATGGAGCTGCAACATCACCACAAGCGAAAGCAACACAGCACCACGACGTTTCATTGAACATCTTTTATAGCCATGCAACAAAGAGGAATCTCCTACTTGCTTACAAGTGGCACCATTCATCACTTTTAGTATACACAGGGGTTATTTTACAAGACATGGTATAATTTGCCCTATCAAGGCCCAAGATGCAAAGGCTATTATGATGAGCAGCACTGTGATCAAAGAATAAACGCTCTATGGAATCACCAATCTCAGCTTCACCAACAATTTCTAGTCACAATGTTGTGGAACACATGGCTTACTCTCAATGGTATCAACACCTAGTATTTCACAATGATTAAGCGGTTATGCAAACAACCCAATTACTCATTCATCGGCATAACCAGGGGCTAATCAACTGCTATGCACCTCTACACTAGACATCCAAGTTTCATTCCTACACTTTCATTTCAAGCTTGCTGAATCAAGAAGCGACTACCACTTGGTGACCCTCACTTTCACTTGCGTTCACCGTAAAGATACGATATAGAGGGCTGCCAACTAATTTAGCAGCTGCATCACCCCTATACTACATCGCCAAGTTATATCTTCACCCTATTCCATCTCAAATACGCTATCCCAAGGCGGCTAACAGTATTGCTCATTGCTCATGGTTACAGCTTCATCAAAATTAATCTTGGCAATCAAGATCTTGCCAATTTGGCAAACGATAAAGCAACTAAAAAATTGAAGCATCCCTAATGTCTCATTCATAATCATCTCCTCATATGGACCCAATTTGCTCATTCAAATTTACAGCAAACAATGGGGACAATTCACTTCCAACGCAATGACCAACTCAAGGTCAAGCACAACTGCACCACAAATTGATCTTCATGCTTTGCGACCACCGAAATCAATGGAGAGTCAACTTCGATATGAAATTCAGCCTCAATTACAATAACTCAACCTTATGGGTCGAAACCTCACGGAATTTTTATGATCTCCTAAGGAAGAGCCAACTTTCACAATCAATGACACTATTCATTTAACATGTCGTCAAATACATTCGAGAGATCGACAAAAAAAAAATATATATATATATATATATATAAATTAGCTTACCAAGGTGAACGTCGCATCCAACTTTATCGAGCTTGCACAAAGAATAGATTCAACATCTTGTCGCTCAGTCAACATCAATCTCTTACAAAAAAAAACCTTGCTTCTTAGAGACGAAGGTTCCTTTCTCTTCACCAACAACATTTCTTAGCCAAAATTGGTACAGATGGTCTGGCGGCCATGGGCGACAATCTATTGCAAACTTCCACCAACATCATCGATGCAACAACTTTACTCTTTGTCGATGGGTTTCCTCTCTTCTTCAGCAGCATCACTTTGTCCCACCTAAATCCTGACATTTTGAATGGTGGATGGTGCTAAGCTCTTCAAATTTATGCTTTCCACCAACAATGATCTCCTCCATTTTGCCACCATCATCTCACCTCCCTTGGGTTTGAGCAAGTAGTGGTTGAAGGATTGAGTGGGTGTTGCAAGATTTGAAGATGCTTGAAGGGTTTGATTTGAAAAAAAAAAAAAAAAAAAATCTTTGCTCCCCCTACCTTCACGCAGAAGAGGTTTAAGTATTCTTTACATCCATGAAGAATTCTCCCTTCTATTTCCAAATGATTGATGTGGCATTAGAAGAAAAGAAAAGAAATTAAGAAAGAAGAGAGCAAAGTGGTGTGAGAAGACACCGAAGCAAAAAAAAAAAAAAAAAAAAAAAAAAAAAAGAAAAAGAAAAAGAAAAGAAAAGAAAAGAAAATGGCCAAAGTTGAGAAGAGAATGGCGTGATATGCTTGGAGCAAAATACTTTTGAAGCTTCAAGCAAATGGAGTGTTGATTTTAAGAGAACAAAATGAAGTGGCGTGAAAGCCAAAGTCACAGAAAAGAAAGAAAAGAAAAAGTGGCTGCATCTCACCTTCCACTTTTTCTATATAATTTCTCTTTGGCAAAGCACTCATGCAATTACCAAAAGGGACCTACTATATATTCTTCAATATGGGTTAAGCTTAAAGCCTAAGGCCTTGATTATTTGTCATGACCCATAGGCTTTAAAACTAAATCAGCCCACACACCTATGCAAAAACATTGCCAAGATCGTTTCTTTGGAGTTTAGTATTCATCAATCATCTATGGTTTATGCCAAGTTCAAGCTACAAGAAGACCAAAAAAGGGATAATAATATTATATAAGAATATTATTATTCTTATACTTGTGGACATGAAGGCTATTGATCAAATAGTTGGACTTAAAGGTCAAAGTTGTTCCAAAATAATTTCATTAGTTGCGACTTGACTTTCTCGGCCTTCATCACCATGATATTTCTATACATATGGGCCTCCTTAACCCACATCTTCTAAACAAAAAATGGAGCATTTGAGTAAGCTAATTCCCAAACCCGCAACATCTACAAGTAATGAGAAATATCAACTACTCACACGCATGCCGCAAGTACCACGCGTGATTGGGGGGACTAATGTCGATACCCATTTTTGCGACACATTTTGTACAAGCTCGACTTCCTTGTGGGCTTAATTCATGTATTATATTTTATTTATTCTTTTAAGCATGACCCAAGCCCATGCAACTTATTGAAGGAAATCGAGGAAGTGTAGTTTAGAGGGTATGGGTCGGTTCCTTTCGGACCTTTTGTATGAGCCCAGCCCATGCGTGCTACCAAGTGGACAAGGGACACTGGTAGCACCTCAGGCTCATGGAGGAGGTCTTGTATCCAAAATTTTCACCCCAAAACAACTTTTATGCTCTAGGTGACTGTGGCCCAACTTTTTTGTTCTACCATTTTTTTGCCTAAAACACAAAGCTGACCCTAAATGGCTGGCCTTGTCTGTTGCAACAACCAAATGCAATCTCCAAGGACCTGCCATGTCTAGGAAACATCAGCCCATGAATTTAGGCTACTTTATTTCCTAAATTATACAAAAAGCAAGGCATCCCTCTTATCCAATTAAATCAAATCTGACCATAGCTTCTTTGATTGATACCTTGGGGCTCAAAGCCTCTTCTATTGACCAAAAACAGTCAATTAGAGCACCCCAAGTTCCATACAAGGGCCCCAATTAGATTCAAAAGGGACCAACCACATTCTACCCACATACCTGAAACTTCAGAGTAAAAGCCCATTCAACCAGTCAACATTCTCACAATTCTGAACTTTAGGGGTGGAAATATGGGTACAAGAGAACCTTCCCTCTCTTTCTCACAACCTCTCTCAATTTCCTCTTCTCAGTGACTGTTGGTCAAAGTTTCAGACCTGTTGAACCATGTTTTCCCCATAGAGCTGAAACTTGAGTGCCAAACCCACTGAGCTAGGAAACATTCTCACAATTCTGAACCTTAGGGGTGGAAATATGGGTACAGGGGAATCTTCCCTCTCTTCCTCACAACCTCTCTCAATTTCTCTTCTCGGTGACTGTGGGTCAAAATTTCAAATCTGTTATGTTTTTATACTTTTTCTACACTTTTGTTATTAGCATTTTGATTCTCTCTTGTCAAAGCACCATTAGCTTTTGTTTTATATACATTGTGAATTTTGGGCTTGATTTTCCACAAATAAACACTTCTAAAGAACCTAATGGGAGATTTGAGCTGATTTTGCATTTTTGGCCCTTGTCGCATAAACGTCCCTGACAGCAAGCAAAAGTGGTAGGTAGGGTTTATTATGCATACTTTTAGAAAGTTAGAATGATGCATATGTGATCCTTGTATAGGGTGTGTGGTGATTAGTTTTTAGGGCAAATTAAACATCTCAATATTAAATGTAATCAAAATTCAAATTCATACATATTTTTGGATATTCCTGGGCTAAAACTTCCCTAGCTTGGGCTTAACAATACCCTAGGTTAATTTAAGGAACGGGGATGAGCTTGCACATGCTACATCATCTCTTTGTCCATTTGGATTATTTTTTTTAATGAGGTTATTTTTTTTTAGAGAAGTGCTACATCTACAACATTTTCATAACAAATTATAGGTGATTAGTTGTTATTCGTTCTAATTTGAATCTATCACTGAAATTACTTTTTTGCCTCACCAATAACCCGTAACAATCTGCCATATATGATTTGTTGTAAAAGTATTGTAAAAATATTGTGAATGTAACATTTTTTTTTTAGAAGTCCTACATCTACAATATTTTTTACAATAATAATTTGAACTTATAGCTTTGAAAATTCTATTAAAGTATTCACATTAACTCATACAAAAATTTATGTTTATTTTAGCATAAAAACCTACTCTTTCAATTTTATACAATTATTTTTCAAAGGCACTAATGTCAAATTATCTATTATACACAACATTTTATTAAAATATTATTTTTTTAATCAATTTTTTATTACTCTTTGAAATCATCTCTCTCTCTCTCTCTCTCTCTCTCTCTCTCTCTCTCTCTCTCTCTCTCTCTCTCTCTCTCTCTCTCTCTCTCTCTCTATATATATATATATATATGAATAAAAAATATTAAAAATAGATTTGTATGTGAATAATAACAGCGTAAAAATTCACGGTTATTGTAGCAACAATGTAAATATACATGTTTATAAATTGACTGATGTGAGTAGTTTTTGTACTTAAATGTGTAAATTTGACATAATTTTTTAACTCTTAAACTTAAGAGGATTGTGTTCGTGTAGTTTCAATGTGTGGGCTTAAATGAGCATTTGGGGTTTAGGATTTCAGGTTGGGCCTTTGTTGTAGGATGGGTTTGATTAAGATTTCAGTTGAATTGAAAATTTAATTTGAGTTGGGTTGTGTTGGATTGGGCCTTGTTTGAGGACTGGGCATCCGTGCAAAATTGCAATTTGCAAACCAACCACTCAAACTCTCTATTCTCTACGACTAGGGGTATGTTTGTTTGGAGGTGAAATAAGGTGGATAGAAAATTTTGGAGATAAAATAGGAAGGGAAACTTTTTTAGAGTATGTTTGGTTGGATGGAGAGAAAGGAAAATAAATAGTAGAGTCTAGGTGTTTTCTCCCCGAGCCCACCAAAAAGTTTTCTCTTCAAAATGGGAAGAAAACTGAGAAGGGGAAGCTCAAGAAATGAGTTTCAAAAAATACCCTTGGAATTCACCTCCAAGTCTCCAATGTGTTGGCTTCTTCTTCTTCATTTTTTTTTTCCTTTGATTTTTTCTTTTTCTGTTATTAACGTGTTGGCTTCCTCTTCTTCTTCTTCTTCTTCTTCTTCTTCTTTTTCTTTGCTTTTATATGGAAGTGTTGGTTTTTTTTTTTTTTTTTTTTACTTTAATAAAGTGTCCATTTATACACAATTTTTTTAAAGTATAATGTGTTACCTTTTGTTTTATTTAATAGGGACATGATGGTAAATTTATACAAACTTTATTTTCAACCAATCAAAAAAGCATTCTATCATTCTACTTTTCCATCCTCTCAATTAAACACAAATTAGGAAAACTAAAATCTTTTCTATCCTCCTACTTTTCCATCATCTCTCAATTTTCTATTCTCCCACTTTTTCATCCTCCTAAGCAAATGGACCCTAGGACTAGGACTAGGACTAGTACGAGGGAAAAAAAATGAAAAAACACGCTTGTATCTGTATCAGGAAAAATTTGCCAAATAGTAACTTTTTAGGAAAATTTTAAGGGAATAATATGTGTTTGAAATTATTTAGTTATGTGGACTATTTTTGGAACTCGAGTTTAGTAAACTCAAGTTATAACCTAAAATCGAGTTTAGCATACTCGAGTTCCAATTGATAGTCATTTGACATAGATTAAAAAAAAAAAAAAAAAAACCACGTGGAACTCGAGTTCCACTTGACAACTATTCCAAAAAGCTATTCATGAAGCTTTCAAGAGCTCCACTCCCAAGTCCTACCACCTCCCCATGTGAAGTCTAAGGGGGTGTCTGGATTTTGAGTTTCCATAACTCATAACTCTGTTTCCATAACTCATAACTCAAAAATGGTGGGACCCATGTGAAAAAGCTTGTTTGGATTTTGTTTTCAGTTGTTTCTAGTTTTTGTTTCCATCACTCAATTCTCTGATTTTTTAGTGATGAGTTATGGAAACTGAAAACACATTTTAGCTGTTTTCAGTTTCCATAACTCTGTTTTCAATGGCAATTTTGTAATTAAACCCACAACCGGGGTCCCACGGTCAGAGCAAAGTCACATCGGGCATTGCTTTTGACAAACCCACCAACGGCTCCTTCTTAGTCTTCACACCAAAAATCAACCCACACAAAAATATCCCACATCCAACCTCAGAGCTCCTCTCACACACACCCTCAGCCCAGCCCCACCTCAGCCAACCCGCGTAGGCCCGAGCTCAGACCAGCGAACATGATGCCCAAAAAACCTAGATTTTTTTTATAATCTTTCAAGTCCCAGAAAACCTAGATTTAGCACCAAATAAAAACATACAAAACCCACTATATTTTAAACTTAGAAATATAAACATATGAAGTTCAAGATCAACTCAAAATTTAACATCAAAATCCATAATCAGTATAAAAACATGATTTTTACTGGGTTTAAGGATACAGATCTGAAAAAAAAAAAAAGAAAAAAAAAAAAAAAAAAAAAAAAAGAAGAAGAAGAAGCTGTAGAAGAAGAACCCAAAAACCCACAGATCTCGTCTTTTCCCTACCGTGCGCTTATCATCGGAGCGAACGGAGACCAAGCTGAAGAAGAAGAAGCTGTAGAAGATGAAGATAAAGAAGAAGCAGCTTTGATAAGCCAACAAGATCGACACCTCCCACCCCGCAACATTTGGAATGAGTGACCATTCATAGAGGAATCTATTCTCCTCTGCGCTCCAGTCCAATACACACACACTTCAACATCGCACCCTCTCGGTGCGGTAGAAAGAAGCCAGCGTCACAGAGCTCGGCATAAAGAAGAAGCAGCAGTTGAGCTAGATGGTGATGATTGTGCCGGCGGCTTCATTAGGTTTGTTGAGGGTTCTGGGAGAATATGTGGGTTGAAGGGGAAAAATAAAGGGGAAAAATATGTGGGCTGAGATGAATATATGTTACGCAAGTAGGCTAACCGTGGCCTAACATTGTGCTCAGGCATAGGTCCCACAAAAAAGTAGAAAAATTGAGTGATGAAAAGTTGAGTGAAGTGTGCCAAACGGGTGGGTATAAGAAATTGGGGTATTTTAAGTGATGAGTGACAAATGATCCAAAAAAAAAAAATCCAAACAATGCCTAATAGTTCCTGTACCTTCTATCCACCTTACTAGCCATTATATCTTATTGGGCTAGAATTCCACGTGGTTTTTTTTTTTTTTTAAATTTCAAACACTGTCTCCGTTCCGTTCTGTTATGGTCGGACTATCTGGCCTTTTGCCCCTTTGGGGAAAAATAATTGGCGTTATGCCCCTGTTTTGAAACTATATAGGGGGGTGCTCCTGTTTCGATACTCGGCTATCCTAAATTCGAGTTACTAAAAGTACTCGATCATAACAAAACCGAGTTATAGGCAGGCTCTTGCCACGCTGGTCTTCCAGCGTGGCATTTGGGTAATAAAATAATCCCGCGCAACTGTTTGTAACTCGGCAATGGGGAAACCGAGTTATGTGCTGAATATGAACCACTTTTGAATGTAACGTCTCTAAAATAGTTTGTCTTTGTCTTCCTTCCTCAACAGTTTCTCTCCCTTCCTCAGTCCGATCAGTATCCACCCTTAGTCCGTTCAGTAGAGCCTTCCCAAGTTCAACGAATATTCAAGTTCTCCTATTTCTACCCGTACCTAAACCAAATCGTTCAGTAGACCCTTTCCGAAGTTCAATCCAAACCCACACCCAAACCCACACCTTTTCACTCTCACCATAGCCGAAGCTCAACCCAATCCATCTTCAAAGCCAAAGGAGCCAAATGAGTAGAAACGTATTAAGGTAATTTCTAAATGCTGAGTTCAAATTTTCTTTTTTTCCCTTTGCATGTAATCTGAGTTAAGTGTTGCTTGTGCATGTACTCTGAGTTAAGTTTTTCTCTGTTAAATTTTTCTCTATCTCTATTCATTATTATTGTTGTTGTTTTAGGTTTGTTGGGTTTGGTTTTGAACTGGGTTTTGATTCACATCTAGGGCAGAAATTCGTGTAAAATACAGTTAGCATGACAACGGTGTCCATTGTTAGGGAAAATTTCTTTTTAATTCAACTCCATAATTTCAGTAAATTATGTTGTAATTTATGTCATGATTTTGAATTAGGGAAAATTGCTTTTTAATTCAATGCGGAATGATCTTGAATTGAGAAGCTATTGGTTTTACTGGCTTTTACAAGCTTCCACTCTGTTAAGTTATTAATATAATAGATATAATCTGTGTATAATGGATATGCACGCATATATCTACACACAGAGCATAAAATGCACATCATGGACATCCACTATCACTGAACTAAATTGAGCTCATAACTATGCAATTATATCTACTGATTTGGGTTCCTAAAAGCTTTGCTGCCACATTTTGTGTACAGATGCATAATTGATTGTCTTAAGAGACTATAATTGTCTTAGAAGTTGTTAAAGTACTTATTTTATTTGTTATTAGAATTCCTAGTCTTTCTAAGAAAGGATTTAGAAATAGCCTATATAATGGCTTTATTGTAGTCGATAATATTGATAGATTTCAATAACATTCCAATTTTTTCCAAGCGCGATTGCTATCTCCTACCTAAGTGTGACTGCTTACGAAAGCCTAGGTGTGATTGCCCAGTGTTTTATCTTTCTTCATTTGATGTTCTTTTTATTGTTTTAATACCAAACAGCCATCAACACATTCAATATCTCATCAAGAATCTAGTTTAGTGCTGAAATTCCTAAAAATCCTACATCAAATTTGGTATTAAAGCCTGTTCAAGCTTCTATCTTGTGTCAGATTAGTCCGTCATTTGTGGGTTATGTTTGTTGACTAAGTACATAAATTTATTATTATTATCATCTACTACATGTGGGGTTGAAAAGGGAACTTAGTGGCCTTTTAGGGTCACCAATCCTTTCCTAATAGGTTGGGTTAGGTTAGGGGGAGCATTAAGATTTGTGGTGGCTTTGGGAATGGAAATAGTAAATCCTCTGAAAAGCCAACTATTTTCAGGTGTCGGTGCCTCTAGGGTGCTTCTGACGGATCTAAGACTTTGATTATTTATTTATTTTGGCCACCTATACTTATTTCCCAAGGGTATTGGTGGAGTTATTGATTTCTCTGTGTCGAAAATAATTTTTGTGGGTATAAAGGTTTAGGTTTAGGCTTTTGAATGGAAATTCATATATAATGTAATTAATGGAAAAGAATGGAATATGAATTGCTGTTCTTATTTTGTGTGAATGATGTAGAACGAGCTTTGATACTAAAATTTGACGCAAATGGAAAATTTCAATAAAGAAACAAAGACGAAAAATGATAAAAAATTAAAAACCTAGGAGTCAGTGACGGGAACGTAACTGGCAGTTTCCTTTAAAGAGTTCTATAATTTGGGATGTTTCAGACGACGAAGAGTTCTATTGGGACCTTCCTTAGTCTAAAGTTAAATTTACTCTTATTTGATTGCAGTTTCCTTTAAAGACTTTTTAATTAGGGAATTTCAGATGATAAAGAGTTTTATTAGGGCCTTCCTTGGTCAATCTAAATTTGAATTGACTATGATTTGATTGTTTGTTTTTGTTTTTCCCTGTTGGATTGCTTTTAATTAAGTTCTCCCAGAATAAAGACAATCTGATGATACTCTGTAGGTCCAGGTATCACATGCTACAACTAGCAAAAGAGTTGGCCGCCGCAACGAACAGGCAACTCACTCCAGTGGAACGTAACAATGTCCTCAACTATGAGGACTATCTGTCAGAGTGAATGCCTATATGGTATGTGTGTTGTGTCTAGGGTTAAGTTAATAATGTTAGTAGCGTTACTGTTCAATATGCAATGCATGCATATTGGTGACGTCGTGTAAGTTATTTTAAGTTTTCTGTGTTATGTTGTAGGTGCTTATTGAAAAACATCATGTGCGGGAATATTTAACTTCTATGCGTTATGTGGGAATAATCTAAATTACGAATAATGTGCATGCTCCTCACAATAAATAATAAGGTTTACATAGTACAAATGCAACAAGAGTGACACACATACATTTAAAACATAGTTAACCAAAATAGTTCTCCAACAAAGTCTAATTATAACATGACACGATTACTCTTCATCTGATATCTCCACATTTTACTGATAAATGGGATCAGCAAGAAGTGATTGCATGAATTGTGCGTGCTCGTACCACCCTCCTTCTACTGACTCTCGAATCTCGACTTGGGTATGATATCGATTAAGACGTATCTTCTTTCGATTATTTTCTTCTCTTATGCGGTTCAATGTTTTACGAAGTTCGTCGATCGTGTCTCTAGGCATTTGCGATGCGAGTCGCCGAGCCACTGGCAACTTAAAACCAACCAACTCATCATAAAACATTTGCTGTTCACAAAATAACCAAGCCCACTCTTCTCTCATGGTATTGTGAACGTAATCACTATTTCGCAGATTTGGATTGATTGGATAGCTGAACTCATCTTCTAATACCCAGCAACGACCCATAGCAATGAACACATCGTGAGGCCTATAAATTTCTGGGTTGCCAGAACCAAACATTAACGCTGAATACAATAACAGCAAATGATCAAGTTAACGGTGTACATTAACTGGTGGTAAGTAATGTAATGTTGCATAAAATGGTACACAACAAAGACATTTATAAATTTGTGTACTAACACTAACATTTGACCATATACATTAGACGTTGTTGTTAATGTCTACACGTTGTGTGTAATACAAAATGTTGTTGTTAATGTCTGACCAATTATGAGTATGTACATTCAACTTTTACAAATCTAAAGATTAACTGTTCATTAGTTTTAGCAAATGTAATGAATTTTATTATTTTGTCAATGAAATTTACACCAGCAAATACCCAATATAACCCAATGTACACACAAAACACTCATAACCGTTTCTATAGATTATTGTACATTTCTTGTAGCACCAAACAACTAAAATAACCCTAATCTACTCACATAACACTCATTCAATAAAATACCAAAGCACAAGTAATACAACCTATTAAATGAAAATTATTCTCTAACAAAAACGTATGTACATTATAGTTGATAAACTTTTATAATATCTACATCAACTACTTTTACCTACACAATAAAATTCTCTATGTATTTCAAATAAGGAAATGAGTTTCTCACCTGAGATGATAGAGATAACACCAACGTTTTGACAGAAAATTCTGAAAATGAGGAGAAGCTGATCTGAAAATGATGAGGAGAATTGCATGAAAAGCTGATTTGTGGAAGGGAGAAGTAAATAGCAGAAAAACTCGAATTCCAAGTCATCGAGTTAAGGTCACGTGCAAATAATTGATTTGAAAATGGGTCAGAATGTAGCAGGGGAACTCGATTGTACCAGAGCCGAGTAACATTAATAGCTCGATTTCCCACTCATTGGGTTTAGCTTCACACGGTAGCATGGGATTTGAAATCCGCACATAACTCGGTTTCCCCATTGCCGAGTTACAAACAGTTGCGCGGGATTATTTTATTGCCCAAACGCCACACTGGAAGACCAACGTCGCAAGAGCCTGCCTATAACTCGGTTTTGTTATGATCGAGTACTTTTAGTAACTCAAATTTGGGATAGCCGAGTATCGAAACAGGGACACGTCCCTATATAGTTTCGAAACAGGGCTATTTTTCCCAAAAGGGGCAAAAGGCCAGATAGTCCCTGTTCTGGTCACTCTACAGTCTATATGCAGGTATACTCTCTGTCTGTCTGTATGTATATAATAGAATATACATTCTGGCAAATCAGGGGTTTTCAGGGATTATCTATCTACAGTCTTAAATTTAGGGTTTTGACTCCATTACAGCTACAGGTAAACAATTTTGTGATTTTCTCTCTCCTAGGGTTTTGCTCTTATACTCAGTTCGGACTTTTTTTTTTTTCAGTGAATCTTCACCACCATGAGCAGCAGCAACAGAGCCAAGAACTTCCGCCGCCGCGCCGGAAACGATAACGACGACAACCAAAACGACGACGCCAATCTCTCCTCCTCCTTCACCACCACCACAACTACTGCCCGTTCCGCCAAACCTAAACCAAAAAAACTCCTCAGCTTCGCAGATGACGAAGACGCCTCCGCCGCTGAAACACCCTACTCCACCTCCAAGAAAACCACTAGTAACTCCTCTTCTCGCCCAACAACCAAACATAAAATCACGTCTCTCAGAGACCGCCAATCGGCTACCGCCACAACCACCTCCTCCAACGTTCAACCCCAAGCCGGCACTTACACCAAAGAAGCCCTCTTAGAACTCCAGAAAAACACTCGAACACTTGCGCCTTCTCGTCCGGCCGTGGCGGCCTCTGAGCCCATCGTGGTCCTCAAAGGCCTCGTCAAACCTTCCTCTGAACAAGAATTGGACGACGAAGAAGAAGATAGGCTTAATGCTGAGGATACTGAGGCGAAATTGGCTTCGTTAGGGATTGGAAAACCTACGAGGGACTTGTCGTTGTTTCCTGATCAAGCTACTATCAATGCTATTCGTGCCAAGAGGGAGCGGTTACGGCAATCGCGTGCCGCTGCGCCTGATTATATCTCATTGGATGGAGGCAGCAATCATGGTGAGGCTGAAGGGTTGAGCGATGAGGAGCCAGAGTTTCGTGGCCGAATTGCAATGTTTGGGGAGAAGAAGACTGAGACGGTTACAATTAAGAAGGGTGTGTTTGAAGATGTGGATGAGAGGGGAATTGATGTGAATTTTGGGAAGAAGGATAGCGGTAAGGATGAGGGAGTGGACGAGGATGAGGAAGAGAAGATATGGGAGGAAGAGCAGTTTCGGAAGGGTTTAGGGAAGAGAATGGATGATGGGACGGGTAGAGTGGCTGTTGTGACTGCTACTAGTGTTGTTCCTGTTGTTCACAGTGCGCAGCAGCAGCAGCAGAAGTTTGTTTATCCTGCGGTGACGAGTGTGTCAGGAGTGCCAAGTATAGGTGGGGCAGTTGGAGCCTCACAAGGTTTGGATGCCATGATGTCGATACCGAAGCAAGCTGAGATTGCTAAAAAAGCTTTGCAGGAGAATGTGAAGAGGCTCAAGGTATGGAATACTTGTCTCATTGCCAAATTGAACCTGATAATTGTTTAAATATGTAGTGATATATTATGTTCTTATAGTATTTTCTTTTTGTGCTGTATGCTAAAACATCAGAGCTAGTAAGTTTGATAATAATTGGTCATGAGTGGCTTATTGTTGTTGTCTGATAAAATCGGTTTCTTATTTATGAGTTTTTCACATATGAGTGCCTTTGAGAAGAAAAAAATTGTAGAATATGTAAGTTTAAGAGTATAACCTTAAGAAGAAAGAACTGGTTAGATGCAAAATACATATTTCCGTTTGAAAAAGAAGCAAATTAACATAGTAGAATTTCTTTAACATTTAAGAAGTATTCTTTCATCTCAGCCTGTAGATAAGTGATTATATTGAAGTGACAGCAATAACTCCATAAATCTAATTCTTTACAATCAACACCTAATAATTTTCAGAAATTTCTGTAATCATCATGCATATACATTAGTTATGCATTGTTGAATTAGTTGCCATTTTGAAGTTTCTGGCAGTTAGAAACAGCAACAAGGTGCTGTGGCAGTTTTATAACCTATTATAGGTTGAGGAGAGGCATCAGAAGCTCTAGCTGTGTAGGCGAATGGAAAATGGAAATGCTACTGGAAATAAAAATCTTCATCTGATTAGACAAAAAAGTTTGTTTGTTTTTATTTTATTTTTAATAATTCGATTGTGGGGGGTGCGGGGATTTGAGCCCTAGATGTTTCATTGAAATACCTGAAGGTGCCAATCAATTGAGCTGCAAGGCTCTTGGTGCCAATCAATTGAGCTGCAAGGCTCTTGGTGCCAACCATTAGACATTTTTTTTGATAAGTAACTTAAAAGTTTATTGAAAGAACACAGCCCCGTACATAGGAAATGTACGAAAGAGGCAAAAACATCAAGAAAACAAAGTACAATGATCAAGCAACCTAGAAAGGGAAATACAAGAAAAAGAAGGTAAAACCAAACACCAATTGAGAAGAGTAGAAAATAAAAAAGACTTAAACACAAGAATGGACCGTTCACGATCCTCAAAACTTCTCAAATTCCGTTCCCGCCAGATACACCACATCAAACAGTGCGGCACAATCCTCCAAATAACTATATTACGATGTCGCTTGAAATTGCAAGACCAGCAATCCAAAAACTCCGCTACCCTTTGCGGCATCACCCAACAAATACCAAACAAGCAGAAGATCATACTCCATATCTCAAAAGCAAAAGGACAGTGAAGGAGGAGACGATCTACAGATTCCCCACACCCTTTGCACATAAAGCACCACTCAAGAACAACAAAGTGTCTCTTCCGTAGATTATCAATAGACATTAGCTATGCATTATTGAATTAGTTGCCATTTTGAAGTTTCTGGCAGTTAGAAACAGCAACAAGGTTCTGTGGCAGTTTTATAATCTATTATAGGTTGAAGAGAGGCATCGGAAGCTCTAGCTGTGTAGGTGAATGGAAAATGGAAATGCTATTGGAAATAAAAATCTTCATCTCATTAGACAAAAAAGTTTGTTTGTTTGTTTTTATTTTATTTTTAATAATTCGATTGTGGGGGGTGGGGGGATTTGAGCCCTAGATGTTTCATTGAAATACCTGAAGGTGCCAATCAATTAAGCTGCAAGGTTCTTGGTGCCAACCATTAGACAAAAAGTGAATGAACTTTGAGGTAACTAAGAATGGGGTGGAGAGTATGGTCGTTGGTTTAAGACCTATTAGATGCATGTGTAACTTACAAAACCAAATTGTAGCCGTTCATTTGTGGCTGTCATTAGGTCATAAATAGCTAGGCAACTGCTGTACTAATCTCTATTATGTTCAGAGATGGCTAGAGAGTTTTTGTTGGCGGTTGGTGCCATGGGTTAGGTTATATTGATGCATGCTAATAGCACCCACTATATAATGAGACTTTGAAAGAAAAAGAAAACCAAGTATTTGAACAGACTTGTCTTTATCCAGGTTCACTTAGATAGAGGTGAAGAACTCAATAGTTGGGAGATGGTGGGTTTGAACATTGGATGCGTTTGTTGGATACATCAGGAGGTGTCAATTGAGCTACAAAGCTCTTGTCTTGGCCTTCAAATATATATATATATATATATATATATTTTTGATAAGTAATAAAGATGTATATTAAAAAATAAACTACCTCATGCAGAAAGACATAAGGCAGGGGTAAAAGGTATAGAAAAAGATGATAAAAAACAAAAAGAAAAGATACTAATTACAAATAAGGGAGTTAAGGAACATAGGGAGAGAATCACTAGAGGTGAGTCCCCCAGCCCTAGACCAATAAAAAAGGGAGCCACTAAAAGAAGCCAATAGCTGACCATCGGAACTATCCATGTCCTCAAACGTCCTCTAATTTCGCTCCCTCCGCAAACACCACATTAAGCACAGCAGAGCTAAATTCCAAATGCTAGACGAATGCTTCCCAAACCAATCCCACTAACCAAAGAGAGTATCCGCAACAGATCTTGGCAAGACCCAAGAAATCCCAAAAGATCTAAACACCAAACTCCACAACCGGTAATCCTTACCACAATGCAGTAGCAAATGATCCACCGTTTCACCATTACAACGACACATAATGCACTAGTCTACAAAGTCCAGCCCTCTACCCCTCAAATTGTCACCTGTGAGGATTTTATCCTGTACAACAATCTACACAAAGAAGGAAACACGTCGAGGGGCCTTAACCTTCCAAACACTTTTCCAAGGAAAAATAGTGGGCACAGGTCCTCTAAACTTATTATAAAACGAGCGGATATCAAAATTTCCATTCTTCGTCAACTTCCATCGTATACGGTCTCCATTCTTAGTTGGAGGTAAATTAGAGTCCAAAGTACGAAGAAATGCATCCACATCACCCATTTCCCAATCATTTGGTCTCCGAATGAAATGAACATCTCAACTTCTCCATTCCTCTCTCCCCAACCGTTCAAGAGAAGAGGCTATTGAAGCCCCTTTATTGGAGGCAATCTCAAACACAACTGGATACTTCTCCACAAACCACACCCATGTACCCCTCTATCTAGCTTGGAAGTCCAACCTCCCCATTCTTCCCAAAACTTTAGAGTGGTTATTCTCAACCCCAAACTGCCATAACCATTTTCCTAGTAAGGCTTTATTGAGAGTAGTTAATCTCCTTACTTCTAACCCACCATTTTCCAAAGGTGCACACATTTTATCCCAGCCCACTAGATGTGTCTTGGAATCCCTCCACAAAAATCCCTTTGCAACCTCTCATCTCACTCTTCAAAGCATTAACATTTAAACTTGTCACAGCCTGGAAACAAAGGAGCATTCGAACATGCAGAATTTGCTCCTCATTTGCATCACAAAAAAGAATCGTGTCATCTGCAAACAAAAGATGTGAGACACATACCCCTTCACCCCTTCTACCATCTGCCTTGAAACCTCGAAGTAAACCAGCAACTTCAACTTTTTTCATCATCTTACTAAAAACCTACATCATAACCAGAAACAGCAAAGGGGATAGTGGGTCCCCTTATCTTAATCCCCTCGAGTTCCCAAAAAAGTCAGTTGGAGCCCCATTGACCAAAACAGAGAATTGGATTGTGGTTATACATGTACGGATCCATTTACACCACCTCACCCCAAATCCCATTCTCTTCAACAAATCTAGAAGCGCCTCCCAATTTACATGATCATAGGCTTTCTCAATCTCCAGCTTACAAATAACCCCCGGAATCTTACTTTTCACCTTACTATCCACACACTCATTAGCAATAAGAACAGAATCAAGTTTCTGTCTGCCACCCACAAAACTGTTCTGAGACTCAGATATCAACTGATCCAAAACCTCTTTCAAGTGGTTTGCCAAAACCTTAGCCAAGATCTTGTATAAACTCCCTACCAAGCTGATGGGTCTAAAATCTCGGATATTGGAGGCACCATTCTTCTTAGGGATTAGGGCTATGAAAGTTGCATTAAGAGATTTTTCAAACTTGTTATGTTGATAAAACTCTTCAAACACAGCTAAAACATTTCTTTCCACAACTCCCCAATAATGGTGATAGAAGGCCATGAAAAAACCATCAGAACTTGGAGCTTTATCTCCTTCCAAATCTTTAACAACACGAAGAATCTCCTCCTTCTCAAACCTCCTTTCAAGCTAATCCCTCTCCAACCTTTCAATCTAATCAAACTCCAAACCTTCCTCAAAAGGCCTCCACTCCTTTGTCTCCTTGTACAAGTTTTTATAAAATTGTACTACTTGGTCCGTCATCTCTGATTCATCCTCATAAACAACCCCATCCACCTCCAGCATACTAATATGATTATATCTTCTCCGGGAGTTAGCCACTTTATGGAAGAATTTGGTATTATTATCTCCTTCCTTGATGCAAAGCATCCTCGATTTTTGTCTCCACGAAACTTCTTCCAAAGAAAGAAGGTTCTGTAATTGAGATCTTAGCACAGCCCTCTCATCTATCTCTACTTCAGAAAGGCCAAACTCCCCTTCCTTAGCATCCAATAATTTCAAGGCCTCCAACAACTCTTTCTTCTGACGACCTACATTTCCGAACTCACTACGGTTCCACTGAATAAGGTCTCCCTTCAGAGCCTTCAACTTCTTGGCAAGCACAAAATTGGGAGTACCTGAGAAAGAATATTGATTCCACCACGAATGAACCCTATCTGTGAACCCCTCTGACTTTAACCACACGTTCTCAAACCTAAAAGGTCTCTTCTCTCTCAATATCCTCCCTGCCTCCACTAATATAGGGAAGTGGTCTGAGATACGACGAGGTAAGACCCGTTGGATCACATCCGGATAGTGGTCCTCCCAATCATTAGAAACCAGAACCCTATCTATCTTGGACATCGAAGGCTGATTTGAGCCACTAGACCAAGTATAACTCCCTCCTTCCAATGGCAAGTCAATCAAATTGAGCTTCTCAATGAACTCAAAAAAATTCTCCATAACCAGAGTAAGGCGCAATCCCCCTAATCGTTCACTTGGGAAACGAACAACATTGAAGTCCCCTGTGTAACACCATGGAACATCCAAAAGTTGCTAAATTTCAATCAGCTCATCCCACATCTGCCCTCTTAAGTTATTATCATTTGGGCCATAAACCCCAGAACAAGCCCAAATAAAACCATCCCCCACACCCTGCCACCGAACCGAAACGGAGAAGTAACCCACCATTACCTTCAACTTTTCTAAAGCCCTCCTATCCCACATCATCAAAACCCCACCAGCTGTTTGATCCACATCCAAAGCCACCCAGTCAACATAAGGACAACTACACAAGCTGCAAACCAACTGTCTATTCATACTAGCAAGCTTAGTTTCTTGAAGGCAAACTACATCACAATTCCACTCTCGTAGTAAATTTCTAACCACCAAACATTTCCATGAATCATTCAATCCTCAGACATTCCAAGACACTATTTTCAACTTCATTACAACTGTTAACTCCCTACTCCAATCTCAGTATTGCAGTTAAAGAAGACTATCTACCATCATAATTAACCGAGGAAATCAAATTCCTCAACTCCCTCTTCGTTTTGTCCTTGGACATAGCTTTCCGGTGGGTTGCATCTTTTCTGTTTAGCAAATTGGCAGCCTCCATCTCCCTTTCAAGCCCTTGTAAAAGCTTAATACACTTTTCCTCATGTCGACCCAGAGAAAGCCCAATCATTTTACTAAAACCAGGGAGTCTATGTTTCACCAAATTAGAAATTTTCAAAGTATTTTCAAGCCCCAAAACCTCATTACCATTGTTCAACTCAGCCGGCCAATCCAACCCCAGAGGAGTAATAGTCATCAATGGGGAGGGACTATCCACATCACCCAAGCCCATGTCTGCACTAACCATTTCTCTCTTCGTCGAAACTCTCGCCTCAGGATAACCACAATCTGTTGATACCACTAATTGATCAGCTTGATGGGGAGTCTCTATCCCCTGAGCAACCCTTGCCAAATCAACCTAACCCCCTTCATCTCCACCCTGGACACCCAATTCTGCTATCCCAGCTCTCGATAAACTCAGAAACAAATTGGACAAAAAAAGACCCATTGACACCTTATCACTCTCTGTATCTGCCTTACCCATTGACACCCTATCACTCAACACCGTCACCAATGAGTGAGTTTGCACTGTATTGGCCTTACCCGGTGTCATTGGTGACTTCTCGGTGTGAAACCCACTAGAAACAAAGCCATCGACCTCCCTCGCAGGCTCCGTAGGTCGACCCAACATCTCAGTTTGAGTAACAGAGATGTCATGACCTGTTTTGGAGCTTGCCGCCATCACCGGCTCGTGGGGTTCATGTATAAGGCTACCCATAAGCACCGGTGAATCCCCAGCGTGAAACCCACCCGAAAAAGGACAACGGCTCACCGCCGCTGCCTTCGCAAGACAAAAGTCCATCACAAATTGACCCACCAGGCTCAACGCTGACTTCGATGCATGTTGTCTCGCTATGCCGGCCATTACCGGTGGCGCCGGTGACTCCTCAGCGAGAAAAACATCAGCTCCTTTGACGTCCTGAGCATCCAATGTTGCGTGAGGTGCTTTGGGCATCACCGATGCATGGGCTTTCTTATTTAAAGGTCTCAGGTCACCCACAGATGGGCTTACACCCTCTTCCATCCTAGATGGGCCAGTGGGCTCTGGAAAAGGGATCATTGGAAGGCCCACTTGAGAACCATCTTGGTCTAAGCCCACCACAGGTTTGTGAACCCGTGAAACACTAGAAGAACCCACCATGTGATTCCTTTGACCCCTTGAAACCCAAATAGAACTCCTCAGACCACCTTTTTTCCATGCCACACTCCTTTTTCCTTCCCCATTCACTTCTACAGTCAAGCTCTTTCCTGTCCAGTCTGACTTCCTCAGTTCCCCTTTTTTTCCATAAACATGTTCAATCCAACTTGATTTGAAATTAATCGGAGAACTCCTTTTATTTCCTACCAGATATATCTTTCCAAAATTAAGGTCCTCTGTATTGCACCGAGAACCCACTTCTATACCTTCTAGAGTCGCTGGACTTGGTAAGGTCATTGCCGTTTCACTTAGTAGGTTTTGCTTCTCCCCCTTATTATCCCCTAACAGCCATTTCCCTTTATCATGGGCACTTAACCGATCAAGCTGATTACTGCCCCTTACCTGCACCTGATGCCCATGCATCGTGTTGGCAAAGGATTTAGAAGGTTGAACCCCTGAGCTATGCTTTAGAAGCTGAGCCACAAATGGCCTAGTCCCACCATTCCCATAGTTTTCAGGTTCCAATATCTTCCTTAACTCTAACCCAAAAACCCTCCATCCATTCTTTGCTCTGCCTACTGGAATAATAATGGACCTCCTAGACCTGCCAACTTTAAATTCAGTCAACAATAGGAACAAGCCAAAAGAATTGGAACTCCGTTGGAGGGTGTAGGCTAAATCACCTTCCTTGAACATATAAAAATACTTTGGACCGACCCCAACGACAATCTGTTCTAAACTCTTCATCTGCCAATGTGTCACATTCTTACCCAAGAAGACTGACTTCATGAAGTACCTACTCCGCTCAAAAATCCTTAAAGAAAAATACCGTCCACCTTCCTCTACCACCAGTTGAAAAAGTTTGGATTCAATAAAAAAGCTACAAACACCACCCATTAGCCTAAACAATTTTTTGGGGGATATGTTCAACAATGTATAAACAGATCTACAAGATACAGAAAGGCATTCTAAGAAAATAATTTCATGTGCCTAGGAGCCAAACATAGCAGCATTTGGATGGAAAAGAAGAAGAGAAGCCATAGAAGCAAAATGTGTATTGGACTTCTCCATTAATCCAACCTTATGAACCTTATGATTTTTGCACGTGCTGATTTGCACTCAATTGGAGTTATTCAAGCAGATATAACAGAATTCAATCAACATGCTGGAATCAGCAAATTCCTCTAAGAGTGAAGTTTTCTTTTCTGGTCTACAAGGAAATTTAAAGCAACAGATCCTAAATATTCTTAAGTTAAAGGAAGGCCACTTGCTAGTCAGGTACCTAGGTGTCCCTCTTATTTCTGGTAAACTCAAGCACCAAGATTGCATCCCCCCTTCAAATATTGCTTGAATGGTGTCTTCATTTTTTATTTGAAGTAACTTGTTTGTTGCATAATGGAAGATGGTTAACCTTGGACCATACATATGTACATTTTTCCTTCTTTTTTTTTTTTTTTGCAAAATTGTCCATGGGTATGAAATGAAGTGTTGAATATATATTAACAATGTTCTATGCTTTTAGTCTATGCATATATCTCCATACTTTAAACTTACTTTCTTTTTGTTTGTTTCTTTAATAAGGAATCTCATGGCAGAACCACGTCTTCATTGACAAAGACTGATGAAGATTTGTCTGCCTCATATGCGAATATTACTGCTTTTGGAAAGTCCCTGTCTATTGCCAATGATAAGTTCATTTTTATGCAAAAGCTTCGCCAATTTGTTTCAGTTATATGTGACTTTTTGCAGGTATGAATTTATCAAATTCTGTCCAGAATACTTGCGTGCTCAACTTTTCTTCTTTGCCTTGTACAGGATAACAAATTTTTTATTTTTATTTTTTAAATATAATTAGTAAACATTTTTTTGATAAGTTATAAGAATAGTATTAATGAAGGATAAAAAACGAATAAAGAAAATGCAAGGTGTTCATGATGGTGAACACAAGAAAAAGCAACAAACAACAACAAAGAGCAACTTATGGGACAATTCTAAGAGAAGAAAGAAACTCAACGAAGGAAGAACAATTCGAAGAACCCCAGCACCTAGACCAATTAAAAAGAGTTCTTTGGCATATAACAACAAAGTTAGAAAAAGCAACTTATGGGACAATTCTAAGAGAGGAAAGAAACTCAATGATGGAAGAACAATTTGAAGAACCCCAGCACCTAGACCAATCAAAAAGAGTTTTTTGGCACAGAGCTTGTAATTGAACAAGCGATTTTTTTTTTTTTTTTTTTTGGATAAGTAATAAAGATGTATATTCAAAAAACTAACTCATGCATAACGGCATAAGGCATATCAAAGATTACAGAAAGAGAAAAGAAAAAACAAAGAGAAAACTAATTACAAAAGAGAGAACTAAGAAACATGAGGAGAGAATCACTAGAGGTGAGTCCCCAAGCCCTAGATCAGTCAAAAAGGGAGTCGCTGACAGAAGCAAGCATCTGGTTATCAGTGCTTTCTATGTTCTCAAACGTCCGCCAATTTCGCTCTCTCCAAATACACCACATTAAGCACAACGGAGGTAAATTTCAAATGCTAGACGAATGCTTTCCCAACCAATTTCACCAACCAAAAAGAGTATCTGCCCTCGATCTAGGCAAAACCCATGAAATCCCAAAAGATCTAAAAACTGAACTCCACAACTGATAAGGCTTTTCACAATAAAGTAGCAAATGATCTACCGTCTCCCCATTACAACAACACATAATGCACCAGTCAACAAAATCAAACCCTCTACCTCGCAGATTGTCACCTGTAAGAATCTTGTACCATACGGCGGTCCAAACAAAGAAAGAAACACGCCGAGGAGCCTTAACCTTCCAAATTCCTTTTCAAGGGCTTACCCAAAAAAAAAAATAACCTTTCCAAGGAAAGATAATAGGCAAGGGACCTCGTAGTTTATTATAAAACGAGCGGATATCAAAATCTTCCAACGTACTGAGATGATTATACCTTCTCCGAGAATTAGCTACCTTGTGGAAGAACTTAGTATTGTTGTCTCCTTCCTTAATGCAAAGCATCCTCGATTTCTGTCTCCATTAGATTTCTTCCAAAGAAAGAAGGTCCTCTATTTGAGATCTTACCACAACCCTCTCACTTATCTACACTTCAGAAAGGCCAAACTCTCCATCCTTAGCATCTAATAATTTCAAAGCCTCTAATAATTCTTTCTTTTGACGACCTACATTTCCAAACTCACTACGGTTCCACTGAATAATATATCCTTTCAGAGCCTTCAACTTCTTGGCAAGCACATAACTAGGAGTACCTGAGAAAGAATATCGATTCCACCAAGAATGAACCCTATCTGTGAATCCATCTGTCTTTAACCACATATTTTCAAACCTAAAAGGACTCTTCATAGCCGAAGTAAGACGCGATCCACCCAACCGTTCACTTGGGAAGTGAACGATGTTGAAATCCCCTATGTAACACCATGAAACATCCCAATATTGCTGAATTCCAATTAGCTCATCCCACATTTGCCCCCTCAAATTATGATGATTTGGGCCATAAACCCTAGAACATGCCCAAATAAAACCACCCCTCACATCCTGCCACGGAATCGACACAGAAAAGTAACCCACCATAACCTCTAACTTTTCTAAAACCCTCCTATCCTACATCATCAAAACCCCACCAGCCGTTTGATCCGCATCCAAAGCCACCCAGTCCACATAAGGACAACTCCATAGGCTGCAAACCATTTGTCTATCCATGCCTGCAAGCTTTGTTTATTGAAGGCAGACTACATCACAATTCCACTCTCATAGTAAATTTTTAACTACCAAACATTTTCGCGAATCATTCAATCCACGGACATTCCATGAAACCATCTTTAACTTCACAAAAACTGTAAACTCCCTACTGCAACCTCACTAAAGGCGCCTTGCCTCAGTGCATCTGAGGTGCTTTTCTGGCGCCTCGCCTCGCCTGGGCGCCTAGGTGAGCGCCAAGAACGCCTTTGACTACACTGGAGTATATTATCTCAAAAGAGCGTTGATATCTTTCCATCTTAACAATCCACATTAAACAAGCAGGAACTATATTCCATATGTTCGAATTAAATTTCCCCAGCCAATAACTCCAACAAAACACCAAACTTTCCACAAAACCTGGCATGACCCATTGGATCCCGAATACTTGAAGCATATGCACCCACAACAAGTGAACTACAGGACAATGGAGGAGAAGATGATCCATAGATTTCTCGTTATAGCAGCACATACAACACCAATTCTCCAAAAAGGGACCTCGGAGTGTCAAATTATCCAAGGTAAGGATCTGTTACAAACTTATGTGTAGAACTCACCCTTGAAAACTGGCTTGCAAGGGGAGGGTGCCTAAAAGCTTATAAACACATGGTTAAACTTATACTTAATCCATGAGGGACACTAGGATCATAACAGACCACCATGCATTGCAACCGACGTCCACGATGACTTACTTTAGCGACATTGACCCGATGGTAACCCATTCTCTTTTGGTGGCTTCACTCACTTATCAGTTATTTTAATCTAGTCTAGGTCACCCCTTTCGGGATCCGACCACAAAGCCGCAACTTATTTTATCTCATACTCAATGAGCTTCGCCCGATTAATCGAGGCGGTGGTTGGCTTTGATACCAAATGTTACAAACTCATGGGTAAAACTCTCTTTTGAAAACTAGCTTGAAAGGAAAGGGTGCCTAAGAGCTTATAAACACATGGTTAAGCTTATACTTAATTCATATGAGACGCTTGGATTATAACATGATCTGACCATAAATTGCTGTCCACATGAAGAAAGCCGCTCTTTTAGGAACCTTTAACTTTCCAAATACCCTTCCAAGGGAAACTAGGGATAGAAGCACCCCGGATCTTATTGTAATTGGACCAAATATTGAACTTACCATTCCTATTAAGACACCAATGGGAACTATCACACCCAACACCCTTAGGAATCTGAGATTGAATGAAATCAAGGAAAGAGAAGGCAACTTCTAATTCCTTATCATAAAAGGCCTTATAAAAATCTCAAATTCCAAATTCTATTATTTTCACCCTTCTAATAATACAAAACATTAGAAATGCAAGTTTCCTTGTCATTTGAACACGCATATAACTGAGGATAGAGCATTTTAAGTGAGATATCCCCAGCTCACCTATCATGCCAAAAAAGAATGCGAGAGCCATCACCCACCACTAGGACCAAATGTTTGGAGAATCTCTCCCAACCTTCATTAATACTACGCCATAGACCACATCCGTGGGCCCTTTTGCATACTTTAGTATTCCACCCCCCTTGACCCTCTCCATATTTAGTGGCAACAATCCTCTGCTAGAGATGGGTTCCTTATTATGCAAACCTCCATAACCATTTTCCTAATAGAGCTTGATTGAAATGCACTAACTTCCTAATCCCCAAACCACCCATCTTTAAAGGTGAACACACCTTCTCCCAAGCCACCAAAGAATATTTGAAACACGTTCTAACCTATCAGTCATAGCTACAGGGATGGTAAATAAGGATAGGTAGTTTGTAGGAAGACTAGAAAGGTTACTCTTCAATAGAGTAAGTCTACCACTCTTAGACAATAAAGACAATTCCAACCTGAAAGTTTCTTCTCTATCTTCTCAAAAATAGGATTCCAAATGGATGTTGTCTTAAATGGAGTACCCAATGGCATTCCCAAATATTTCATAGGTAGGCTACCCACCCTGCACCGGAGTATATTAGCCAAAGCATCTATATTACCAACCTCCCCAACTGGGACAATCTCACTCTTCCCCACATTTACTTTCAAACCAGTAAAAGCTTGAAAACAAGACAAAGCTAGCCTAATGGACAACAACTGTTCTCTAGAAGCATCATAGAACAAAATGGTATCATCTGCAAACAATAAATGTGATATGCGTACCCCAATGGAGTTAATTGGTCCCACATGAAAACCATGAAGATCACTCTCCTTAGTTTTCTTTAGAATTCGACTTAATACTTCCATAATCAAAAGGAAAAGAAGAGGGGACAACGGATCACCCTGTCTAAAACCACGAGAACTTCCAAAAAAACCTGTTGGGGATCCATTTACAAGAACAGAGAAACGAACAGTAGTAATGCAAGCCTTAATCCACCCCTTCGACTTCACCCCAAAACCCATCCTATTCAACAAATAGAATAAGGCATCCCAATTCACATGATCATAGGCTTTTTCTATGTCCAACTCAAGGGAGTCAAAGGTGCCCTTAAGGTGCCAAGGCCTTGTATCGCCTGAGGCGACGAGGTGCCAAAAAGGTGCTAGCCCGAGTGAAGTGAGGCACCAAATTCTAAATATAGTTATTTTACATATAGGGTTCCAATTTAATGTATTTGATGTATAAGAATATTATATAAACAAATTTGACTCTATTCCTAATGGATAGGAGCTAGTCTATAAAACCAGTTTTTGGGTTTGAATCCCAACTAAAAAATTAGTCTCCATCCAAATATCAACTAAATCTGAATAATAATCAAATATCAATTAAGTCTGAATATTAAACCAAAATATTGTTCATAACTTCATATTAGAAAGAAGAAAACTCCTAAACAAAACATCGAACTTCATGACTATCCATGACAAAACAAAAAAAGCATTTGAAGATTGAATATTCTAATAGGCTAATAGCTTGAATGTGGTTGTTAGTTTTAATCTAAAGGTCATCATCAGACTCTTCACTCAAGTTTCCATTACTTTCAAAGCCACTTGAACCAGATTTATAATCATCAACATTCTCTTCCTCGGTCTCATTAGAATCAACATCTTCCTCTTCAATATTTGGTTGTGATGTTGAGGCCTTTGCGAGCTTGCCCTTGATTTTGTTTGGAATCTAGTATTCTTCCTTGGTTCTCCAACACCAGCAGCTCTTGCCACTACACCCCATGTCAAACCATCATCATCATTATCAAAAACCAACACATCTTCAATATTCATAGATGGTTCAGACCCATTTCCCCTAACAACCATTCATTACTTTCATCTATATCATCTAAGGAGATGGGATCAATAACATCACGCTTATCATATCATGCCTTGATCTTTTGATTATACTTCACAAAGACCAGATCATTTAGTCGTTTTTGTGCAAGTCTATTCCTTTTTGAGTGAATCTACAAGCATTTATGAAAACTAAGTATTAGACTATTAGTGAATAATTAAAGCTTTGGAACTTTCTATGAAATAAAGTAGTTCATCAAAGGATAAAATCTATTTATTATACTCAAAAACTCCCTTGCTCAAACACACTCCAATTATGCTCATAACCACATGCACTACAAGTCAAGCTCAAGATTTTTATAGCTAACTGTTGCAAATTCGGAGTTGAGCTCCCATACAAACTCCACCATTCTGCTATGTTACAAAAATAAGTATGAGTAATGATATATGATATATCATAGAATTTAGATTTTTATTTTTAAAAAGTGCCACTGTTCTAGTCATTTTAAGTTAGATATAAATGCTTTCTTATCTGGAGCCCTTGTCTTTCTTGATCTTTCCACTAATGGAATGCCAAAGAGTCCTTCAGCTTTCCTATACATGGATAGCTCAAGCATGATCTTGTTTTGAATTTCAGTTCTAGGAACTAGTTTTTCTATACAAGCATACAATCTTGCTATAATTTCTTAATTTTTCTCTATCTCAAGATTGAAATAGAAATACTCTGGATTCAGGAAATGACCCGCTACATGCAAAGGCAGATGTAGTTGACATTCCCATCTCTCATCAATGATTTTAAAAACATTTGAATACCTTTCTTCATTCTCATTAAAAGCTTTTATAATAGCTTCTTTGGCCCTATCCATTGTCTCATATATGTAACCCATAACTGGTTTCCTCTCATTCAAGGCGAAGAACCCGAACAAGAGGGCCCATAATTTTAAGAATGTAAACTATAGTATTCCAAAAAGAAGGCATCAAAATCGTTTCTGCCACTCGTTTAGCCTTTGCTTCCTTTGCCCATTTACTACGAACCCACTCCTTAGAAGTAAACTTGGCCCTTAAGTTATGCTTTTGCTTATAAATGGATTTTAATGTAAGATATGAAGTGCAAAACCTAGTTTTCCCAGCCCTAACCAGCTCTCTTTGGTTTGTGTATTCTCTCATCATATTTAACACACCCCCATGGTTGTAGATATATCTAGTCAATTGAATGACTCTTTCTAAAGATTTTGCAATTCTAGGAATTTTCCCAATGTCCTCCAATATAAGGTCAATGCAATGTGTAGCACATGGAGTCCAACACAAATTTGGCCTTTTTTCTTCCAACAACTTCTTAGCCAACACATAATTAGATCCATTATCTGATATTACTTGGGCTACATTAGCCTCCCTAATCTGATCTACAAATGCATCAAGTAATTTGAAAGTTTTTTCCCCAGTTTTCATAAAAGATGATGCATCAATTGACTTCACAAACATGGTTCCAGATGGGCAATTCACCAAAAAGTTCATCAAGGTCCTATTGGTTCTTCTAGTCCACCAATTAGACATAATAGAACAACCATATTTCCTCAAAGATTCCTTGTGATCACTCAATAACTCATTTGTGTAAGCCACCTCCTTTTTGAGAATTGGAACTCTTAACTCATGGTAACTAGGAGGCTTCATATTTGGATCATACTTCCCAATAGCTTCAATTGCCCATTTAAAGGCATCTAAGTGAGCAACATTGAATGGTATACCGGCTAGATAAAATAGCCGGCCAATATACTGGCAAGCTTGTGCTCTTTTCTCAAATTTATCATTGATGTTAGTTTGCTTCATCTTACCATGTTTCCTAAGCTCAACCACTTTTTCTGGCTTTAATGTCACAAAAAAATCGATGGGACCTTTCAATTTTTTAGACTTTGACATTAATTTCACAGGTATCACTTGGGTGCTACTGCCAACCCCTTTCTTACTAAAGCATGATTTTTTTCCTTTTTGGATAACTTCTACTTCCTTTACCTCATCATCATCTACATCCTCAATTTCAATCATATTATCTATATCATCAAAATTAGGCATCTTGTCATAGTTCTCCTTCTCTGCCATATAACGCGCAAGCTCTTCTCTAATGTGATCAGGACATTTTAAAGACTTTGTAGTGCTTTTAAAATTCCCCACTTGATGCTGCGTTGCTCTATGTATCCCTCCCTTTGTGACTTTATTACAAAAGAGGCAAGTCACTGGATTTTTGTCTTCACTATTAGCTAAATAATTATATTTCCATCTTGGATCTTTTCTCTTCCCATTATCTGAAGTCATTCTACGTATAAAAAAATGAAACCCAATACAATACATTTAATAGGATTCTATTAAAGAATAGCAAGCTATGTATCATTTATTATGGTTTAAGCTCTAAAAATTGAGTGAAGTAATGAGTTCGAGAAAAGGGAAAAATACAGGAAAAGAAAATAGAGAAAAAGATAGTGGAGAGTTGCTGTGAGATAGTTAGAGTCTAAGAGAGAAGGGTAAAGGGGTAAAAAAAAAAAAGCAGAGAAAAAACAGAAAATGAAGAGTTGTTGGAGATAGTCAGAGTCTAAGAGAGAAGGGTAAAGGGAAAAAAAAGCAGAGAAAAAACATAGAGGAGAGAGTTGCTGGAGACAGAGTCCAAGAGAGAAGGGTAAAGGGAAAAAAAAAAATAGAGAGGAGAGAGTTCCTAGAGACAGAGAGTCCAAGAGAAAAGGGTAAAGGAAAAAAAAAGTAGAGAATAAATAGAGAGGAAAGAGTTGCTGGAGGCACTGAGGCAGTGAAAGAGAACTCAGGACAAAAAAAAGTGTAAAAAAAAAAACTAAAAGAATAGGAAAAAATTACCTGATGTTGGTTGACTGCTGACAGCCACTGGCCCACTCTCAGTGGTACCTCTCTTCCAAACCCTAGAAGAAGAAGAAGAAAGACCAATGCTTTGCTTTGAAAGTTGTTGAAGAAGAGTTGTTCTCGAAAATTCTTTTTGGATCTTTTGTTTTATGCTTTTTTTATTTATTTTTATTTTTTTTATACAAATTTATTTGATCTAGTGGGTGACAGCTCATCCCCATTAAGGATAACAAGTTTAAAACAAACCTTGCACCCCTTTAAATTTACAAAACATGCCATTAGTGGCTTTACAATGCCAAAATTTACTAAGGCTCTCGCCTCTTGCATAACAAAATACATCTGGGCGAGTGGCTCACTAAAGGCGCCTCGCCTCAGTGCCTTTGAGGCGCTTTTCTAGTGCCTCACCTCGCTTGGGCGCCTAGGTGAGCGCCCAGAACACCTTTAACTACATTGGTCCAACTTACAAACCACATCCAGCGAATGACACTTTAACCTACTATCTAGGCACTCATTTGCAATAAACATTGAGTCTAAAATTTGTCTCCTACTAATAAAGGAATTTTGAGACTCAGAGATCAAACTGTCTAATACCACCCTTAATCTATTTGCCAACACCTTAGACGTCAGCTTGTACACAGTACATACTACCCACCAAACTGATAGGCCGAAAATCCTTAATATTTATAGCATTATTTTTCTTGGGAATTAAAGAGAGAAAAGAGGCATTTAGAGACCATTCAAACATAGAGTACTCGTGAAACTACTTAAATACAACCATAACATCAACCTCCATAACACTTCAAAATTTGTGAGAAAAAGCCATGGTGAATCCATCCAGACCAGGGGCTTTATCCCCCTCCATCTTTGTCAGAAACTGAGTAACTTCTTCTTTCGAGAACTCCCTCTCAAGGGACAACCTTTCATCGTCTCTAATACAAGCAAAATCCAACCCATCCACAGTTGGATGCCACACATCTGTCTCTGTATAGAGATCTTGATAGAACTGAACCACTTGAGAACGTACAACAGATTCATCCTCATATAAAACACCATCTTCCTCTATGCTCCTAAAGTGACTAGCTCTTCTATGAGAATTCGCTAATCTATGAAAGAAACGTGTGTTGTTATCTCCCTCCTTCACATACAAAGCACGGGATTGTTGTCTCCAGAAAGTCTCTTCCATAGTAGCTAAAACTTCAATATCACCTTTAACTTGTGTTCGGCGAGATTGTTCCTCATGCGAAAGGCCTAGTAGTTTCTTCCTTAGCATCCAGACCCAATAATTCGGACATCAAACTCTTCTTCCTAAAAGCCAAATCTCCAAATTCCTCCTTATTCCACTTCTTTAGGTCTTCTTTAAGAGCCTTTAATTTCTGAGCCAAAACAAAACTTGGAGAGCCCATAAAACAATACCCATTCCACCATTGTTGAACTCTCTCAACAAAACCTTCTACTTTTAGCCACATATTCTCAAACTTAAATGCTAGCGCCCCTTACCAACACCACCAGCTTCCACCAAAAGCGGACAATGATCAGAAATAACACGAGGAAGCACCCTTTGAGATACATTTCCAAAATGATCCAGCCAATCCACATATACTAAAGTCTTGTCAATATGGGACATAGACTGCGGCTCAGAATCCCTAAACCAGGTGAAAGAAGCCCCATCTAATGGTAAATCCACTAGGTAATTATTCTCTATAAAATCCAAAAAAGCAAACATGGCTGGGCTGAAAGACTCACAACCAAGCCTCTCAGATGGATATCTAATGATGTTGTAATCTCCAAATAATAACCAAGCCGTGGTCCACCGAACACGCACCCTGGATAACTCCTCCCACAAAACAGCCCTATGTTGGTTTGCATTGGGACTATATATACTGCTGCAAACCCATTCAAAACCATCCAATACTCTCCTAAGAAGTACACTAACAGAAATCTAACCAACAAAAACATCAATTTTCTCAACCACCCGCTTATCCCAAAGCAGCAGAACCCCCCTAGATGTTTGAACTGCATCTAGGACAGCGCAATCAATGAAGGGACTACCCCATAAGCTTTGCACAGCAACAAAATTTAACGAAGGAAGTTTAGTTTCCTAGAGACATACTATATCACACCGCCTTTCCTTAAGGAGATTCTTACAAACCTCCCTCTTCCGAGGGTTATTCAATCCCCTCTTTGGTTATGTGGGATAGTAGGGTAGTGGAGAAGTTAGAAGAAGCTGTGGGGCACTACTCAGTTCCTTGCAAATTCAAGAATGTGGGTGATAATTTTGAATGAGCATTCACTGGTGTTTATGGTCCTAGTGTGGATAGGGAGCGTAGATTGTTGTGGGAGGATTGTCAGGTCTTCATAGTTGGTGGAACGTGCCTTGGTGTGTATCAGGGGATTTCAATGTTGTTCGTTTTCCAACGTAGCGATTAGGGGCTGTTAATTTTACTCAAGCAATGCATGACTTCTCAGATTTCATTTCTGTGCATGGTTTGTTGGATATCCTTATGGCAGGTGGTAGGTATACATGGTCCAATTCCATCTCTGGATCCTAGATAGATAGATTCCTTTTTTCTCCTGATTGGGAAGAGCATTATCCCAATATGTCACAGAGGAGGTTGGCTAGAGTCTTATCTGATCACTTTCCAATTATCCTTGAGGGTGGTGCAATTTAGAAGGGATGAAGACCTTTTCGTTATGAGAATATGTGGCTCCAGGTGGAAGGTTTTGTGGGGAAGATGAAAGATTGGTGGGATTCTTATCAATTCCAAGGTACACCTAGCTACAGAATGGCCATGAAATTAAAAGCCCTAAAGGCAGACTTGAAGAAGTGGAACGAATTGGAGTTCGGAAACGTGGCTGTAAAAAAAATACAACTGTGGAGTGATTTGAATGCTTTGGATGCAAAAGTGGAAGTGGTAGTTCTATCAAAAGAGGAGAAGTTAGAGAAGGAAAGGCGTCAAACAGAATTTAAAAAAATCAGCCTTTTGGAAGAGATTAGTTGGAGGCAAAAATCAAGAATGCTTTACTTGAAGGAAGGGGACAGCAACACAAAGTTCTTTCATTAAATGGCTAACTTACATAGAAGAAACAATGCAATTACTAATCTCAAGGTTGATGGGGTCCTGACTTCTGATAAAAAAAGTATAGAGGATTGCATTATTCAGTTTTATAAAAATTTATTTACGGAACATAAAGTCTATTGCCCATATCCGGATGTGCCGAATTTTCCTAAAATCTTTGATGAAAAGGCTGGCTGGTTGGTGAGGCCTTTTGATGATGTAGAAGTTTTTGGGGGTAGTTAAAGACTTTGAGGGGGATAAAGCTCTTGGCCCAGATGGTTTCCTTATGGCTTTTTTTCCAAGCTTGCTGGGATGTTATCAAATCAGATCTCATGGAGATTTTTCAAGTTTTTTTTGAGAGAGGTCAGCTTGAGAAAAGTTTAAATGGAACCTTTATCTCCTTGATTCCCAAAAAGTTAGATGTAGTAGAGGTCAAAGATTTTCAGCCTATTAGTCTGATAGGGGGGTTTACAAAATTATTGCTAAAGTATTGGCTAATAGGTTGAAAAAGGTGATCGGGGATGTTATTTCGGAGTCTTAAAATGCTTTCGTTAAGAATAGGCAGATTCTAGACTCATGTCTCATTGCAAATGAATGTTTGGACAGGAGGCTGAGATCAGGAATTCTAGGGGTGTTATGCAAGTTGGATGTGGAGAAGGCTTATGATCATGTGAACTGGTGTTTCCTAATGTACACGCTTGAGCGGCTTGGGTTCCCAGAAAAATGGAGAAAATGGATTTTTTATTGTATATCCATGGTCAAATTCTCAGTTTTGGTTAATGGAGCTCCGTGTGGTTTCCTTGAAAATTATAGAGGCTTACGACAAGGTGAACCTTGGTCTTCATTATTATTTGTTGTTATGGAGGCAGTTAGCAAAATGATGGATAAGGCGGTGACGGAAGGTTGATTTTCTAGATTTAGTGTGGGAACCTCCATAGGTGATCACTTACAGGTATCTCATCTTCTCTTTGCAAATGATATGTTGGTTATGTGTAATGTTGATATCGACCAGATGCTATGTTAGCGCTTGATTTTGTTATGGTTTGAGATTGTATTGGGATTGAAAATTAATTTGGATAAGTTTGAACTAGTTCCAAATTTTGAGATGTTAGTAGATGCATTGGGTTGTAAGCAGGGCTGACTTCCTATGAAATATTTAGGCCTTCCATTGGGTGGAAAATGGAAAGATAGAGCAGTTTGGAATCTCATCATTGAGAAGGTGGAAAAGAGGTTAGCAGGATGGAAAAGATTGTCCATATCCAAAGGGGGGAGACTTACTTTCATAAGAAGTACTTTGTCCAATTTACATACTTATCTCCTTTCCCTTTTTCCAATTCTAGTAGACATAGCATATCGTATAGAACAACTTCAACGAAATTTTCTTTAGGGTGGTCTAGGAGATGATTCTAAACGTCACTTGGTGAATTGGTCCAAGGTATGCTCTCCTATCCAGTCTGGGGGTCTAGCAATTCGAAACTTGAGATACTTTAATGAAGCACTATTTGGAAAATGGTTGTGGAGATTTGGGTATGGGAGAGAAGTGCTATGGAGAAGGGTTATAAGGGCTAAATACGGAGCTGAGGAGGGAGATTAGTGCTCTGATTCTGTTCTAGGCTCCAATGGGGTGAGTTTATGGAAGTAGTGGTTGGTCTACTTTTTCTCTCTACATTTAGTTTCAGATTGGAGATGAGACTAGAGTGAAATTTTGGCATGATGTCTGGTGTGGGGATAATCCTTTGAGTATATGTTTTCCAGATTTATTCAGAATCAGTAATGATAAGGAGGCTTATGTGGCTGATCTCATGTAGTTTCCTAACGGGGTTCTTTTTTGGGACTTAGAATTCCTACGAGAAATTCATGATAGGGAATCAGATTCTGTCTGTTTTTTGGAATGTTATATATGGAGTCTCATTGAGAGGCATTGGTGAGGATAAGATGTGTTGGACACCTTCTAAGAGCAAGGGTTTTGAGGTGAGCAGTTACTATCAGGCTTTGTTTGGTGTATGTACTCAATCCTTCCTTTGGAGAAGTATTTGGAAGCAAAAGGTTCCTTCTAGAGTTGCATTTTTTGTTTGGACTACAGCTTTAGGAACGATCTTGACCATTGATAATTTACATAAGAAGAAGGTGTTGATTCTAGATTGGTGTTATATGTGTGAAAGTAATGGAGAATCGGTAGACCATCTTTTACTACATTGTCCTATTGTTTATGAGTTGTGGTCTATGATGTTCACCTTGTTTGGTATCCACTGGGCGATGACAAAAACTGTAGTTGAGCTCCTTGCTTGTTGGCAAGGAAATTTTGGTCATCATCGTAATGGTGTTATTTGGATTTCTATCCCTCATTGTTTGATTTGGTACATTTGGCGGGAGAGAAACAACCAGTGTTTTGAAGATTTTAAAAGGACTAAAGCTGGTTTAAAACTCTTGTTCTTTAAAACTCTATCAGACTGGATGTCTCTCATAGGAAGTCATTCTATTTCTTCGGGCTATGTTTTGATGGATGCTTGTAATTTATGTATTTGATTATGTTGGTCCCCGGCTGTATACTTCCTATATACTCGGGTGACTCATTATTAAGTTCTTGAATAAAATTTTCTTTACTTATCAAAAAAAAAAAACTATTCAATGGCACATCTCCACCCCATTGATCATGCCAAAATCAAACCATCTTCTACGACATATTGCATAAATTTTGAGAATAAATCCCATCCACTTCTAATCAAACCATCTTCTACTTTCACACTTGATAAATTTGTTCCAAGATCTTTTCATTTATATTCAACTGTGTATGTTTTGGGCCTATTGGCTCTTGACAGCCCAGCATCCTGTACCATGTTCATATTCAATTTTAATTTCCCCAATTCCTTTACAAGTTTGCCTACATTGTTTTGGTCTTAATATGAGTGGATAATCCAGGGACTAGGTCCTCTGAATCTGTCATGAATTGCCTTACAGGTTTCGTCATAGCAGCCCTTTCAGGTTAGTCCCTTTCCACTTTCCCATACAAAGAAACACAACACTGAGGAATATTACACTTGCAAGCAAACCATATTTAGCTTCTCCAAAAGGTGAAAAGAATTCTCATTCTTCACATATTAAAAAAGAAAAGAAAAGAAGTATCATTCCTGACCACGTATGATGGTAGGGTAAAAAGCTCTGGGATACGTCCTCCAGGTTGTCTGAGAACCAGGTAGGAGATTAAACCCATATAAACTAGACTGCTTTACATGATAGTTCTTATTCTAAGTGTTGCCTCCAAGATTTTGTGTGCTTGGTTTGGTTTCTTAATGAATATATATATATATATATATTAGTTATAGGATGGGTGACCTCCTGGGAAGTCCTTGTGTTGCACCCTTTTTCTTTCTCAATAAAAAATTTATTACCTATCAATAAACACTTTGGTTAAAGGCTTCATGCATGCTCACTGTCTTTGCATTTTATCTTTCTAACCAGTGTGCTTCAGGGGTATTAGTAGAACTGTGATATGGGTTCTCTTGTTATATCATCATCATTCTCTCTCACCCTCATCCTCTCCATCTCTTTTTTACTTTTAAAATTTTCAAAGTCTATGAGCAAGGTCCTGCCTTTTTATCTGTGTTTATGAGTGTGCTGTTACCCTTTACTTTCAGTATAAAGCTCCCTACATTGAGGAACTTGAAGAGCAGATGCAGAAAATTCATGAAGAACGTGCTTCAGCTAATTTGGAAAGGCGGGCTGCTGAAAATGATGATGAAATGGAGGTAGAAGTAGCTGTGAATGCAGCAACATCTGTTTTCAGTAGAAAAGGTAGTAGTGCTGAAATGTTTGCGGCAGCCACTAGTGCAGCACAGGCAGCATCTGCTGCTGTAAGAGAGCAAACAAACCAATCGGTAAAGTTAGATGAGTTTGGTAGAGATATGAACCGGAAGAAGCATATGGACATGACAAAGAGGGCTGACCGTCGGAAAGCTAGATTTGATTCTAAGAGAATTTCATCAATGGAATTGGACAGTTCAAATCAAAGAATAGAAGGCGAGTTAAGCTCTGATGAGAGTGACAGCGAACTTCAATTATTCGAGCATCGCCAAAAGTCGTTGATCCAGATTGCTGACGAAATTTTCAGTGATGCTGCTGAGGAATATTCTCAACTTTCAGTGGTTAAAGAAAAATTTGAAAAGTGGAAGAGAGATTATTCAGCAAGCTACCATGATGCTTACATGGCATTAAGTGTCCCTGAAATCTTTTCTCCATACGTGAGACTGGAGCTGTTGAAGTGGGACCCGCTCCATGAGGATGTAGATTTTTTTGATATGAAATGGTATTTGACTAACAGCTCCGGTGCTAGTTTAAAAGTACCTCTTTTTTTTTCGTCCTCTGTTCAGAAGGATTCACCTTTCTGGCTGGGTTAAACTTGCTTGAGGCTTAAACCACTTGTAACTTTTCCTGTTCAATTAACACATCACACACAGATTTGTATTATACGAGTACTTGTTTTCTTCAGTCTGTTGTTTATATTCAGTGTTTCTTTGCTTCTTCAGGCATTCATTGTTATTCAATTATGGTGTGCCAAATGATGGAAGTGATTTTGGATCCGATGATGCTGATGCTAACCTTGTCCCTGAACTGGTGGAAAAGGTAGCACTCCCAATTTTGCATCACGAAATTGCCCACTGCTGGGACATGCTCAGTACACAAGAGACGAAGAATGCAGTTAATGCCACAAACTTGGTTACAAATTATGTTCCAGCTTCCAGTGAGGCTCTTTCAGATTTATTAGTAGCTGTTCGCACTCGTCTAGCTGATGCTGTTGCTAATCTAACGGTATAACTTATCAACTATCAAACTGTTTATTAATATGGTTTTTTCTTTTCTAATTTTGATTGTAAATTCAAGAAACCATGATATGTTCACTTCTAATGCTCTTGATATTGAATCTACCATCACTTCCAATTCTTAGGTCCCAACATGGAGCCCACTTGTATTGAAGGCTGTGCCAAATGCTGCACGAGTAGCAGCATATCGATTTGGAAGGTCTGTTCGTTTGATGAGAAATATCTGCATGTGGAAGGAAATTCTTGCTTTGCCTGTTCTGGAGAAGCTTGTTCTTGACGAGCTTTTGTTTGGAAAAGTTCTACCTCATGTACAAAGCATTACAACAAATGTTCATGATGCAATCACAAGAACTGAAAGGATCATTGCATCTCTATCTAATGTATGGGCAGGTCCAAATGTCTCAGTTGAACGCAGGTACATACAATTATTCTCATCTTGCCTTTAAATTACCCTTGGGAGTGATCTCCACATATTACTTTTTATGCAAGGAGCACAAAGAAATTGTTTTGTTGATTTAGTTTTATTTAATTTTGAAGTCGATTATATTTTTATGACTGGTCAATTGGATTTTATTTATGGTCTTATTAGTTTATATGGTTATGAGTGTTTTATTTAATTTTCTAAAGTCGATGTTATTTTTATAATTTGCCCAGAGCCTTGTAGCTCAACTGGTACTTTATAGTGTTTCCAACACAACATTCAGGGTCCATACTGTGTCATTAGTAAAGTCCAGCTGCTAGTGTTATAGCTCAAACAACCTAAATCCTTCCACTGCCAACACCTAAACAAAATAAAAAAAAAAAAAATCAATGACCCTGTGTTGTGGTCTCTGCTCCATCATATAGTTGCTGCCGCCCAGAGGTTGCTGAGACCTCAGCCCATACAATTTGATCCACCAAGTAGCAAGGTCTTCATTGCCCTATAGCAAATGAGCTGTGGTCTTTGGTGTTTTGCTTGTTTGGAATTCATTGGGTTATGCCGCATAGGGTTATCGAGTTGTTCGAGTCTTGGTAGGGTAAGTTCAGTCGACATTGCAATATTAGCTATTTGGATGCTTGATGTGGTGTATTTGGCGAGAATGGAATGCTAGAAGCTTCAAGGGATGTGAACGGTCTATGCTTGACATTAAGTCTTATTTCTTTCAAATTCCCCTTCAATTGAGTTTGGTCCTGCCATCTGTTTTTTGTTTTTCCTTTCCTGTTTTACATGATCTTTATAATTTTGGTTCTTGATTTTTACCCCTATAGTACATTCCCAGTGTACTTGGGTTGGCTCTACTTTTTAATAAAATTTTACGTTACATATCAAAAAAAAGTAGCAAGGTCTTCAACCTCCAACAACTCCAATAGACAATCTCGGGCCTTCCAGCCTGATTTGTGGTTCAAACACTTTTCAGTTGTCTCTTGATAATGTCATCTTAGTTGAGTAACAAAGTATTAAGTAACAATATAAAAGGCTTGTTGCATGATCTGCCTGTCAAGCCTACAACCCATGATTGGATCAGCCTTGGTTTTCTTGGGTGTCCAATCAATTATGCCTTTCATTCCTATCCTCTATTGAGGTAGCCTCTTGCAGTTAGGGGTGTCAATTTGGGTTAGCGTGTCGTGTTGAGATATGGGTATTCGGCTAAATGGCTCAACTCAAACCTAACTCATTTAATAATTGTGTCATAACCCTTTAACCCTACCATGACCTGTTAATGAAGCGGGTTTACACGACCCACTTCACACGCTAAATAACCGAGTCATGTTGGGTTGACATAAATGTGACACGACTCATTTCAACCTGCTTAATATTAAACAGGTTGGGTTGACACAAATTCAATCCATTTAACCCGCTTCAAAAAAGCACCGGATTAATATTGTTATAAATTTAATAAACAAGAAATTTAATACAAATTCATAACATCAAAATACCTAACATACAATTTGGAAGTTAATATTAACATCAAATGCATTTTTTTTTTTTTGATAGGTAATCAGAAAACTTTTATAAATGATAGAAAAAAAAGAGGAATACAAGAAGTTCATGAAGATGAACAACTAGAAAAAAAAGGAACAAACACAACAAACAGAGGGAAGTTAGGAAACTAAACTAAGGGAGGACAAAAACACAGAGAGAGAAGAACAATCAGTAAAACCCCAACACTGAGACCACTCCAAGAGACTACAGTGGCATAAAAGTTTTAACTCATCCAACATCTTCTCTTTGTCCTTGAAGGATTGACGATTTCGTTCAAACTACACAATCCACATTAAGCACCCTGGAACCAAGTTCCAAATGTCCGAGTTTTGCTTCCCAAGCCACTGATGCCAGCAAGATAACAAACTCGCCACCGATCCTGGCATAACCCAAAGAATACCAAAGGCCTGAAGCATAAAAGTCCATAGGGAATGGATAACAGGACAATGAAGAAGAAGGTGGTTAACTGACTCCCCATCACAGCAACACATTCAACACCTATTAGCCAAAGGCTAACCCTTAAGCATTAGATTATCCAAAGTGAGGATCTGACCATGTGTAGTAGTCCACAGAAAGAACGCCACGCGCTTAGGAATCTTTGGTTTCCAAACACCCTTCCAAGGAAACATAGAATTCGAAGCACCCCGGATCGTATGGTAGTAAGACCGAGTGTCAAACTTACCATCCTTTTTAAGCCGCTAGTAAAGAGTATCTCTCCTATTACCCCGAGGAATACGAGTTTGGATAAGCTGAAGGAGAGAATACGATGCAGCCAACTCCCAATCTTCAAAAGCTCTATAGAACCTTAAATTCCACACTCTTAAGAATACCCCATTCTGGAATCCACAAAACCTCAGAGACACAAGCATTCTTAACCGTTGAACACACAGAGCTTAGGATGGAGATCTTTTAGAGTATTGTCACCAATCCACCTATCATGCCAGAAGCGGTTACGAGTGCCTTCACCCAATGCAAAAGACAGATGCTTAGAAAAGCTCTCCCATCCTTCATTAATGCTTCTCCATAGGCCACACCCATGAGACCTACAAATATTAGTCCTCCACCCCCCTTGACCCTCACCATATTTAGTGGAGATAACTTGCCGCCAAAGATGGGAAACTTCACGACCATATCTCCACAGCCATTTCCCTAAAAGAGCTTGATTAAAAGGCACCACACTTCTTATCCCCAAACCACCCATCTCAACGGGTAAACACACATTTTCCCAAGCCACCAAAGGATATTTGAAACACCCCTTAGAAGACTCCCAAAGGAAATTCCTCTGAATACTTTCCAATCTAGCCGCCACAACTTTAGGAATAGTAAAAAGAGATAAAAAGTACGTTGGGAGGCTTGAGAGAGTACTCTTTAGTAACATGAGCCTACCACCCTTAGATAAATAGAGATGCTTCCACCTAGAAAGCTTCTTCTCCATTTTCTCCAAAATAGGATTCCAAATCAAGGCTGTCTTAAAAGAAGTTCCCAACGGCATCCCCAAATATTTCATAGGCAAACTGCCCACTCTACAATGGAGAATATTAGCCAGAGCATCTAGATTATTCACCTCCCCAACAGGGACAATCTCACTTTTCCCTACATTGACCTTCAAACCCGTAAAAACCTGAAAACAAGACAACACCAACCTTATGGACAACATCTTTTCCCTAGAGGCTTCACAAAATAAGATAGTGTCATCAGCAAATAACATATGGGAAATACTCACACCAACAAAGTTCCTAGCTCCCACATGAAAACCCCGAATAAGACTACACTCCTCTGTCTTCTTCAAGAGTCTACTTAAAACCTCCATTATCAAAAGAAACAAAAGCGGGAAAAACCTTCAGGGGAACCATTTGCCGGGACTAAAAAATGGATAGACGAAACGCAAGCCTTAATCCACCCCCCTCCATTTCAACCCAAAACCCATTCAGTCCAACAAATAAAACAAGGCCTCCCAGTTCACATGGTCATAAGCTTTTTCAATATCCAGCTTGCAAGCCACACTCAGAATTCTGCTCTGCATTCATTTGCAATAAGCACTAAATCCATAATCTGCCTTCCGCCAACAAACGAATTTTGAGTCTCAGAGATGAGCTTATCCAAAACCACCCTCAACCTATTAGCCAATACCTTGGACAGTAGCTTGTACACACTACCCACCAAAACTAATGGGGCGAAAGTCCTTGATGTTAACGGCATTACACTTCTTAGGAATTAAAGTGAGGAACGAAGCATTTATAGACTGCTCAAACACAGAGTGCAGATGAAAGTTATCAAAAAAATCCATTACATCCTTTTCCACAATACTCCAACATTTCTAAAAGAAAGCCATGGTGAAACCATCAGGACCAGGGGCTTTATCACCCTCCATCTCCCTTAATACCTGGATGACTTCCTCCTTCATGAACTCCTTTTCTAAGGATAACCGCTCATCCTCTTCAATACAATCAAAATCTAACCCATCCATAGCAGGACGCCCCACCTCGGTTTCCTTATACAACCCTTGATAAAAGAGAACTATCTGAGAGCACACATCAGACTCATCCTCATAAAGGAACACCATCCACCTCAATCCTTTTAATTTGATTAGGCTTTCTATGGGAGTTTGCTAATCTATAAAAAAACCGAGTATATTTATTGCCCTCCTTCACAAACAAGGCCCAAGACTTTTTTTTTTTTTTGATAGGTAAGAAATGGCCCGAGACTTTTGCCTCCAGGAAGTCTCCTCAAGAGAAGCCAACTGTTCTATGTCTCCTTTGAGTTTGAGACGCCGAATCTGTTCCTCATTTGAAAGACCCACTAACTCCTCTCTCGCATCTAAACCCAACAGCTCAGTCGGCGTGTTCTTCTTTCTAAAAGCCAAATCACCAAACTCCTCCTTGTTCCACTTTTTTAAGTCTGCTTTCAGAGCCTTCAATTTTTGAGCGAAGATGAAACTTGGAGCGCCCCCAAATGCATAAAACACATTGTCCAAAAGTTCCAAATAACATCAAAGTACTTAATAAATATTAAGTCCATAATGTAGTATCATCCATCTAGAAATAAGTTCTTTACATCTCAAGAGAAGTGCATACACTAATCAAAAAAAAAAAAAGTGCATACACCTCAACTCAAATTCAAAATAGCATACTTCAACAATAATATAATATCCAAAGAACTCGCCAAATTATGAGTATAAAAAATATAACATAGTTTGTCTCTCTTATTTTCTTTTTAAGTTTAAAATATAAGTTGGATATAAAAAGTATTTGACAAATCTAAAATAAAATGAATATTTATTTGTTATATGAGTTAAATGGATTATTTCGGGTTGAAACAAATAAATTGACGTGTCAAACGTGTCACTTGCGGGTTGACCTGCTTATGACACGTTTCTTTTCATGTCATTTTCGGGTTGATCCGTTTATGACCCGAAAAAGGTCCAACCCTAACTCGTGTTGTGTTCGTGTCGTGTTCACAGTTCGTGTCAAACATTGACACCCCTGCTTGCAGTTACATCCTGGGAGAGTGCTATTGAAAGCCAAAATGGTTGTTATGTGAATTAACAAGATATCTTATAAAAAACACAAAGTGAACCTTTCTGACCATAAGATCTAGAACAGATGTGTATAATTAATTATACATTGGCTGTTATTTGCTCTTTTAATATCGTCTATAAAAAGGAGAGTTTGAATTTTTTTTGATAGGTAATATATTACTGTTCAATATCATTGAAGGCTATGCTAAGGTTCCTAACCTTTTTTATTTTTCTTCTTTTTATTAATTTAAATATCCAGCCACAAGTTGCAAGCACTGGTTGATTATTTGCTGCTACTTGGAAAGACCCTGGAGAAAAGGCATGTGATTGGTATTACTGAGAGTGAGACGAGTGGGCTTGCCCGGCGATTGAAGAAGATGCTGGTTGAGCTCAATGAGTATGACAATGCTAGGGACATAGCCAGGACCTTTCATCTGAAGGAGGCATTGTAATATTTGAGAAGCTTCTCGTGTTACACAAATGGACTACAAGGTTTGCTTATAAGATGAAATTGCAGGATAAGCTCAAGGAAAACATTGAAGGCTAGGGCCGTGTGTCAGACTTAACATTCGGATGAGGCACTTGAGCAAGCGCACATTGCCCTCAAATATTAAAGAGGCACTCTGTACCCTCATTTTTCCAAGGTACTTTGATCAAAGGCCTGTGTCTGTCTTGACCTTCAATTCTCATAGAGGTTTTTGAGGAACCCTCTCCCTCATTGTGCCATGGTACTTCATTTGAACCGTTGGCTGCCCGATGGTTCCTAGAATTGTAACTTGAGGCATTCATGGATGTATCTATTATTTCCTCTAATCTTATTTCTCTTCTGGCGATAGAGTTAAATGTTGCAAAATTTTTGAGAGGCAATAATGTGATTCTTTTGTACTTATCAAAATATCAAAAATAAATAATAATAATAAAAAATTACAAATTAGGCAAGATAGCTAGGCAGCCATGTGATTAATAACATGGACTTGACTATACCAGATAGGTGGACGGTTGCCCATGCTAGGCCTAGACCCATAATTATATGAAAATGGCGAGTGAGTCAGCATGTCCAACTAAAAGTATGTTGTACCGGATAGGTGGACAAATGCCCATGCTAGGCCTAGACCCATAATTATATGAAAATGGCGAGTGAGTCACCAGGTACAACTAAAAGTATGTTGTATTCATGATGGAATTATCTCATTTTTCTAGCCTTGAGCCTTTGAGTAATAAAATGGGAACAAAGTTTCTCTCTAAAATAACCCTTCAAACTTATCATATATTTTTATATTGACTGTGAAATTTGAAAATCTAACCGTTAGATTGTACATTCTTATTATATTCTTCATACTTGCAAAATTTCAAGAATATCAAATATCAATTGCTATGTTATCAAACAAATGTTAAAATTTCAAGTTTTTGTAATATAAAATTGTGTATAAAAAATAAGTTTATTGATCGAATAGTAAATAACATTCGAATTAAACAAAATTTGACATACATATTAAGAACATAAAGAACATGAAATTCAATTGTTAAATTTTCAAAATTTACACTCGAAAAAGAGATATATGATACGTTTGAAGGGTTTATTTCAAATTAGTTTGGAAAGAAATTTTGTTCATAAAATAGAAAGGCTTATTATATTTTTGTGGGCTAGGATTTAAGGAAATCTTGTTCTGCATAGTAATTATGTAAAGATCCCACAAACATTGAGACTAAAGTAGAGGAAAAAGAGAATGATAGTGCATCAGATGCTATAAATACCATCAACATTTGTTGTGATGAGAATATTCATTGAAAAATTTTTTCCGTGTTGACTGAGATTGTTGTCCACCTCAGTCAACGGAAATACACAGGAAATATGACAACAACATATTCACTATTTGCTTGACATTATTCATTATTATTATTATTTTTTTGCTGAATAGACATTATTCATTACTTTTTTGATGAACATAGACATTATTCATTATTGAGCAAAAACAAAAGGTTCTTGTATATTATCACCCTTGATGAAGCACAAAGTCACCCCATAGTATGTTTCTCGTCAATGTTGATGGATGAAGCCAATTTCGTGTTAAGAGCAAAGAGAATAAAGGTGAAGGACACTGGGGTGGTGCTAGCCAAGGGCCCTCCGATGCTTAAGTTAGATCATCTCTCTTTAGGAATGTATAGCATATGCTGCAGTATGATGTGTGAGTGAGTTCACTTACTTGAGTTAGTTGGCTTTATATAACCAGTACTCGAGTTAATGCATTTGTCCATTGATCTCCCCCTGCACCTGAATGAATTGCAGCATTAATGGCAATGAAGTCTCCTCTTAATTTGTAAAATCTGAGTGGCGACTCATCAAGGCTTCTGTAATAGCCCTCTTGCCATTACTTATTGCTAATTGGATTGGCAGAGTTATTTCTGACTTTAATGTGCTTATGGTCGACCATTTAATCAATACTCATCAAGTAGAGTTATTTCTAACTTCAATGCTTACAGACTTACAGTCGTCCATTGGAACGGACGACCATTTAATCACTACTCGTCAGTTGCCCCCTTTGTTCCTTTGTCATCCAGTTCTCGGATGAGTATAGGAATATGATCAATTGTGATGGTTAATATTTTTCCATTTCTCAATACTCTTTTTTTTGCCATAAATGCGAAACGACTTCTTCGTCAGATGACGGACACGTGTCTTCCTTCTACTTGTAGTATGTGAGAAATCTCCTAGATTTTGGGGTGCTTTAACTATGGTTTTCCTTTTTTTAGAAACAATCATTCCCCTTCTTCTACCTTATTTTCTATGTGCTTAAAGCTCTGAGGAATTTCAAACTTCAAATCTTCTTTCTCCCTAGTAAGGTCTCTTTTCTTTATGCTTTCTTGATGGTTGATTTTGATTTTGTTAGACAAGAGTGTCCTTCTATCTCCTTCTTCTTTGCTAGATTAGGTGTCTACCTTGAATACTCTTCTGGTTGGTGTCCACAAACAGGTCTATTCATGTCACGTTTTACTGCTTTCAAACCTGTTTTGCTTACCCTTTATCCTTTGATTCGCCGCTCTTTAATCAAACACCATTTAGAGATGACCATTGTAGAGTATAAGGAGGGTGATGTTAGGTCGAGTGAGTTGGAGACAAGGCTATCATCAGATGCTGAATCCCTGGGTAAAGAAGTCGACACAACTATGTCAAAACTGCCCTCGTCCTCTTCTTCAACCCCCTTACACGCCCTCTCCGAGTCTTGCTCTTTAAAGGAAAACACTTGAAAGGTTTTAGGAAAAGATTTCAATTTTCCAAAGGTACCGTCACTCGTTTGCCTCATTCTGGCGAAAAGGCTTGCACTTTTGCCCACAGTGAAGTGTGCTTCTATGAAGCTGCCCTTTTGTGTGGCCTTCATTTTCCCGTCCATCTGTTCATCATGAAACTTCTTTCTTATTTCCACATTGCCCTAGGTCAACTTGTCCCTAACACTTGAAGGGCAATTGTAAGTTGCATGTCGATTTGGATGTCTGCCTGTGAAGGGGACATGATAACGTTGAACGAATTTTTATATTTGTATCGTCTAAAGCCCTCTACCTATTATGGGTATTTTGAGCTTTTACCCTGGGATAGAAAATCTAGGGTCGTCTCTAGGTTTCCCTCCTCCTTTCGTGACTGGAAATCACGATATTTCTTTATCTCTGGAATTGGCTAGGAAAACATGTCTGTCGACCTATGGGGCGAAGTCCCGAGGTTATTGCGGAAATGGGAAGTTCCACCACTTGGTGCGTACTTATTTATTTATTTTTTATCATTTTCCTTGATTCCTTAATTTAACATTTACTTATATAACATTGTTTCTCTTTTGGTTTTGCAGCTTCTGATCGTCCTGAGTTGGAGAATCAATACCGCGACCGAGTTCGGACTGCCCTTGCTTTTGCTCGAGAGATCAAGGATTTTGACAACTTGGTCAACCCACGTCATTTGTTTGACTGTTGCCTTGGACTTGAACGCACTGAGTACATGTTAGAGAAGATTTACTAAGAAGACAAAAGTAAGTTTGTCTTTATAAGGCTTCTCGTCTTTTCCTCCCTCTTTTCTATAATTACTCATCTTTCCTCTTTTATTAGCAGAGATGGCCACTAGGTACAGTAAAGAGAAGTATGCCCGTATTAAAGGGATGAAAAACGAGCCCTTGTCCTAGCTTGCCGCAGATCTAAGGAGGCGAAAATTGCATGACGAGAAAGGTGATATGGTGGTCTCTTCGTCCATTCAGATTATTCCATCATCCCCAACCTCATCTCTTGAAGTCACGGCTTCTATTGCCCCTATTACTCGCTCGAAGGGAAAGAGCAAAGTTGGGAAAAGCGTTTAGGATGATCCAGCTATGGCCCTTGGATGAGCTCACAATGTGATTACAGATGACAAGCTCAAAGGCCTGATGTCCATTCCTTCCCATAGGCTAGTTAGTTGTCATATCCACAAGCTGGTGCAGGTATAACATTTTGACCTTATTCTTCAAGATCAACTTCATTGTAGTCTCTATTTTAACTTTGGAATCCTTCTTCTAAGTTCCCGTAGAATCCTTATGCTTGACCACAGATTACCACAATAGTGAAAAGAAAGTCATGGTGGCCAACTCTAAACTTGAATCTGTTGAAGAAAAAAGTTTAAAGCTGAGAAAGGACTTGATTGAAGCTATGGACGAGACTAACAAGGTGAAGGAGAAGATCAAAGAGCTTAATGAGGCCTTGAGAGTAGAGAAGATGCTCGTCGTCCAGAAAGACAAGGAGATTTAGGTTACTCTTTTAAGGACCAATGCTGAACGAGAGAAGGTCATTGAACAATTCATGAAGTCTAAACATTTTTCTGACCTTCAGTTCATTTAATACTACAAAGGCTTCGAGCTTCTTCGTAGGTGGATGATGAAACATCACAGCCAAGCCGCGGACTTCTCCAATCTTGACTTCGAAGGTATTGATACTGAGGTTCTTGTTGACAAAGCTAAAGAGCAAGAAGAAACAACAACTGCTGCTGCTACTAAAAGGGAGGATGCTGCTGATGCTGAGGGAGCAAATCCTGGTCAAGGGGACAAAGCTGTTGCTCCTTCTGTTTAGTAACATTTATGTTTTTTTTTTTTTTTTTTTTTTTTTTAAACAATGGCTGCCTCCTTGTTTTAAGGCTTTTATTATTATTATTATTATTATTATTATTATTATTTTAAGAACATTGGTTGCCTCTCTATTTTGAGGCTTTTACTTGCCTACTCCTAACTACGTATTTTGTTTAGAAATTTATGATTTCTTTTGAGTATTTTATATCAGCTAAGCTTTTTGTTTATTGACGGAATTTCCTTGGAATTTCTCACATGATTTAAATCTGCTCGTTGAATTTACACCTTTGATTCTTTATGACATACTCAAGGTTTAGCCTTCGAGATTTAAGCTGGTCTACAGAGTTTGTATCTTTAAGAATAACTTGGGCTCACCATTATTGGAGGCCTAAGCTTGCAATGATTTAGACGCGTTGGTAGAGTTTTCATGAGTTACTTAGAACTTCACGCTTTGAACTTGCTTATAAGGATTTTGGACTTGCTGCCCGTCAGCAAAGTCCTTACCACTGATACTTATGATTTTAACTCATCACTTGCAAGTGGAGCTTTTATCATAATGACTTGACCTCATTCTTGAGCAAAGTTTTTACCGCCGACTGTCAAGATTTTACTCGTCACTCATGAGCGGAGTTTTCACCACTAATAATTATGATTTGAACTTGTCACTTGTGAGCAGAGTTTTTACCATTGATAATTATGATTTAAACTCGTCACTTGTGAGTAGAGTTCTTACCATTGAACATTATGATAACTCGTCATTTTTGAGTTTTTACCATTGATAATTTAAACTCGTCATTTGAGAGTTTTTATCATTGAACATTATGATTTAAACTCATCATTTTTGAGTTTTTACCATTGTTGAAATCTTTTAGAGACTCCGTCAATATGCTTATTTATGCATAGCTTGCGCTTAGTTTTTAGGTATGCATGTTCAGACTTGGTCTTTGGAAAGAAATGGCTTAGAGACTCCTTATTTGCTTTATTCACCCTTACTTGCGAATGTATTACAAGGGTATAACTTTAACAAAGTAAAAAATGTGGAAAATAGAAAATACTTGCATGAAAAAGTAAAGTCTTGCTTATCTGTTAGTGAGTAAGATGAAGTATTCCAGGTGTTTGGAATTTATTGGCGTCAGTACTTTCACTGGTAGTACTTCTTAAGGTGTTATACATTCCAAGGACGAGGTAAAGGACTCCCGTTGAGGTCTTCCAAGTAGTAACTTCCTCTTCTTGGGTAACAGATGACCTTGTACGGACCTTCCCAATTAGGTCCTAGCTTTCCCTAGGTTGGGTCTTTGATGGCCTGTGAAACTTTTTGTAAAACCATATCTCCAGGATTAAACCTTTTAAGCTTCACCCTTTGATCATAGTACTTTGACATTTTTTGCTGGTATAGAGCCATCCTTTGAGTCGCATCATCTCTGACTTCAGACAAACAATCCAGAGCCAATTTCAACTCCTCGTTGTTGTTGTAATCGTCATAATAAGCTCATCTGAGGCTCAACATCCCCACTTCAACGGGAATCACCACTTCAATACCAAATGCTAATTTAAACGGTGTTTCTCCCACTGGTGTTCTTGCATTTGTTCGATAAGCCCATAAGACACCTAGTAGCTCCTCAGGCCGTGCTCCCTTTGCCCCATCAAGTAGAGCTTTAATGATTTTGAGCAGAGTTCAATTTGTGACTTTTGTCTGACCATTAGCTTGTGGATGCCCGAGTGAAGAATAATGGTTTTTTATTCCCAATTCCCTGCAAAATTCCCTGAATTTGTGGTTATCAAATTGTCATCCATTGTCAGAGATGATTACCTTGGGGATTCCAAACTTGTAGACGATGTTCTTCCAAATGGAATTCTGTATCTTGGCCTCTATTATTACTGCCAAAGGTTCTACCTCGACCCATTTCGTGAAATAGTCAATAACAACAAGCAAAAATTTGACTTGCTTCTTACCTTGTGGTAGTGGACCAACAATGTCGATTCCCCATGTTGAGAATGGCCAAGGGGATGAGATACTCATCAAGTGCTTTGCTGGAACATGTTGCACATTCCCAAAACCCTGGCACTTGTCACACTTCTAAACGACCTCAACTGCGTCCTTGTGCATGGTCGACCAAAAATATCCTGCTCGTACCACCTTCCCCACCAGTGATCGTGGACCTGAGTGGTTTCCACATATGCCTTCATGTATCTCTCGTAACACATACATTGCGTCTTCTGAGTTTAGGCGCTTTAGGTAGGGTAGCGAGAATCCCCTTTTGTATAGCTCGTCATTCAAGACAGTGAATCTGGACGACCTAACTTTGACCTTCCTGCCCTCTGATGGATCTAATGGGAGTTTTCTGTCTCTGATATAGGTCAAGATTGGGTCCATCTAGTTATTTGCAAATTGAATATAGGAGACATGTAACCTTTCTATACTCGGACCTGCCTGCTCTTCCATGTAATAATCTAGGCCTTTCTATATTACCGTTGGACGAGGCTAACTTCGCCACTTTGTCGGCTTCTAAATTCTCCCCCCTTGGTACTTGGTCAATCCTAACATCATCAAAGTGAGAAATAAACTGATTAGTCAGTTTTAGGTACCTTTTCATTCTTTCTTCCTTCGCTTCATACTCGCTGGTTATGTGCCCTACAACAACCTTTGAGTCTGTATTCAGCTTCAAGTTTCCTGCTCCCAGAGCTCTCACTATTCTCAAGTTGGTGAGAATTGCCTCATACTCTGCTTCATTGTTCGTAGCCAGGAACTGGAGCTGGACCCTATATCTAAGAACATCCTTCTCAGGAGAAAAGATGATCACGCCTACACCCCCATGACCTGCAGCAAACAACCCATCTGCATATAGGGTCCAATACTTTGCCTTCAGGTCTGGATCCATCATGGTGAACTCAACAATGAAGTCTGCTAATGCCTGAGCTTTGATAGCAATTCATGGCTTATACTCAGTATTGAACGAGCTTAGCTCAATGGCGTATTGAACCATTCTCCCCGTCGCATCAGGCCTGCTCATGGCTTTCCGGTTGGGTTGGCCCGTCTTAACCAAGATGGCGTAAGCCTAAAAATATGGATGAAGCTTCCTTGACGCAACAATTAAAGAGAAAGCCATCCTCTCTATCCGCGAGTACTTTGCCTCAACACCTTGAAAGGCTTGGCTTGTGTAATAAACTGGTCGCTAAACTTTGAGCTCTTCACGGATTAATGCCGAGCTGATAGCTGTTTGGGAAACAGCTAAGTAAAGGAACAAGTCCTCCCCTTCCACAAACGGGCTTAAGAGTGGTGGTTTGGACAAATACTCCTTGAGGCTTTGGAAAGCTGCTTCATACTCTTCTGTTCACTGGAAGGCTTGCTTTAATGTTTTGAAGAAGGGGAGGCACTTACAAATCTGTTTAGGGCTGCTACCTGTCCAGTCAATCTCTGCACCTCCTTCACATTTCTTGGCAAAGTCATATCAAGTATGGCTTTAACCTTTTCTGGGCTGGCTTTAATTCCTCACTGAGATACCATAAACCCAAGAAACTTACTCGACGAAACTCCAAATACACACTTTGCCGGATTTAACCTCATTTGATATTTCCTTAGAGTATTAAAGGTTTCCCTGAGGTCATCTAGATGGGAGCATCCCTTCTTTACTCTTGGCGAGCATGTCATCCACGTACACTTCCATATTTTGTCCTATTTGCTTGCTAAACATCTGATTTACCAGCCTTTGGTAGGTAGCCCCAACATTTTTGAGTTCAAACAACATGACCTTGTAGTAGTACAACCCCTGGCTAGTGACAAATGCTGTTTTTTCCTGGTCTTCCTTGTTCATGCGAATTTGGTTATAACCTGAAAATGCATCCATGAAAGTTAGCAACTCATGTCCGGCTGTGGAATCTACAAGCTGATTAATCTTGGGGAGAGGAATACTGTCTTTTGGGTAGGCGTTGTTAAGATCTATGAAATCCACACACATCCGCCACTACCCATTGGACTTCTTGACCATGACAACATTGGCGAGCCACTTAGGATAAAAGACTTTTCAGATGAAACCTATAGTTAAGAGCTTTTCTACCTCTTCCATGATAGCTTTGTTCCTCTCTAGAGCGAAGACCCAGTGTTTTTACTAGATGAGCTTTTTTTTTTGTGTCAACATTTAAACGGTGTTCTATCACCTTGTCGTCTATACCCGGCATATCCCCAAGGGTCCAGGCAAAGATGTCTAGATTCTTCTTCAGAAATTCCACTATCTCTCCTATCATCGATGGGTCGAGTTCCCTACCTACCTTGGTGACTTTCGAAGGATCCCCTTCCACCAATTCTACATCCTCTAGGTCATTGGTTGGTTTCACAAGTTCTTCCTCTACCGTCCAGGCGTGGTTTTCTTAGGAAGCTAGCACTACCTAGTAACATTCCCGAGATAATAGCTAGTCTCCACATATCTCCCCAATCTTGTGAGGGGTTGGGAATTTTACTTTGAGATAGTAAGTTGAGGTTGCAACTTTGAGTCGGTTTAGCATGGGTCATCCAAGGATCACATTATATGATGAGGGGAAATTGACGACCAAGAAGTCCACCTTCTTCGTTATCTGTGCAGGATATGCCCCTGCTATGACTGAAAGTGAAATGATGCCTTTTGGGTAAATACGGTCTTTGCTGAAATTGGCTAAGGGTGAATCGAAGGGTCAAAGTCACTTAGGGTCTAGCCTCAGCTGCTGATATGCCGTCATGTACATGATATCTGCTGAGCTTCCATTATCAACTAACACCCTCCTTGTGGATTGTCATGTGGCTGCCTGATCCCATTGGCATCACACTAAAAAAAAAATAATGTTGTCATCTCCTGAACAACAATACTTCGTAGAAGGATGTTTGATGTGGATGCAATTGATCTATCTTTGGTATGTCATTCTCAAGGACTTGTATGACCCTCAAATGACCGGCCCTCCAGTGATTATTCTTATTTTCCCCACTGCTTGTTTCAGATGATCTCATTTATCATCTTTATGGTTGTCATGGGATTTGTCTTCTACCCTTGACAGAGATTGATGGTCTCTTTTGAAAAACTTCTGAAGTTTCCCTCTTTGGATTAACTCTTCGATCTACTCCTTCAAATCATGACATTCATTAGTATAATGACCATGAACTTTATGGAACCAACAATACTTCTTCAGGTCTCGTTTCTTAGAAGACGAGCTTAATGGCTTTGGACATTTCATGCCTAGTTCATCCTTGATCTGCATTAGGATCTTATTTGCAGGCATCACTAGAGGAGTGAAGTTCAGCTTCTTCTTTGGAGCCTCTGGGTTACTTTTATTGGACTTGGTCTCTAAAGAGTGATCCTTCGGTCATTCTTTTTATTCTAGGAGTCACTAGCTTCTTCCTTCTTCCGTTTGCTAGTCAAACCCCTTGCAGCTAGAGTATCTTCCCTATTTATATACTTTTGAGCCTTGAACAATAAGTCAGTCAGGGAGGTTGGTGGTGTCTTTCCGAATGAAAAAACGAGATCAAGATTATTTAGCCTAGCTTGGAAGGTCATCATGATAACCTGATCATCAACCTCATCAATCTCAAGAATAGCCTTATTGAAATGCTTCACGTACTCCCTTAAGCTTTCCCCCTCCAGCTGCTTTACAATCAGCAAGTAAGAAGTGGGCCTTTTAAGACGCTGAGCCCCAATAAAGTTTCGGACAAACGAATCGCTTAACTGCTCGAAGTTCGCGATTGACGAATCTGGCAGTTTGCTAAACCATACCCTTGCGTCTCCTTTAAGGGTGGCGGGGAAAGATCTGCATATTACCTCATCTAGAGTTTTGCTGGAGATTCAGTATTGTCTTGAAAGCCCCAATATGGTTGACGAAGTCTTTACTACCGTCGTATAATTCCAGTTATGGGAGGCAAAACTTCGGAGGTAAGGGGCATTCCAGAACACTGGTGGTGAAAGACGAGTCCGTTCTCTTGAGCATGCCATTGAGGTTCATAGCTGTCTTTCCCTTCCTAGCATTCCTTACCTCATCCAATTCCCTTCTCAAGCTTTTCATCATTTGATCATTGTTGTGTGTCGACTACTCTGTGTGCTCAGAAATGTCTCTTCCTTTGCTATTCTCAGGGCTGTTAGTTTCATCGTTGTTACAACTGCGGTTATGTCGCTAAAGGGAAGTATTTCTACCTTCAGGACGTGTCCGTCGCCTCAAGTCTTCATTCTATTTCATTAGCTCTTGCTCATTAGCAGTTAACACTTGGATTTACTGGGGCCATTACCATCAGATCTGGCGGTGCTGTCGTAGTTGAATCCATCTGTCTTAAGGAACTTTGTCAATAGAGATACGATGACTTGCTGCATATGTTACAATTTGTTGTCCCCATAGATGGCGTTGAACTGATGAAGCACAAAGTCACCCCGTTAGTATGTTCCTCGTCAATGTTGATGGACAAAGCCTGAATGTTCAATATGGGTATGAAACACCCTTGAACGTTTAGACCCCAAATTACAAATTATCAATTCAAGCTTATTATCAAACAATTAATGTGCGAAATATGAACATAAGCCAAACACAGAATTGATAAACAATCTAAGCCAAATATAAACACATCCACAGCAGTAAATATAAGGCAAAGATAAAGGAAAGGAAGATGCAAACACACGGACAACACACAATGTGTTATCGAAGAGGAAACCGATGCCCTCAGCGTAAAACATCTCCGCCGCCCTCCAAGCGATAAATAATCCACTAAAGAATGTAGTTGGGATACATGAACAGCAGAAGACCCTCTAAGTCTAATCTACCCAATGTACCTAAGCCCTCCAAGCTACTTGCTCCAACGAGGTTGCGCCGAACCTATTTCTTCTTTAGCTTACCGGATTTCGCTATCAACCATAGCATCAACCAATGGATATTGGTTCCTTCCTAACTGCTTCCCAAAGCTCCAAATAAACATTCTCACAGATGTGTGTATGGTGAGAAAAGGATTTGGCTAAAGACCTCTCAAGGATTTAACAATGGAGAGAAAGAGAGTAGAGGAATTTGATGAGCCTCTATGGTAAAGATTGTGGATGAATCAATCTTATTTTTCTCTAGGGTTTCTCTCACAAAATTCTCTCTAGAAGCTCTCTACGTTTGGTGGGTATAAGGGTCTATATATAATGGGGTGAGAAAGGAATGCAAAGAGTCAGTTTTTCCCAAACAGGGTGGTTTGGCGGCTTGGCCTCGCGATTGGTCTGAGTCGCGAGTTCCAGCCGTGAGTTAACGGCTTGGCCAGCTTAGGACTTTTGTCTTATAGTGAGACAGCTGGCATGACCCTTCACCTCCCCCGTGTGCTTCTCACGTGCCTGCAGTTGGCGGCTCCTAGTCGTGAGTCACCAGCGAGTCCTAGCCGCGAAACTCTGCATCATTGCACAATCTTGAGCATTTCTTCACATCTTCTCACACACTACCCTTACAAGAATCCCACCTAAATACAGGGTTACTAATTGCTAAAATACAAGCAAATTTGGCACGGAATAAAGCCAACAAGATGGTTGATTAAATTCAACCTTACAAAGCCAATTTTGTGTTAAGTGCAAATAGAATAAAGGTGAAGGACACCAGGGTGGTGCTAGCCAAGGGCCCTTCGATGCTTAAGTTAGATAATCTCCCTTTAGGAATCTATAGCATATGCTGCAGTATGATGTGTGAGTGAGTTCACTTACTTGAGTTAGTTGGCTTTATATAACCAGTACTCGAGTTAATGCGTTTGTCCATTGATCTCCCTTGGATGTTGCACTTGAATGAATTGCAGCATTAATGGAAATGAAGTCTCCTCTTTATTCATAACGTTTGAGTGACAACTCATCAAGGCTTCTGTAACAGCCCTCTTGCCATTACTCATTGCTAGCTGGATTGGTAGAGTTTTCTGACTTTAATGTGCTTATGGTCATCCAGTGAAATGGACGACCATTTAATCACTACTCGTCAGATAGAGTTATTTCTGACTTTAATGTGCTTACGGTCATTCATTGGAACAGACGACCATTTAATCACTACTCATCAGCCCTTATAATTATAAAATAATTTCTAATCATCGAAATAAACTGGTAGGTCATTCATCATAGGGTTATCAGTTGCTATGTCCTTCAGCAAGACCGTTAGTTAAGCAGAATTAATCAATATCCATAATCTTTGGACTGGCTTACCATGACTATTCATTTCTGACTTGAAAATTTTAGGTTAAGACGTAGAAAAGATGAACCTCTATCATTTACTCTTCCGAATTTAGTCATTAAATTATTACGACTTGGAATTTTTATTTTGATGACTTGTGAGTTTTCCATCAATAGAAGTGAATCAAGTGGTTAATTTATTTTTTAACGGATTTACCTAGAGTGGAAATATTATTAATTTTAGTTTACATCTAGTGTCTGTGTGTTTGAGAGAGAGAGAGATTGATCCAGGCCTATTGTAAGTTGTGACTACTGACTACGGAAGAAATAAAAAATAAAAAAATAAAAAAAGGCTTGAGGAAAGACGACATGGCTTGAACCTATCAGCTTTTAAAGTGACAACAACTCTAGCCACTCGTTGACAGCTTATTTGGCTAATTTATTTCTCATTTTTGCCGCCACATGAGATCCATACGTACATAAATAAATTAAATCAACATTTTTCATGTGATTGACTGGAAGCTTGGAGGAAAAGAATAGCGGTGGGGGAAAATGAAGCAAAATAAATTTACACTATTTTTGGAAAAAAGGGAAGGGAAAATAAGTAAAAAGCTAATAAGAGAGAAGGAAAAAAGAAGATTAATACCGGACCCTTGTTTAAAATCCCAATTTGGATAAAACTGAAGAGAAATTCCAATAATATATATAGCCGCATATTTTGATTTTTAATGCTTAGAAAATTACATTTTTCTCCATCAATTTACATTCCTCTTCTTATTTCATCAAAGATAAAAAATAAAAAATAAAAAGTAAAAGAAAAATAAGTAATTTTCCTTCCACTTGTCTTCCCTTTGCAAGCCAAACAAAGGAAAGGGAAGTAACGCTTCTCTTCTCTTTTTTCATCCCTCCCTATTTCAAAACATAAGCAAGAGAAGTTTTTTTTTTCCTTAATGATTTCTTTTCCTTTCTCTTCCCTCAACTCCAAGTCTCCAGCCAAAAAAAATGTTATAAAGTACCTTAAAAAACTAGTGGCAAAACACTTTCTATAAAATTAAATGTGATTTGGAAAATTAACTTGTTTAAACAAGCTATTATTTTATTATTATTTGGCTCGCATGTAAAATCATTAGGGTTCTATTTGTTTCAATTTACATGTAACACCCTATTATGTTTCGGCCTATATCCGAAGTTCTTGATCCCAATAACAAGGAATCCAAATCACTTCCAAAATGATTAGCATCACCTGTGAAGCCCAACAACCCAAAAACACAAGTTTAGGTCCAAATTTCATTTTTAAGACCATTTTCTAAAAGGTTTCCCAAGGTTATGTATGCTTCAATTCCTAATGTTGATGTAACTTTAGAACAAAACCCTAAAATTGCTCAATTTCCTAATCTTTCACTCACATTTTACAACTATCAATCATATTGCTTCATCCAACCCATTAGTTTTAGGGTTTCAAACCAAAATACCAAATCCAATCCAAATAGTTGTTTCAAGTCATTGATCCAAACACAAACATCAATGTGATAATCAATTTCAACCAAGGGGACCGTTATTAACTTCACATTAATTAAATTTCCCAAGGGGTAAGGTATGAATCTTCTCCATGATCCATATTCTTTATTTTAGTTATTTTTATGTCCATTTATATTTCTACCCTTAACATGGTGATTGATGATTAATAATATGATGTTGCTCACAATTTTGCTTGGTTTTCTGCAATTTTTAAATAATCTAAAAATTTTCCCAAAATTATGTACTCCTAAAATAATAGGTGTATGCATCTCCTTGAGTGATGTACGCCATTTTGGGCAAAGACATGTCCTTGTTTGTTCTTGATTTGGTTTGTTATTCATGTTTTGGACAAAATTTAGCTACAAAATTGGTTGTAACCTAAAACTACAAACTTACTCAATATCTTTTTATTGAAGGTGAATTTTAACAAATCCACTATTAAATTACATATTCTTTTTATATTCTTCATACTTGCAAAATTTAGAGAAAATTAAAGATCAATAGCTATGTCATAAATAAATTGTTTAAATTGCAAGTTTTTGTAGTTTAAAATTATGCACAAAATATAAGCTTGTATATCATATAATAAATAGTATCCGACTGACACAAAATTTGACATGTGTATTAAGAGCATAAAGAACATGCAATTCAATGGTTAGATTTTCAAAAAATGTAGTAATGTTTATTTTATTGAATAAGGTTGTAGCTTTAAGGCTACAACTAATTTTGTAGTTAAACTTTTTCCTTCTAGAAATTTGGTTGAAACCTAGATGCATATGCCATCATTCAGGTGCGTAGCATAAGTAGCACTTCCTAATGTGTATGCATTTTTGGGCAGAAACCAGTTTCCACATTATTTTCCTTTTTAAATTTGCAATAAATGTTGCATAGTTTTCTTTCCTTAATTAATTAGCTTCCTTTTCATCACTACTTGTTTTAATTCATTCCAATTATTAAAATCCAAATACCAAAAATATTTAAGAATTTTTTTTTTTATAAATTTTTTGCATTCATTTACTTTGCTTTTAAATTAGAACTTTATTAACTCTAGGGTTAGTCAATAAGGGTAATTAAATCAGAGAGTCAATTAAGGAAGTTAATAAAAAGATATTTCCTACAAAATTAAAATCATAAGGATTTGAAATTTAAACTAAAATTTGGAATTCAGATTAAATGCTATAAATAAGGAAAGTCTTAATGAATAAAATCATTTCAAGGATAAAAGTCGATGAAGTATTGTGAAATAATTTGAAGAGTATAATCTTTCCATTAATGCAAATCAATCAAGACTTAATTATGGGAATTAATATGGAATTTTTCTAAGACAATCAATTTAGTTTAAAAATATTTCAAAGACTATCGCGCACCATTGGTGTGATAGTCACTCCATAAGTATAAGTTCTTGTGGAGTGTTGGAGGGGGGGGGGGGTGGGGGGATAGGGCCAGGGTTCAAGTCTCCAAGAGGGAGCTTCATATACACATAGATTAGACTAGAGTAGAATTTCATCTTGTATAAAAAAAAAAAAAAAAAAAAAAAATCTTTCTAAGATTATAATTAAACTTAGATGGTTAAGTCAAATGAAATAATTCCCATAATGCAACTGAATTGATTTTTAATGATTAATTCAAATCATATTTGAATTTAAATTGAAGAGTCAACTAATAAAAAAACCTTTGAGGAAAGATCACGTCATTTCCTAAAAGACTTTGGTGTTTGAAGTTAAATAAGGTTAAATCAAAGGAACATTAATGATTAATTAAGCATTCAATACCATTTCTTAACAAGGCAAGACCACTTAAATTAATTAATTAACTATAAAAAAGAATGGTATTCTAGATTTAAAGAAGACTTCATTTCAACGCCTTCCTTTCATAAGACTTAAGGATTAACTTAAACCAAGTATAAAAATTTTCAATGCTGACATTCTTGCATGAATGTTTACATTTTCACATACTTCATACTTGAATGTTTACATGTTCACATGTTTGGATGCATAACGAAGCCTATATACATCTAGACGATCCTTGGTGCATAATCTCTTTCCATGATCATACCTTAACTTCAAAGTTAGTCTGATTGTGTAACAAAGAAGCAAATACAGCTAAGATTTCTTGTTATTTCAAACAAGCATATGAACAAAAAATTTCATTTACGAAAGTAGACCTCAAATGGGGAAAAAAAACAAGCTCCAAATTTGAAGTTTACACTTAAAATTAAGTGGGAGCAATTTATTTGAGAAAAAAAAAAAGAGTCAATGCCAGTCAATAGAGGTTAACAATTGACCTGTGGAGAGAGAAGGGGGAGGGGGGGGGGGGGGGGGGACGAAGAGAGAGATGTTACATTTGGGACAAAAAAGAGTATAGTTTTTTTTTTTTTTTTTTTTTTTTTTTTTGAGCAGAATGGAGTTTGTTTGTGGTGACCTAGTACCTAACATTTGGAAACCTGTTTTCGTTCTATTGACAAGGAAATTTTTTTTTTCCTTTGACTTGTGTTTACCTAAAACAAATATTGCGTTTAAGTGAAATCATATCGTTACATTAATATACCACAAATACACACTTTTATGTTGTTTTACGAAGAGGTTAGACACATCCTTTTTTTTATTTTTATTTTTTATTTTTAATGTGTTCATGACGTGTAGACATTTTTAGAGATAACTTCAAAAATATTGGCCAGGATATTTTAGCATTTACAATTACAAAGTAAGCAAACTCTATATATTAATATTATATTTACAGCCAGGAAAGTTAAAACTTTGTCAATGTCTTTCATCTTAAATGGCTATGATTTGCATCAATAAAAGACGCTCCCTAATTGAGGAAAATACTTTTAAGTGATCTCGTAGAAGTACTTTGGGATCTCACATAGAGGGTGGGCCCCATACATGGGTTCCACTCTGAGGTCCACACTCTTATGCTAGAGACAACTTTTGACACAATTTTGTGCCACATGGTGAGTACCCTTACCAATCACAAATGGGATGTCAGATCCGGACCAGACCAACCGGTTCGACCCAGGTAACCTTGAAAAATCCGGTTTTTTAAGTGGAAGTTACGGTTCAATCATTTTAAATATAAAAAAATCCCTAGTAGGTGTAAGCAAGGGATAGAACCGGAGACCTAGTAAGTCAAATACTGATGCAATAACCAATAGGCTATGCACCTTTGTTGTGTTATTCTTGGATTTAATATTTTATATATTTACAATTTAGATTATAGTTTTCCAATTTATTATGCTACCCCTCTCAAGGTTTGTTTGGATACCACTTATTTTGCTGAAAATGAAAACTTATTATTGAAAGTACTGTAGATAAAGGTAAAAGTTAGTTGAAATAGTACATTGTGGCCCATAAATAGTACCAAAAAATGCAATGGGATCCATCAATAGTAGTAAAAATAAGCTGAATAGTAAAATAATTTATAATTTTCATCCAAATCCAAACGCACACTCTATCTATTATTATTTGATAATTTTATTAAAGGGTCAAGAACTATACTTTTTAAATGTGAATATACAATTTATTAATTTATGCTGAAAATGATTTTATTTTAGATAAATTTTTTTATTTGAAAATTACTAAACACAATTTTTTGACACTTGTTTATGCTTTATTATTTTCTATTAACCTTATAAAAATGGTGAAAATTCATTTGAAAGTTGTTTAATTTTTTTAGACATACTTTTAGTAAAAATTTGTTAATGTTTTCTGTAGGGGCATTGGGCCCAGGAGCTCATTATCTATGTATATATTGGGCCTAAGGCCCAAGCCGAGGACTAGAAGTCGTCCGAGGATGAGTAAACATTGTCAAGGGAGTCTATGTTAGTAGATGAAGAAGTTAGTTTTGGTCATAATGGCCCAGGAGGGTGGGCCGAGAATGAATGCCTCCTCGGCTAACCAAAGCCGAGGTTCGAATAGGTGGTCTGCCGTCCAGGGGAGCGTTCCAGGAAGTTCTGTTGGTACAAATAAACATTGCAGAGACATATGACAGGGGAGAGTCCTAAAATATCTAAGGAGAAAGCTGCTACCACCGCATTAAATGTTTCGCAGCTAACTCTCCAGCTGCATTAATGTGAAAGTGATACCTGAATAGTGGTTCAAGAAAGTGCTGATGGGACAAGTATCAACACCAACCATTTGGTCTGCATGTGGAGGGTAGAGATGAAAGGGAAATGTAGTATAAAGGAAGAAAAGGGCAGTAAGAGAAAGGGATCGAGAAATTAAGAGAAAAAGACTGTAGCAATCACAAATTGCATTTATAACTTGACTTTAGAGAAATACATAAGAACTTATCTCCTCGGACTATGTCAAGGACGACTTTCTTTAGTACAAGCTTGTCTATTTTCATTCTTTGGTGATCTGAATCCACTTTGGTGACTGTCTGATTCATTAAAGCTCAGTTTTTTCAACCCACTATCTACAAATTCATTATTTTGGGCTTTTTGGACCTAAGTCCATCCATCTTTTAGGCTAGGGACTCAAATCTGGTCCTTACAATTGGCACTATCTGTGGGAAATTTGCTGGTGTTACAGTGAATCCAATGTTTAACAATGGTAGGTTCAGGTTCAAACCAGGCAGAATCCATGGGGTCTCAACGTCAAGATCACTTCCGTGATCTTGAACAAAGGAGGGACCGGGAGGGGAGTGTACATACTACCCATACTAATAGGAGCCACTCTCGGGGTGGTAGCCACCTCTCTTATGAGAAAAATACCAGAGCCATGCAGCTGGAGATTAATCACTTGAAGAGAACCTTACGCCACAAACAGAGAAAGCAAGCTCCTTCCAATTCTGATTTCTCTTCCGACGATGAAAAGGATGGTAACTATAGGCGCAGATCAAGAACCCCTCATAGTGAATCTTTCTCTTATGATGAAGACTACCATTATGAGCGGAAAAACAGAAACTCATCTTCGAGAGGCCTAGGAAATGATGCTATGACTAGAGCATTCAATCAAATTTCTTGATCACCTTTCATGCTTAGAATTGAGGGAAAAAGACTTTCTCAGCGGTGCACTCAACCCACATTCATCATGTGCAAGGTATTCCCATCCAGCTTGTGGCCTGTAGCGATAAGGTAGTTTGATGGTCTGAGTGCAGGCTTCATTGATTCCTTTAAGGAACTCATTCAGGCGTTTGGATCCTGCTTTATTACGTGCAGTAGGGTTCCTCGGCCTTTAGATTCCTTATTGTCTCTGTCCATGAGAGAAGGAGAGACAATGAAAACATATTCGGACAGATGCTAGGAGATGAGCAATGAGATAGATGGTGATTTTGACGATGTAGCCATCAACACTTTCAAGGTCGGCCTACCTGCCAAGCATGGCTTAAGGAAGTCTTTGACTGGGAAACCTGTTACCAGTGTACGCCAGCTCATGGATCGGATTGATAAGTATAAGAGGGTTGAGGAGGACCAATAGCAAGACAAGGGAAAGGGTAAGGTTATCCCTCAAGAAAGGAGAGATTTCAGGTCGGACCGCTACAACAATAATAGACCCTGGAGGGATTTTGCTAGGCAATCTAGGCCTACAGCTCAAGTGGTAAACACTATGTTCTGAGAACCGGTACATCAAGTTTTGGAGAAGATCAAGAATGAGCCATACTTCAAATGGCTGAACAAGATGAATGGAGACCCCTTGAAGTGCAATCAGAGCCTTTATTGCCAATACCACCAACAGCGGGGGCATACTACTAAGGATTGCAGAACTTTGTGGAACTATCTAGAGCAACTGGTTAAAGAAGGAATGTTACAACAATTTTTGTATCGACCCAACGAGCGAGGAGGTCAAGTAAGGTCAGGGGCTCAAGGGAGTGCTTCTTTACGGCCCCCGTTAGGCATAATCAATGTCATTTTTGCTGTACCTGGGAGAACTGGTTCTCAGCCTTCCAGGGTAATGTCTATAGCTCGGATAGCAGTCGAGGACTCTAATTCGGAGCTGAAGAGGGCTAGAGTGGAGATTCGATTGACGCTAAGTTTTTCGGATGAGGATAAGATGGGAACCATTCAGCCACACAATGATGCTTTAGTAGTCACCCTTAGAATAGGGGGTATGAAGTGAAAAGGGTGATGGTAGATCAGGGCAGTAGTGCAGAGATTATATACCCTGATTTGTATAGAGGGTTGAACTTAAAGCCTGAATATCTGATAGCCTATGATTCACCTTTGGTGAGTTTCGATGGGAAAGTTGTCATCCCAATGGGCCAGATTAGGTTGCCCGTGTAGGCAGGTTCAGAGGTGGTTGAAGTGAATTTCATTGTAGTGGATGCATACTCACCCTACAAGGCCATTGTGGCAAGACCCTAACTTCATGCCCTAGGGGCCATTTCTTCGACTCTGCATTTGAAAGTGAAGTATCCATCAGGGGACCGGATTGAGGAATTGGTAGGGAGTCAATCCATGGCTACGCAGTGCCTCGTGGCTACAATTATGCATCAGCCTACAGCTGAGTCCTCGGCCTCTGCTGAGGGAGGCTTATAGCAGTCAAAGTCTTTGATATTACCTGTAGATGGGCTAGCTGAGGATAAGAAATGTGAGGATTTAGAGAGAATTGCTGTAGGTGATGACCCAGAGAAGTTTTTTCAAGTTGGGGCTCAATTATCGCCTCAGGAGAAGGAAGAGCTGGTAGAGTTTCTCAAGAGGAACATTGTTGTGTTTGCTTGGAATGCCTACGAAGCTCCGGGGGTGGATCCAAGCTTCATCTGCCATCATTTGAACGTCAATCCATCTGTCATCCCCAAAAAGCAACCACCTTGGTGCTCATCCAAAGATCATTCTGATGCTATCAAATATGAGGTGATGAAGCTTAAGCAAGCTGGGGCTATTAAAGAAGTGTTCTATCCTAAATGGTTGGCCAATACTGTGGTTGTGAAGAAGAAGAATGAAAAGTGGCGGGTATGTGTGGACTTCACAGATCTAAATAAGACCCGCCCAAAAGACCCTTTTCTCATGCCTTGGATAGACCAGCTAGTGGATGCCACCGTAGGTCATCATTGGATGAGCTTTTTGGATGCTTTTCAAGGCTACCACTAGATACGGGCTTTGGTCGATCAAGAGAGGACAACCTTTGTTACTCTTACTGGGAATTACCATTACAAGGTGATGCCCTTTGGTTTAAAGAATGCAGGGGCTACCTACCAGAGGATGATGATCAGGATGTTTGAGCCACAGTTAGGGAAAAACATTGAGGTTTATATAGATGACATGGCGGTCAAGACCAAGTTGGAATCTGAGCACGTTAATGACCTCGGGAATATCTTTGAGATCTTGAGGAGACACAAGCTGCGACTTAATGCTTCCAAGTGTTCTTTTGGTGTTGGATCAGGGAAGTTCTTGGGCTACATGGTCTCTCACCACATAATTGAAGTCAACCCTGACCAGATTAAGGCAATCAGCAATCTGCAACCACCTCGAAATCCCAAAGAGGTCCAGAAGCTAACAGGGATGACCGCTGCTCTAAACCGATTTATCTCTCGGTCAAAAGATAGGTGTAGGCCTTTCTTTTAGTTGTTGAACAAATGGAAGGGATTTGAATGGACCGAGGAGTGTGTCTTGGCTTTCCAGCAGTTGAAAGAGTATTTTTCTCGGCCACCCATTATGTCCAGGCCTGAGATGGATGAAGTTTTGTTTGCCTACATTGCAGTGGTCTCCCATGCGGTAAGCTTGGTGTTGATACGAGTTGATAATGGTGTGAAGAGATCAATTTATTATGTGAGCAAGTCAATCTTTCAGTGTTTAAACAACACAATACGTATTTCTACAACACTTTTTAACTCACACGTATTTCCACAACACTTAAACAATGTTACTAGAAATCTCTTACTAAACGGGCCCTCAATGAGAGCTTTAATTGATTTTTTTTTAAATAAATAAAAAAAAAAGGAAAGAAAAAGAGGTGATCGAATAGATTAGTTTTAGTTGGCTTGCCAATGATGCACTTTCAAATGTCCTCTTTCTACGGGAAAAATTCTTTATTCATAATTTGATATACCATTGTTAAGCTCCTAAACCATGAATTTTTCCGCAGTTAAAAATAACTAGTCGCTAACTCATGTGATGCACAGGATAGTTAAATAAAAATTAAAAGTATTTATTTTGCTTAAAGTTCTATGACTTGACTTAAAAAAATGTATAACTTGAAAATGAATGAAAATAAGTAATTTTTTGTTCAATATAATGGTTTAGAAAAATTCTTTTTCTTTCATATCATTGATTCCACATAACACATCCCAACGTGAGCTATTCTATGGTGATGACTTCACACAATACTCAACTGCAATTAAATCTACTATCTACTATCCACTGCCAATCTAATCTATGTTATCTTGATAGTAGATTTACAAATTGCATTCTCATATCCTCCATCATTTTGAAGATAACTGAAGTAATGATGGTATGTAATATATAAATTTTATTTTTTTTCAATATAAAATTATCAAAATAATTAAAATAAAATCTAATGTTCTAGAAATTTTTTGAAATAGAATTTTAAATTTCTTAAAACTTAGTTAATAGAGTTTCTATTTTACCTAAAAGTCAACTATCACAATTAATGAGAATTTAAATATTTTTTGCAAAGAAAAGATAACCAAAGGCCTAATTTATATTTTATAGCATAGGATGTTACAGTTAGATCCATATCATGTGTAATACGTTAGTCTATTATGATAGTTTCAAATAATATTGTAATACCTATCTATATGAGTTTTCTTTTTAATGATGCTATAAAAGATGGAGTTTAATAGAAGTCATTTAAGATCCAACGTATCCAATATTTAAAAAAAAAAATGTAATTTCAAAATTCTTTTAAATGTAATTTTTTAAAATCATAAAATAGACTTTATCTAAACTCTAAAGGAAAACATTCGGAATGATTACATCATTGATACCATGTCATGATGGTTGCAAATAGCAATATTATTATTCATAATTAATAGATGAACAATGGAATTGTGAATTAACAATTTAACAATTCAAATACCAAGTTTAAACTACAACAATACATATACAGAAGACTCCAAATATTGGAATATACTTCTTTTTTCATTTTCATTATTCAATCAAAACCAAAGTTTCAAAGATAATTCCAATTCAATTAAACCCAATATGTATATGTTTAGTTGGCATTTTCTTTAGTTGATTAACATGCTTATGATTTAATTCTTCTTTAATTTCAAAATCTGCAATTAATCACTACAAAATTTTTTCTACACAAACACAGATCTGTATTTTCATTAAATAACAAAATTTTTTCTACACAAACACAGATCTATATTTTCATTAAATACATATTTGAAAATTTTTCTGAATCACAAACAAATCTATATTTTTATTAAATACAGATCCAAAAATTTTTCTGAATTAAAAGCAAATCTTTATTTTAATTAAATACAAATCTGAATTTTTTTTTGAATAAAACAAAAATAGATTTGTATTTTCATTAAATATACATCTAAAATTTTTTTCAAAAAAAAAAAAAAAAAACAGATCTTTATTTTCATTAAATACAGATCTGAAAATTTTTCAAATTAAAAAAAAATGTGTTTTCATTAAATACAGATTTGAAAATTTTTCTAAATCAACAACTAATCTGTATTTTCATTAAATATAGATCTGAGAAATTTTCCCAAATCAAAAATTATCTGTATTTTCATTAAATATAGATCTAAATTTTTAATGCATACAAAAATTATCTGTATTTTCATTAATACAGATCTAAACATTTTTATAATAAAAGATGGTTTTCTTCTTTACTAAAAATTGCAAATTTTGAATTTTTAAAGAGTGAATTAATATTGAATTTAGGGATTTTAATATGTCATTGTAGTGTCATGCATATTTTGAAATGGCATATAATGGTCATGTAGAGTCCAGAAGACCAGACTCCGTCTTGGCAGAATGGGTGCCTTCTCATTCCGTAACCTAGCCCCCAAACTTAGGTTTTTGGATAGTAGACTAGTGTTTTATCTTTTGTTTTGGTAAATTGTAACTAGGATCAAAGTTTTGTAATTTTTACATAGATTGTATTTAGAACCAAAGCCTTGTAATATTACTCTACCAAGATTGTACTTACATAATAAATGAAATTTGATGTATTTGATGTAAATTTTATATTTATGTTTTTCTTATTTTTTTTAACAAAAAATAAGTGACGACTCCACAGAATTACCCAAAAGAGAGGTGCCTTAAGAACCCAAATCTCTTTTTGAGAGCACCCTTAGGAAGTTTTCTGGTCTTTCACAGTTTTAGAAGACAAAGTGCAAATCCTCCGACAGATTGTTCACAGCAGAATCTGCTAAATTTCAGAAATGCCGAATGCTCATCTGCAGAATATTTTGTAGGAGAAAGTTTCAGAAGCCAAAGTGCAGATATCTCAGTAGACTGTTCACAGCAGAATATTGTATTGAATTCCAACAAGTCTTTTTGTAAAATATCCAACTATAAAATTCAGTATTGAACTTTCTAAGTGCAATCACAAATCCAACGTGATTATCTTCTACAACAAAAGTGATCGTTGCCCCATTAAGAATTCATGGGAACACCAACAATGTGAAGATGTGTAAAAGGGTAGTGGACGATTCTGCTACAGCAAAAAATTCGAGTCTAGATCTTATTCAACAATTTTGAGACTTGTTCTCAAAGCAAGAGAGATGCATACAAAGCCCTCCATGTTCACTTTTGCTTAATCAATCTCTTGCTACTACATTAGCAAATATATCAGTATCAATGAAAAGAGGATGGAAAAGTAATCAATTCGTCAATATCAAAACATCCACTTTCAACCAAAGAATACATTGAAGGCATGTGACAAAATGATGGTATGTCCAAATTAAATCCATACCTTGGAATGAAGCCAATTGCTCAGCTTATGCGTACTCTCTATAAAGAAGCCCAAATCTACAAGTAGCTTGCAAATTACTCTTTGCCTATTACCAGGTCTAGCAAACCAATTCAACAACATTGAAGAGTTAAGAAGTTTTCTTTGAAGCGCCTCAGAGGATTCATGCCTAGAATGGCATCATTGATCATGATCTTTATGATATTTCTAAGAAAGAATGTATCAAATCACTTGAACTACAAACTACACAACTCCACCATCATTTTTCAAGTCTTCAAGGTCATTGATGCCCATGTCTCATCCTAGAAGAACTCTGCAACAGTGACAAACTCAAAGCTTCTTCTTTTGGCTTGTATACAAAAGGGAAATAGCAGGATCAATTGCTGACACACATTCTGCCATGAATAGAGTCGCTTATCTTATTGCTACAGAAAACTATTTCGTGGTTTTTATTGAAGGCATTCTGCTGCAAGGGCTTTCTACCACAAGAATAAAGAAGCATGATGTCCCAGGAAGATGTTGGTACATCATGGGAAAATTCTATATTAGAAGCCGCTGACTCTTGGCTATTACTAGCCAACCATGAAGCAAGAGACGTAGCAAGCTCCATCTAAATACGCCTACACTCAAAGCAAGCAAAGAAGAAACCCAAGAAATATGGGTCTTAGTAGTGAAAGCCAGCAAAAGGGTCATGGTCATGAATTCTTGGCTAAAAGCCAGCAAAGGAACCATGATTGCGAGTTCTTGGCAAAAGCTCATAATGAGGGCTACACTTAATCAAACTTGCAAAGGAACCACGATCAAGAGTTTTTGGAAAAAATCTGCAAAGGAGTTATAACCACAATCATATGTAGTGTTAGGACATATATGAATCATGTTAAGAATATATGTCATTTAGAATTGGCTAATCCTTTGATAAAACACACTTTACTTGTAATTGGGTAGATCTATGATGTGTTTAATACTTCAAGGAACAAGAAGTTCAAGTCCTAGTATTGAAGCCATGCAAATCTGTTCAAGAATCAAGTGAAGAAGTGTTGTATTTTAAAGCTCGGCAGATAGCTTGACAGATGTATCTATCGAGGTTTAAAATGTGAAACTCGACAGATAAGCTCGACAACTGTATCTATCGAGAATTACAAAAATTAGTTTTTCAGATCTAATTTCACACATATCCATGTGTATGTGTTTAGGCTTTCTTTTCTCACAACCCTAAACATATATAAGGATTATTTTATGGGCCGTCACACTTGATGCAAAGGTTTATTCAAGCATATTGCAACAAAAGACATATGCCCTAATTCATCTTTCTCTTGAAGAAGAAGCTGTATTTGTATGTCGTAGGATTTGTAACCAAGGAGCTTCTTGATCTTCATCGTGTGGATGAACTGAAGAACTTTGTAGCCAACATCCTTCTCAAGTTGGTGTGTTAGTCACGTACTTGGATCCATGCATCGATTGGTTAGTCACGTACTGGGAGCCGTGCATTGAAAAGGAGAGATTGTCACTACAGAACAAGTCCAATTGTGTATTGAGGTAAGGGTTCAAATGTAGATTGGTATAAGGTACTAGGATTTCTTTACTTGTAACCGCTTGTCTAATACTATATATAAAAGCAAAAGCCTTTAAGGAGGTGCTGCCATGTTAGGGAAAATGACCCCTTAAAATTCTGCCACGTTTACAATTAAAAAACCGAAAAGAAATACTATTTCAGTAGCGACAAAACACTGTTTACCGCAAAATAAAACCCAATTCTCTTCTGAAAAATAAAATTAAAACCCATTACTCCTCTCTCTTCTCAGTAACCCAAAAATCAAAACCCTCTCCTTCCCCCAAAATCAAAATCCAAAACTTAGATGAGAAAGAAGAAAGCGATCAGAGGTGCAATTCTCATGCAATCTCCGACTTTCTCACACAATGGCCACCGATTCATCAGACCAACTCATCCTCAACGCTACTACTACTATAGAAGAAAAACCTAAACAAACCCTTACCGATGACAGTACTACTACTGCTGTCACGCCCACCAAATCGCCTCAAAGAAGAAGAAGAGGAAGAAACAACTTATGAGGCTTCCGATTAGCCTTCTGTAACCACCGTCGATTCCGATGCGAAGTACGGCAAGGATTTGAAGAGCACTATAGCCGCTGCCTGTAGCAAGGATGTTGTTGATGTGGATCCGGCTTCCAATATTCAAAAGAAGATCTGCCGTGTCGGGCGATTCGGCGTTTCTTTGCAACTGACAGAGGAGGAGAAGCAAAATTCATGAAAAGAGAGGACTTTTTCTATTTGTGTTTTCTTTTTAGATTTGGGTATGAAATATTACTTTTTATTGAGTTTTTTTGTTGGATAGGTTTAGATTTGATTTTGGTTTTGATTCCTTTTTGTTTCGAGCTTTTGGGTTCTCCATGAAAATGTTTGTTTTCTCAATTTTTCAATTTTTTTTTTTTATATTACTAAGCCTTTCCCTGTTTTCTAATATATGCGTTCATAGTTTTTTTTTTTTTTTTTTCCTGGGGTTTTTATTTGGAAAACACCTTTTGATCTGTTTCACAGCGTTAAAACACCTTTTGATAGCCTTCAGTATAAAAGAAGACAAACCGCTTAAATTAGTAAATTGCAATCAAAAGGAAAGAGAACAAAGTTCATCGGAACGACGTAGACCACCAGACCTACAACCACATAGACAAAGAAAAATCTGCCTCCATTAGAGAGACAGACCGTATACCCAAAACCGATAAAGTTAATGTTTTTTTTTTTTTTCCCCTTTTCATTTTCAAATCTGGGAATTGAATATAATTTAGGTTTCGTAAGAGGGATAATCGTTCCACCAAAAGAAAAGAAGACTGGGATAGAGAGAGGGAGTTCACTAGGCCGTATGCCTGCCAAAGTCTGATCTCACACCACCATCAGACTTGGTAAAGTTTTTATTTTTTTCATTGTTAAAATTTATGGATTAATTGTTATTTAGATTTGGTTATTTTGGTCGGATTGATATTGATTTAGGTGTTTGGATTAAATTTGATTTTGATTAAGGAATCTGGGTAAGAATGCTTTAGTTTGGGATATTCGAGTTAAATTATAGATTGGGTTTTAATTTTATTTTTTGTCTTTTCTTTTCTTAAGTCTAAACGTGGGAATTGGAGTGTGTCTTTTGGGTGGGAGTGTTTCTTTTTAATCTAAACATGGGAGTGTAGAATTGTGGCAATGTGGGGGTGCTTTTTAAATATATATTTTTTTCGATCAAGTAAAAATACCATTTTCTTTTGTTGCAATTTTCTATAGTGGTAAGGTTAAGGTGTACGTGACCATATCTGCGTTACAGTTAACTTCACATCATGTTTTCCTAGCTTACAGAGGGCTGAGACCTTGGGAATTGTTGAATTCCCTATACTAGGCCGCATCAGTAAACTAGCTATTTCCTGGGATTCTTTGATTTGGTTTTTATTATGGGTTTCTTTTGGTTTGCTATATGGTTTTTTTTTTTTTTTTTTTGTACTTATTTTACATTTGTTTTCCCTTTCTATATTTATTATATGGGCATTGTAAACTTTAGTTAGTTTTGTACGTTAAGAAACAGTAAACAAGTTCAATGGGCAATATAATCTTAGGGTTTTTATATAATCAACTGCGAAATGTTATGTTGGGGCTGCTGCTATTTTGGATTTTGTAGCAATTTTATTTTTGTTTTGAAGGTTTTGGTTGGTTAGTATGGTTGTTCAAGATTGCTGAATTGTGTCTCATTTTAATTATTTTTTTTTTTTTGAATACCACACACAAAAAAAAATTGACGATTTGTTTAGGTACACTTCATTGTAGATAACAAGAAAAACTATATACTTCTGAGACAGTGAGACAATGAGCCATGGTATTCCTCCCATGCCTATTGAGTAAGCTGCACAATACCCCTCAGTGTGGGGTGGTGTTAAATAGTAAACATGTTAGTCACTTAATTTGCACTACTACTTCCTAACATCTTGGCACAAAATTAGTGAAAATTTTTAATGTCCAGGAGGTATTAATGTCCTTTCTTCTTTTAAGAATCAAGTTATGATTACCACCATAGGCATACTTAGACGGCACAAGAAATTGAATACTTTCTATGCCAGTGATTTTGGCCATAGGCAAAGCCAATAAAAGGGCTTTGAGTCCAAGAAGATTGTCGAATGTATTGTAAAGTACTAATATTTACGCCATAAGCGTTGAAATAAGAATATAGGAAACTTAATCCTCTTTAGATTGCCATATTTTAAGTGGCATTTTAAGAATGTAAGGAAAAGATACAGAATCTGAGACATAGAAATTGTGTTACCACTATGCCAATATACGCCAAAATGGGAGTGACCTCTACTTGTGGAGGTTCTGCTCATAATAAACTTACCTTTTTCAGGGATGATACTTTTACTAAAAACAATAGAAAAGAGTTGAAAAATAAGGATATAGAAAATCTGGATTTAGGAGAAACCTGAAACAAGAAAGACAGGCCTAAAAGGAAGCAACTGAAGCACATATTGTGACTTCATTAACAATTAATTGATGATGTAAATTATTGCCTTAAAAATATATCCTTTTCCATATTTACCAATAAAAGTGGTCGTCTTCGTAATTTATCAGTTAAGAGTACTCTTGCAACAATGGCTAGAATCTACAAACAAACACTTACACTTCTTAAAAATGTAACAACCAAAAGTCTTGATTCATTCTGCAGTTATAAGTGTCAAGAACCTGGATGATAGCAACTGATATGGTCTCATTAAGTACTTAGAAGATTCATTAGTATCACATGTTCCCTCTCTTTTTCTCTCTAAAAAAAATTGGTTAATTCAATTTGAATTTTAGATAATTTCCTCCTAATATAGATTGTGCTTTAAAATTGCAGAATCTGTAGCAATGTATAGATTTTTTGAAGTTAGATATGCGACTATTATGTACCTCTCTACAAGGTAATATATTTACTTCATTAATTTTTTTTATTAGTATTTACCTCATTAAAATTTTACATGATTAATAACGTTTTTTTAATGGATTGTGGCAACATAGTTGAGATTTCTATATGAACTATAGATGAAGTAAATGCTTAAAGAAAGTTAGAGATAATGGATGCAACCAAAGTATTTGGTTTAGTGTTTGTAAAATAGAGAAAAAAAGAAAGAAAGTTTATTAATGGCGGAGGTTACCGAGCATTAGAAACCTCAGTGCAAGTATATATAAGGTGATAGTGTTACTTATTCATTTGTGCAACTAGGTTTGTTTCTATTTCAGTTTCTAGGAATTAGGTTGTTATTTGGTGGATTATTTTTGTGTTTTGGGGGAGTGATGGTGTGAATATGTAGCTGTTGTTTTTTATCTGAAATGCGTTTGTGGATTTGGTTGTGTGTGAATTTAAGGTAATGGGTTTTTGCTGGTAGTGATGGTGGTTGTGGCCTTACCCTTAATGAATGTGTTTTTCTATTTATTGTGTTTCTGTTATTCTATGAATTGCTGTTGTATTTTGGTAATTAATGTTATTGCTTGAATATTTATAATTAATACCATCACTATCACTAGAAGTATCTCCCATCTTTGGAAGATGAGGAGAGGAGTATTGAGACATTCCAACTAAACCTTCAAAATATTTCCAAAAATTCCATCTAGGTTTCACTTTTTTTTTTTTTTTTGGTAGATAAACTTTGGCTTTGGGGAAATTTTAGTCTATTAATATAGTTATCCAACCTGGTAAATGCTGTGCTTATGTCTTTTGGAGATTAATATATGCTTTTTGGGGATATTTAGATTTGCTTAAGTAAATAATGGGAACTATTTGCCTATGTCATAACATGCATGCCACCAATTAATTAATTCACAAATTTAGAAGAATAATACTTTATTCACAGTGATGTGATCTCTTGCCCTTATTTGTTAAATAAGTGATTGTGTTCTAATTCTTAACCAAATTATTTGACCCATGAAAATTAAGGCTATTTTAGTTCATTTTGTGTTTCAGATCTACATGAAGCTACAAGAAAGTTGATTTGAAAGACATTATATGACAAGGCATTGCATCGTCTACGTTTATAGATATGGTTTTTTTCATATTTCAATTTTCTTTGATTGATATGTATTAAAATTAAAATTAAAATTGGTTTAAATTTAACAGAGCCTCAAAGTTGAGTTTTTATTATATTGTTTCATTGTTTGTTCTGTTTTGAATTGAGTTCATTTTTTTTTCATATGTGATTTTCTTAGAATTGGGATGGATTGAATAGCCTTAGCTGATAACCAAGGTCATTGCTGTGGCAGAGATCATTTGGACGGCCAGGATCTTTGCCTCCTAAAACCATGCTCAAAAAATTAATCTTGCGTAGTTAGTTTGCTTTGCACTTATGGTAATGTGTATATATATTGCGTTTTTAGCTTCCTTTGCACTTATGGCAGTGCATATATATTGCACATTTTTATACAAAATTGTTCTTTGTAAATGGCTTTAAATCAAAAATTCTACCACTTCCTATTTTGGTGAGCCTCTATTGAAAAAAATAAGAATTTTATTAAATGCAAAAGGTAACTGTGAGCGTATCTTTAAGTACTTCAACGCTAATGGCGATGAAAAAAGTCTCATTAGCATCATTATCTGAACAACTAACCATTCACCCCCTTCCATATTTTACCCTCATATTAAGTATAATATATTAAGTTGATTGTTTTCTAATTCATAAAATGATCCCGCGCATTGTGCGAGTTAAACGCTAGTTTTGATAATAGTAGATTCTCAGGAGTAGTGACCTTAAATTCACCCGGTGGGGTTTTTTCCTTGGAGGGTTTCCCCATTCATAAACAAATCACTGTGTCAAATTTAATTTTCGCTGCATTTAGTTATTTGGTGATTTGTTTGTGTTACCACGTGTTATTGCATGTTAATTGAATTAATTAACTAACTTTGCTAATTAATTGGTTAATTTATCACGAGTGATCAATACATTCTTGGCCTATCATGTTGTAGAAAATACATGGGAAGCAAGTGTGTTCATAGTAGAACAAAGCCAAAGCATGCCTAGGAAGTAGCTTTTTCTCAAAATTTCTAACAACAAAGAATTCTGCAGTATGGCAACTTGTAGATCCATGGCATCCAAAAATGTTTACTAAAGAATGCATGAACCACATGGCAGAGATGATCTTATTATAAAACTGCCTATTTTGGCAAAAGAAGATCTCTTATTATCTTGAAAGGCTTTATCAGTAGCATCAATACTAAGAGAAGGTGATCTAAGTATGACATCAAGCCCATCCAGTTGTCTCACATGCTGGGGGCTAAGTCTCATTCTGCAGCAAATCTAGGAATGCTTTTGCAGAAAAGTCAAAGAAGCAAAGAAAGGAAGCAAGAAGAGGAGGCTTACAAGCACTCCAACAGAAACATATGTAAAGGTGAACCAAAAAGCACTGCAGCAGAAAATAAATGCTCTTTGCGAGACTTTAAGGCTTCAAGAGTGCTGCACAGAAAAGCTAAGTAACAAAGGAACTCACAACAGAAACAAAGGGCGGAAATCAACAATGAAGTGCAAACATCTCTCTAGTAGCGCATTCAATGGCAGACCACCTTCCACAAGAATTGGAAAGACACTGCCAAGCTTAGCAACATGAGAAAGAAGAATTGGGAGAAATAAGATCTACAGTAATTTCAAGGAATTTTTTCTTGAGCAGCATTTAATCTTCCCAAAAGATTGGTGTACCCTACCCACCTAGGAAGACTACAACAAAATTAAGAGATTTAGTTTACAACAACATCTATGCATTTTCATCAAAGAAGCAATGATATCCTCACCAGCAATGGCTATGGCAAAATAACAAGAAGAATATGTTACAGAAGAAAGAAAGCAAACACGAAGGAATCAATAGATGCTATGGCAGAATGACAAAGAAAATGTTTAGAATGAACAGAAAGTGAAGATTTCTCATGAAAGCATCTTCATTGCCCCTTGAAAAAACATCTACATCGGCACCACTTATAGGCACCTAAAAATGAGTGGTAGCCTTAGTCACTTCTACGGAAAGATCAATTTTGCAACAAAACTAGAATTTATGATAGAATAAAAAATAGCCCGCAATGCAAACAGCAAAGGAACAAGAGTATTGATGATCTTGGAAGCTAGAATTTCCTCTACTATTGCAACAATACATTTGCCCATGTTAGTAGTAGCTCCAAATAAGGAGGTCCTCCATAAATACATCATCACTGAAAGAAACTTGCCTTTCAACAAGGCCCAACATCCTTCTCCGCAGAAACTTCATCCTGGCAAAGAATATATGTGTTCTTCAACACAACAGAAAGCATTATTAGCAAATGAAAGAGTACTCTACTATGATGAGGGCTTGCAATGTTAGCTCTGTGCTTTGTTTGAAATGAGCAAAAGGAATGAAGATACGTGAATGCAAAAAGAAGAAGAAGGCACAAGAAAAGGGAGCGAAGCCACTCTTTAATCTACACACTTAGAGGAAGCTTTCCTCTTATGAAAAGAACTCAACTTGAAGAAAGTAATGTGGCATTTTGATGAAACTCTTTTCAATCACCGGCTTAGATGCGAGGTAGTAGAAGGCAACACTTTCTTTATGGCCAAAATGAAGCAACCTTAACTGGCTAAAAGAAAATAAAAATGAAGACTGTAAGAAGGATCCTCGCTCCGCAAAGTTGGCAAGAGAAAGAAGAGTCAAAGAATCCAAAGATCCAATTTTGAGTATTCTGCAGAGATGAGAAAATGTAGAACATCATAATAAAAAAGAACCCAACAAGGAAGGATTCCACGGCATTTGTGTCTCTTAACCATTCTCAAAGAGCAACTACACTTATGGAAGAATGAAGAGATGATACTAAGGAATACGTGGGGAAAGTAAGAAAGCAAAAAAGTAAGTATCTAAACTAGTCAAGCCAAATTCTTCTACCACAGAATCTGCTACAACCTTCACTTCCTACAGTATCAATGCTGCTCTAGCAGAAACAGAGTAAGAGATGTATTAACGCAGAGAAATAAGTCCATGTATTGTAGCAGAAGTGAAGAAACTTGTAGCAAGAAGTGTCTACATATTCTGCAGAAGCAGAAAAATGAGTATTTATCCCTACAGAAGCAAAGAAATGAGTACGTATTACCGTCGAAAGCAAAGGTGTAAAGAAACAAGCATATTGCCACATAAGCAAAGAAATGAGTATGTGCTACTACACAAACATAAAAAAATAAGTATACAAATTGCCGCAGACATAGAGAAATGAGTACCACCATAAAAGTCCAAGATCACAAGGAATTTTCAAAAAGCAAACCAAGAAATAAGCCTAATAGGTTGAAATTGCAAGATTAATGGCCAGCAGGCCCATAAGAATAAAAAGAGGTAAAGAATAAGTAAATGGGCCGAGGAAGCCCAAGGAATGAAGTAGTAAACCAATGGGAATAATAAGAGGTAAAGAGGAAGTAAATGGGCTGGGGAAACCCGAGAAATGAATTAACAAACTCATTAGGTTGGCTTAAAGGCCAATAAGCCCGAAAATTAATTAGAGGTAAAGATGTGGTAATTGGGCCAAGGAAGCCCGAAGAATCTAGCAAAAAACCCATGGGAGTAAAAAAGGTAAAGAAGAAGTAAATAGACCGAGGAAACCCGAGGAATGAAGTAGTGAAATGGGCTGGCACAGCAGGAATGTTGGCCAACAAAGCCCAAAAGAGGTAAATATGTGGTAATTGGGCCAAGGAAGCCCGAAGAATCTAGTAAAAAGCCCAAAGGAGTAAAAGAGGTAAAGATGAAGTAAATTGGCTGAGGAAGCCAAAGGAATGAAGTAGTGAAATGGGCTAGCACAGCAGGAATGTTAGCAATAAAGGCCAAAAGAGGTAAAGATGTAGAAAGTAGGCCAAGAAAACCCTGAGCAAAAAGATTAATGAAGAAGTGGGCTGGTACGGCAGGAGCATCAGCCTGCAAGACCACGAGATAACAAGAAATAAAAAGAGAGGTAAAGTTATGGCAAGCACAATGAAGTGATATGGCAGGATCAGTAGTCAAAAGGCCCATGAAGAAAAGAATAGAAGCATTTGCATGTGAGTTGTAAAACAACCCGCGAAAGAAAATTACGTAAGTGTTCGCATATGAATTGCAGAAGTAATCCATATGCTCAAGAGGCTAAATGTTGATGCCCATTTTTGCAAATTTGTACCCAAAAGCCCATGAGGAAGAAAGCCTAATAAAAAGCAAAACTCAAAAGCCTATATGGAGGAAAGCCCAATGAAAAGCAAGGCCTAAAGGCCCACCAAGAGGACCAAAGAGCAATAAAGGTCCAAAGAAAGAAATGCAAAGGAAAGTGATCTGCAGCAGAATGCAGATCTGTAGCAAAATACAAATCTGTAGTAGAATACAAATCTGTTGCAGAACATAGTTCTTCAGCAGAATGGCTTTGACAGATCAAGGCAAATTGGGCCCAAGACCCTTTTGATCCAGTCAACATTATTTGGCCCACAAAGGGCCAAATCCTTTTGTATAAAAGGATAAGTGTGAAAACTAATATGAAGAAGCACGATGAAAAGAAACAAGGAATAGAAGGAAGTGTTAGTGTAGTGACCCAAAAAGAGGGGTCTTGCATTCTATGGAATCCCACATCGCCTAGGGAAGCATATGAGAATGTGTTTATAAGGAATGACCTCCCTTTAATGTGCAGAGGCCTTTTCCCTAGCGCAACCTGGGGAAGAACAAAACCGTGAGGGGTATGGGACTCAAAGTGGACAATATCTACATAGTTGGGGCGGGGTCGTTACAGATGGTATCAGAGCCGGCCCGGTAACTCCATGTGGGCTCGGAGACACTACCCCACAAAGTGGGCCTTAACAAGGATGTTAAGGATTTAAGTGGGGGAGATTGTGATACCCCAATTTGATTGATTGTGTGATGTGTGCGGGTGTGTGATGAGTCCCACATCGGGTATTTACTGGGTTGAACTGGGATTTATTAACAACTGCAAGGAGCCCCAATTGTGACTAGTCCTTTTGAGGTATAGCGCAGATGTGGCTAGCGCTTTTCCTTGGGTCGTTACATCGGGAAGTGTGGGTCCCACACGCGAGGACGCGTGTGCTCGTAAGGGGGGTGGATTGTAGTGACCCAAAAAGGGGGGTCTTGCATTCCATGGAATCCCACATCGCCTAGGGAAGCACATGAGAATGTGTTTATAAGGAATGATCTCCCTTCAATGTGTAGAGGCCTTTTCCCTAGCGCAACCTGGGGAAGAACAAAACCGTGAGGGGTATGGGACCCAAAGCGGATAATATCTACACAGTTGAGGCGGGGTTGTTACAGTTAGCAGCAGCAATTGCGTAAAGGAAAGAAAAGTCAAACCAAAGGAAATGATAAACACAGCATGAAATGCATGAAGAAATAAAACAGAGACACACAGCAGAATGAAACAAAGCTAATCTGCTACTGCAGAAATGGCGTGGGAATAAAAGAAGACAAAAATGAAAGATAGTGGAGCAAGCACACAAGGGCCGAAGCACCACCAACCTGTACCCAGCCAATACAAGGGAGGTGGGCCCACGGTCAAGGGGATTCAGAGGATGTGGTTTAGTGGTGGGGGAAAAAGGGGACTATATTTGGTTTCCAGCCGTGACTTCTTTTAGGAATATACCCTACTGGGATGGTATCTTACCTAAAAGAGGTAGTAGATGGTTGGGACCATTTGATGCATGCCATAGAGGTAGGTGGTGAGGTAGCTCAATCCTTATCTATTTGAACCTAAAAGTAGAGGTATACAGCAAGAATAAACAAAAGATAATTTTGTCATGAAATAAGTAGTAATGCAACAAACGTATACTGAGCAATGGTAGTGGCCGGGCAACCAATAGGTTAGTGGGCAGTCCTAAAGGAATGCCCACAACAAGCCAAAAACAGTTGGTGAATCCCTAGGGGTAAAAAGGAGATATCTCATTGAATCAGTTTACTATAAGAGGAAAAGGTAGCCATGGATGAAAAGGGAGGAACCTAGGGTAAAAGAGTAAAAATCACCTAAGAGAGGCACTTAGAGGGGGAGGCACCTAGAGATAAGGACCCAAGAAAAGGAAAGACTCAAGGGAGAATAATCTAAGGCAAGTGAGCAGTAAGAAACTAAGAGTAAAAAGAACAAAGATAAAGAAAGAAAGAAAATGGAAAAAAGAAGAGAGAAAACATAGCAGGAATAGGGGCATGCATCAATAGACTATTTTTTTCCCTCCATCTTAGCAAACCCACTCTTTGAAGTTCCCCAAAAGTAATAGCTAGTAGCCATTTAGGCTTATTCTCCAAAATGCACAACTTTGATAGCAAAAGCCTATGATAAGGTTGTTTAAGTTGGGGTTTGAGTTCCTTCTATTAGAAAAACACAAGTTTGTATCGCATACAAAACATACACAGCAGAAAATTAACGGATCTACTTCATTCGCAATTGATAACATGTACTATGTAAATTTCAGAATTTAAGAACAAGAGAGCGTACCTTGGTGTGGTGAAATTCAAAACTAAAAATTAGAAGTACTTGGGAACACTTTTAATCTTTACTTATGCCCAAGAAGTGTGGTCTCCCAATCAGTTTATATGTATATGTTCAAGGGAGAATAAGAGAGTGGCTTACTCTCACATACACACCTTTTTTTATTCTCTTATAAAATTCTATATGTTTCTCTCCTTAAATATAATTGATTATCTAATTGGACTAGCATTTTGGGCTATTCCAATTGGGCTTTAGTATGTGGCTTGGAGTGGGACCAAAAGGGAACAAATAAGATATTAGCTCCAATGGGTTTTGGGCCTTTCTGCCAACTCGTGACAAGCCCAAAATTACCATTAATTATATTTAATAATACTATATAAATATAATTGCACTCTAGGCCTTATTAATAAATTATATTCCAATACTTTATTATACATACAACCCCTTCATTAAGACATTCGTAGTAATACAAAGTCATGAATGTTGATTGCCACTTTGAAGATTACTACATCTTAATCCTTGAGTACCCGGTTTAATCCTTTAAGTTATTCATCATATATTTATGAAATCCAATTTCATAAATATATACTTTAGTAACTCCTTACTAAAGTGGTTAGGCCTAACACTCTGAATAACCAAACCCATTAAACTTATCTCAATGGAATATTTTATATCTCTATTAAGAGATTATGAATTCCATCTTAAGAATATATGTTCCTTCAACACTAAATGTGGTTGCCCAACATACTGAGGTTTTGATCGTGACTTTAGATCTCACTCCTAATATAAAAAAGCAACCTACACTTCATGATCAGGTTCATTATTCTCTCAGGATTAAGAGTTCAAGTAAATAGAAGTTGTAAGATTTATTATTTATTTGACAGTCGTTAGTAGAATAATAAACTCACAGCGGTCCAGTTCAATACACTTAAAACATATCAACATATCAACTAGAAGTCTCCACTTCCATGATCAAGACAAATAATCTTAGTTGACATGTTATAGTCTTCACAGATAAAATGCTCAATTTCATCACCGATTACGAACTAAAATTCTAAGTTTATAAAGAACTTGTGACTTATATATTCTATGACTAAATCACATACTATGCATCTCATGGACTATATGATAATTTCCAAATATTCATTGTAAGGTTGAATTTTATCAACCATTTTGTTGGCTTTATTCCGTGCCAATTTACTTGTAATTTAGCACTTAGTAACCCTGTATTTAAGTGAAAAAATTGTAAGAGTAGTGTGTGAGAAGATGTGAAGAAAAGCTCAAGTATGTGCAAAGAAGCAGAGCTTCGCAGCTAGGACTCGCGGTTGGATCGTGACTGGCAAGCCGCCAAATGCAGGCACGTGAGATGCACACAGGGAAGCTGAAGGGTCGCGCCAGCTGTCACGCTACAGGACAAAAGTCTCAGGCTGGCCAGGCCGTTACAACTCGCGACTTGGACAAGCCGCCAATTTACCCTATTTGGCAAAAACGGTCTCTTCGTATTCTTTTCTCACCACACTATATATAGACCCTTATACCCACCATATTGAGAGAGCTTCCAAAGAGAATTTTGTGAGAGAAACCCTAGAGAAATACAAGATTGAATCATCCACAATCTTAACCTTAGAGACTCTATAAATTCCTCTACTCTCTTCCTCTCCATTGTCATACCCTTGAGAGGCCTTTAGCCAAATCCTTATCTCACCACACCCACGTCTGTGAGAAGGCTTATTTAGTATTGTTATGAAGCAGTTAGGAAGGAACCAATCTACATTGGTTGATGCTATGGTCTAGTAGCGGAATCCTGTAAGCTAAAGAAGAAATAGGTTCGGCGCAACCTCGTTGGAGCAAGAAACTTGGAGGGCTTAGGTACTTGGGTAGATTAGGCTTGGAGGGTCTTCTGCTGTTCATGTATCCCAACTATATTCTTTAGTGGATTATTTGACCCCTTGGAGGGCGGAGGAGAGGTTTTACGCCGAGGGCTTCGGTTTCCTCTTCGATAACACATCGTGTGTTGTCCGAGTGTTTGCATCTTCCTTCCTTTATCTTTGCCTTATATTTACTGCTGTGGATGTGTTTATATTTGGCTTAGATTGTTATCAATTTTGTTACAAGCTTGTTATCATATTCCGCACATTAATTGTTTGATATAAAGCTTGAATTGGTATTTTTGTATTTGGGGTCTAAACGTTCAAGGGTGTTGTATACCCATTTTGAACTTTCAATTGGTATCAGAGCGGGTACACTTGTTGTGGTTTAAATACCTAAGTGTGATCCTTGACCCATTGTGTTTATTTTCCATGGACTGTACTATGTATGCCTCCTTGTATGATTTGGTTGGTGACAAATGTAACATGCCACGTGTTTGTGAAAATGCCTCTATGAGTGATAATCTTCATGATTGTGATGCTGTGTTACTTGAATCTTTGGATGTTGTTGATATTCCTAACATCAAACCCTTAAAGAAAATTGCTAAGAAGTTTCAAAAGAATTTGAACAAGTTATTTTGTGAAAGGATGATTTGATTGCTAAGCTCAATGAATCCAACAAATTGGTTGAAAAATATAAGAAACTTGTTAAAAATTCTCTTGAAAAGCTGAAAGAGTTTGAATGTTTGAATATGGACTTGGATGCTAAACTTGTTTTGTCTAACAAACTTGTTGATGAACTAAAATGTGAAAATAAATCTCTTAAGATGCATGCCAAGTTTTTGATTGCTGAACCTATTGATAAAAAGGTTGAAAATATTTGCTGCAATCATGTTGTGGTACCCGATTTTGTGCCTATTGTGTGTTCTACCCCAAAGGACAAATCGGTGTACATTCCTCCACATAAAAGAAATCAAAAGGTGGAGAGAAAGGATGTTAAGTCAAAGCCTCTGTTTAGGTCTCAACCTAAGGCTTTGGATGGATCTAAGTTTGTTCCAACTTGCCACCATTGTGGTGTGGTTGGTTATATAAGACCTCAATGTTATAAGTTGAAGAGAGAACAAAACCATGTTGCTAGATCCCTTCCCAAAAAGCCTAGTGGACCTAAACACATTGTTTGTCACCATTGTGGTGCCTTTGGTCATCTAAGACCTCAATGCTCTAAGTTTCATACTCTTAAAAGAATCAAAAGAAAAGAGAAACTTGAGCTTCTTGGAAGATGTGCTAAAAAGGGTAAACCGGATTTGAGTGAAAATAGCATGTTGATAAAGAAAGTGTTTAATGCTCTTAACTCCTTGACTATGTGCATCTCCGATTCTCATTCTTCCAACCCTCGTCTCACTTCTTTTCAGACACTCATTCCAAACAATCGTTCCGTTTGGATGAGGAAGGGTTCCTATGGTTGAGCGTTTACTCTTTTGGTCCTTGATCTAATTCTTTCAATCTTTGTAGGACACTTCATGCATTAGATGCCATATCTTCATGCATTTGTGCATCTTGCATTTATTTGTATGCATTGTTTTTGTTTTGATCTTACCTTTTTCTTCTAGTTTTGTGTGAGTAAAAATCCAAAACCACATAAAAAGTGAAAAATTCAAAAAGTTTGATCGTATATATTTGAGCACATATCACATGTGAGTTTTGCCTTGTACCTTTGTACTAATGGCTTTGTGCATTTACGAGCTTAGCTTGTTCTTTATGCACTTATGTCTTTGTGGGAAAAATCTTGACATCTTTGTGTGATTGTTGTAAATCGATCTTCAAGCTTGTCATGAATGATTAGTCAATAGTCATGTTGGTTTTGATACATACACAGACTTGTGCCTATATATCTTCCTACCATTTATTTTTGTTTTTGCTTAAAAGAGCTCACCAAATGTAAATCTCCAAATGAAAAGAGATATTGAGCTGCAAAAGCCTGTCGCACATACTAGTATTTGACTAGGAAAAAGGGAAAGCGACTTTTATGAAATTGTATGATGCCCAAGAAGCCAAAGGCTTGTTCATCAAATTGAAATATCAAAAATTTCAAGCATCAATCTCAAAATGAGATGTATTGATTGAAAATGATCAAATGTTATAAGCTTTAAAGAAGCCAAATGAAAAGCTTCAAAGATATGTAATCATTTTCTTGTGGGGGGTCATATATGTTCATTTCTATAATTGAGATAGACCACTTGTCTTAGTACTAGTTGTGTATGACTTGATTGAATTGATCATTGAAGCTTCATTCTAGACTAAGGACTATTCCACACTTGATACACACACACAACACATATGCCTAATGTTCAATGAATGCCTTATTCATTTGTTTGATTGTACTTGTTTAAATGTGATGTGTGTGTGCTCAACTTTATATGGATCAATCCAAAAAGGTTTTTGATCATTTTATATGCTTTTGGAATTGATTTTTATCATTCTTTGTGTTCATGTTTAGTGCATACATTGTTTTTCAGTGTTTAAACATGTTCTGGGTTGAAAAACAAGTGTCCGAATTTTTGGCCACTTAGTTTGGCGACTTGCAACTAGCCAAACCAAGCTGCGAGTTTTCGCGACTCATTTTGGCGACTTGCCCAGTCGCGAGCCCAATCGCAAGTTCACATAGACTAGTTTCGCGGCTCACTAGTGACTCGTTTGCGACTCGCCCAATCGCCAAATGCCCAGAATCAGCTTTTTAAAGAGTTTTTTTCGTGGAAAACTTGTTTTAAACCTCTCCCATCCTCTCTTAAACCCCTCTTTTACTATTTTTACATCAAAACCCAATCAATTTGAATGGTTTTTCATTCCATTAACATCTCTAAGGTAATTATATACTCTTTTCATTGTTTTTTGATCCTTAGATTATGTTTTGGAGAGGTTTGTGCTCTTGGTTGGGATTCTCATCATAGGGGTTGGGAAAACTTATTTTTTTGTCAAATCTTTTGCATGGGATTGGTTTCTTTTGATGATTTGCTTTGGATGTTGGCCCCTTGTGGCAAAAAGAGCATGTATTTAGGGTGGATTTCATGATGTTCATGCATTGTTTCACATTGTTGTTCATTGTGTGCACGCTAGGTGTTTGATAAAATGCCTCTTAGGCATTTTCTCACTGTTTTGGACTCTGATGAGTACCAAACTTTGGGGTTTCTCATGTTTTCTTATTTGGAACATGTTTGGTTCATTGGTTGTGTATTTAACACACCTTGTCCCACATGTGCATTTTTCATGCATTGGTCATGCATTGCACTTAGCCACCTCTTGCATACACCTTGCTACCCTTGTCATGCATTGGTTCATACATTGTTTCTTCATCCTAGCATATCATGTTTACCTTATGCTTTGTAGCATTTTGTTTCATCTTAGGTTTGAGCTTCATTTTCTCATGCACCATTGCACTCCCCATGCATCATTGTCATTGTTCATGCCTTCATCTCTTACCCTCGTTTCTTCTTGACCCTTTGTCTATTCCTGACAAAAAGGGGGAGAGTATACTCTAGAGAGTATACCGGAGAGTTTTTGTCATTTCTATTCATGACCCTTGTGCACATTCTTAGAGGGAGAAATTCTATTTCTCGTGCACACTTGTAGGGGGAGAGATATTCCATAGGGGAGATGCATGTACCAAGGGGGAAAAGACATTGAGCTAATAAAAAATATTTTGTCTTGGTGTTTGGTATTTGATCATGTTGCTCACACGTTTCACATCATGTTTACTTGATCGCAATTTATTTGTTACATTATACTTGTTCGTTTCATTGTTATTAATACCGTTTCGTTCTGGCCGGAACAGCCGGAATTTTTCGTACCGGTCGGCAAACCGGTACCAGAATACCCCACATTCCACCTCGGGTCAGATTTCGGGCCATTTCGGGTCATTCCGGCCATTCCGGACAATTCCGGCCAATTCCGGCCGGTACAGGATTTAGCCTGTTAAAAAAAAAAAAAAAAAAAAAAAAAAACAGAGTAAAGGTCCAAACGACGCCGACCTGCCATCTGCCTGAATGAACCCAGCGTCCTAGCCCACTTCTTCATCTTCTTCTTCTTCTCCGTTTTGTATCCACTGGTTAGTGCGCCTAGTCTTTCACTCTTTTGTTCTTTTATTTTCTGTTGTCTTGAGTGTCCTGTGTCTTCTACTAGAGTCTTTTATTGATTTCAAATTTCATTTTTCTGAGCCCACGTGTGTGACTTTGGAAATGACAAAAAAAAGTTAAAAAATTCAAAAGCAAATGTCAGAGGTATTATTTTTATTTCCCTGTGTACAATGGCTTCTAACTTTATATTAATATTAATTTATTTCTTTTAAAATATTATTATTAGAAAAATGTTATATTAATAACATTTTCATAATATTTACAAAATGAATTGTAAATAATAGGTTGTATATATGTGTGTTCATATATATATATATATATATATATATATTTTTTAGGAATCCCGAAACGCTTTGAAACGGTACGCCGAAATAGGCCGGTACCGAAATATTCCGTTCCACTAGACAAACCGAAACAGGGTCCGAAACGGAATTAATAACAATGGTTCGTTTATTACTTGCTTTACCTGGAGGGTCTAATGTGTTTTGTGCAAGTGTTTCAAGTTACAAGTATATATGTTCCAAGTTCATCACAGCTCCAATGATTCATGATAGGGGGAGTGATATGATAGGGAAGTACTTCTTGTTTGTACCCATATTGCTTTTGTAAGCTTTAAGGGTTTGTTTCCATGCACTTATGCTATTTTGTAGGTTTTTATGGTTTGTGCCATGTATTTGCAATACTTTGCTTATGCAGCCTTTATGCATTGTGCCTCTGTACTTGTTAATGCTTTGCATTATTTTAAGTACAACACTCTTGTGCCCTTGTAGGATTGTTCCTAGATGCATATATGTTTGTATGCATTGGTTAAGTGTTGGACTTGCAAATAATACTCTTCAATTGAGCTTATCACTTTGCATGTCTGGATGTTCATTCCTTGTGTGAATGAACATAGTAATCACTTTTGCTTAAGTGACTACTGGTTTGATCTTGCCATGAATTATTGCTTTAATGCTTAAGTTCATTTTTGCTTGATCATGCTTCTTTTGCTCCATATGCATATCAAGTTTTTTGCATACAATAATATTGCTATGTTATTGTGTTTCAGGAGTTACTTGTTCACATGTTTAAGAGCTGTTCAGAATCTAGAGTTAGGTGTGAGTGAGTTTTGTTCAACTGTTCCCAACTCACGCTTTAAGTCTAGAGTCTGTTGTAGGGTTTTGTCACGGAATAGCCAAAGGGGGAGATTGTAAGGTTGAATTTTATCAACCATTTTGTTGGCTTTATTCCGTGCCAATTTGCTTGTAATTTAGCACTTAGTAACCCTGTATTTATGTGGGAAAATTGTAAGGGTAGTGTGTGAGAAGATGTGAAGAAAAGCTCAAGTATGTGCAAAGAAGCAGAGCTTCGCGGCTAGGACTCGCGGGTGGATCATGACTGGCAAGCCGCCAAATGCAGGCACGTGAAATGCACACAGGGAAGCTAAAGGGTCGCGCCAGCTATCACGCTACAGGACAAAACTCCCAGGCTGGCCAGGCCGTTACATCGCTACTTGAACTCGCGACTTGGACAAGCTACGAGACCAAGCCGCCAATTTATCCTGTTTGTCAAAAACGGTCTCTTCGTATTCTTTTCTCACCACACTATAGATAGACCCTTATACCCACCATATTGAGAGAGCTTCCAGAGAGAATTTTGTGAGAGAAACCCTAGATCAATACAAGATTGATTCATCCACAATCTTAACCTTAGAGACTCTACAAATTCCTCTACTCTCTTCCTCTCCATTGTCATACCCTTGAGAGGCCTTTAGCCAAATCCTTATCTCACCACACCCACGTCTGTGAGAAGGCTTATTTGGTACTGTTGGGAAGCAGTTAGGAAGGAACCAATCTACATTGGTTAATGCTATGGTCTAGTAGCGGAATCCTGTAAACTAAAGAAGAAATAGGTTCGGCGCAACCTCGTTGGGGCAAGAAGCTTGAAGGGCTTAGGTACTTGGGTAGATTAGGCTTAGAGGGTCTTCTGCTGCTCATGTATCCCAACTATATTCTTTAGTGGATTATTTGACCGCTTGGAGGGCGGCGGAGAGGTTTTACGCCGAGGGCTTCAGTTTCCTCTTCGATAACACATCGTGTGTTGTCCGAGTGTTTGCATCTTCCTTCCTTTATCTTTGCCTTATATTTACTGCTGTGGATGTGTTTATATTTGGTTTAGATTGTTATCAATTTTGTTATAAGCTTGTTATCATATTCCGCACATTAATTGTTTGATATAAAGCTTGAATTGGTATTTTTGTATTTGGGGTCTAAACGTTCAAGGGTGTTGTATACCCATTTTGAACTTTCATTCATGTTACCATTATTTTAGATAATAATAAAATAACTTTATTACACAACATAATGTCATACATAACATTATACAATAGGATTTAAAGGGCACATATCCTAACACCTTCTTAGTTTACATATTCTAGGGAAGATTCAATACTTAATCTCGATCACAAATTTATTTGATTTCACTCATTAGAACTTATATCTGTTGTATTTAGTCAGTTTGCTATAGCACGTTTTTATCTCGTTCGCTGCATCAGTTGTCCTGCTGCAGTATCTTTATTTGTTGTACTAGTTATTCTTCTGTAACACATTTTTATTATATTTATCGTGTTAACTATTATACTAGCTAAACCTTTTCTGCTGAGACTTTCTTATTTCTTTATTATTACATGTTTTACTCTTGACATGAACTAATCATTATCCTGCCATAAGTATATATTCATTTACATTGTGTCTCATGTTCTGCTAAATATATTTTATATATGTATATGTGAATACGTATAAGAATATAAATGAATATATGTATGTATATATTTGAGAATATGCTAACCCATGTAAATAACATTTACTTTATGGGTATTTTCTTTGGGTTTTAGATTTGTTTATGTGCAGAAAGTAGAAAAGTATTTCAACAATATAAAATGAAGAGTAGTCATTCACGTTGCAGAAAAGTGCAGAAAACTTTACAGCACAACAGAAGGTTTTACTGCACAGCAAAAAGCTTTACTACACAACAAAAAGTTTTACAGAGTAGAAGGTTTTACTGCACAGCAGAAAGTTTTACTGCACAGCAGAAAGTTTTACTGCACAGCAGAAAGTTTTACTGCACAACAGAATTTTTTACTGCATAGCAAAAGGTTTTACTGCACAGCTGAAAAGTTAGTCCTATGGCAAAAACTGGAGAAAAGTTCATTCTGCAGTAAAAACAAAGGATGAGCCCACTTTGCAGTGTCTTCCCTTGGACTTTGGATTCAATGTTTGCGCACAAACTGGCAGGGGCAGAATGGTACTTTGGAGCCCATTTTGCAAAGTGTCAGGCCCTACTTCCTCTTAGAAAAATCATGGATTAATGTTGTCCAATAACATCAAGACGCGTGTCTAAGGTACAAGAAACGTAAAATGAACCCTTGACAATAGTAGACGACCTCCTATCTTTCTTGAAAGAGAATTTGGATGTGTTTGCCTAGACTCATTAAGACATGCTAGGCATAGATGGAAGTGTCATAGAACACCGTCTAAACGTTGATCCATAGAAGAAGCACGTCTAGCAAAAACGACAAGTATTCACCCCTAAGCAAAAGAAAGTCATTATGGAAGAAATAGACAAGCTCCTAGCAGCAGGTTTTATTTGAGAAGTCTATTAGCTAGAGTGGTTGGCTAATGTCATCATGGTGAAGAAGTCTAACCGAAAATGGAGGATGTGTGTTGATTTCACTGACCTCAACCAAGCATGCCCAAAAGATAACTTCCCCCTTCCAAGGATCGACCAATTAGTTGATTCAATGACAGGACATGAATTACTAACGTTTATGGATGGCTTTTCAGGATACAACCAAACTTGCATAAGCGAAATAGACAAGGAGAAAAAGGTGTTCGTCACAAGCCAAGGGCTCTATTGTTACAAAGTGATGCCCTTTGGACTAAAGAATGCTGGGGCCACATATCAAAGGCTGGTGAACTGAATGTTTAGCAAGCAAATCGGGAAAAATGTAGAAGTCTATGTCAATGACATGCTTGTCAAGAGTAAAATGAACATAGAACATCTAGACAATCTAAGGGAAACCTTTGAAAAACTCCAAAAATACAAGATGAATCTCAATCCAGCAAAATGTGCCTTTGGAATGTCATCAGGAAAGTTCCTCGATTTCATGGTGTCCCAAAGAGGAATAGAAGCCAATCCTGAGAAAGTGAAGGCCATCTTGGAAATGACGTCGCCTAAATTGTGAAAGAAGTTTAAAGATTGACGGGACGAGACACAACCTTGAACAGATTTGTGTTGAAAGGTACAGACAAGTGTTTGCCCTTCTTCAAGACACTCAAGCAAGCTTTCGAGTGGAGTGAAGAATGCAAAATAGCTTTCAAGAACCTGAAGGAATACTTAATGAGGCCACCACTCTTGAGCCCATCAATAAAATGAGAGGACTTTTTTTTCTGTATCTTGCAATCTCTCAGATAGTAGTGAGTTTTTTATCAAAAAAGAAAACAGGGTGCAGAGGCTAGTGTATTACACAAGCCAAGCCTTCTAAGGCACAAAAGCAAAATACCCTCGTTTAGAGAAGGTATCATTTGCATTGATTGTAGCATTAAAGAAGCTTTATCCATACTTCCAGGCACATCTATCATTGTTATGACAAACCAACCCATCAAGAAGGCCTTGAATAAACCAGACGCAGCTAGATGCCTGATGCAATGGACCATCGAGCTCAGTCAGTTTGACATCAAGTACAGACCTTGATCAGCAATTAAAGCCCAGGTATTGGCAAATTTTATTGCTGAAATTACATTTGCAAGTGATAGCCAAAAACAGTTTTGGACGGTTCATGCCAATGGATCATCCGTCAAAGAATTGGAAGGCGAAGGAGTCGTCATGATATCTCTTGACAAGGACATCCTCAAATATGGAGTATAGCTTCAATTCCCAGCCACAAATAATGAAGCAGAATATGAGGCAATACTCACTAGCTTAAGACTAGCTGAAGCCATGGGCATTAAAAGCTTAGTGATCAAAAGTGACTCGAAGCTCATCGTCAGACAAATGAACCATAAGTATGAAGCAAAAGAGGAACGAATGTGGAAATACCAAAGGTTAGCCATTCAAATGGCCAATCATTTTGATGAAATTAAGTTTGTCCAAGTGCTAGGGGAAGAGAATTTAGAAGCAGATGAGATTGCTCGGATAGCCTCGTCAAAACAACAAACTCAGGATGAAGTATTGATGATTGAAGTATTGACAAAGCCCAGTATCAAAGAAATCCAAACTCTCCAGGTAGAGTCCAAAGGCACTTGGATGACTCCAATCCTTTCATACATTCAGGAAGGAAAGTTACCAAAAGATCCTAATGAAGCTAGAAAAACCAAGGTCCATTCAGCGAGATTCGCTATTCTCAATGGGCAATTATACAAACGAGGGTATGCACTACCATACCTCAAGTGCTTAAACCCACAAGAAGCGGACTATGCATTCAGAGAAATCCACGAAGGAATCTACGGAAACCACTCAGGTCCAAAACCATTGGTAGATAAGGTCATTAGAGCCAGATATTTCTGGCCAACAACGCAAAAGGATGCATACTCCCTGGTCCAGAAATGATACAAATGCCAACACTTTGGAAATATTCAGAGAATTCCTACAGAGAATATGACGAGCATTGCCTCGTCATGGCCATAACATAGTGAATAGACATCTTTGGACCACTCCCACAAGGTAAAAAACAAACTCAATTCTTACTTGTTGCAATTGATTACTTTACCAAGTGGGTCGAGAAAAAACCCCTTGCCAAGATCACAGAGGCAAAAATCCAGGGCTTCGTCTAGAAAAACGTCATTTGCAAGTTCAGAATTTCGAGGATCGTCATCTCAGATAATGGACGGCAATTCGATAGCTCCAAATTTAAAGATTCTACCACGAGTTAGGAATTAAGGACCACTTCTCCTCCCTTAGATATCCTCAGGCCAATGGACAGAAAAATGTAACAAATCGGACCTTACTAAAGATCATCAAAGTCTAACTTGAGGAGGCAAAGGAGGCGTGGCCAGAAGAACTCCCTAGTGTGTTATAGGCATACTGGATGACGACAAGAACTCCTACAAGAGAAACCCCATTCAAACTAGCCTTTGGCACAGAAGCAGTCATCCCAATGGAAGTTAGTCTGTCCAACCTTGAAAGAGAACCTTTTGACAAGAAGACCAATGACGTGAGTTGCATGTTAGACCTTGACTATCTGGATGAGGTCAAAAAAGACGCCCTACGGAGAATGACGAAGTACAAGCAAAAGATGAAGAAGTATCATGACCAAAGGGTCAAGCCCAGAAGGTTCAATCTTAGAGACTTAGTGCTGCGCAGAGTAACGAAAGCCACATAAGACCCAACACAAGGAAAACTAAACCTAATTTGGGAAGGCTAGTACAAGAGTGTCAAGTACTCTAGAAGAGGAGCTTATTACCTCGAATCACTCGATGGTAAACAGTTACCCCACCCATGGAATGTAGAACACCTCAAGAGGTATTATTGTTAGTTAACAAATGTTTTCAATTTTCCTTTGCCAAACTATATTGTAAGCAGGAAAGAATAAAGGGATAAGCTCCCTCAAAAGAATAAATGTATTTTCTTGGAAGATCCACAAAAATGTTATGTCAACTTCACGAAGGAAAAGTTTCTAAACAAGAGATTCATCGAAATCCAAATGCGTAAAACCATGTAGATGATAAAAATCCTTAATAAAGGACAAAAGTTGTCACATAAGGTTAAATTCAAATGAGTACAATCACAATGGCGACCAAATTCTCAAAGTGAGAGTAAGTCATTTGATTAAATTCATAAGGTTAAAAACCGAAGAGTATAGTCATAATGACTATCAAATTCTCAAAGTGAGAGTAATTCATGTGGTCAAATTCAGAAGGTTAAAAACCAACAAGTACAATCATAATGATGATCAAATTCTCAAAGCGAGAATAAGTCATATGATTAAGTTCACAAGGTTAAAAACCAACGATTATAGTCATAATGACAATCAAATTCACAAAACAAGAATAAGTCAAATGATTAAAATTCACAAGATTAAAAACCAATGGATAAATCATAATGACAGTCAAATTCTCATCACGAGAGTAAAGTCATGTGATTAGATCCACAAGGTTAAAATCAACGAGTAAGATCATATTGACAATGAAAAATCCTCAAAGCAAGAATATGTCATATGATCAAACTCACAAGATTAAAACCGATTAAAATCATGTTGACAACCTAATCCTCAAAGCAAAGGGTGAGACACATGATTAAACTCACAAGTATAAAAACTGATGATCATAACAACTTTGACAAGATTCTCAAGGTCATAAAAAGCAGACAATATCAACAAATCATCCTAATTATCAGGATTAGCAAGAAGCATGTGAAGATCAAATGCTCTAAATCATTTAAAAAAGAAAGATTGTCTTAAGCAAACTCATCTAAACACAGACAAGAACCAGACCAAAAACAAGGGCAAACCAAAATAAACAAAACAAAAATAAAGCTTAAACAATAGGATCAATGGCAGGATCAGCAGGAGGATCAACTGGTGCATCCACAGGGCCTTCTCCTTCATTTCCTCCTTCTGCTCCATCTTGCTTGTTGGCCCTAGCTCTTTCATCAACCATCATCTCCTTGTCAATGGCCTTGAAATCTAGGTTAGAGTAGTCAACGGCTGTAGAGTGGTGCTTCATCATCCATCACCGCAAAAGCTAAAAGCCTTTGAAAAACTCATCAAAGGTGATGATACCAAAGGTCTTCGATGCTTGAAGTCCGCCACAGCCTTTTCATGCTCATCACCAATCTTCAGCACTGCCAACTAGATTTCCTCGTCTTTCTGAATTTCGAGAATTTTTTCTGTCCTTAGCTGTTCAAAAACTTCCTTCATCTTGGCTTTGGCTTCATTCGCCTGGTCCATCGCTTCAATCAGGTCCTTCCTCAGTCTAGAACTCTCAACCTCAGCTGCTTCAACCCTTGAATTAGCCATCACGACCTCCTCCTTTGCGAGATAGTCAATGGTCAGACACAATGATTCCCCAAGGACCTAAAGAAAGAAAATATATGTAAGTACAAACAAGTACATATGTAGAAGAAGAAACTATTTAAGAAAAACTCACGTGCACAAGCTTGTGGACATGATGACTAACAAGCTCATGAGAAGGAATAAAGGATAAAGCTTTGAGCTTGTCATCAGAGATGACATTGTGAGCCCGTCCAAGGGCTATAGCAGGATCCATCCAAATGCTCTCACCCTTCTTCTCCTTTCCTTTTCGAGTATAGGGAGGAAAATGCAACTCTTCAATTGACACCACTGGAGAGGACTATAAAGGGGTACGAACAAGGCTAGATATGACAATTCCTCCACTACCCCCGACCTTTTGCTTCTTCGGAGGAGGTGAGGAGATCTTAGGCAAAGGCTGATTCTTCTTCTCCTTGGCACGAGCATACCTATCTTGGCTGAAGCAAGTGGCCATGTCTGCAAAACAGAATAGGTAAGTCATAAGGGAATGATGAAGGAAAGACAATGACGAGGTAAAGTTATGATGGCCAAAACTTACTCCTCTCTGCCCTAAAAAGCAACTACTAGACGAAGGCTGAAGGTTTAGGTTCAAGCAATGGTCATATAAAGACCGTGGATCCACAAGCTCGTCAAATCCTCAATGCCAAAAGAGAAGTCCAAAGCAGCTTGAACTCGTTCCTCATATCGTCTTTTTAAGCTTGGAAGGGCTTTCACTGCAAAAAGAAGAGGATTTGGATGAGCAAAATACACACACTTAAAAGAAGAAAAGAATCAAAGGAAGGGAAAAACGCACCAAGTGTAGGAACCTCCCACATATGCGACAATTTGGGCACCTCACCCCAAACTTCATCAGAAGCAGTTTCCCATTCCTTTCCATAAACGAAGAAGTAGCTAGACTTCCAGTAATGAAAAGAAGAAAGGAAACCACGAACGACCCTAGACTTCCTATCCCAAGGATGAAATTCAAAATACCAATGATGGGTCGAGGGTTTTAAGTAATAAAGATATAGAAAATCATTCAAACTGACCATACTCCCCTCATAGACGAACATCTGGATCGACATAATGCTCATGGTCTGCTAGGCATTTAGGATGAGCTGACCAGGAGCAATTTTAAAGTAATTAAGTAGCTTGTGAATAAAAGGATGGATAGGAAAACGAAGACCATAAAGAAAATCAGCCTCATAAAAATACACATGGTCATGGGTAAAGGCACAAGCCTTTTCACCTGGACAAGGGAGGACGTATCTTCATCTCAGTAGGAAATTGGAAATGTTTTCTAAAACTCTTCATATGTTTCCCCTCCAAGACACACTCCTCGATTAGAGCCTGAATGGCTTTTAACGAAAACGATGTAGATGGTTTAGACATCATTGTGTCTACCTCCATACCCACAGGGTTGTCACTAAATGACAACCCTATATCAAGCTCGCTCGATCTCACCTCGGTACCCACAACCCCCTTCTCGGCCATCTCACTTACCAAGTGATGTTGAATTAGAGAATGTCAAATCAAGGGGTAAAGCTTAAGCAAGACATGCCTAAAGGCACACTCTTGAGACACAAATAAACCCATTTGTGGGCGGCAACCACCAGAAAATTTGAGGAAGACACCTAGCCTAGCAAAGAAAAACAAAACGAAAGGGGAACCTAACCTAACAGCAGTATGATCAACCAAGAATCAAGAATATGTAGAAAGAGAACTCACCAGAGAAACACAAGAGAGAAGAATGAATTCAGAAGCTTGAAGAAGGTGAAGAAAAATAAAGGGAAAATGAATAGTTTCTTAAGGGTGGGGTGGTGTGTGTGGGGAATTTGCTGCTCTTTATGTATTTGGCTTTTAAATCAAGCCACATGCTTGAATACGTGAATACGTGATTGGAGGTTGTTTAGAGGGGGATTCTAGTATTTTGCCCTTATTTTTAAAAAAATTTAGCAATATGTCCATGTTTTGAAACTATTTAGCGCCATACTCCTATTTTGAAACTCGATTTTCTCAAAATCGAGTTTCAATGTAAAACTTGATTTGTAAAAAACTGAGTATAGGGCGATCAAACTTTAAAATAATAATAATAATAATAAAAACTTGCATGGAACTCGAGTTCATGGAGCTCGAGTTTCATTTAAAACGCCACTATAGAACTCACTGAACGCAGCTATAGGTATGGGGCAATCAAACTTAAAAAATAAATAAATAAAATAAAATAAACTTGCATGGAACTCGAGTTCCATTTAAAAAGCCACTATAGGACTCCTTGAACACATCTATAGGTATGGGGCGATCAAACTTTTAAAAAAAAAAAAAATGCATGGAACTCGAGTTCCATTTAAAACGCTACTATAGGACTCCCTGAACGCAGCTATAGGTATGGAACTCGAGCTCTATGAACTCGAGTTCCACAATTTTTTTTTTTTTTTAAAGTTTCATTTGGCATAACTCGATTTTAAACTAATCGAGTTTTTGATTGAAACTCGATTTTATTAAAATCGAGTTTCATAACAAGGGCATGAACCTAAATAGTTTCAAAACATGGACATATTGCTAAATTTTTTAAAAAATAAGGGCAAAATGCTAGAATTCCCTTGTTCAGAGTATAATTCTTTTGTTGGCTGTGGGAGCCAGGGTGGACTCAAGGAATAGTAAGCCTAGACCCATAGAAGGTCCATATGAATGCTAGTAAAAGGGGTCGGGGCCCAAACCAAGTAATCTAAGGAAGGTAAAAATTTGATGTTTGAGCTGAGGAGAAGGGAAAGCTTGGAAGCTTAGGCAGATGACTAAAGATTGTCAGGCCAGGCTTAGGATACTATTTGGCAGAAGGAACAGTGATTTTCCCAATGAAAGTTGGAGGAAGTTTCCTAACGAAGCCACTGTCTTATCTACATTAAATGCATCACACCAACCAGTCATGAATCACCCTTCTAAATAGTGTCCCAACAGCCTGTTACCTACTTAGCTCAACCTCAAAAGGAGGGGAAGGGGAAGATATGACAAATATCTCACCAAGAGAATCATCAACCCTATAAATGGACGGAAAAGATAGGAACAATGAAACTATAAATAGGAAAAGGTCCCACATGTTAAGGGGATCTAAAAAAAAGTTAACCTAAGAAATAGAGATTATTATAAACACTTGACCATTAGTATTGCTATCACATCAATGTAATAGTGTTCCTCGGCCTGCCTGAGGAGAGTTAATAAACAATATAACATTGTTCATCTATCTTTTATCTTAATCTTTAAGTCTTTCCTTTTTAAGTCTCTTTCCATTACCTAACTGCTAGCTTTAGAGTTCATCTCTACAAATTAATCGTTCATCTATCTTTTATTTAATTTGTTTTAATTATTATAATCAATTAATATATATATATATATATATATATATTAAGAAAAATATATTATTTCAATTAATATTTGAATAAAAAAATGCCTCATTTTATTTGTCACCTTAGGCCTAAAATATTACGGGGTTAGCCCAACTCATTTGCTTCTTTCTTGATTGTATGAAACTAACAGAACTTGAAAGAATTTTGTTATGAACTTCTTTGTTGTTCTAGTCTTTAGGCTTGTTATATATTTCTCACTTCCCATGAAATTCAGACTTAATTCCGACACTGAAGAGCAAGAGAGATCCCTACCTTCTTATTCTCTCTTTCTTCTCCCTCTCCAATTGTCAATTATGATGAAAGGAGATTAAAACCATCATATACAAAGTAACTATCAGAGTTCTTGAATGTTTGTTGGTGCTAAGAATAATTGGAAAACAATCTCAAATCTCCAAGAGGCCTTGGAGTGATCAAGAAGACTTGATCATATGATCAGCAGCTCAACTTGTGGATTCGTTGATAATCAAAGAGAAAGGATTCGAGGAATTGGTTGTGAGCAGGAGTTGGAGACTGAAGTACATAGTCATTACTTATCTTGGAGGGTCTTGCAAAATGATATGTACTGCAACTATTTTAAATTAGTGGACCATTGGGTGCTATAAGCCCCAAAGAGGTTTTGAAGTCCAATTCTCGGATTTTTTTCTAATAAACACATCGGTGTTCATGTAGGTGCTTGATTGTTGATTGAGATTGTGTTTTTGTTTATTTATCCATATGTCAATTGATTAATTAAATTAACAATTAGGCTTAATTCTTGTCTTTCTATATGTGAATGTTGAGGTTAAATTAAAATGAGGTACTATTCATTAGATAGGCAGTGTGGGGTGCCTAACACCTCGCCTACCCGTAACTGAAATTCCGAGTCCAAGAATCTTTGGTTCGAGATTTTGGTTTATCTTAATTAATTTAAAGACCCTTGAATTGGTTTTTAGTCAATTAGGTAAAATGAATTAGGCAAATAGGAGACTAATCACACCTAGAACAAAACCCAATGGTTGGTGGCAACTCCTTAAAAATAAAAATAAGAAAAGACACACACACACCTCACCCTAGAAACACATACGCACTTAAACACATCAACAAAGAACCCAATGTGGAAATACTTATGGGAACGGGTAACTTGAAAAAAAAGAGTCCCAAGTTGATCGATTATGTTAATGATGCAAAAGTCCAATTTAATTTATGATGGGCACAACCATATCACAAAAAATCTACATGTTGTGGAACATAAATTTGATATGGCAATATGATTAAGATGGGGAAAATCTTAATAAAAAAAAACCCCAAGTGGTTTAAACCTTACCACCAACTTGAAGAATCTATTATAGTAGAATGGAATTTTACAATACAAAATATCCCAAATCCTAGTATTGCTACCTATAGTAGAACTAACTTGTGTGAGCATATGCAATTCCAACACAGTTGGACTCTTCTACCCTGTGGATCTTTTTTTACATGAGATCATCCTTGTCAAACTAGTTTGAACTTTTTGTTAGGTTATGATTTATAGGATTTACAATTAGTGAGAGGGGTGTTCCATGCCACTACTACAAAAGATGATTCTCACTAGAGAGGTACATGGTGTAGTTTAGTGCGGTTTTGGGCCATATTTATCACTACACCGCTAGGCGTGGTTTGCCCAAAACCCTCATCACACCTCACCTTAAATTGATTAGTCACTATGCAGTTTTGCGTTGTTCAGTCAATGTTAGGTTGGGCGTTTTATTCCTATTTTGGGTTGGTTTGAGCCAACCCAAATGTCTTTTTTTTATTTCTTTGTTTTAAGTTGATTAAGAGTAGCCCAACAAGTTTTTAGTTATGAAAATGTCTACAGTTGTGAAAATTTTAGTAATTTTTAATATAAATTTTATTTATATATTTAATATAAATTAAATATGTAATATATAATATATATGTATAGTATGAGGAGCGGTTCGGTTCGGTTTTTAGAAAACAGAATCGCATTTGCCCTAATTCTCGCCTAAGTAGAGTCAACCTTTTGTTTCTAAAACTACATAGTATGACATATGTGGGGATAAAAGAACTGAGTAGAAGTATTTGGCTGTGGGCCATGCCCGAGGATGCCAAGGAACCTGAGGATAATCAGACAATAGGATAAGCATGTGGGTTAATGGGCCGAGGACGAGGACAAATAGCGACGAATAGGTGGTGTCTCCTGAGGATCCGACCCTCCTCGGTATGCGTTGTGGAGGGGTGGAGTCTAGCCGCCTAGAGAATACTGTGCAAGAGGTAACCATGTTTTTGAGGATAAGCTTCAAAGAAAGGAGTCAACAGTGAACTAAGAAATATCTGAAAAGAAGGCTACTACCACCACATTAAATTTTCTGCACCTAATCCCCTAGCCGCATTTATGTGGAAATGATGCCAAAATAGGAATATTTAGTCTTACAGCTACATCCAAAGCTTCTAGGAGGATTCTAATGGGACAAGCATCCAAGAGATCATCTACATGATCAACAAGTGGAAGGGTAGGATGAAGGTAGAGGGGAAGACTATATAAGGGGAGGGCCTCCATGAAAGAGGGGGCATCTGGTCTGCAGAAAAGAAAGAAAGAACTCTTTGTACTTAGAAAAAATTGTAATAAAGATAAGAACTTATCTTCCTTGGATTTGACCAATGAGTGTTTTTCTCTTCAAATTATACTTCTTAATCATTCTAACACTAAACCAATCTACTGTGGCCCACACTTGATTCATTAAGTTTTCATCTGTAAACTCTACTCTCTAGCAAATTTATTGTAGTGAGCTTGTTGGGCCATCACTCACTTCTCATAGGCTGGGGGTCAATTAGAGTCCTTACAACATAAATTTCTCGATTAAATCAACCATTTTTTTTTTATTATAAAAAACTTGTAACTTTTTTAAGAAGAAGATAAATTCATTATATCATGGGAAATAATGAACTCAATCAAGGATGGATTTTTCTCTATTTAAGTTACATAATTATCAACCATTTTAAATATATGATAGACTCCTCTAAGAAATATTGGTATGCGTGTAGCTGAGGTGCTCTACCAACTAATTTAGAACGTCCTGTTCTTGTTATGCATATATTTAATTATGTTGATACGTTGTTGGAATTAATGATCCCTAATCAACAATAGAATATATATATATATATATATAATTTAATTTAATTTTTCTATTTAAAAGAAAGGACTTGTATTATCCCTAACGAATCAACCGAATTAAAGAGATGAACTCGCACGAGGTTCTTAGCTATCAGTCAAAGGCATCAAAAATTGGTTTTAGCTAAACTTCAACTAGTGGATTTTTACCGCGGCACAAACAAGAAGGCTATGGTGAATATTGTCCTGTTTTTGTGGAAGAGTAGCTGAAAACATAGTACCCTTAGCATCCCGATAATATTTATTATCAGCTTTCTCTCATATGTTTTTATCTAAGGTGCTCAGCCCCACTAAACTTCCGATTATATATAGGTAGACTTGAATACATGCACTTCATTGTACATAGCAGCCGTGCCAACCTTGGCTCTCCCAAACCTGTGTCTCTGTAGAAACCTCAGCCTTGCCTTTGTAAAACAAAACTAAGTGTGTCTCTGTAGAAACCTCAGCCTTGCCTTTGTAAAACAAAACTAAGGATCAAAACTAAAACTTGGCCTTTGTGTAAAAGAAACCAAAGGACAAACTCATCACTGCCAAGCATGACTGTCACACCTTCTGTTTCCTCAGCCAAGGGCCGTGTCCTTATAGTCGGAGCAACAGGTTTCATCGGTCAGTTTGTCACGGAATCCAGCCTAGAAGCCGGCCGATCCACCTATGTTCTTGTACGGCCTAGTGCCTGTGGCCCTTCCAAGGCCAAAATCATCAAGGCTTTCCAAGACAAAGGCGCCATCATCTTACATGTAAGCACTCTGTTTCTTATGTAATATACATAAAACCGTTTGTAACTCCCCCTAAGTACAAAAACCATGCCCCATTTGTTGTAAACGAGGAAACAAAATAAAAGACAAAACCGACAAACATTTGCACACACACATCTGTAAGAACAAAACCCAGAGTATAGTGCCCAGAATTTTGTTAACCCTTAACAGAGTGGTCAATGTTGACCACATGAAACACACACACACACACATATATATATATATATATATATATATTAATTGGTTTTTATTTATTATTTATTATTTATTATTATTGTTGTTGTTAGTATTGGTTGAACGTACTAATTGGTATTTTTGTCATGTTCTCAGGGACTGGTTAATGATAAGGAATTCATGGAGAAAATACTGAGAGAGCATGAGATTGATATAGTAATATCAGCTGTGGGAGGTGAAAACATACTAGACCAGCTCACCTTAATCGAAGCCATTAAAACTATTGGTACCATAAAGGTAAAGCTACCAAAACCTGCCAAAAAAAGAATTTAAAACAGTACTGTTTGTATTTGATTTAATTATAATGCTTCATAGAAAATATATATATATATATATATATATTGTCGTGTGTGTGTGTGTGTACTGTTCCTAATTGGGAATATATTCTAAATATGTGGCAGAGATTCCTACCATCCGAGTTTGGGCATGACGTGGACAGGGCTGACCCGGTGGAACCGGGTCTCAGCATGTATGAAGCAAAGCGCAGGGTTCGGCGTTTGGTTGAGGAGTCCGGTGTACCTTATACTTACATTTGTTGTAATTCCATTGCTTCTTGGCCATACCACGACAACACACACCCTTCCGAGGTTCTTCCGCCGTTGGATCAGTTCCAAATCTACGGTGATGGTAGTGTCAAAGGTACGAGAGTAATTCATCTCTGTCACGTATGTTTTTTTCTTTCACTGGCGACGTAATTGTCCAAAACTCTTTAAAAAACCTAACTAATTTTGCGGGTGCCACACAACTGGAAAATTAAAAGAGAATCACTCTATTGTTAAAAATTTATTGGTCAAGCAGCTTTTAGAAAGCTTGAATAACGTTTTTTTTTTTTTTTTAAAGAAAAAGAGAGCTTGAATAACGTGCGTGTGGTCTCTAACCCATATACATTAGATAATTAAAGTTCAAATTTTTTTTTTTTTAAAAAAAAACAGAAGCCTTCCCATGATCGTTGACTAAGAAATTTAATCCAAAATTTCATTGATTATAGGAGATTTGAAAATTATTAACCCCTAGAAATTAAGAGGTAGGGACCAGAGGTATTTATAGTATGGTTTTCATATATAAAAAATTAAAACAAGCGTCTCACAAGCATGTGAATTTCACACTTTTACTAACTTGTGAGAGGAATGCTTATGAATCAAATGCAAGAGATTTTTTTTTTTTTTAATTTCACATATATATCTTTTTTTTTTCTTTCTTTGTCTACTTGGATGGCTATTCAACTATTTCAAATAATAATATTTTTATTCTTTAAATTAAAAGTTTAACTTTTTTACATTATCTTCATCTTTTTAAAAAGCAGCTTTTAGAGAGCTTGAATAATGTGTGTGGTCTCTAACCCATACATTAGATACTTAAAATTAAATTAAATTAAGAGATTTTAACCAAAAAATTAAATCCAAACAAACAACCTAAAAAGTCTTCCTATGAGTGTTGACTAAGAGATTTTAACCCAAAAGCTTCATCGATTATAGGAGATTCGAAAATCACAAATCCCTTGAAATTAAGAGGTGAAACCATCTTATAGTATTATTTTTTTTAATAGAAAATTAAACAGACCTCTCATAAGCATGTGAATTTCACACTTTCACTAGCTTATGAGAGATATACTCATGAAATGGTTGTAAGTGATGCATTTTTTCACATAATTTTTTCTTGCTTAATCTGCTTGGGTTGCTATTTCAAGCGATAATATTTTTATTCTTTAAATTAAAAGTTTAACGTTGTTATATTATCTTCATCCTTTTTAAAATTTTAATAAAAATATTTTAACATTTTAAAAGAGTCGGTGGAAAAGTGAACAATGAAAGTAGCACATAATTCCAAAGATTCCCCAAATAAAAAATGCATGCCACAGAGCCATTTGTCCATCTTTCACTAACACGATCGAAGGAATTAAAACTTAAATAATGGACCACTTAAAAATTGAACGGTTTACAATGGCGATTGCCTATTGGATTGACAAGTTTAATTCAATAAAGTCGTTGTTAATCTCAGAAAGTTGATGTACCATCGAGTTGTTTGCACTATTCAGTTTTCAACATTTATCGATACAACCCCGTCAGTTCAGTAAGTGGTCTATGACTCTACGCCACACCTACACTTATGAGATGGTATATCACATATCCGCTGTATGTAATGGGTCTCTTACAACATGTGAACCTTACGAGTGTGTATGACCCACTTCTTTAACCCGTTCGTATTATTTCGTTTGATTTTTAGTTTTTTATTTTTTTCTAATTAGTTTATCAACTCTTTATGTATTTTTTAGTCATATTTTTTTTTAGATAAAATTATATTTTTATTATCTTTCAGTAAATAAGATTTTTTATTCTCTTTTATGCAAAATTGATCTAAACGCACATTGATAAAGTGAACACCACATCTAAACGCGCATCAATGTTTAATGGGTGAGAATTTGTGGGTTGAAGAATCTTTTTTTATCATTTGGACAAATGGGAGAAAAGTTAAATATTTAAAAGTTTTCTCTTTCTTTAACACAAGGTGAGATGAAGAATCCCTTTTTTTTTTTCCGTCATACTTGGACAAGTTGGGAAAAGTTCAATACTTGAAAGTTTTCCTGTCCTTGAACACAAGTTGAGATACCAAATGAGTAATGTTATAGGCACTCAGATTTCTATAATATTTGTCCTAACAATTCATTTGGCAAGTTTTTATTGGTTCTTAACGAGATTCATCACTGACATAATTTTTTATCTACTATTAACAACTTGTCATATAAACAATTATATTTAATTTTTTTTTAATTTTTATATTTATAAAAAATAAATTGTATAGGCGTGGTTGTCAAAATCAAGATTCTACGTAAGATCATTGGAGGTAGGTGGGATCGTGGATCGTAGGATCGGATCGTGAATCGTAAGATCCTACATTATTTAAGAAAAAAAAAAAAACAAATTGGTATGTTAAATAATCACATAAATTATACATTCACAAAAAATAAAAAATTTGCATCCATTTGATGTAATTACCATGCATCATTACATCTATTTGTAAGTATCATTTAAGATGTCAAAAATCTCAAAACGTAACACTCTATTGGGATGTTATTTTTTATTTTTTTTCAACTAACACTCTATCTCGTTACATTAGAATAGCAAAACTTGATCTATTGGAATATTATTTTTTATTTTGATCCAACTAAACCTTCTATTAAGTTAAAGAAGATTACAAGAAATCAAAATCGTTTGGAATCGTCAAAATCGTACGATCCTGAACGATCGCTAAGATCCTTGAAAGATTTAGATCGTTTTGGGCAGGTGAGATCGTAAAATCGTAGAATCGTAAGATCCAGATCGAGATTTTGACAACCATGTGTATAGGTAATTTCTAGTTAGAATAAAAGTTAAATCTGAAGGGGGGACCGGGACCATCTGTTGAAAAAGACTTTTGGAGTTGCAATTGAATTGAAAGAAAGAAGGAAAGAAATAGCATAAGGCCATAGATCTTATAGTTGCGTTTCTTTTGTCTTAGAGACTTATATTGTTCTGTCACCAATCAATATAATTTTAGGATTTTCATCTCTATTTTTCCAAATTGTGAACACATTTCAATCTTAATGATTTTATCATCTCTCTCACTTTTAGTTTTTGTTATATTTAAATAGTTTATCCAATTTTATTGTATAGCAACAAACTTTGCTATTTTTGTGTTAATAAAAATTCAATTATGTTGATGGGACATGACTCGGATCCAATACTCTAGTACACTAAATATGATAAGATGCTATGAGCTATCACGTATCCAATACTTATCATGTGTCAGCATTATATCTGGCTCAATGCATAATAACATTAGACCCAACCATTTTTTTTTCTTTGACCCAACCTTTTGCCTTGTGTTGATGGAGGAAACCGGAAACTTTGAGACATCTTTGCCGGACTTCCCTCTTTCATTATATTTTAGTCTATTTGCATGACAATACTATTCTTGTATTTGTTTTATTTTATTTCTTAAGTGTTTTAATTGTTGAGATATTTTTATTGGTTTTGCGGAAAGAAACAAAAAAGAAAATACTGCATTATGTTTTCTTCAAATTCATAATTCAACATTTGGCTCATTTGAACCTGTCTAAAATTTTCAGCGGGTGAACTCTATGGTGTAGTAGATTTATTCTTTGAGCTATTTTGATTAAACACAAATTTTAAGAAAATGATATTAAATAATATATTTACTTTATCATATGTTTATTTTCAATACCATTTAATTTAAATTGATGTAATAATATATATATATATATATATATATATATTAGAACAGTGATAAAAAAGATATAGTAGAAAATGATCGAATTTTATATTTTGATTTTTATATGTAAACAAATGAACTTTTGGAATTGACAACATGAGTTAATCAATATCGACATATGAAAATCAAAATAATGATATTTCAGTCTTCCAAATTTGCTTCCTTTAACTGATGGGAATTAAATAAAATACGATGAATAAATTTGTGTCCCACTTCCATCATGTTTAGAAATCATGAATTTTTCATTTTTCTAAATAAAATAAAATAAGAATCCTGATTCATAAAAATTTTGAATAAAATGAAAGGGATAAAGAAAGAGAAGAAATTAAATTAATATATATAATTTTACCATTATATCAATTATGTTTACTTAAGTTTTATTTTAAAAAAAACTATAACTAAGTAGAAGAAGAAATAGTTTGTAGAATGCATATGAGAAATGAATTGTAATGGAGTAGATAAGTAAATAGTAGGAGATGAAAAATGAGCTTCAAACCATAAATATGAAATATTATTAATAAAAAAAAAGACAAAATTTAGCTATAAAATTGGTTGTAGTCTTAGGTTACAACCTTACTCAATATCTTTTTATTGGATTTGAAATTTGACAAATCCACCATTTGATTACATCTTCTTCTTCTTATATCCTCCATACATGCAAAATTTCTAAAAAATTAAAAATTAATAACTATATCATCAATAAATTATTTAAATTACAAGTTTTTGTGATTCAAAATTATGCATAAAATATAATCTTATAAATCATATAGTAAATAATATCCGGTTAATACAAAATTTGACATGTGTATTAAGAGCGTAAAGAACATACAATTTAACATTTAGATTTTAAAAATATATGGTAATATTTATTTTACTGAATAAGATTGTAACCTTATACTACAACTAGTTTTATAGTTAAGCTTTGTCAAAAAAAAAAAATATCATCAACGTTACATTATTACTTGAACCCTTAACAAAATTAAACAAAAAGAAAGAATTTCCTTGCCTATTTATAAGAGTGACCTGGCTTACTATACCTTGCATTCACTCTATCATCAATAATTCCATTAATGAATGAGGAACCAATTTTGGTGTAGACACTCACATTTGGGTCCCATTTTCAACTTGTCAATATACTCCTCTTTTCACCAACAGGTTTGTAATCCGATTAGCACCTACTTTTCAATTCCCTTGGGCCCAAAAAACTAAGCAAAATGTTCTCATCTTTTTGTTTTCTGTGTTGATTTTTTTTTCTATTTAATTTTCTTATTAATTTTTCTTATATCAGAAATCACAATACCAAGAGTTTTGTAATTCAACTTATTAGCACTTCTTCTTTGCATTTTTGACAATGATGCATAAAATTAAAAAAAAATATCAAGACATTTTTTAAAAAATCATAATAAATCGCTTGAAGTCACTTTCTTCACCTACATCATAGGGATTCAGAATTACAAATGAACCAAGTTTATGGTCAACCAACTACCTATACACATTAATTTTGAAATATATTTTTTCTCTATAATAATCTTCTGACTGAAATGGAGATGATATGGTGAAGATTTTGGCAGGTGGTATGTCATAAGCTGATAAATATTGTAACAAAATTAAATGATAGCAACTTTTGTGGGGGATTTCATATCAGTATAAAAGTCGTTTGCTGAGCTTTTGGGGAGACTTCGCACATAAAAATACAAACGAGTAGCAAACAAACAAAATCTAACCGCGTCTCTTCTTCGACAAACGAGACGTGTTTAGTGATCCAAGGGTTGCCCTGACTAATAAATACGTAACATTTTCGGGTCACAACAACAATTGCGGGGTCCAATTTCAATGATATCTTCTTCACTAGCATGATTTGGCTGGATACTTTGAATAAAGTTTAAAATTATTTAGTACCAGAACTCAGTAACTTTGGCTTATACAATTCTCTCTCTCTGTCTCTCTCTCCTTCCTTTATAAAGGATAATAGGGTATGTCACTGACTTAAAAAAACTTTTGACTATTCTTGTAAGAACTTGTGCCGATTCTTAACCTATTACTTAATCATTTTTTATTCTTTAATCAAATAGGAGTAACAGACAACACAGAGAGGATGGCAAGTTGACCCTCTTGAAAAACTCTTCTACAGTGAGTTTTGTAGTTCAATTGACATCTGGTATTTTCAACGGAAACGTCTAGGGTTCAAGTTCTATTCTCCTATTGTAACTATCTAATTATAAAAAAGAAATGGTGCAAATTTTTTCTTTATTTGGTAGTGTTATCATTCATTAATTCATGTTGGATGTTGTATTATGCAGCTTACTTTGTTGCTGGCACTGATATTGGAAAATTTACAATGAAAACTGTGGATGACATTCGAGCTGTCAACAAAAGTGTGCATTTTCGACCAACTTCCAATCTGTGTAACATCAATGAGCTTGCATCTTTATGGGAGAAAAAGATTGGAAGAACCCTACCTCGAGTGATCGTCACTGAAAATGACCTACTAGCTGCCGCTGCAGGTCCAATTCATCTAATAATTTCATTTTTTATACATGGTCTCAATTATTTGTTTATAACCAATGCAACCTTGCTATTTATAACGTTTTCATTAGGTTCAATTATTTTATAGTTCCATTTTTTTAAATATTTTTTTTTTTTCTGATCACACAGGGTTATCAATCATTTCAATATTTTATAACCAACACCAACTTTGTCTAACTTTCATTATTTTATATATGCAGCGAATTGCATACCTCAAAGTATTGTTGCATCATTCACTCATGATATATTCATAAAGGGTTGTCAAATTAATTTCACAATCGATGGCCCTCAAGATATTGAAGTGAGCACTCTTTACCCAGATGAAACTTTCCAAACCTTGGATGATTGCTTCAATGACTTTCTTGCCAAATTAGGTGACAAACCTGTGAACACTAATAAAATTACTACCACAAACCCCGTAGTTGAATCTATGGCAATCGCCGCATGATGCGCTTTATCATATTACAAGGGCAAAGTATTATTCCCTTTTTTTTCTTTTTCTTTTTTCTTTTTTGTGAAGAAACTGTTCAATAAATTGGGAGTCCATTGGTTGTTCTATGATTTATCTAGATTTCCTAGTGATTTCTGGAAGGAACATTTGTAATCTTACTTGTTTTGGTGGGAAAAAAATGGTCTTGATATGGGCTGGGGGAGTGGATTAAATTTTAGAGACATGTAAGTCTCGTCTATATGATTGTTTATTAGTGTATCTGCCTCAAGTGATGTAAGTGATTATTTCTTTAATTTATGCCTCCAAATTTTAATTTAATTATCCTACTCTACGTAAGATGACCTCATAAAAAGAATTATCATCCTCTGTACACATCTTCCCCCCACCCCTTTTTCCCCCATAGAAGGTAGATGAAAGTATTTTTATATAGTTCTAGAATACAGATTAACATGAGTTACTATTCTTAATTAGAAAGTAGATGAAAGTATTTTTATCGAACTGAATGGGCTATTATTCTTATGGTCCTTATGAACCCAAAATGATCTGTATTTTTTCTTTTAACAAATTAGGGAAAAAAAAAAAAAAAACTTCAAAATACTTCTAATCTCATTTTTCATATTTCTTTCAATACAAATAAAATAATAACGAAAAAAATCAAAGATTAAAATGTCAAATAACAAATATTATTAAGTTTATAGTTTGCGAATTAATTCTAATAGCCTAATAGAAATCAAATGAGCATAGGAATAACTTGACATCTCAATCCAATCCAACTGGCAATTAGCCATTGACCAACCCAAGCATTCCCTGGGTAAGAAGCAATGTGGCCCTTAGAGAGTAATAGTCCTAATGAGACCTACATAGGAGCATTCAAACCTCAAAACCAAACTGCCAAAAACACAAACACCATTCAAGGAGCCATTAGAATTCAAATTTCAAAACCATAATGAAAATTCAAATTTCAAGACCATAATGAAAATCAAGGAGAAAATCATTCCCACGAATCGACGAGGAAAAGGTATGAGCAACATACACCTGAATTCACACTAATTTCGTGGAATATATTTTATACATCCTTTGACTTAGGCATTCGAGAGTTTTATGTTGGCAAGATTTTTGACTTTCTTGTTCTTTTCATAGGTGTTTGTGTATTCAAGTCACCCTTGCAATCACTTGCAGCATCAACATGTACACATGTTATACAATGAAACATGAACCAAAGTCAAATCATCTCTAAAAATAACTATGAATTTGAATTTTGATTTATTGCTATAAGCTTATTTGCTGAAAATTAGAAAAATATTGTTGTATTTTAAAATTTGAGGATTTAAAAAGTTGCACATAAGTAAATATTATGACAAAAAGCTATAAAGACTATATATATATATATATATATATGTATGTATGTATGTATGTATGTATAAGACTTATAAGGCATGAGTGGGACGCGTCTCTCCTCGATGTCGGATTGAGTAAATCCTTGAGAACTAAGGCTCAACGCCATTTTCGAAGAGGACAATACCTGATTAGGAGCCGAGACAAAAGTCCTCCCACAAAAAATAGTGGTACACTCATCCTTTGGCCAAAGGCTTATAAGGCTTGAGTAGGAGGCGTCTTTCTCCGATATGGGATTGAGCAAATCCTTGAGGACTAAAACTCAACGCCATTTTCGAAAAGGACAATACTTGATTGGGGGCCGAGACGAAAGTCCTCCCACAATATATATAAAGGCCTAACCCTAAACCCACAATAAATATAGACCTTTAAGAATAAATTTAACAAGTTAGGTGAAAGAAAAAAATGTATATAATTAAAAAGAAAATATATAATGGCCTTACAAAAATTTACCAAATGTAAGTATAGAAGATATGGCACTAAGGTTGCGTTTGGTATTAACTAAAGAATGCATCTTTTTTTACTATTTATCTTATTTTTGCTAATTTTTAGCTTATTTTTATTATTATTCATAGTCTCATTACATTTTTTGATACTATTTATGGGTTCTACTGTATTATTTCAGCTAATTTTTAGTTTTATCTACAGTACTTTTAGTAAAAAATTTTCAATTTCAGCTAAATAAATTGTTCCCAAACAGACTCTAAAAATAATTATATTTGAGAATTACATGTCAACGACTAATGATGTCTTTAGTATTTTCATCTCTAATATAAAAAATCTAATATAACTTTAGTATTCAAACATAAAATAAAAAGTAGAAAATAAAAAAGTCAAATTCTATATTTTATTTTAGTTTATTGAAATGGTTAGAAACCTCTACTCTATTACCTGAAACCCTCCCCTTTCCCTCAACCCCAAGGTACTAAATACCTAAGGAGGTGCCATCAAACCAGTTGGGTCATTGGCTTCTAAATTTTATAATAGTGACGGGTGAACATGTCAAATATGGTCCAAGTTCTACCATGACCAACTCACGTCAAGATCAAGTACGAGTCAAAAACTAGTAGCAATAAAACAAGTTGCTCCCATCAAAAAATATAAAATAAAACAAGTAGCTATGCCTATTACGAACACCCTTTTTTTTTTTTTGCTTGCAACGGTTGAGGCTGGTAAATTAATGAGTTTAAGTCCAATTTGTCAGGTCCAGTTTCTAGTTTTTTACTAATTTTATAAAATGTGTATTCTGGATTTTTTTTTTTCTTAAATTTAATATCTCCTGGCACACAATACTTGGTCATTGCGGTTGTTTCAGTTAGGTCGTTTACCTTGGAAGAAACAGAACGCCAAAAATAAACTACACTGTTTGACAATCTTGTCAGTTGAAGATATTCTCTGTGGTGGACTAAAGTTGACAAGCTCTAGCCCAAAATTGTGTTATTTATTTATTCTCTTTTAATATGAACAAACCCATGATATAGTATGATTAGTATCCATTTCTGTTTTATGGATCTTGTTTTTCCGTCCAAAAAAAAAAAAAAAGCAAAGAAAATAGCGTAGTTTTGTAACAAAATAATATTGTCAAGACTTCCACAACAACAGTGCATTAATGTATTGTGCACTACAAACCAGTGTGTGTGTGTGTGTATATATATATATAGTTCTTGACATTATATATTACACTCGCAAGAAATGACAAAAATAATCACATTGCCAGCTTCTCAGTGCTTGCTTAATTAAAAATCACAAGCAACAAAATTTAAGGGTTTTGGAGGAAGCCGTACTCCTGGCCTCGTTTTCGTCTGAATTGAAACTTGAAACTACACATCATATACAGGCAATCGCTCTTGTATTGGGACACGGCAGATAGGGCACTTTTTACACTTCTCACAGCAAGTACTGAAATGCAACAAGGAGGGAAAAACAAAAACGAAAACAAAAATCATGCTTATTTATTTGACATGGAAATATAAAGAACCAATGTGATACCAGCGGGTGGGGGGTTTTCATTTATATACAACTCTTACTAAGTTCTGAAAGTTGTACATAATAAATTTCATTAACTAAGAGATATTAAAGTATATTGAAGATTCTCTACTGTCTACCAAACTCTTGGTTTTGTCCCTTCTTCCTTTTGAAAGAATATGCCCGCAAAAGGAGAGAGGGAATAACATATGCAGCATAAATAATTCGATTAGATTCGTTGTCTGAATAATGTACGTAGATAAAAATGGCCATTGAACCCTAGCTTAAATGGCTCTTCCTCTCACTAGCGTGCATGTGCAGGTTACCGATAAATTACATAAAAATGGATCTTGGCAGTGTAAGGGTGGGCTGAATTTACCTGCAAAGGATGTGATGCCTGCATGGGAGAAGGACTACATCAATCTGTTCTTCAAAGCATACTCTACATAGGATCTTTTCCTGGTAAAATCATCAAATTAGTATGTAAGCATGGGTAGTAGATCCAAACATGTTAGAAAGAGAGTACTAGGAAAAGATTTGACAAAAACATGAAAGAGCAAAAGCTTGTGGTTGAATATTTAAATCCATGTTATCACAATATAGAATAACATCAAACTCCATGAATATCAATTTGATTGCATCAGTAACATGAGTACATCTGTTGTAGTGACAGAGACTCATTTCATTTCCTTTTATAATCAATGCCTTTAGGAAATGAAATTGAATGAGATCTATGAGCTCTATTTGTAAGAAAATGCAAGTTTAAATGTTTTTTACTAATAGTCGATTCATCAGATCATTGCAATATTGAAAACCATTCATTTCCTTTTTTGCTATGTTATTATTGTCTAATATAACTAAATGGAAATAACTGATACAGGACATTTCCTGTAAGAAAAAATGTCAAAAGAGCTACTTATCAAAAAGAAATATCAAAAGAGATTTGTTATGATTGCTTTCGTAAGTCCTGAGAGTTTAATAATGCATTCCTAACCTTCTGTACTTTTGAGCCTTAGATTGTGGAGCACAACCAGCAGTAAAATCTGAGCGCCGTTACTTTATATCTAGGATCTCAATATATATTTACCAACAAGGGAGCTAGAAATCAATATCTTTTCATTGGATACATTAGCATTGAACTCTTTCAGGTTCTGGAGATGCTTATTTTATAGCTTGGTTTTACTTCTTCATCCAATCATTATTTCCATTTGCTTATAAGAGATCTCCTCTGACTGCAACTTCAGTGCTGTGTTCTCAACACACAACAATGGTGTTTCCCGCAGTCCTGTCTTTTGAATTTCTTGGGATTTGACTTTTCAAGGCCTAGAGACTGAGTTGAAACTCCAACAAGAGCAAACCAGAGTCATTGAGAAGGAGTTAGATAAAGAAAGTGAATTTTTTTTTTTTTTTTCCAAAAAGGCGATTGGATAGATGTGTGAGGCCCATCTGTGCCAGGCCCCTCCTAGTGAGATCTGCCATAATCCCACATAGCTCATGAGACCGCAGACCAGTTGCTTGCATATGGGCCAGCATGTGAGGCAGGTCCATACTGAATCTGCATCCCACCAGCTTGATTTCATTTTCTCACTAGGGCTGTTCAAGGTCATTGCACCACCGACCATGCTGACCCAACCAAACTGTATTGGCCACATTTGACGGTCTTCAGTGGCGTCAGCAGTGGGTTTTGTTTTTTACAAAACCGACCTCTGCAACAGTTGACAGTGGGGGATTTGCAAAGCCGACAAAACCGCACCACCCACGGCCTGAATATATTATTCCCCTTTGCTCCCCTCCCCCGCCCTTCCAATCTACACAGATCAGCCACCCAAGCCTAACACCACTGCATGTCACCACAAGTCTGCCACCCAAACTCCCTCCACCACAAATCCAGAAATTCACAAAGAAGCCCAAATTGAGAAACCCACACCTAAAACTCATGTAAATTGTTTTTTTTTTTTTTTTAATTTTTATTATTATTATTTTATTTCCACCAATGTCAACCACTCAACACATTAGAGGAAAACCACCGCCGCCAACTTCAGCTTTCCATTCTCTACAATGCAGCGGTGGTTCTTATTTTGTAGAGACCAGTCTAATTGGTGCAGTGAAAAAATGTCTCCAAAAACCTATAGACTGCACCAATGAAAACCCCTAACTCTCACTCTTACGCCCAGGTTAAAAATAGCCTTGCTAGGTTCTTATTACAATTCTTTGTTTAAACTTAATATTCCAGTACACAATGAGGCACCTACATTTGATGGAAATTGATACCCATGGATCTTCACCGATTGGTTATATGAGATGGACCAATTCTTTGAACGAATATGTTCATCAGATGATAGGAAAATAAAGGTTTGCCAAGAAGTGACTATAGGTAAAGCCAAAGAAGACTGGTAGAGTATCAAGAACCTCAACGATAGACGGAGTTAAGTTTAACATAAATGATTTGGTTTAAATGAAATAAAAACTCAAAGAGAAATATCTACCCAAAGAATCAGGGTTACTTTTTATATCGAAGAAACAGTTTGAGACGGGGGAGCAGACAATATGACTGTTAGGTGTAGTTTCTTGTTCTGTATCGTAGTCAATCCAAGACCTGTCTGAAGGATTAAGTCAATGGATCATTCCGCTCACAGGATGACTGATAGAAATGAAATTGCAGCTTCCCACATGGTAGACAATCACATTGGTAACAAGATTTTAGTGATGAAGAAACATCAAGAACCACCAAAAACTACTGCTGAAAGAAAAGTACAAGTGCCAACAGATGTTGCTACAGCGCTAAACCAATGAGAACACACTGAAAAGTCTAGTGATGAGCTGGAATACTGTAAACATGCGTAGTAGACTTAATACAGTCTTTTGGAGAGGCAGGTATATTGCTTATCACTGAGAAGGAAGATTTCCCACTTCTTGATTATGAGAGAATTTACAAAAGAGGAAAGAATTAGAGGGAGCACATCATGTGAAAAATGAGTTTGACGCATCTGCTACTAATGAAACCACTTCAGGGTGCATAAAGTGGAAAACTTGATACGATGGTGCTTTCTTTGGATCAAAACAAGGCTACAAGGCCATATTGTTCGCAAAACTATACCGCATTGATTTTATCACTAACTAATGATACAGTAGTGCATAAGGATTCTTTATTCTTAGTGTTGCCAAAAGCGCTTCAAAAGTAGTTCTTATCATTAAAGACTACAAAATTTGAGGCTAAGTTTTCTTCAGCCAAAAGAGAATGGTATCAGGAGTGTGAACAAAATTTTATTTTAATTTAGTTGCATCTAGTTTTAGAATTCAATTTTTTTACTATTGGTGTTGGTCCACTGAATTTTATTTCAGATTTTATTAGCTATCTAGGAATTAGTATTTTATTTAATTTCTTATGTCAAGTACATGTTGATCAAAGCCATGCACAGTTAAAAACATACGCCTCATAGAGCCTAAATGCAAGGCACAGAATGTAAGCATGCTTCTTATTGAAGTAAAATGCACATTGTCCAAATATAATGTATAATAACATCTAATAAAATTTTCATAACCTGTAAGGACAAGATAATAAACTCAAATTGTATTATATTTTTCCTATGAGCTCAAATAGATAGCACAACAATCAAACAAAGTTTATGGGTTCAAGTTTTATATAAGTTATTTTAATTTTAAATTTTTATATAGTAAATTTCAAAATAATTATCAATGCATAATATGATAATAATCTCGTTATATAAGATTTAAACATGACATTTTATATAATTTTCTTGTGCTGTACAAAAATAAACAACTGTCATAGCCATGATCAAAATGAAAATCTAAATATTTCCAAAGGCAAAGACGAAAAGCACAAGAACCATAAATTATCTTGTTAGCGTAATTTGATATGTAAACAAAAAACTGTTGATATATTGCAGCACCTTAAGAATAGAGTTTTTATAATAAATCATGATCCACTTCATTTCCTTCAAGTTGAGTGGTTGATATTAATGATTCGTATATTTTTTAGAAAACAAGCTTACTTCAACAAAGCAAAGCACTTAGACCTTGGGGCTTTTTGAGCTTTGGGCACAATTTCATCAACATTGGTCGAGATTATTTTTGTAATGCATTTATTGGGATTTGGCCTAGTAGTCATATACTCCAATGGAGACAATTTTTTATGGTAGACGAATAAATTTATGTTAGAATTTTTTCAATGGCTTCATGTTGATTCTAGGCAACCTAGGTGTTGATTTATAGGTCTTCTATCATGTTTTGCTGGTTCGAAGCAACACTAGGTGCCAATTCCTAGGTTTATACATTTTTCTGTTTGTTTCCCACAAATTACTTCAGAGAATTTTGGAAATGCTTATATTTTGGAAGGGTTTAAAATCTAAACCTTAAATACAATTGACTAGAAAAATGTGAGTATGGTAATTCTTGATAATTAATTCAACAGCTTGAAAAGGAGTGGATGTTATTGTAGTTGTAGATGATTTTCAAAAAGCAGTACTCGGAAAAATTTACACGGAGATATTCAGTCAAGATTCAAAATATTACATTTTGAAGCCTTTCATACTCCTGCTGGCTGAACTTTGTAATCTCTGTTTGCTCACTAAGTGCAGCTTGTAATCTCCAGATCTGAGATGAAAAGAATTGAAAATATAATATGGAAAAGGCCAATTGGAATAGCATAGATTTAAAATTCACTGCAATTTTAACCAGACCAAGTAACAGATATGCTGTTATGTGGACAAAATGACGCAAAAAAGAGGTACAATTGAATAATAGGGACTAAAAATATTGCGTTTACCTCCTCAACAAGATCTGATTTAGGCATTTTCTTTACAATATCAGGTGCAAAAGTGTTATACCTGAATGATATGGATTAAGCAGAGATCAGGAACAATAATTATTATTTTTATTCATGAACTACTCTATCAGACTACAAAGATACCATGCAATAGATTTAGAAAAAAAAAAAAAAAAAAGACAATGAGATGTAACAAGAGTTACCAGAAAGCATTACAAAAATACACAAATCCCACAAAAAGAATACATGCTCTGACAGGGTATCGTTTAGTTTGTTGCAAAAATCAATACTTTAATACAAATATATAAAATTTCACGACTGACCAATGGAGCTATGCACACAAAATACAAGGGGTTGTGCAGATCAATGGGCGTCATGTGGACAGGATAGTTTTTACTAGAAAAGAACACCATCACAATTTTTCACATAAACAGACACTTGACTAGCTAGTGACAAACATAGATTTAATAAAGTGATCATTAGCTCTTGTGGTTGTGTCCATTAATCAATGGAAACAATGGGAAATGAAAATTTTTTTACATTCTTCACAAATTCCAAGATGGAAGAACCACAATGTCTGCCATTTTAGAAAACTTCATAGCAATTCTTTTAGCGACAGAAGGTAGAGATTTTGTTCCTGAAGAATGAAGATCAAAATTTTAATACAATACCAGCATAGTCAATCATATTGTTTATTGGAAAGTGGCTAGTCTTAAAGCCGTATTATGCATGGCATTTATGTTAAGAAATAATATCCACCATTTGCAAGCATTATCTACAATGAAATATTAACACAACCAACTTAAATCCTTAGAACCTCAACATAGAAAAACCGAGGCTCTCAAAGTTGCTCTGACAAGTTAGCAGCCAAGCACAAAAAGAAGATTGCATAAATAAAGATATCCCATAAATAAGGTACTGATCTTTAGAATAAAAATACTCACCCAGAGTCCCCGGCACTATAAAGTCTAGCCTGTTCCTCTCGACTTCCTTCATCAATTGACCACCAACCTAGCAACCTATTAACGGGAATGAACCATAAGTAACAAAATTGCTTGACAGTAGCAGCTTTACATTTTGTTCGTGCTTTGTATTTGTTAAGCTTAAAAGAATCCAATAAAGGCCTTTCAAATATTAAAAATAATAATAACGTTAAACCATTACCTTGATCCACGATGCAAAAACCCAAAAAAATCAAAAGCTTTTGATGCTAGAGCAATATATGTCCCAGAGCCAACTTCACTTTGCAGTAGAAGAACAATTTTCTCCACCAATCTATATGCAGCAAATAAGACCCCAGCTCCTTGCAACAAAAAAAGAGGAGCAAAAAGGACTGGAAATGACATATGCCTAGCACCAGATGGTGTTCCCTAGGGAAAAAATTAAAAGAAAAAAAGGTAATACAAATTAATGAATACAACTTGAAGAACTTCCAAATATATTCACAATTCAAAGTTTTCAACATTCATACCTCTAAGCGCATAAAAAGTAGGATCTGGAAACCAATAAAAGGAACTTTCATTACATGTCCACCAATGTCCTGCAGGTTGCACATCCCACTTTGGTGCTGGTCTTCATCTGAAGAAACCACTAAGCCTCTATTCCAGTCAACATATCTAAAAGTCATTGAAGATGAACAAGATTCTCTAATCTGAGACTGCCTATGAATAGCTGGATTATACCACTTTGTGCAAACAAGAAAGGCAAAGCACTCTGCTATACTGCAAATGGATGAACAAGAATTATCTCAAGAAGCAGAGACCAAATATACCATCATCAAACATTACTGCAAAAAAAAAAAAAAAAAAAAGGAATCATACCCAAAGTTTATAAATAAGTCCCACCAGCCTAGAGCAGCTACGTCACCTGAATGTAGTTGTAAAGAAAGTCAGAAACAATATTTTGTTATGTGAAGACTAAGAATATGAATCTAAATTTTACATGCAATCACAACACAGCCACTGTGCATACCACGCGTTGTTGCATGTTTAGTGCTGTTAGAATTATGGTTAAGTGATTAAATTCACCATTTCCTAACTGCTTAAACTTTAGAATTGGTAATTATACATGGTATCAAAGTGGGAGATCCTAAGTTCAATCCCTAACTTTACTCTACCTCTCATTTAAAATGTTAAAAATCCCACAAGTTGGGCCACAATTATTAAGAAGAGTCTAGGCCCACACATGAGGGGAGAGTGTTAGAATTATAGTTAGGTGATTAAATTCACAATTTCCTAACTACTTAAGCTTTTGGGAGGATTGATAATTATACAAGAGCCACGTGTTTCAAAGTGTCATCATTGATATTCTAATGATTATTAGATCTCCAAATTGGAAACTACTAACATAGACCATGGGAGCTGGAATTCAACATCCATGCCCTATGATTTTTTGGAATATGAGCAAAAACAGCATGAGACTAGGTTAGCCTGTTAGGAACATAAAATAAATCTTATTCCCATTGATAAAGCTATTTAAATTTCATATTGATTTCCTGCCTAATCCTCTTTCAACTTTTCATTAATTGATAGGATATACTACACTTTCATAGCGATGCATCAAAATGCTGCAGTAATACAAGTCAAAATTGATATATCTGTTGACATGTTGGAGGCTTCAAGGCACGAGGGGGCCATTTTAGTGGATTCTTTTGTCCATGTGCAAACCACACTACTTCCACTGAGGACATACCTCCAGCACCAACTTCAGCTCCTACTCATGAGAGGGCACTTAACACCAAGGAGTTGGCACAGCTGCGTAAGTTTATGGCTCGATTGGAAACACCTACTAATACATCCTCATCCTTTGCCCATTCAGGAAATTTAGCTACAGCCCTTAATGCCTGATGATCCTTGGGTAATTGACACAAGAACTACAGATCATATGACTGGTAAATCCTCATCTTTTTCCTCCTATAACCTTTGTTCCAGTAAGGACAAAATTAGAGTAGCCAATGGTTCTTTATCACCTATCTCTGGTAAAGGTTCAATTTTTGTGACTCCATCCATGGCTTTATCTTCTGTGCTTCATGTTCCTAACCTAGCAGCAAATTTATTATCTATTGCTTGTATAACCCTTGAGTTAAATTGCCAAGCCATTTTTTACTCATCCTACTATTTTTTCCAAGACCTAATCACGGGGCATATGATTGGCAGTGGTAGCCTTAAGGATGGTCTCTACTATCTGGACACAATCCAAAGCACAAGGATGGCTCAAAAAGGCTTATCATACAGTGCAATCAGATGACTCAGTAGCTCAGATTTGGTTATGGCATCAGAGGCTAGGACATCCCTCTTATACATTGTTACAAAAAAATTTCCTTCTTTATTTCAACATAATAATGTTTCCAAATTTCAATGTGAGACATGTGAACTAGCCAAACACCATCGAGTGTCTTTTCCTCTTTGTAGTAATAAAAGTTCTGCATCTTTTTCACTTATTCATACTGGTGTTTAGGGGCCCTCTAGGGTTGTTTCTCTAAATGGGTGTCGCTGGTTTATTTCATTTATTGATGATTTTTCACAAACTACTTGGGTATATTTGTTAAAAGACAAAAGTGATGTGTTTACTGTTTTTCAAATGTTTCACAAAATGGTTCAAACGCAATTCAACACCTCAATAAAAACGATTTGTTCAAACAATGCGGTTGAATATATGTCTGGTACTCTTCAAAAATATTTTCATGCGCATGGTATTATTCACAAACCACTTGTTCTTATATCCCTCAATAAAATGGGGTTACTGAAAGAAAAAATAGACATCTCCTAGAAGTCACACGGGCTCTTCTCCTTACTGCCAATGTTCCAAAGTCCTACTGGGGAGATGCCTTGCTCACTGCAACTTATCTCATCAATAGAACGCCATCTCGATACCTTGACTTCAAGAGGCCACTTGAGGTACTTTTTTCATCTGTACCATCCTCTAATTTTATCATTCCTCCTCGTGTCTTTGGGTGTATCTGCTTTGTCCATCTTTATGGTCAATCAAGGAGTAAATTAGACCCTCATGCCCTCAAATGTGTCTTTATAGGTTACTCTCCTACTCAGAAGGGATATAAATGTGGTGCGGACACAAGGTACAAGCCTCCAATTATAAACATGTATGGGAGGAAGAGCAAAAAGAAGATGGCCCAACCTATGACCATATGGATGGAGTCTGCTAGTAATTGAGCTTGAAGATTAAGCAAGCCCGAGCATTTAATAATTAGGGTTTTTTTTATGCATCTTGTTGTTTGCTATTGAAGCACTTTTTTCTAATTATTGTAAGATAACTTTGAGAATTATAATAAACATGTGTTTCTTTTACACTGGTGTCGACTTTAATTTTGCTTGGTGCTAACTCGTAGGGTTTATTCTTTGTTTTGTTGTTGTTTAATTGTTCCATTGAAACAGTGTGGTTGTCTTGCGTCAGTTTTGGTATCAAAGCAAACTTTCGGTCCATACAACACAACCATAGGCAAACACTTGAAGAAGCACAACCATCAGAGAACAAAGCAGCCAAAAATGACATTAACTTTCAAGTTCTTACCTCATGAGATCTTGAAGAAGCCCAAGCCTAGAGCTGTAAATGAACCAAGCCATTCATAAACAGCTCGAGCTTGGCTCGATAAAAAGCTCGTTCATATTTGTTTTTTATAAACAAGTCAAGTTTAAGCTTTAGTTTTAGGCTTGTTTAATAAACAAGCCGAGCTCGAGTAAAAATTATTGTTCATGAACAAGCTTGTGAACACCAAGGCTCGATACAAAAGTAACAAAACAAATTGAGCCTAGGCTTATTTATGAGTTCGGTAATAAAATTGATATGAGCTTGACAAGTAAACTCATATCCTTCTAAGACTTTAATTAATTATAAGTTAAGACCACTCATCCAAATCAAATAGGCTAAATAATAAACTTGATATATGCTTGATAACATCTTGTGTTGGATCTCAAACTCAAAAACATGATATTGAGCTTGAGCTCGGGCTTGATATTGAGCTCGAGCTTGGCTTGACCAATGAATCAAGCCAAGTCAAGCTGGTCAAACCAAGCTCAATTTTTTATACTTTAAAACAAGCTCAAACTTGAATATTATTTGTAGGCTCGTATCAAACTCAAACCAAGCTTGAACATTCTATTTTTGCTGTTGAGCCAAGCTTGAACATTCACTAATCGACAAAGCTCGGCTCGTTTACTGCCCTAAGCCAGTCCCAATCTATATATACCTTCTTTATCCACGAGTTTTTCATCCGAGAAGCCAACGAGCCCTTCCAAGCCTGTGACCATCATTCGTGTCCGCCTTTGATCGCAGAACCCAGAAACCACATAACAAAAAAACAAAAACAAAAACAAAAAACAAAAGTGACCCACGCAAGTGGGCTTCCGTTACAAGGATCAGGTTTTCTTTCTTTGTTTATTTTTCATTTTTAAATACATCTCTAGTTTCTTAAAGTGCATACCCCAGCTTATTTACTTTACTTTTGCTTTGATAGCTAGTTGCTGTGTTGGCCATTTGTTTCTTTCAATACCCATTAAAAAAATAAAAAGTTAACTGTTTCCTTTGATTAGCCAAAGACAAAAAAAATAAAATAAAATAATCCTTTGAAGTATCTGATTCTCTTTATTAACTGTTGAGCTTTTGATTTTGCGGAAGTTGCAATTCATTTGGGCTATCTCTCAATATTGTGAACACTGTCACTACTTGACTACAATTTATTCCTTCGATTCATTGATCTAGTCTCTACATGCACTCTTGCTTGACCTTGATTTTACATTGAGAATTGATTACTCGAACTTTTTGGGAATCTCAACTGCATTCATAATTATAGTGGTGCATGCATCTACGTAGAGGTCGCATCATGTCAAACCTTGAACATCAATCCACTTCTAAGCCTAAGTCTTCCTTAGAGCAAACCATGGAGAGCCTAGCAAAAACCGTCCATGCTTTACTAGAGAGGGTAGAGCGAGTTGAAGCATCTCAAAAAGAGACTAATAACCATGAAGGAAATAACATGCTTAGACAAAATCATCACAGTCACTTCAATAGGGCTCCAAACTTTGAACATGATCACTATAATCACAATGGCCCTAGGGATTATGATGATAGAATGTCCAAGGAAAAGATAGAAGCACCTACCTTTGATGGTTGCCCAGACCCATGGGTTTTCACTGATTGGTTACGTCAGATGGGGAAATTCTTTGACTATTACCATTGGACTGACGATAAGAAAGTGAGGTATGCCAGGATGAAGTTAATTGGAAGAGCCGACCTTTTCTAGGAGGACCTTGAGGATACCCTTAGGCAACGATGTGAACCCCCCATTACCGATTGGCTTGAGATGAAGGATGCACTCTCGAGGAATTATCTTCCTCCAACTTATAAGAGCACCCTCCTTGAGGAATGGGATCACCTAAAGCAAGGCACTACTCCTGTGGCTGAATATATAGAGAAATTCAAGGAATTCAAGAGGCGAATTCAAATAGTCGAGGAAGATGTTGTCGCGCTCAATAGGTTCAAGAAAGGTTTAAATGCTAACCTACTAGGCGAGATTATCACCCAAGGAGCCACTACCTTAGACTAGGCCTATGACCTTGTTAGGAATTGTGAATTAGCATCCAAATCTATCTTTTGGCGACATTTGGAGTTCCGGAATACCCCTACCAACCCCCAACCTTTTGGTAGCAAACCCCATCCGATGGTCAACCCTAATAGCACCCCACCAGGAAAAGATGATAAGGGAAATGGCATGGTCAACAAGCCTTCAAGATTAGGTTCTCGCCTCCAATGTTTCAAATGCAATGGGGTTGAACATATTGCAGCTAAATGTCCCTCTAGAACCCTTGTCATTAACCCTTGTCATTCAAGAAGATGATGAAAAGATGGAAGATGTTGAAGAGCTTGTGTATGACCCAAATGTCGAAGAAATCCAAGATGTTCAAGCAGAATTGGAAGATGATCCTAGCTACCTCACATGCGTTAGAGCCATATCTCCCCCAATTGATGATTTCAAGGACATCTTTGGTGACCCCAGAGTGAATGTGGTAAGGTGTGCATTGGCACAACAAAGAGACACTGATGATTGGTGAAGGATTTTTTTTTTTTAATTAAGTAATAAGTTTTATTGATATCAAAAAGGAGACACCCTAGTACTCAGGGAGTGTAAAGGGGTCAACAAATCAAATACAAAAATTGCATGAATCTAGGAAATCAATAAAAGAGGGGAATGATTGTTTTTGCAAAGCAAATAACCAATCCAATAAAGTTCTAAAAAAGAATAGCTTGAGGTCCAGAATAGATCTCTCAATATCTTCAAAACATCTATTATTTCTCTCCCTCCAAAGACACCACATTAAGCAATGAGAAACGATGGACCATATATAACCATTTCAATGACGAACAAAGCTGCCTTGCCAACACCCTAACAGCCCCAAAACAGTATACGACATAACCTAAGTTACTCCAAATAAACCCAAAACTATAGACCATAGATCCATAGCAACGGGACAATGAAGGAAGAGATGGTCAACCGATTCACCATTACTCTTGCACATGTAGCACCAATCCAATATCTACAACTTCCTTTTTCATAAATTATCAATCGTCAAACATTTCCCTAAGGCAGCAGTCCATACAAAGAAAGATACTCTAGAGGGGATCTTCTGCTTCCAAATACTTCTCCAAGGAAAACCGTAGATAGTAGGGCCAACTAAAATTCTATAATAATCATTCACCATGAACCCCTTATCTTTGCTAGGAATCCAACACATCTTATCCTCACCATACTCCCTTATTGAAGAACCATATATGGTTTCCATGAAGCTTGACAAAGCCTCTAATTCCCAAACATGCACACCCCTAAAGAAGCTCACATCCCAAAAAAGGACTCCATTGGAGGACTTCATAAGCTCAGCCACACTAGCCTCATATTCCTGCAAAATATGAACAAGTCAGAATAACTTACTGCTAGAGATGACTCTCCACACCAACGGTCTTTCCAAAACTTCACCCTAGACCCATCACCAATATCATACAGAATATGGTGTGAAAAAGATGGTCATCCCTGACTGATACTCTTCCATAAACCAACACCGTAAGGACCATTAACAGATCTGGTACACCAGCCCCCCCCCCCCCCCACCCACATCCATATTTCATCTCTATCACTTGTCTCCAAAGGGCATCCTTCTCAATCCCAAATCTCCATAACCACTTCCAAGTAAACTTTATTGAAAAGTCTTATCTTCCTTATCCCTAATCCACCCGAAGAAATAGGAGCACATACAGTAGTCCATTTAACCAAATGAATTTTAGGTTCATCTCCAAAACCGCCCCATAAGAAATTCCGCTGAAGCTTCTCAATTCGGTTAGCCACACTAGCAGGTATAAGAAATAGAGATAGAAAGTAGGTGGGTAAATTAGATAGGGTGCTTTTGATTAAAGTGACTACCTCCCTTTGATAAATATAAGCATTTCCAACCCGCCAATTTCCTTTCCATTTTCTCTAGAGTCGGATTCCATATAGTCGTATCCTTGAATTTAGCACCCAAAGGAAGACCCAAATATTTCATTGGAAGAGAGCCCTACTGGCAACCAAGAACATTTAGCAATAAATCAATATTATGCACTACTCCAACTAGAACCAATTCAGACTTGCCTAGATTTATCTTTAGTCCCAACACCGCCTCAAACCAAATAAGAATCATACGGAGAATCAGAATCTGTTCTAGATTAGCATCACAAAAAATTATAGTGTCATCCACAAAAAAGAGATGAGACACTGCCAAGGATCTTCCCTCCAAGTTACCCACACTAAATCCTGACATGCGTCCTTCATGAACTGCTTTATCCAATGTTCTTCCAAGAGCGTCCATCACCAAAACAAACAACAAAGGAGACAACAGATCACCTTGTCTCAAACCTCTGGAGCTACCAAAAAACCCACAAAGAGAACCATTAATCAAGATAGAGAAGCGGACTGTAGATAGACAAAAGAAAATCCATTCTCCACTTGGCAAAGAACCTACTTCTTTCTAACATTTGCAAAAGAAAAACTCCAATTTACACGGTCAAAAGCCTTCTCAACATCCAGTTTACAAATCAACCCCTGCACCCTAGACTTCAATCTATTATCAAGACATTCATTAGCAATAAGAACAGGGTCAAGGATCTATCTGTCCCTCACAAAAGCATTCTGAGATGCTAAGATTATATCCCCCATAACCATGCGGAGTAGGTTAGCCAAGACTTTAGAAAAAAATTTGTAAACCCCCCCCAACAAGACTAATGGGCCGAAAATCCCTAATCTCACTTGCTGCATGTTTTTTAGCGATAAGAGTAATAAAAGTAGCGTTTAAGCTTTTCTCAAACTAACCTTTAGCTAAAAAGTGATGAAATACAGCCATAAGATCAGGTTTGACAATCCCCCAACAAGTTTGACAAAAGGCCATTAGGAAGCCATCTAGTCCAGGAGATTTATCACCATGAAAACTCTGAACAACATCAAAAATTTCTGCCTCTTCAAAAGGTCTCTCTAACCAGTCCGCATTATCACCGAATATCATTGGAAAAACTAACACATCTGGAAAGGACGAACAACCTGCTGCTCAGAATACAAATTCACGAAGAATTGAGTAATGGAATCAGCAATCATACCCTGATCAAAAGACAAGGTACCATTAATCATCAGGCTTTCAATACCATTATTTTTTCTGTTAGAATTAGTCATTCTATGAAAGAATCTGGTATTGGCCCTTCCTTCAAATGCAACACCCTAGACTTTTGTCTCCAACTAATCTCTTCTAAAAGAGTCAACTTTTCAATATTTGAACGAAGATTAACTTGTTCTAACTTCTCCTCAACTGTTAATCTATGGGTCTCCTCTTTAGCATCTAAAACATTCAACTTGCTCCAAAGGTCCTGCTTCTTATATGTTACATTGCCAAACTCCATCTCATTCCACTTTTTAAAATCCAACTTCAAGGCAACCAACTTCTTAGCTAGTATAAAACTTGGGGTTCCTTGGAACAAATAGGATGCCCACCACGTCTTCACTTTATCGACAAAATTATCCACCCTCAACCACATATTTTCAAAATAGAAAGGAATTCTACCTCGTCGCTGACTTCCACCCTCCAACAAAATAGGAAAATGGTCTGAAAGTACTCTAGACATCCTTTTTTGTGTAAACTGTGTGAAGTGATCTGCCAATAGCGGGGAGAAAAGTAACCAATCTAGTCGAGAAGCTGATGATGTATTGGACCAGGTATAAAGACCCCTTACCATGGGGATATCCATCAACCCATGAAGAAAGATAAAGTCAGAGAATCCATACATGGCCCGAGAATAACTAGCAGCCCCCAGTCGCTCTAATGGGAAACGGATTATATTAAAGTCACCTCCTAAGCACCATGGCAAATCCCACCAACTGATCAACCCAGTTAGTTCCTCCCACATCAACCTACGCCTTTTGTTCAAATTTGGCCCATATACACTTGTAAAAGTCCACTCAAATTGGTCACCAACATTTTTAAACTTGCATGAAACCGAAAAGTGCCCCACTGCTTCCTCCACCTTTCCCACAACCCGTCTGTCCCACATCAATAAAATACCTCCAAAAGCACCTTCAAAACCCAAGTACAACCAATCTACGTATGGACAACTCCATATACTCCATACACTACCTCTAGTAATCCATTCTAGTTTGGTCTCCTGAAAACACACAATATCAGCCTTCTAGGAACGCAACAAATTACGAATCTGAAGCCTTTTTTCTACTTCATTCAGCCCTCTAACATTCTAGGAGAGTAACTTCAAATTCATTAAGCCACAGAGAGAACCCGATCCCTATTAGTACCACTTCGCCTAGTAGAGGTAGAGCCATAATTAATAGAACTAAACAACCCCTTCAGCTCTCTTAAACCTTTCGCCCCCGAGCTTTTTAAGCCACGTGCTTTCTTGTTCACCTCAGCCCTTCGATTTAATTCAGCTTCAACAGCCAACAAAAGTTTTGTTGCTTGATCTTCCAAACCCTCTAGGGACGTGCCAAGGAAACTATCGAAATTATTGAATCTCCTTTGAAACCACTCTGAGTAAGGTTCTTGCCTCTCTGAACTGTCCACACCCACAAACCTCTCCTCATCCACAATTGTTTGTTCTGCCATAGCCGAAGGAAGAGAAAAAGCAAGTGGTTCAACAGCTAGAGGCTAATCAGCATCCTCCGAGTAGGTATCCGAAACCCAGTCCTCCACCAACACTTCATCCTCTTCGATAAGAGCCATTGACTTAGTTGCTAGAGAACTCAATGGGGAGGCCCATGAGGAGCAACCTGAAGAAGTGAAGTCAATGCTCCAAGAATTTAAAAATGTTTTCCCTGAGGAACTCCCAATCATTTACCACCCATGCTTGACATACAACACGCCATAAATTTTGTGCCTGGAGCGACCCTCCCAAACTTGCCTCATTATAGGATGAACCCTACAGAACATGCCCAGTTGCAAAGGCAAGTAGAAGAACTACTTCGAAAGGTATTTGTTCGTGAAAGTATGAGTCCGTATGCAATCCCTGCACTCTTAATTCCAAAGAAAGATGGAACTTGGAGGATGTGTGTTGATAGTCGTGCCATCAACAAGATCACTGTGAAATATCGCTTTCCTATCCCTTGATTGGATGATATGTTGGATATGATGGCTGAAGCAACAATCTTCTCAAAGATAGACTTGAAAAATCGATATTATCAAATTAGGATTCGTCCTGGCGAGGAGTGGAAAACTGCTTTCAAGACGAAAGACGGTTTATATGAGTGGATAGTTATGCCTTTTAGATTGTCCAATGCTCCTAGTACCTTTATGAGAGTGATGACACAAGTGCTCAAGCCTTTTATGACCAAATTCTTGGTTGTGTACTTTGATGACATCCTCATTTATAACAAATCTAGGGAGCAACACCTAAACCACCTAACTCAAGTTTGCACTACCCTTAAGAAGGAGGGTTTATATGGCAACCTCAAGAAGTGCTCTTTCTTTACCGATAAAGTCATTTTCCTAGGTTTCATAGTATCCTCAGAGAGTTTCTACCGACCCCCAAAAGGTTCAAGCGATTGTGAATTGGCCTAAGCCCAAAAATATCCATGAAATTCGAAGCTTTCATGGGCTCGCTTCCTTTTATCCACGATTCATCAAAGGGTTTAGTACCATTATGTCCCCATCTTTGACTGCATGAAACAAGGGGAGTTTTAATTGGACGAAAGCTGCTGCTAAGGCTTTCAATGAAGTAAAACAAAAGATGACCGAGGCACCTGTCATGCATCTCCCTGATTTCACTATGCCTTTTAAAGTAGAATCTGATGCCTCAGGTCTTGGCACAAGTGGAGTACTTAGTCAAAAGCGCCACCCAATTGCTTATTTTAGTGAGAAATTAAATGCTGCTAAGCAAAAGTACTCCACATATGACAAAGAATTTTATGGCATTATTCAAGCTCTTTAGCATTAGCGCCATTACCTGTTGTCTCTAGAATTTGTTATCTACTCTGATCATGAAGCCTTGCGCTATATCCATTCCCAAAAGAAGCTGAATTTTAGACATGGTAGTTGGGTTGAATTTCTAAAACGCTACTCCTTTGTGGTGAAACATAGGGCGGGAGTTGAGAATAAGGCTGCTAATGCGCTAAGTCGAAGGATATCTTTGCTATTAGTCATGAGTATTTAGGTTACTGGATTTGAACGACTCAAGGATGACTATGAGTCATGCCCAGATTTTGGAGAGCTCTACACTAGCCTAAGTAATGCCTCATGGCCAATCCTGAATGATTATTCTCTTCAAGATGGCTACTTGTTCAAAGCCAACAAGTTATGTATCCCTTGGTCTTCAGTGAGAGATTTCCTAGTTTCAAAGACACACGCAAGAGGCCTTGCAAGTCATTTTGGCCAAGACAAAACAATTAAGGAAGTGGAACGTCAATTCTATTGGCCTAGTCTTAAGAGGGGAATTGCCAAGATAGTTGGTCAGTGTCGTACATGTCAACTAGCCAAACATCACAAGCAAAACACTAGCTTCTATACACCTCTACCTGTGCCAAATCACCCGTAGCAGGATGTGAGTATGGACTTTGTGTTAGGATTGTCCCACACCTTTAGGAAGCATGATTCTATTCTAGTAGTTGTTGATCGCTTCTCTAAGATGGCTCATTTTCTACCATGTTCTAAGACCTCTGATGCTTCTAAGATTGCAAAGCTCTACTTTGATGAGATTGTCAAACTTTATGGTCTTCCTAAAACCATAGTGTCTAATAGGGATATTCGCTTCATGAGTTATTTTTGGAAGACTTTATGGCATTTAGTAGGCACAAAATTAAAATTTTCCACTGCATTTCATCCTCAAACCGATGGTCAAACTGAGGTGGTTAATCGCAGTCTAGGCAACCTCCTTCGGTGTCTAGTGGATGAAGCCAATCGGGATTGGGATTCAATTCTTCCTACGGCCCAACTTGCATACAATAACTCTGTCAATAGGTCTATAGGCGCTAGTCCTTTTGAGGTTGTGCATGGTTATACACTTAGGAAGCCCCTAGATCTTTTGCCCATGTTCCCACATGTTAGAGTTTCTGAGTCTACTGAGGCATTTGCACGACATATTCATGATTTGCATAATGAGATTCATGAAAAAAAAATCAAGTTAGTAATTCTCAATATAAAATTCATGTTGACACTCGTCAACGTCATGCAGAGTTTCAGGTAGGAGATTATGTCATGATTCGGATTTAACCTGAACGGTTTCCCTCTGGGACTGTTAAGAAATTGCAGGCTCGTAGTGCCAGACCATTCAAGGTATTGAAACGGATTGACCCAAATGCTATGTCATTGACTTTCCCCATGATTATGGTATTAGCTCCTCCTATAATATAGAGGATCTATTTACTTATAAAGGCCTCACAGTTATTCCTAATTACCCTTTTGATGAGCCTTTGCTTGATCCTATTGATGCCCCTATCCCTACTCCTTTACCTTTAAATCTACCCTATGCACATAAAAAATCTATTGATGCAATTTTAGATAAACAGATTGTTTCTACCAGGGATGGAGGAGTTCACCATTTCCTAATTTGTTGGTGGGGGGCAACCAAATTTTGATTGCACATGGATTACTCGAGATGAGCTACATCGACTGGATACTAACTTGCTTGAGTACTATCAGAGCTCTTCAGATTTCCACTCGACGGGGTCGAGTTCTTCTCACCCAAGGGGAGTTGGTGCGGACACGAGGTACAAGCCTTCAATTATACGCATGTGTGGGAGGAAGAGCAAAAAGAAGACAACCCAACCTATGGCCTTATGTATGGAGTTTGCTAGTAATTGGGCTTGAAGATTAAGCAAGCCCGAGCATTTAATAATTAGAGTTTTTTTTATACATCTTGTTGTTTGCTATTTAAGAACTTTTTTCTGATTATTGTAAGACAGCTTTGAGAATTATAATAAATGTGTATTTCTTTTACACGGGTGTCGACTCTAGTTTTGCTTGGTGCTAACTCCAAGCACGCCCAAGCATTTAATAATTAGAGTTTTTTTTATACATCTTGTTGTTTGCTATTTAAGAACTTTTTTCTGATTATTGTAAGACAGCTTTGAGAATTATAATAAATGTGTATTTCTTTTACACGGGTGCCGACTCTAGTTTTGCTTGGTGCTAACTCCAAGTAACCCTTAGGTGCTGACTCCTAGGGTTTATCCTTTGTTTTGTTGCTGTTTAATTGTTCCATTGAAATAGTGTGGTTGTCTTGCATCAAAATGTTATCATCCTCCTCAAAAACACGTGGTGTCAATGGATGTAACCTTCTTTGAGACACAATTTTACTTCTCCTCACCTCAAACTCCTCCTCAGGGGGAGTATAATGGTGGTGATGAGTTTTCTGTGCCCTTACTTGTTCCTAGTACCTCCACTAATGTTGATTTGAAAACCGATTCGATGTTGAAGTGCAAGAGGCTAATAATGAGTTGTCATCCATTGATGATAAGCCAAATGAGACACCTGTGAAAGAACTAAGGGTCTATTCAAAGCGCTAGAAAAGTAAGACTACTCCTAAAGCTCTCAAGCAATCATCTAAACCTGACTCAGGTAATTCTACTCTTGTTCTCTCTATACCCACCATAAATGATATTGATCTTCCTATTGCACAACTCAAAGGAGTTAGATCATGCACTCATCATCCCATATCAAATTTCCTTTCATACTAATATATCTCACTTGTATTTCATTCTTTCCTACCCAAGTTATCTTCTATTTCTATCCCCCAAACCTTCCAGGAAGCATTAGGAGACCCAAAATGGAAAGAAGCTATGCAAGAAGAGATGAGAGCTCTTAAGAAAAATGATAAATGGGATTTGGTTGACTTGCCGAATGGAAAAAGGGCTATTGGATGCAAGTGGGAGTTTATAAATAAGCATAAAGCAAATGAGTCAATAGAAAGATACAAAGCTAGATTGGTTGCAAATGGTTTCACACAAACCTATGGGATTGATAATGAGGAGACATTCGCACCAATAGCAAAGATGAACTCTATACGAGTTCTTATCTCATTGGCATCAAATCAAGATTGGCCTCTACACCAATTTGATGTAAAGAATGCTTTCCTCCATGGAGATCTTGAAGAAGTATACATGGAACTCCCCCCTGGCCTTAAGCTACTAGCTTCTAATGGGAAAGTGTGCAAACTAAAGAAAGTCTTGTATGGACTGAAACAATCTCCTAGAGCATGGTTTGAAAGGTTTTCACGAGCTATGCAAAAATTTGGCTACAATCAAAGTCAAGCTGATTATACATTATTTATTACGCATTCACTACAGGGAAAAGTAACAGCTCTTATTGTCTATGTGGATGATATGGTGCTAACTGGAAATGATGAGGAAGAGATACAGAGACTAAATCAATCCTTGGCACGAGAATTTGATATAAAGGACTTGGGAAATCTGAAGTACTTTCTAGGTATTGAAGTGGCAAGATCAAGGCATGGAATATTTTTTTCTCAATGGAAATACATACTCGATCTTCTCAAAGAAACAGGAATGTTAGGGTAATCCAATAGAGTAAAATGTTAGGATAGCTATTGATAATCCAATAGAGTAAAATGCCCAGTTGGGAGAAGACCACAACAGCCCCCTAGTGGAAAAAGGGAGATACAAGTGACTAGTTGGCAAACTAATCTACTTATCACACGCTAGACCAAATATCGTTAATGCGGTAAGTGTGGTAAGTCAGTTTATGCATTCGCCACGAGAAACGCACATGAAAGCTGTTCATAGAATTCTTCGTTACTTGAAATCCTCACCGGGTAAAGGAGTACTATTTGCTCGTCATGATCACTTGAAGATAGAAGCCTATACAGATGCTGATTGGGCAGGTTCAATCATAGACCTATGCTCCACCTCTAGATATTGTCTATTTGTTGGAGGTAACTTGGTTATTTGGCGAAGTAAGAAACAATTAGTGGTTGCAAGATCCAGCGCAGAGGCTGAGTTTAGAGCAATGGCCCATGGAATATGTGAGATATTATGAATGAAGATATTATTGAGGGAGCTTGGATATGACAGTAAGGATCCCATCAAGCTGTTTTGTGACAATAAAGCAGCAATTAATATTGCTCATAACCCATTTCTACACGATCGGATGAAACATATTGAAATTGATAGACACTTTATCAAGGAGAAACTGCGTAAAGGCATCATTTGTACTCCATATGTAAGAACTGGAGATCAACTCACAAACATCTTGACCAAGGGGGTAGCAACTAATCACTTTCACAAAATTCTGGACAAGCTGGGCATGAAGGTGAAGGAAATATTCAAAGAAGGAAATTGAGTAAGTTGTAGGGTTTCTCTATTTCTGCTATTGTATTCCTATTATAAGTTGTAGGGTTTCTCTATTTAATCAAAGTTGTACATAGTGGAAAAAGCAAGCAATAATACAATTATTTTATTCCTCTCTTCTCTTATTACTAGTTTCTTTTGTTTCTTCAATATTGTCCCAACTTATGATTGGTGACATTTGAATGCTTGATTTTACAATAAATCTATATATATTTATTCTACAGGATCAATTCAAATCATTTCAACACTTCAATATTTCTCTGCATCTACACATATAGAACAAGGGCATTAAACCAATTTTGATGTCATACATTTTCTATGCATTACGTTGGATAAAAAATTATTTATATCTAATATGATTTACTGATTTGTATTGGTCAACAGTGTAAAACACCTCATATTTATGTCCAAGACTGACACCCATGTTTATTTTTTAAATGCTTTTCATGATTGCTATTATCTTCTAGTCCTCAAGATAACCTTTTTTCTTGATTATACAAGTAGCCCATGCCACAACTTTTTTGGCACATTACTTATTGAATGTAAACATTTAACTCAATCAGATTTCCATTAAAATGGGAGTGGAAAGTCTCTTGGAATAACCAAATAATGTGGGCAACAACTTTCTTTAGAGCTGATTTCTTGAATCTGTTTACTTAATCTCAAAATGGCATTTGGAAATAATTGAGTAAATCACACCAACAACCTCCATCAAGGTTTGGTGTGACTACACATGCTATATGCCTATACCCAATTTTCAATAAACAACAATACCCTTCTTAGTTTCAGAAATAATTAACAATCTAGCCCCTTGACCCCCTATGTCAGTCAACAAGTATTAACAATGGTCACACAATATTCCCTTTCAAAGGAATATGCACGAAAAAAGAATATATTTTTTAGCCAAACTGGCGCTGCCGCCTCTCTCTTACCACCGCCGGCCCACCCCCCTTTCTTTTCTATTTCAACCCTCATCTTCTCCACCTCCCACAGTTGTTGGTTTTGCAAGGTGCCAGCAAGTCAAACAAAAATCACAAACCCACCAAACATCCTATACCCAAAAGAACCAAAGCCCAAGCCACAACCACACAACCCCAACACTGAAAAATCTGGTAAACCTACATCAATGAGTTCATGCCAGCACTCCACAGTGGTGCTCGAGTTGAGTTGTGAAACCCTTAATTTGAGACCTCTCTTTTGGTCTTAGGATTGTATTGATACAGAATCAAAGATGATCGATTGATTAGGTGAGTTCTAAGTCTGATATTTCACAGTTTTGCTATGCTTAAATGTTAAAGTATTGTTTTGTGAATGATTTGACTTTTTTTAGGGTTTTTTTGGTTTGACTTAAATCATTTTCTAGGTGAGTTATTATTTTAATACTTCACAGCTTCACCTTTGGGATGTGTTCCTCTCTCACAGCAACGGATTGAGCACCCATTTAAGATTTCTCTCTCTCTCTCTCTCTAGGACTATTACTTTGAGTCAACTTCTAGCTTTGTTCAACCAGGAAGGGGTCGGAAGGGCGGAGTATTAATTATTTTCAAAATTAGGAAGGATGTGTCATTTGCCGAAAATCGTGTATATAACAAATGTAATTACACCAAACCTTGGGGTGGTTTATGTAATTTACTCTGATTATTAACCATTGCAAAGAAGAAAGAAGACAAACATGGAAAAAAACACCACAATAAAATTTGCAAAGAAGATGGTTTCTTTAGAACTTTAAAACAGGGTCAGTTTGTCATAACACCAAACCAAACGCCTATATAGGTAAACTACAATACAAAAGAACAAAAAGATTCAAGTAGAGAGATTAGTAGCATAATCAAGATTCAGAAAATATACAATTTATAATCATTGCAGTTAAGAAATTGACAAACTTACCACATATTTTTAGAAGAGTGAATGTTGTTGCGGCGATAAAGAAGACCATAGAAATTGCAACCCAGAAGTGCTAGAAACCAAAGATTGATAATATGGTATCAAAACTACTAGGAATAAGAACACAAAATTTCCAAAATTATAACTTTCACATTATCAAAATAAGCAAAACAATTCTCTTCATTATTGTCACTTGCAATTGCATGATAATACCTTGTCCAAATATCACACAATATTGAAAGTTATTAGGAAAAGATGGCTTTAAAATTTAAATAATTGTGTTTTCCCTCTTTTGCAATATAAAATTTTTTCTTATCACAAAACATCTCTTTTTCCCATTTGTCCAGATCATAACAATTAAGAAATTGTTGCAATTGACAGATACTTCAAGTAGTCCCAACAAGAAATCCAGAAAACATATACTTGTATGTTGTGTATCAAGGGCATTGTTTGGCGCATGGGGAAAAACAATGGAAAAGTGACATAGGACATATTGGGGAAATCTGTCTACAAGAAATTATTTAGTCATACAAGAAAGGTTTAGGGCTCTAATTTAACTACAATTTGATAAGATAGAGAAGGATTTTTTTTCAAAATAACATTTAAACTCAAACAATTTCGTTAGTTAGCACGTTTTCAAAACTATTTAACAAACTAACATCTCAAGTACGAGAGACTCAATTTTGTTGTGCTAAATCGAGTGTACTAAACTCGTTTTCCATGGAACTCGAGTCTTTAAGACTCGATTTCCAACAAACCCAGAGGGGAAAACATCATCAAACCAAAGACTCAAACAAGAAAAACAACGAAACATCATCAAACCCAAAGACCCAGATAAGAAAATGAAGGAATTCAGCAAACCTTCGCTTTGAGCTTTGCTGCCGCCGCCTCTGGAACCTTCGCCATCGCTGCCTACGGTTTGGGTTAGGGAGATCTGGGTTCGTGAGCGCCTTCTTCGAGGTTTCTGTTTGGGTTTGATCTCTCCGGTTTGTTCCTTCTTTATGGTTTGTTGTTTCTTCGTGTTTCTGTTTGGGTTTCTTCTTCATATTTTCTGGTTTGGGTTTCTTCTTCGTCTTCTGGTTTGTTCTTCTTCTTCGTGTTTCTGTCTGGGTTTCCTAGAAGTCGAGTCTTTGAAGCTCAAGTTCCATGTAACTCGAGTTCCTTATACTCAATTTAGCACAACAAAATCGAGTCCCATACACTCGAGATGTTATTTTGCTAAATAGTTTTGAAAACGTGCTAACTAACGAAATTTTTTTAGTTTTAGTGTTATTTTGAAAAAAAAAATCCAGATAGGGAAAGAGGGCAAGAATTTGAAGCAAACATTTCTAGAAAATTTTGGATAGTGATTTAGGAATTAAAGGGTGATCATAGGCTGTATGAATAGTATTTGTGAACAATACCCAAGAAAGAGATAAAGAAACAAGAGCATAAAGGAGATAAGGATGAGAAAGATCACACTATGGCACCCATGCCTTTCACAACCAAATACTCAACTCTATCTATTATTTGAGTACATTGAGCACAAATATTTAAGGACTTTTTCTTGTCCCAGTATTATTAGGATTCCTAATTTAACTAGCAAACAAACCTCTAATTGAATTGGACCAAAAGAGACACATAAAAGCTTATAAAATAAATAAAACTTATCTATTAATAAAATAAAACTCAAAGTAAGACCCAGGACCAACAATTACAAAAGTACATATATACCCTTGAATCTAGAAAAACAAAAAACAAAAACAAAAACAAATATATATATAAATATATATATATATATATATATATTAATAACTTTATTAACCACCCCCTTCTTGAGCTTTGCTTTAATCTTATGCTTCCAAAGAGGGTATTTTTTTTCTCTAGCCATGCAATGGTTGCACCATCAATAGTATAAAGACAATCCAATTTGGTTTCCAATACTATGCATCAGACAGGACAGAATGTATGACGTGGATTATAATCCTGCTATAACAGGATTATCTAATCCCCAAGTGGAGGGGTTGATGGTGGAATAAGTATCCCATAATGTGGAATAAAACTACCAACCTTCAGAGAGAGAGAGAGAGAAGGAGATGCAAGTTAGACTTATGAGGCACCAGCAGGGAAGGTATGCACACCTCTAACTAGATCTATGTCATCTTATCACTCCATCCCCTGCAATTTTATTTTGAAACTTGCAAAAATTGAAGCACAAGCACATCCATTGCAAATGCCTACAAGGATCTATTAATTAATAAAGTACATAAGAGAGACATGTGCAAGATTGTTCCTATTTATGAGGGCTATCATCGTCCCCTAGCAAACTTGTTCTATCATTTTAACTGCGCAATTACAAGATTGAAAGGCAAAGGGCTAAGTCAATAGTTTGCAAGCTCGGTTAGACAGCTACTATATATGTTATCTATGGCTTAATCAAAATGCAGAATTTATAATGGGAGAATCAGAAATGAGGGAATTCTGCAGGCCTAAGCATTGTCACCTACATAAGTGATCATCCAGGTAAATTACAGTAAAAAATATCATCAAAAAAATTCTTTAATTGAGAAAATAATTACAGAACGTACAGGAAGGGTCTCCCATATTGCTTCGTCACTCATGCTTTCTTCATCTCCAGGCATTAAAGCCCTACACATCCTATATTAAAATACAAACCAATTACTCAGGGTTATTTTACTTATCAACAATTTACGAAATGAATTAAAAATTGAATAAACGTATTAACATAACCTTTTAAATTTAAATTAAGCAATAAAATTCTCGCACTGGAGTTTAAGACCAATGGACTCTAGCTCAAATGGGACTCCCTCCCCTTGTAAGAGCAAAGGGGAGGGTAAGGTCATGGTTTGAAGACGTACTGTGTGAAAGTGTAATCACCAAAAAAAAAAAAAAAGGACCAGGATTAAGGCTAGATAACGGAAAGGGAAGACATGGAAAATGCACTTTGGTGAGTAGTTGGACCATAAGGAAGGGCAAGAGTTGATGAAATGCATGAATTCCTCAATGGAAGTGTTGGGTAATCACTTCGTCCTGTTAATATATCATTTACCCTGTGGCAGTAGCTATGGTTGTGTCTGCGGAGTTAATCAGAATTCTGTTCCAGAATTTCTTGTAGAGTGAATTGCACCATTATTACAGAAAATGAACGTTGAGGCATCGGCTTAACATCTTTAAAAAAATGCTCATTACCTGATATTATCAATCAGAATTGCTATTTCAAATGTCAACAGGGGTAGAAAGACAATCTTCAAGTTTACAACTGCAACATATTCAAGTTTGCCAAAAACATTAATTGATAAGGTCTGAACAATTGAGAAATGATGATAACAAGAATCCTAAATTGTTTACGTTCATGTAGATATTTAGGGAAGTGCATCAACATGTTACTTAATTAACATTTAAAAGCCGAACAGATGAGTGTCATAATCAATTCAAATATTTAATTTTTTTTCTATCTATCAAAGTTAACTCACATATTTAATTACCATTAGAACATAAAATTGCTAGCCCCAACAGCATTTATAGATGATCATGTCATGACAGATCTTGCTTACCATAACTGCTGCTCTCAAGATGTATACAAAGGAGAAGTTCAAAAGCAACAAGCAATGGTGTTGCCATGATGGCATGACAAGGTGCCCACTGTCCATGAGAAAGAAGTGTTTAATTTTCTGTCACTATGATTAATTATACTACCAAATTTCAGATTTGCACAAGATTATTATAGTAAATTGATCTCAATAAAGATGATATATACAAAAAAAAAAAAAAAACCATTGTAGATAGTATCTCATACATGGCGATCATGAGGCAGTGAAGGAGCAGGCAAGGAAAACCTGCCTCGTGCTACAACAGCATGAAAGAGCCACAGAGGGGCAAATACAGTCCTGCAGAATAAGAACAAAAGCAAAAACCACTTAAAAACTTATAAACAATTAATAATAATACTATTTCTTATTGCCAGCCCACATGCAGGATATTGCAAGAACATCCACCAAACCTAGCCAAGGAATTTTTTTTTTTTTTTTAAAGGCTGTTCATGCTTAAACATAGACCCTCAATATGATTATAAGTAATGATACATTTAGTAATTTGCAGCTGTCATGCATGGAATGAGACCAAATTTTCCCCTCTAGACAGCAGGAAATGGACAGATAGTACACTTATTTGAATTGTTTGACATGAACATACACGTGCTCAACACAAATTTATATTTAATAGCACATTGCTTAGTTTGTAATTACCTATTGAAATTGCTAGATAATTTAGCCAAAGAATAGCAAGGGAATACCATCAGAAAAATCCCTTACTATGAATATGAATAATCTCTCCTTGGCTAGTATTCAAAGCAACTTGCAGGGATTCACACCTGCATTCTAAACTCAAAATTCCAGTTTTAAATTACGTCTATCATGGTTTTGCACTACTCCTGTCAAAACTTGGTTAAGCAGCACTTCCAGATAAACGTGCACTAATTGGTGAGATCTTTGAACTTGGAAGAATCAGAGCTCTATATGAGTCCACATCATGGCTCTCAAATGTGAAGTAATTCACTCTTCCATGTATGTGTGAATTGTACAGAAAAAGTTATTTTTTTTTTTTTTTACATAAACAAATAATAATAAAATAAGTAGCAAGAAAATGATAACATTCTCATTATACCCTTTTTAAGTCTTATTTTTCTTTCTTTACTTTTCCACCCTTCTGTAAGTTTTGTCATAATATATTTCCTTAACTGCAAGTACATTAAACTTCACTGACTGCCAATTTTGATCGCATTTCCCACAACTTTTAAGCAAATGATGATTCCAGTTAAATCGAAATACTTCCTAGATAGAAGAATTTGAATTAAAACCACAAGGATAAGAAAATCCAACCATACAAAACTAAATAAAACAAATTTCAGAGAAATCAGAAATCAGAATCTATAAAGTCAGTGCATGCAACTAATACAAAAACAAACAGACTTACATTTTTACACACAACCACAAGTGTTTCAATCAATTTCACAACATTTATATGCAATTCCCTCCTCGAAACATCATATATACAGAGATTGAACCAACCCATGAAGGCTAAAAAAAAAAAAAAAAGAATCAATCTTTGAGAACCCAAATGGATTCTAATAAAATTTTTCTTATCCCACTTTGTCAGCACCCAGATTGAAAGCAATACCAATAGTAACATGTTTTTGCTAACATAGAAAAAGCAAAGAAGAAGGGAAAAAATACGAACCACCAAGAATAAGGCAGGGCACGCTGAAGCTTAAGAGAAAGCAAGAGAGTGAAAGAGAAGAGTAAAGCATGTGCCACTAATGCTTGAACAGACTTCCCCACTCTCCTCCAGCTCATCACCCTTCTTCTTCTCGAGATCAACATTAATTTTAATTTTAATTTTAATTTTAATTTTATTCTAATAATTAATTATTTCCCAGAAACTCAAAGCTCAAGTAGTTTTACAAATTTCTCAACCAAAAATTAAAATAAAAATAAAAAGGTTTTTACAAGTTTGAAGAGAAAGAAAAGAAAGACCCACTACTACCCACTTTTGAAGTACAACACTCTATTAACAACGTCTTCCTGGTTGACTTAGTTCTCACGCTAAAGAAACCTCTTTGCTCTTGTGTAAATTCCAATTCTTTTATACTTGGACGAAAATGACCATGGTGTTTGGATGTGATGACTATAATAAAAAGAGAAGAGTCTGGGTCATTTTTGGTAATTTTCCTAAACTTTTTTTTATAGAGCTGTTGAATGTTGATATATAGTACCCTTAACTTTTTATGCTCAAAGCGGTATATTGCTATACTGTTGTGTATTTGATTTGATGAGATGAGATGAGATGAGATGAGATATTTATAATTTTATTTTACATTATCCGTTTTGCGGTTTGGTGGATAAATCATTAGTTGTAGGGATAACTCTCAAGTCTCAACTCATACTCCTGGAGGTAATTGTTTCAAACCAAAACGTAGGTACAGTATTTAGGTATTGTTTTTTATATTCTTCTTTTAAAATTCTGTCATGTGAATTTTTTTTATGGGAAGGAAGTGTATTTTTTAGTTAAGTAGCCACATGGCTGAATCTTAAGAGCATCCACAACCGGATTCTAAATCCCATCTTATTTTACCATCTCAAAAAGTCACTTTTTCAATTATACAATACAATTTTACAATTCTCCGATATCCCAACTTTTATATCCCAATCCTACTCATTAAAATAATATTTTTACACAATAAAATAATATTTCTCACAATTACCATTATACATTACAACACATTATTTATACATTATTTATTCTTTCTCTCTCTTTCCTTCTGGTCAGGAACCACAATCACCACCACCGCTGCACACCACCACCGCTGCCACCACCACCACCGGCAACCCAGAAACTACCGTCAACACCAAAAAAAAAAAAAAAAACCCAGAGAAAATCACAACAACAAATCACCGTGAACAAACCCAGCCACCCCAGCAAATCATAACAACAATCCCAAAACAAAAATTTGAACGAAACGGAACCCACCTCGCCATCGGAACGGAATGGAACCCCATCGGAATGGAACGGATCTCCATCGGAACGGAACCCACCTCGCCAAATCAATCTCCATCGGAATGGAACGGAACCCCATCGGAACGAAACCCACCTCGCCAAACCGATCTCCACGCACGACTCGATCTCCAAAACAAAAATTTGAACAGAACGGAACCCACCTAGCCATCGGAACGGAACGGAACCCCATCAGAATGGAACGGATCTCCATCGGAACGGAACCCACCTCGCCAAACCGACCTCCATCGGAATGGAACAGAACCCCATTGGAACAGAACCCACCTCGCCAAACCGATCTCCACGCACGACTCGGTCACCATGTCAACACCACCAAACGCCGATCTCTACCGCGCTAACCTCCGGCCATCACCCTGATCTCAGCCGCGCCACCAGCTCGCCACCACGCTGAGATCGGCATGATGGCCGGAGGTTTTTGAATTCCAGACTCACATCACTAGTGATTCGGCGAGAGAGAGAGGGGATGAGAAAGAGAGGAGGAAGAGAGAGAAAAGAAAGAGATAAAATGAGGGAGGAGTGAGAAATTTGCCGGGTAAAATCAATTAAAAAATATTTTTTTTATACCATTTTGCTACAGTACCATCTTACATTTGAGATGGTACTGTAGCAAAATCTCAAATTTTTTTTTGCATATGGGATATAGCCTTCCCATTGTTGATGGGTTTTGGGGCTTAAACGCCAAATGTTCTTAACATTTGGCATTTACAAGCCCAAATGCGGATGCTCTAAGAGTGGAACCTAAAGAACAGCACTTAAGGTCCATTTGGATATAATTTATTTTTGCTGAAAACTGAAAACTAAAAACATTGTAGTAAAATAATTTTTAAATATGTGAATAGTGCCGTGAGACCCATTTTTAATGAAAAAGTTGCTGAAAAGTGAAGTTTGTTGGTCAAGTGAACAGTGCACGGAACCCATGGGTGTGATGAAAAGTGGCTGAAAAGTCAAATATATACAGCTACTATTCATGAATAGTAGCATAAACAGTGAAATTTGTCCCCCTGAAACGCGTGCTGCAGCAAAAAAAAAAAAAGCAAACGCAAAACGCAACAAACGCCGGATCCAAACAATCACTTAAGGTACTGTACCTAAATTTTGTCCATTATACAATATTTTCAAAGTACTATAAATGCATACTCCTCCTTCTCACATAATTGTGGATCCCACAAATTAAATTTATAGTGAGACCTACAATTCATATAAGAGAAGAAAGTTCACATTTATAATACCCTGAGTATACAATAATTTTCCTACTTCTGGAGGTACATATAGCTGAAACAAAACTTCACATTATTATTTGAAAGTAACGTTGCATAAGAGTTACACAAAATAATAAATCCCATCCACCACTTTTTACATCATTGGGCTTGTTGTTGTCTTGTTTGGATGATTGTGTTTGATAGAATAGTAATTTGCAAACATATAAGAATTTAGTTTAGTATAATTTTTTATTTTTTTTTTTAAGAATGTAATTATCTAGACCTCTTTAAATTTAAGTCAACTAACTAAAAATTAAATAATATCTTAATTTAATGATAAAGAACAATTATCTAAAGCAAACGGCATAGGTTAAAATTTTCTAAAATTTAAAAAATTTATATATAAAAAAAAAATAAAAACTAATGAGCTTTCTAGTTGATTCTCTATCTTAGCTTCCATTTTGAAAAAAGAAAATAACAATTTAGCTGTGATATATTATAGTAGTCTCATATATGTAAACTTTTTTTTTTCCTGTTTTTCTATTGACAAACTTCTCATATGTGTAAACTAATACTATAACATTTACGACAAAATTTAAATTAAGTTGTTTGGGTCAAAGTTATACTAATGTTAAAGTGGAATATATTAAAGTTGTTTTGGGTTATATTAATGATAAAGTAGAATATTATGATCCAAGTAAAACTTTAATTTTCTCAAAAAAAAAAAAGTAAAACTTTAATCAAGGATTAAGGATTGCAAATAATTGTAAGAGTTGTAAGTAGAATATTCTCTACTTCTTGTAAGTGTTGGTTTGTAATTACTTATATTTGGATTATTGGGCTTAAAAAATAATATGGGATTAAATTATAGGGTTTTTTTTTTTAATATATGAGAAGGGTAACAGTCCAGTTATTAGGGACGGAAGGCCCGACCCCCCTAGTCCCAAGATATTTTTTTTTTAAATATATATATATAAAGAGGGAGAGAGAGAGAGAGAGGTATTTTCTTTACAATTTCCCTTTGCCCTTTTTGGGCAAATAGCTTTATGCCCCAATTCCCAAACTAATTAGGAAAATGCCCCTCTTTTAAAACTCGATTTATGATAAATCAAGTTAGGCCCTATAGTGGCATTTTTAAGGAGCCTATAGTGACGTTTTAAGGACCTATAGTGACTTTTTTAACTTGACTTCAATGAAATCAAGTTATAGGCAATGAAATCGACCTATAGTGGCGTTTTTTTACCTATAACTCGATTTCATTGAAGCCGAGTTAGAAAAACGTCACTATAGGTCTTTAGAACGTCACTATAGGCTCCTTAAAACGCCACTATAAGGCTTCAGGATTTTTTTTTTTTTAACTCGATTTATCATAAATTGAGTTTTAAAAGATGAGCATTTCCCTAATTAGTTTGGGAAGGGGGGCATAAAGCTATTTAATTTGCCCAAAAAGGGCAAAGGGCAATTTTGTCCCAAAAACTCTCATATATAGATTCTGCACATAAAGTCCATTATCATGTTATAGAAAGGTGTAGCACATCAAGTGTATGAAATAATTTCTATAAACTTCTCAATAGTTACACTCTTCACCTTTTCATTGAAAGGGTGTTCCTCGCTTTAGGTAATATGGTACAAGAGGAAGACATCCGATGTGAAGCAGTAAAGTTTGGGTTTGATTCGAAGTGTTGTGTGGTGTTGAGCTGATTTAAATTAAATGTGAAACAATGAGATTGTAGGTGAGTGATTTTTCGGAGTAGAGGAAACCACACTTGATAGCTTAGCCAAACATGGATATGAGGCCGAGACCATACTTTGGTTGAAAGACTACAAAAAAAGTATACAATCCTACTTCCTAATTCACAAACCAACCTAGGTAAGTTCCCATAAAAATAAAAATAAAAAAAAAAAAAAAAAAAAAAAAACCCTAGGTAAGTTGATCTTAACTTATGAAGAGAAGAGACAATCAACTAAGCCAGTTGAAATCTTTAGTGACTAATTCCTAATCTATATATATATATATATATATAAAACTGAAGCTTTTGAAGCTCCCACAATTTTCCACGTCAGCACAATATTTAAAAAAAAAAAAAAACTTTTCTAAAACCTGGCATTATTAAAAAGAAAAAAAAACACCAAAAAATTTCAACTAAAAAAAAAACAGAGCCAAAAGCCTAAAACCCGAAAATTTCCTTCTGCCCAAAACCAAAACCCTATTAAAAAAACACTCTCCCCCTTCAACGTAAACACAGTAACACAGACTCATCAAACTCCCTCTCTTCTTCTTCACGCAGTCCCATCTTCTTCTTCAAACACACAATTTCCTCCATGCCTCTCTCTACATACATGTTCCCCTGCCTCCGGTCTTTTTCCCTTCTCTACCTTCATTCCAAGCTTTCTTTTGTCATTCAAACCAATATCCTTTGTAAAGAAAGGCCAGCCCATCAACATGAATCGATACCCTTCGTTCAAAATCTGTATCCTCTCCAGGTGAGTTTCTATTTAATAATATATGTTTGCAATCCAATTTGGCTATCTTATTTGATTATTCTCTTTTTTATTTTATTTTACATATAAACGATCTTCCTTTTATTCAAAACATACAAAGTCTTTCATATGTTATTCAAAATCCAATTTTGTTTGACAAATTCACCAACTTTCTTGCTTTTTCTCTTTGTAATTCTTTCTCTTTCTCATGTTTTGCTAGTATAATGGTTGAGAGAATGATATAAGAATTGATATCCTTTGTGAAAATAGGCCAACCGTAAGTGTCTGACAAAATGTCTCAATGATCTAAATAAATAAATAAAACAAAATTTCTGAGACAAATCCTAATGGCTGATAGGACTCAAATTCCCAAATCCTGATAGACTCGAATTAAAAAAAAAAAAAAAAATGTAGTAGTAGTATGATAGGACTCTTTTAACCCAAGTCAGATGATTTGCATTAGAATATATGAATAGAAAAGATCGTGAGAATAGAAAGATTTCATTGGATCATGCTGACAAAGCGAAACTTTTGCATCTTGAGAAATTTTTTGATGAAATTTTGGTTTGTGATAAATGGTTTTGGTTCAATAGGGGCCATATTTGAAGGCTAATTTGGGTTTGAATTTGAGATATTTCATCTGAATTCTGATTCTTTCAAATAACAATTCTTGATTCAAGTTTTGAATTAAGGCAACCTCTGCTTCGTTCTTTCCAATAGGTACCCTATGCACCAAATCCTCCAAGCATTTGGTCTGAAATAATATGTATTTGAATGTATATATATAAAACTAAATTATTTACATGTATTTACTATTTTTCGAATCCCAAGGGCTAGCGTGGATGAATTTGCTTTCGATGGAATTTGCAATATCATCTTTGCATGTAGGTGGAGGAAAATTGTTCTATTAAAGGCTACCAACTTTTATGGACTATGTTAACAAAGGCTTTGTTAACCAGCAATGTTGGCCTGTTTTAGTTGTGTGATTGTTACTCTTTTCATTGCGTTTGTCCTGCTTCTTTGTTATTGTTGTTGTTTTTGTGTTTTTTTATAAAAAAAAAAAATGAAGTATGAGTTTTCAGGCAAAAAATGCATTTGTAATAATTTATTATGTATTTGACCTACTTCATTTGCTTTGCTATGTTTTGGTGAGGCTTGAGGGGTTAATGGTCCTCTGTTTTGTTCGTTGGTATAGTTTTTGATTATATAATAAGTACTTACAAGTTACATTTTTCAAATTCCTTAAAAGCTACTACTTGAAATGGCCGGGATGCTTCAACAGTTGCAGATGCGGCGATGAATGTAAGGTCCAAATCTATCCACCTCTCAACCCAACTGATTGAGAAATAGTTGATCAGCTTAATCTACTGTTGTTAATTAATATGGGATTCTTTCATAAGAGACACAAGAGGTATATTATATAATATATATATATATATATATGTTGATGGTTAAATACAAGTACATTTCAAGTACAAGGAGGGCAGAAAGCCAGGATCATGATTAAATATTCAAGGTACGAATTATATGATTCATGGGCAATTTCAACTTCAATTTGACAATGGATTTTCAATTTTAGAATTATTGCATGTGTTGCAAATCTATATTTAAAGTGAGAAAATTTAATATAGAAAGATTTTTAGAATGATGATTTACTTTTCTGTGGTTAAAATGAATCTCTTTATATAGAAGTTCGATAAATTCTCCACCTTTGTGACATGAAATAATTTTTTTTTAATGATTGGGAAGAGCACCAATCTATTTGTAACCAAAAGAAAAGGAGAATTAAATCGTGCCGATGGGTCTTTGAGTTTATTTCTACCCAAAATCAAATTAAAAGATTTATGATCTTTGTTTTTTCTTTACTTTATAAATAAATATTATATTTGTATAATTAAAAGTGTTGAAAGGCAGAAGTTTGAAAAGCACCATAAGAAAAATTGATAGGTTTGCGGTGGTTACTATGTTTGGCTTGAAATAAATGCTTGTGTATTTTGTAGTTGTAGGGTTGAAATTTGATAGACTGGGCGCTAACTTTCCGTATTGTGAGCCCAACAAATCCCCAACAATAAATTTGTAGAGAATGGGTTAAACAGCTGGGCTGGTTATGGATTTAGCAACGGTTCAAGCAAGCAAACAAGGGTAAAAAGACATTCAGACTAATATTTAATAAAAGTTTTTTCGGTCCGAAGAGGCTTAGCATTTATCAACTTAGTGAATACAATTTTTCTCCCCCTTCTCCAGAGTCCTCTTCCCCTTATATATCCCCCTCCTTCTTCATCTCCATCATACATTTGTTCTTCATCCAAGCATCCACTTGAGTATATGTCACATCAGGCATCTTCTTTAGTACACCGTGAGTGGTGGTAGCTGAGGCTGAACTGTTCAGGCGTCTTCTCCACATAAATGCGGCCAGAAAAGCTGCTGCAGTGCATTAAATACGATGGTAGCAGCTTTTCCTTTAAGATATTTTTATATCCTCCTCATCCCCAGGCACGTCCAGGATTTGCTCTCCTCCGTGGAATCAGTTGGGAAGGTCGCTTTTGCCCCCGGCATATTTGATTGATTAAGCACTATGATGATCAGACGTTAGGACCTCTTCGGACAGGCAGGATAGCCTTCAGACGTATCCTAGTGTCCTTCCACACGTATTTCCACCAAACAGGCCCAGCATTGACCTCTTTTACCTCTTCGGACAAACAATGGTATACAAATTGGGCCCTAGGCCCAATTCGCAGCGTTGGGCTCATCCCCACAATAGCCCCTCAAAATTCTAATTTTTCCCACACATCCGAAGGAGAAAAGTAGGATTTTGATCCATTGCAGAAAATAGAGGTTTTGAAAACATTGAACCGCTGAATTCACACGTGTGTGCGCATAAATTTGGGCGCCTCATTATTGCCGTTGTCGTTGCGTCGTTTCCCAAGCACCATTAATTGCTCCAGGCGGCGTCTTGTCTGTGAGATCCAACGGTGGGTTAGTGATCAACGGTCGTGATTCTCCTCGAAATTTGGGCGGGATAAATCCCACCAGTTTGCTGGCTCCTATATAAATCCCCAAAAAGGGGTCATTTCCCCATTGCTTTGCAAATTTCAGACTCTCAGCGAACTCAGGCATCTGCGCTTACAACGCCCTTCCTGTCATCAACTCCAACTCCCCTCAAAATACACTACGATCTCTTTGCGAACATCAAGGTCGTTCTTCCACTTAATTCCGCGTAAGTCCCTTGTTCGAGATTCTCAAACTCTTTTCAGATTGCCTCTTCGGCCTTTGGTAGCTTTCCCCAGTCGCTGTTTCGCATTTCCCCCCCCCCCCCCATCTAACCTAATTGACAATGGGTAGATTTAAATACTTAGTGGATAGTCCCTCCCAGATAGAGAAGTTTAGGGCAACGTATCGCATTCTTCAGGATGTGGGCCTAAGGTATTGCTCTACAGAGGGATTATTATTGGACCGAGAAATGGGTGAGGTTATAATCCCCATTATCGCTTTCTTGGAGGGAGGGATGACCATCCCCATGGGTCCAGTTACCAGAAGTTATCTTACCGCCTATAGACTTAGCCCTGATCAGTGCGCACCTAACACATTTAGGATTTTAGGAGCAGTTGATGACCTAAACCGTCAATTAGGATTGGGACTTACTTGGCACGATGTGGTACACATGTACGAGTGCCGTACCAAAGAAGGAGCGGGATACTATCTAAGGTCCCGGTCCGATGTCGTCAGACTCATCTCCTGTCTCCCCAAGTCTAATAAAGGGATGAAAGACGATTATCTGATCGTCTCGGGCGCATGGCATGACGGGATTCATTGCCCAACCCAACCAGGAGAGCCAGGTGGGATATCCCCCATTGAGATTTTCTAACATTTTTTTGCTTTCAGCTAATCGAACTTCCCTCTGTCACATTTCAATCTTTTCTGACAATTCTATTGCAATGTTTACAGATAGAAACCACGTCGCTCCTTGACTGAGTCTCACAGATACCGCGGCTCTCAACTATCTTCTTCGGTCGGAAATCTTTGTAAGCGAAGACGGACAGCTTAGGGCCGCTCACCTCATCCTTGGCTATACCCCAAAGTCGGAACTTCAGCCGATCGGCAACGCAATAACACTCGGGGATCGTCGCATCAACCGTATTGACGTTGCTCGGAAGAATTTCTTAGCTCCTTTCGACCTCGCCCCGGTGCCACATCCCAATCCACAAGGTATACCACTGCTCGTTTAGCCCGTTCAACAGGTTCCCTGTGAACCAGTAGCAGAGGAAGAAAGAGTTGCTTCTTCTACACCTTCCCTTGACGAGCAGATCGACCAGTTCAGATTTGAGGGTGAGGCTTCAGAAGAGATTCAAATTATAGATGTCGACGAGGAGACAGACAGGCAATCGACTGTCCTCCCAAAGAGACTAATCGTGTCGGCATACTCTTCGGACGAAGACATGCAGAGTCTATCAGAGTTGATGAAGAATAGAAAGCCGAAGGCCGCGTCCAAAGGCACTGGCCCATCCCAGCCAGCGGCGGATCTTCCTACTCTTCCTCCTCAAGCCCCCTCGGATCCCAATTTAAAGCCGCTGTCGGATTTAAAAAAGAAAAGGGTTGCGACTGAGGCTGAAGGCACTGAGGCTGCGCCTAAAAAGGGGCCCAAGCAACAGAAAGTGGCCCATGATACCAGGGGCAAAAGGGCTTCATCTACTGAAAGTAGGGAAGACCCTTCAGCCGCCGATGTACGCCGGGGCCCTCGGACATGGCCTCCAAAGTTGATGCTGGATGGTGCAGACATCCCATATGATGCCTCCATCAGAAATTATGGTAGAGGCAAAGCCGGTTACATTGCGGAGGCTTTGGAGCAGCCCTTGCTCCTTCCAAGGGACATGGAGTCCTACAGGCGCTTCAGCCAGCATGAGCTTTTCTTATCCCTAAAAAGGGATCTAGCCATGGTAAGGGAATTGACCCTCTTATCCTCTTTTTGTTTTGTTTAACAACTAATAAGAAAGAAAACTTTCGCCTGTTGTGCAGATCGCTCAGCAGATATTCGTGGCCGAAGAGTGGAACCAGAAGGCCCATGTCCAAGTCCAAGTGGAGATCAGCGCCCGCTTGGATACCGAGAAGGTCTTAGGCGGCCTTAAAGATGAGTGCTTCCGGATGTCCGAGCAGCTGAAACAGGAGGCTAAAGAAAGAAAAAGTTTGGAGGCGAGCCTCAAGAACGCCTAAGAGCAGGCTGAAGATCAGCGCAAAAAGCTGTACACCACCAAGCTCAATTTGGAGACAGAGCGAGCGTTGGTGAAGGATCTTCGGGCCAAGCTCGACAAAGCCAAGGATTCTACTAAGTTGGCCGAGCAGAACGCTCAACTGGCCAAGGAAGCACTTGAGGCTGAGAAAAAGGCCGCTTACTTGCTGGGGGTGCAAGAGACCCAGACGAGGCTGACCGAGGAGTTCGCCAAGGTCTGCAGGGAGTACTGCGAGATAACGTGGGGCAAATGCCTTGACGCAGCCGGAGTTCCCCCAGAGTCTGCCCTGAGGCAGCTGGGAGTGTTTACTACGACCCCGATATCTGCGACCTGCCAGATACCTCCGAAGCTCCTCCGGTTGATTCAAGCATCCCAGACCCTGCTGAGGCAAGCCACGCTCCTGCTCGAACTGGGGATATGGGCGATCCATCAAAGGCTGACCCAGTGCCTCCGGAGAAGGCTTAGGTGTCTAGGGGACTCTTTTTGTACTTGTAATTGTTTAGATGCCATTCGACTTTGCTTTGTAACGCTGTCATTTTCCTTTCATCAATGAAATGGCTTACTTTTTATCTTTATTACTATCATGTTATATGTCATGATGTGTCATTACAACAAATAACAATAGAATGACAACTGATAAACAACCAATGCCATGATTTCAATCTAAACGATGCTAAGTAGGCCTTAAGGCGATAACGACTTCACTGGAATGTTTATTTGCAATAATAACTTGGTCAGAGAAATGTTGATGCCATTAAGCTCGAATTGGTATGCTTGGGGAAATTATAAACTCAGACCTTGCAGCGCGTTGACGAAGTAGACAATAATACTTAAAAACTATTCGTAAGGGAGTTAGTGAATGAGTGTTAACTAACCCAAATTATCCAGCCCGAGGACCGCGGGGATGATTGGATTTGAGGTTTAAACACTTATGAGAATCCTAAAGGAGTTTTAACTGTTACAAATCATCTAGTTCGAGGACTACAAGTATGATTGAAATTAAGTTTAAACCCTTGTGAGAATCGTAAAGGAGTGTTAACTAACCCAAATCATCTGGTCCGAGGACTACAGGCATGATTGGATTTAAGTTTAAACCCTTGTGAGAATCGTAAGGGAGTGTTAACTAACCCAAATCATCTGGTCCGAGGACTACAGGCATGATTGGATTTAAGTTTAAACCCTTGTGAGAATCGTAAGGGAGTGTTAACTAACCCAAATCATCTGGTCCGAGGACTACAGGCATGATTGGATTTAAGTTCAAACACTTATGAGAATCGTAAGGGAGTGTTAACTAACCCAAATCATCTGGTCCGAGGACTACAAGCATGATTGGATTTAAGTTTAGACACTTGTGAGAATCGTAAAGGAGTGTTAACTAACCTAAATCATCTGGTCCGAGGACTACAGGCATGATTAGATTTAAGTTTAAACACTTATGAGAATCGTAAAGGAGTGTTAACTAACCCAAATCATCTGGTCCGAGGACTACATGCATGATTGGATTTAAGTTTAAACACTTATGAGAATCGTAAAGGAGTGTTAACTAACCCAAATCATCTGGTCCGAGGACTACAGGCATGATTGGATTTAAGTTTAAACACTTATGAGAATCGTAAGGGAGTGTTAACTAACCCAAATCATCTGGTCCGAGGACTACAGGCATGATTGGATTTAAGTTTAAACACTTATGAGAATCGTAAAGGAGTGTTAACTAACCCAAATCATCTGGTCCGAGGACTACATGCATGATTGGATTTAAGTTTAAACACTTATGAGAATCGTAAAGGAGTGTTAACTAACCCAAATCATCTGGTCCGAGGACTACAGGCATGATTGGATTTAAGTTTAAACACTTATGAGAATCGTAAGGGAGTGTTAACTAACCCAAATCATCTGGTCCGAGGACTACAGGCATGATTGGATTTAAGTTTAAACACTTATGAGAATCGTAAAGGAGTGTTAACTAACCCAAATCATCTGGTCCGAGGACTACAGGCATGATTGGATTTAAGTTTAAACACTTGTGAGAATCGTAAAGGAGTGTTAACTAACCCAAATCATCTAGTCCGAGGACTACAGGCATGATTGGATTTAAGAACTTGATGATGGGATCCATCCAGCACGGGTTGGTTCTGACGCAATGAACTTGGAATGCCTTTTTTCTTAATTCCATAGGTTTCTGCATGTCCTCAATGAGGATAACCCTTGGTAATTCCTGTGCCGAAGAGGTGGCGAGGGTGGCTAAAGAATCGGTATGTGTGTTGCCACTTCTGGGGATGTGCTGCAGGTTAAAATATTCAAACTCTGACTGCAGGGACTTAACCAGGTTCAAATACCCCTGCATCCTCTCGTCTTTCACCTCAAATTCTCCCTGCACTTGGCCGACGATTAATCTTGAGTCCGAGAATATCTTAACCGACTTTCCTCCCATCCTTCGTGTCATTTTCATCCCCATCAATAGAGCCTCATATTCTGCCTCATTATTCGTTGCTGAGAAATCCAGTTTTAACGCTTTTTCAATGATAATTCTCTCTGGGGATATCAGCACTAGCCCCACTCCAGAGCCTCTCTGATTCGATGCGCCATCCACGTACACTTCCCAGGGCAAAGGGTTCCGCGAAGAAACCATACAACGTGCCTTTCTTCCATGCCCAGCATCGGTGTTACTTCCTCTAGATGGGGCTCTGTGAACTCGGCGACCAAGTCGGCAAGGACCTGACCCTTCACTGATGTGCGAGGCATGTACTTGATATCAAAAGCCCCTAGGATTGTCCCCCATTTGGCAATCCTTCCTGTGTAGTCTGCGCTTCGGAGTACTGCTCTAAGCGGAAGCTGGGTGAGGACTATGACGGTGTGGGCTTGAAAATAGTGAGGCAACTTCTTCGTACCGAGCACCACAGCTAGGATGGCCTTCTCCAGTGGCAAATAACGAATTTCAGCTTCATGCAGTGACTTGCTTACGTAGTAGATTGGTTTTTGCACCCCACAGTCCGTCCGTATCAACACCAAGCTCACAGCATTAGGAGCGACGGCAATGTAAGCAAACAAGACCTCATCTGGTTCAGGACTAGACATGATTGGTGGCCGAGCCAAGTAGTCCTTAAGTTGCTGAAAAGTAACAGCACACTCCTCCGTCCATTCGAAACCCTTCCACTTATTGATCAATGAGAAGAAAGGCCTACACCTATCTGCTGATCTGGAAATGAACCTGTTAAGGGCAGCGGTCATCCAAGTCAGTTTCTGAATTTTCTTGGGGTTCCGAGGAGCTCGCAAGTTGGTGATGGCCTTTATCTGATCGGGGTTAACTTCGATTCCCCTGTGAGTGACCATATACCCTAAGAATTTGCCTGATCCAACACCAAACGAACACTTGGATGCATTCAAGCGCAACCTGTGTCCCCTCAGGATATCGAAAACATCCCTAAGATCCCCAATGTGCTCAGCTATGACCTTACTTTTCACCACCATGTCATCAATATAAACTTCCATGTTTTTGCCCAGTTGCGGTTCAAACATTCTGGTCATCATTCTTTGATAGGTAGTTCCTGCATTTTTCAAGCCGAACGGCATTACCTTGTAGTGGTAATTCCTTACAGGGGTTACGAAAGCTGTTTTCTCCTGATCAGCGAGAGCCAGTGGTATCTGATGATAACCTTGAAATGTGTCTAAGAAACTCATCCGAGGGTGTCCAACAGTAGCATCAACTAGTTGATCTATCTTCGGCATGGGAAACGGATCCTTCGGACAAGCTCTATTAAGATCAGTGAAGTCCACGCACACTCGCCATTTTTCGCTTTTCTTTTTTACCACCACTGTGTTAGTCAGCCATTCGGGGTAAAAAATTTCCTTAATAGCCCCTGCCTGCTTGAGTTTCATCACTTCCTCCCTGACCGCATCTGCGTGTTCCTTCAATGGACGCCGGAGCGGTTGCTTCTTGGGGACGATGGTGGGATTAACGTTTAGATGGTGGCAAATAAAATCTGGGCTTACCCCCGGGGCTTCCGCAGGGTCCCATGCAAATACATCAACGTTTGCCCTGAGGAACTCTATCAGCTTTTCCTTCTCTTGAGGAGGCAGCATGGATCCGACTTGAAAAAACTTCTCTGGTTCGTTATCAACAACTATCCTTGCCAAGCTTTCGCACTCTGCATCTCCGGCCGAGGTTTCGATGTCCAGCACCGAAAGTTTTAATTGCTATAAACTCTCTTTGTTACAGTCCGAGGGCTCAGCCTGAGGTTTGTGCTGGATAGCTGCCACTAGACATTGCCTGGACATAACTGATCTCCTCGGATCTCCTCGACTATCCCTTCGGACGGATACTTAATCTTCTGATGAAGTGTAGAGGATACGGCCCCGAGGGTATGAAGCCAAGGTCTGCCCACAATAACAGTGTAGGGTGAGTAGGCATCCACCACTATGAAATCTACCTCCACCGTCTGGGGTCCGATTTGCACAGGTAGTCTGATTTGGCCTTTCGGAATGATCACTTTGCCATCAAAACTGACTAAAGGGGAACTGTACGGAGTTAGGTCTTCGGGAGACAAGTTCAGCCCCTTATATAGGTCTGGGTACATTATCTCTGCGGTGCTGCCCTGATCTACCATCACCCTCTTCACGTCGTATCCGCCTATTCTCAGAGTAACTACCAGGGCGTCATCATGCGGTTGTATAGTCCCGATTTTGTCCTCGTCCGAAAAGCCCAAAACTGGAACCTCAATCCTAGGCCTCTTCGGCTCTCTGTTAACACTCTCCAAGGGCATCCGAGCAACCGACAATACTCTGGAGGGGCAAGACCCCGTCCTCCCTGGTGCGGCAAAAATGACATTGATTGTACCCAAAGGAGGTTTTACAGAATCGCCCCTCCTAGGCCCCGCGTTTGCTTGATTTCCCTGACCGTATGAGTGGTGTAGAAGTTGCTTTAGCCTGCCTTCACTGACCAGCTGATCCAGATGGTCCCACAGGCTCCTGCAATCCTCAGTAGTATGCCTATGGTCAAGGTGATATTGACAGTAAAGATTGTGGTTGCGCCTTTCAGGGTTTCCGACCATTTTGTTCGGCCTTTTGAAGAACGGTTCATTTTTTATTTTCTCCAGGACTTGGTGTACTGGCTCGCGAAAAATGGCATTAACCGTCTGGAAGTTCGCTGTGGTTTGTCCGATCCAGTCCTTTCTCGGCCTGTTGTGGTTCTGCCTGTCCGACCTGAAATCCCTCCCCTCTTGAGGGATAACCTTATCCTTTCCCTTGTTCTGCTGTTGGTCTTCTTCAACCCTTTTGTACTTGTCAATCCTATCCATCAACTGGCGTATACTGGTAGCAGGTTTGCGCGTTATGGACGCTCTCAAGGGGTGCTCAGTGGGGAGGCCCAGCTTAAAAGAGCTGATGGCCACCAAGTCGCAATCCTTCTCCATCTCATTATACGTTTCCCAGAACCTATCCGAATATGACTTCAAAGTCTCACCCCCTTTCATACTGATGGACAATAGGGAAGCCATGGATTGCGGAACCCTTCGGCATGTGACAAAACGCGAACCAAATGCCTGAGTTAGCTCTTGGAAAGAACTTATAGAGTTTGCTTTCAGGCTATCAAACCATCTCATGGCTATCGGTCCCAAACTGGATGGGAAGACCTTGCACATTAGGGTTTCGTCCCTGGAGTGGACGGCCATCCTCTGGCTGAAATGGCTCACATGTTCTACTGGGTCTGTCCAGCCGTTGTAGATGGTGAATGTAGGCTGGTGGAAACGTCGAGAAAGTCTAGCATTCTCGATGTTACATGTAAAGGGAGATCTGGAAATCTGATCTAGGGCTTTACTCATAGCATCGTTCCCTTCGCCCCTAGGTAAGGGATTCCGAGGGTTCGCCTCATGATGGCGCATTTCCTCATAGGTAAAGGACTCGCTGACTGGCGTTCGATGTTTCTGCTTGTAGACAACATCTCGTTCGTCCTCAGAATCTTCATTAGAGTACGAAGGGCTGCGCTTCCTCTTTGCATGGCGCAACTCCCTCTTTAACCTATCAATTTCTTTCTGCATGCTTTGGTTTTTCTCTGCATGGGACGTGTGGCTCTCTCCATATGACTGGTTCCGATCGTCACGTGCGGTGTGTACGCTACCCTCACGATCCTGCCTCTTTTCCAGATTAGGAAAGGGATCGGTGTACTGAGATGACCTGGACTCCGCTGGTCGTTGCCTTGGTTCAGCCATCCTTGAGGTGTTGCTTCCACATTTGCTCAAGCTCTTTCCCACAGACGGTGTCAATTGTAGGGTTGAAATTTGATGGACTGGGCACCAACTTTCCGTATTGTGAGCCCAACAAATCCCCAACAATGAATTTGTAGAGAATGGGTTAAACAACTGGGCTGGTTATGGATTTAGCAACGGTTCAAGCAAGCAAACAAGGGTAGAAAGACATTCAGACTAATATTTAATAAAAGTTTCTTCGGTCCGAAGAGGCTTAGCATTTATCAACTTAGTGAATACAATTTTTCTCCCCCTTCTCTAGAGTCCTCTTCCCCTTATATATCCCCCTTATTCTTCATCTCTATTGTACATTTGTTCTTCATCCAAGCATCCACTTGAGTACACGTCACATCAGACATCTTCTTTAGTACACCGTGAGTGGTGGTAGCTGAGGCTGAACTGTTCAGGCGTCTTCTCCACATAAATGCGGCCAGAAAAGCTGCTGCAGTGCATTAAATGCGGTGGTAGCAGCTTTTCCTTTAAGATATTTTTATATCCTCCTCATCCCCAAGCACGTCCAGGATTTGCTCTCCTCTGTGGAATCAGTTGGGAAGGTCGCTTTTGCCCCCGGCATATTTGATTGATTAAGCACTATGATGATCAGATGTTGGGACCTCTTCGGACAGGCAGGATAGCCTTCGGACGTATCCTAGTGTCCTTCCGCACGTATTTCCACCAAACGGGCCCAGCATTGACCTCTTTTACCTCTTCGGACAAACAATGGTATACGAATTGGGTCCTAGGCCCAATTCGCAACGTTGGGCTCGTCCCCACAGTAGTAATGTCAAGTATGAGGCGGCATTAAGCCATTAAGGCCTTAGTTGAGTTTCCCATAATTGAGGGTTTTAGTTTGATTCTTTGTAAGTTTAGTTGCAGCAAAAAACACTTTAAAGTTGTCTTTCAATTTTTCAGTTTATTTGAAATATTGATTAAGTAGTTCTTTAAATTTGTGTTTTATATGTTTTATGAATAATCGAGGATGTTAAAGATTTAATTCTTCATTTTATTTTAAACTTAAGATTGATTTCTATTTTTCATTATGTAAATTAATGTTTTATATCAAGATTAATATTTCATATCAAGGATAGGAACTATAAGACTGGAATCCTAATGTACAATTAAAGAGTAAGAGAAAAAGAATAGTTCACATCTTTATACATAATAGCTTTTCCGTGCATCGCACGGATTAGCGACTAGTTTTAATCAACATTTGGAGCCAAAACAAAGGCTTTTCAAGAAGACCACACCATGTTTACTAGGAAAATTTTAATAGTTGATTTGGATGGAATCCAAGAATACGGACGTAACGGACAGTCCCAAACCCCCTATGTCTGTGTCAGACGCGTTAGAACTTAGAAGACTCCTACATGCGTGTCCTCAATTTGTTGTGGGGAGTTTTATTTATTTATTTATTTATTTATAATTTTTTGGTTTTAGATATGATTTTCAAGATTTTAATTGCTGTATCTATTTTGAAAACTTAAAATGTATCTATAAGTAAATAAAATATTAAAATGTACCTAAAGGCTAAAGATGTATTAATTGATTAATTATTGTATCCCCGTCATATCATAATCCTAATTTTTTAGGAATCAACGTGTTGTTTTTTTTTTTTTTTTTTTTTTTTTTTTTTTTTTTCATTCTCAAAAAAAAAAAAAAACGTGTTGTTTTTTTTGTATTATGTTGTGTCTGGATCCATCTGAGTAAAAACTCCAAAACTCAAACCATGTATTGTTAAATTTATACTGTTAATTTTTCTTCAAATCTCCCAGTTTTAATTTTCAAATTCAAATGCAACCAAGAATTTTAACCAAAAAAAAATTATAAGTAAAAAAATATTCTATTTAAGTGAGAGAGAGCAAACGTAGAATGCGTGCATTTGAATTGAACTACTCCTAAAAAACTTAGGAGCTGAAATCAATATAATGAAGTGAGTCAAGTGCCGCTACGGCGCTACCCAAGTCCCAAAGTAGTCATCCACTCATACAAAAGTAGTTTGATAATATGACTTGGGACTTGGGAGTTCTGAGTGTTCGACACTTTAGTTATTAACAAACAAAAAATCCCAGCTGGTGAAATTATGAGACTTGATCTTGGAGAAGATATGGCCGCCGTCTAATCTTATTATGAAAGTTTTACCAGCATACTGATACAGCCCAGCCATCTTATTCCAAGCATAAATTTTACTGTTTATTTGACCCAATACTCATACAATATTTGTTCTTTTTCTTTGACTCTAGACTGGCAACTTACAATTGAGACTGGTTATGTTTGAAAATCACCAATCATTTTGAAGACAACTCGGTAGCTGAGCTCTCCCTGATTTCAACTATAATTTGGAACGCGAGTGAATAAGGAGAGAGACGTCCCTCAATTAAAAGGGAAGCCGGTGCATTTCAAAGAGAGAAACAATTGTTATCAACATGGTAACCATATTATTATAGCTCATAATGTGGACTTAAAATTCATCGACAAGGATTCTTCTCTAAACTTATTGTTCAATCATACATAACTTGGCAAGGAGGATTTCAAAGTATTTATAACAAAGAGAAAGCACGTAGGTCCTCTCTCTATTGATGTAATCAATAGAGCCAAAGCACCACCTTCCCTATTAATGGGAAACCAGATTGAAACTACAGATTAAGTTTACCTGCTAAGTACCATGAGTGCATGGCTAGGCTGCCAAAGGACATGATATTAGCAAGGGATGATAACCCATGAATCATCCCAAATTTCTTGTTCATGGCTTTAAGCTTTGGATTCACCTTTGCAACTTCCACGTTCTTTGACCACCCAACTTCTTCCCCAATGTTTGATTCTCTCTCCACCTTATGCCTTTGTTTCATCATCTACATCACAATAAGCAAAACATTACAGGCTAATAAAAAAGTCCATCAACGAGGACTCCGTATGTAATGCCATTGGCATTATTAGAGCATTTCTCGTTTTGTGGGGTGGGGGTAGTATAAAACCAAAATTAATTACAAAGAAGTAACCCAAGGCTCTTCATTGGCAGTTACAGAAGTGTGAAGGTTTTTTTTTTTTTTTTTTTTAATTTTTTTTTTAATAATCATTATTAAAGTTTAAATTTTTTACTATTTGGGACTAAAAAGTAACATCGAATCAATTGAACTTATGCAAAAGCTTTCCAATCACTTTGTGTGCTTGGAAGAGATCAAGTGGGAGTAGAGCCTGACAAACAAGACAGCCATTAGCAATTAGGTGATTGCATTAAGAGATGGTAAGAGGTTACACATCCCATCTTTAAACCTTAGCACACTTCACAGGGTCAATACGAGCAGTAACACGCTGGATTGAGTTTCCAAAATTAACTGACATGGGTAATGCATCTGGGCCTTCTGGGAAGAATCTACCTGGGATTTGGTATGGTAGAAGATACAAAGGTGCAACAAAGTTTTGGATTCGACTGGTATGAAGTGTGTTGTTAGGAGAGTGGGCAGTCCTACAATTTCATTACAAAGAGGGGCTTTAGTCCCATTGGAGGATTATTCCAACCCATTAATTTGTATTCCATTCGTAAAAGCAACCCCAGCAACATCTCAATCATTGACACACTTGGAATAGGAATAATGACACAGTATCAGAATGGGCACTAAACCTTTTTGGTGTGTCAACAGTCAACCATTGGATCTGAGGAGAAAATTACACAGCTAGTGACTAGTAGGGAAAAATTTGAAGACAACAGGCAGTGAGAGAAGAACCATTTGCAGCCAAGGAAAAGTCCAAAAAGGATTAAGGAGGTGATTTAGCTTGGTGTTAGGGAGGTGATTTCAATGTTGTGAGGTTTCCCACAGGGAGACAGAATTGTCTTAACCTGTCTCAAGCAATGTTGAATTTGTCAGACTTTATAAATGAATTAGAGTTGGTGGACTTCCCTTTGAAAAGGGAGAAGCTTTACATGGGGAATAACCAGGAACAACCAGCTATGTCACATATTTTGATAAGTAACATAAAGATTTTATTAAAAAAAAAATAACACAGCCCCGTACATAGGAAATGTACTAAAGGGGCAAAAACATCAAGAAACCAAGTTACAATGATCAAGCAAAACAGGAAGGGAAAGACAAGAAAAATATGGTAAAACTAAACACCATTCGAGAAGAATAAAAAAGACAAAAAAACTTAAACTCAAGAATGGACTGTTCGCATCCATAAAAGCTTCTGGCATTTAGTTCCCACCATATACGCCACATCAAACAATGTGGCACAATCCTCCATATATCTATATTGCGATGTTGCCTAAATTTGCATGACCAAGAATCCAACAAATCCATTACCCTTTGCGGCATCACCCAACAAATATCAAACAAGCAAAAGACCATACTCCACATCTCATATGCTATAGGACAGTGAAGGAGAAGATGATCTACAGATTCCCCACACCTTTTGCACATATAACACCACTCAAGTACAACAATATGCCTCTTTTGAAAATTATTTGTAGTTAGAATCTTGCCTAAAGAAGCAGTCTAAGAGAAAAAAGCTACTTGGGGAGGAATCTTCAATTGTTACACCATTTTCCATCAGAAAGATACAACAATAGAAGGGGAGAGAGAATGATAACACCCACTCACCTCGAAACCTCGACTGCTGGTTGGCTTCCAACAAAGTTTATCAGAACCAGCACCCTGCACCTTCGTGGAATAGATCAAGACCATAAAAGCATCCAATGATTGTGACTCTTGATCATTCACTGAACGACAAAACTGTAAGTCCCAAAATATTCTCCCATTTGAGTAATGCATAACCTCCAAGACCGAAGCATCCCTGGTCCTACTAATATTATATAAATCTGGAACTCTCATTAAGAGGACAATCCCTATACCACACATCATCCCAAAACTTCACTTGAGTACCATCACCCACATCATAACAAAGGAACTTGGAAAAATTCAACCAGCCACTTCTAATGAAATTCCACATACACACCATACGCCTCAGACACAGATTTTGTACACTAGCCACCCCACTCATTCCCATACTTCGCCTCAATGACCCTTCTCCAAAGGGCATCATTCTCCAAACCATAACACCACAACCATTTGCCTAATACCATTCACCGGCCTACATACCTTAGACCAATTTACTAAATGAAATTTATTGATTGCCTCTTAGTCTTGTTGTCCTAGGAAGAGCATTATTTTGATGTTTATCCAAAGGCTCCTTCCTCACCCAGTGTCGGGTGATCATCTTTTAGGATTATGGGGGCCAATGTAAGGGAAAACACCATTAAGATTTTGGAAATATGTCACTTCAAGTACCAGGGTTTGTTAATAAGGTGAGGGACTAATGGGGTAGTTATAGGGTGACAGAGTCAACCAGATTTATAATGGCCAGGAAAATATATCAATTAAAAGATCTGAAAAAAATGGAATAAAGAGAGTTTTGGTGATATAAGGTTACAATTGGTTAATGTCTTGACTGAATTATCGAAACTAGATTTGAAGGAGGAGTACAGCTTAAATATGGAGGAAGAGGAATAGAGAGGAGCTGAAAACCAGATTAGAAAAAATAGCTCTTATGGATGAAACTATTTGAAGACAAAAATCTAGGGCAATTTGGCTTATGGAGGGGGATGGGGAATTAAGTTTTTCCACAGGTTGGCAAACTCTCACACGAGTTCAAATTTTATTGGGAATTTTGAAGTGGATGGCGTAATGTTAAGGGTGGAGAATCAGGTAAATGAATGCATTGTTAGTTTCTATGAGAATTTGTATGACAAATTATGCTGATTGGAGACCGAAGGTGGATGGTATTGAGTTTGCAACACTTGGAGGGGAAGATAGAGATTGGCTTGAGCAGAGATTTGAGAAAGATGAAGTTCAGCTATAAAATATATAAATAGGCATAAGACACCAGGTCCAGATGATTCACTATAGCATTCTACCAAAGGTGTCGGGGTGGTTAAGTTTTTGGAAGAATTTCACATTGAAGGCTACCTTGGGTGGAGCATGCCTCATCCATTACTTTGGTTCCTAGGAAACCTGGAGCATCTAACATAAGATATTGTTGACCCATTAGTTTGGTGGGAAGCCTTTCAAAATTTTGGCCAAGGTGTTGACCAATAGGCTGAGGAAGGTTGTGGGTAAAGTTGTTTCAGACTAGCAAAATGCTTTCATGGATGGAAGAAAATTCTAGAGTCTGTTTAAATCACCAATGCAAATTTGGACACTCGAGTATGTAGCAAGATACCAAAAGTAATATGCAAGTTGGATATTGAAAAGGCTTATAATTGTGCCAACTGGACTACCCTGTTTTATCTGCTATATATGGATTTAGGGATAAAAGTAAGCTTGGATAGGTTCTAGTATCTCTTCAGTCCTACAGGTTTTCTTAATTGCTTGGGGGGTTTAAGTTAAGGTGATCACTAATCGTCAAGTAAAAATCTACATATAGAGAATTGAGATTAAATTGGCCATTTGGAAAATTCAGAAAATCATAACTACCTAACATAAAACATCATAGATCCACAACATGTATAGTCAAAAATAAATTCGAATTAACAGGAACTTTACCTCAATTGTCATGGGTGTAAAAACAAGCAGATTGGCGAGATTGAATGCAAACGCAGACAGCAAGAACCCGAGTTGGTACTTCTCAGCGGTAGACGATGACTTCCAGGGATGCAGATACGCAAATGACCCCACTGATACTGCACAACAGATCCCAACCATGGAGAAATACGCAGGAAACATCTTGCTTTGCAAATTTCCAAACTGATGCCTCGGAAGATTCCTAAATTATCAAACGGATATCAAACGGGCTTTTAACAATATAGTTTAGGAAACACTATTCAAACAAAAATTTCAATCATCAAACCAGGCCACAAATAACACAAAGCCCCAACAGCTCTTCATTGAAATTTAATGTGTTTGCAAAAATTGCATGGCATTGCTGACATAAATTATCATATATCATTATGACACAACTAAACAGCTTTGCTCCTTTGTTACTAAGAAGGTAACCCAGTGATTAAGAATTTAAGACAAAACCCAATTGTCAAATCTTAAAACTTTATCAGATAGAATATTGATGAGCACAAAACTATACCAAATTAAGCATAACAAAACCATTCAGCTCTCGTAACTCCACCTTCCATTTTCAATAAACAAAATAAAATATCCAAATTTTATTCTTTATTTTTAATCATATCTAAAAAATTTAAATTATCTAGGAACCAATAAATTAATTAACAGAACAAGCAGAGCCATGATACAGTTTCGTTCAGTCAAATTTTACAAATTTAACAAAACACACACCCAGAGAGAGAGAGAGAGAGAGAGAGAGAAAGTTACTTGAACATGATGATGCCGCCGATGAAGGTGACCCAGAGAGCGGTGCCGAAGGCGGTGGAGTAGCAGAGAAGATGAGCTAGCTTGAGATAGATAGATAGCTTACTAGTTGAATTCTCACCGTCCGATTTCGATCCAAAGGTCTCCGGTGAGAATATCACTCCGACCGCTAAGAATGCCACGGCCCCTAGGAATCGCGTTAGCCAACCCATCTCTCTCTCTCTCTCTGTGAGTCTGAGTCTCTGCCTGCGTGCGCAAAATGGTAGGTAGTTGAAGAAATTTGTGGGTTTTATTTCTAAGACTGGCACCTACTCTGTACTTGGTTTCGTTGATGTCTTTAATTATTTATTTTCAAGTGAAATTACTCTTTGCCCCATCCCGTACGTGGGTCACCCGAAAAACGCTTTGCCTATTTATAGATTAAAAATTGGCATTTTATCTGTTTATCTTTAGCTCCATTTATATCTCATTACGTTAAATATAAGAATAAATATGTATTTTTGTTACTTTTTATGCCTCTCTCGTCTCAAAACATAAAAAACTAAAAAATCAAAGAAAAAAAAGATTTAAAAACTAGGTTTTATAAAAATTAAAACTTAACTTTTAACCCTTCTTTTCATGTATGAACTTTTAGATCTTCTATTTTAGCACATTGAAAATTGAAATTTGAATATATAGGTGGCGACAGTTGGATTCATAGAGGGAGGCCAAGCAAGAAATGTAATTACAGAGTCAGTGAAATTTGGTGGAACTTACAAGAGCTTGACCTCTGAAGGTCTCTCCTACGTCAAGCAAAAAGGATCAAAGAGGTGAAACATGCATTCCTTGTCTCGCCTTCATTCATTCCTACCACCATCACCATTCTATCAGTTGAAAGAAAAAGTAGTGAACATCGATCTAATGTGTTCCACTTGCAGGTCTTAAAAGCACAAGCAGCTGTGCATCGATGTAGTGCTGTGTTGGACTTCAAGGAAGACTCATCACTGCCTTATCCTGTAATGGTTAATGATAAGGCATTGTATGAACATGCAAAGAAAGTTGGAGAATCTCTACTTGGGCAATCCAATCAAATTTCAATTTTTAATGTGTTAAAAATAGAAGATCTACATGTTGATGAAAAGGAGATGTAAAAGTTAGGTTTTAATTTTTACAAAACCTAGCTTTTAGATCTTTTTTTCTCTTGATTTTTTAGTTTTTTATGTTTTGAGATGAGAGAGACATAAAAATGTAATTAAATTACAAATTTATCATTGTTTTTAATAGAGTTGGGTAATGGGAGACAAACGAAGCTAACCTTAGGTGAGTAAAATGTCAATTTTTAAATCACAGGTGGGCAAAGTGTTTTTCAAGCAAATCACAAGTAGGCAAAGTGTAATTTCCCCTATTTTCAATTTTTAATGGCTTCTAAGTAACTTTTTAAGAAAAAAAAAACACCAAAATTTTTAATATAATATAATATAAAAATTATATAATATATCATCAGTAGCAGATATCATAAGTTGAAACTCTCTATAAAAATTATATAATTCTTCTCTCTTTTCTTTTTAATCTAAATATAAAAAAATTAATTGTAAGGACCAAAAAGACGTTGACACAAAAGCTCGCAGAATGTAGTGGACTGACTTTGTTAAACTTGGTCCAAGCCAATAAAATTTATAAGAGATAGAATAGCACAACAAGCATAGAGTCTGCCCAAGACTTATTTCCAGGAAAGGTCTAGTTTATACTCAGGGCTAAGTACCTGAACTATTTTACACAATGGTTCATCCCCCAAATAATCCCCTCCCCACCAAAATGAAAAGTCCCCCTGAAGAATCCCTAGCCTCCTCTTTTTATAGCCATTCCCCATCGCATCCTCTCCGTCCATCTCTACCCGATCTTCGTCCCCTTTCAACACCTGTCCCCTTCTCTCTCTCTGAAGCAGGTGGTGGCAGTAGTTGATGTAGCTGTGGTCAACATTGTTCAGGTCACTTCCTCATTTAATGTGGCTGATAAAGCTGGTGTACACCATTTAATAAGGATGTGACAGGTTGCCACAACCCGGTGGCTCCCTGTTTGCCACAACCCGGTGGCTCCCTGTTTGCCACTGACTTCTACCTCCTCCAGCTTTGCGGCTCTTCCCATAGTATATTGTGGGGCACTTCAGTGGATCTGACTCACTCCTCGGGCGTCATTGTTCCTTGGGCCCCTGACTAGTATTGTGCTCAACTCAATACCTTGACCTTTCCTATTCCTCTTAGGGCCTCAGACCAGTATTTTGACTCTACTACTTCCTCTTCGGTCCTCGGGTACCCACAATAGCCCCCTAAAACTTTCACTATTTTGCCTATGAGGCAAAAGTGAAGTTTTAGTTTCGCAAGTGAGTCATGCACGTGCCACAGGCGTTCACACGAATCAGCGTCCCTTCATCTGTCACTTGTATACTCCTGGCGCTTTGGAATCCACGAACTCTCATTTATGGCGCCAAGTGGTTGCTTGTCTCCCCACGTTCTATGGTTTGATTGAATCGTACAGCTTCCATTTCTCCTCATTTATGGGTGGGAATTTTATTGCTCATTTTTTACTCCTATAAAAGGAGAATCCAAAGTTGGCTGATGCTCATTTTTAACATTTTGGTGATTTAAACTTTGGCGAAAAGAAAAACTACTCCCGAGGAGTGTTCTTTACTTTCCACAGTAGGTGAGTTAGTTTTCCTTGCGTTTTTCTCTTTTTACAAGTTTCACACTTTGCCCCCTCTTTTTCTTTTGCAAACCATGGGTAGGTGCTAGGTTAGTAGGCACCGAGGAGGCTAGGGTAACTTTTAGGGCTCAATATAAGATCCTTGACATCGTAGAACTTAGGCATTGCGAGGAGGGCAAATGGTTAGTTCTGAACCGACCTCCTAAGTCCGTGGTGATTCCCATGATTGCCTTCATTGAAGGTGGGATGGAACTTCCCATAAGCCCAGTGACTAGGGATTATCTCATAAATTATAGGTTAACCCCGACCCAGTGTTCCCCCAATATCTTTAGGATCCTCGGGTGACTCACCTCACTTGGCATGACGTGAACTAGGTCTATAACTGCCAAAAAGGGGAAAAGACCAAATACTACATGAAGAGTAGGATCCTCACGGTTAGGTTAATCTCATGCCTGCTCAATTCGAGCAAGGATATGGATGAAGATTACCTTATTGTCTCGGGTGGATGGCACGATGGGAGGTATTGCCCCACCCAGGAAAGGGAACCAAGTAGCACTCCTGAGGACCGGGGTCACTGTTAGGCTTTAGAGTAGTTTCTTTTGGCAGCAGTTCTTTGTTTCTTTTATGTTTCTTTTTCTTTTACTCCTTTGCTAACAATGCCCATATTTTCTTATGGTAGACGAGTATCACACAACCCCAGCTAAACATCTGGTGAACTTTCACGACCTAAACAGAATTCTTAAGTCCGAGATATTCCTGCATCGAGACGGGCAACTCAGGGCGGTGCACGTCATCCTTGGCTATAAACCCTCAACCAAGCGCTTTCAGAGTCCGAAGAACGTCATCAAGGCCTGTGACCCGAGGTTAGCCCTGATAGACGTTGCTGTTCCGGGATTCTTGCTGGCCGAACCGCCTCCCAAGGGGACACAAGATGCCCAGATTCCAGCACCTCTAGCTGCTCAGCTCCTGTATTCCCAGGAACCTCCATTGCCATCCAACGAAGAGGCGGCAGGATCCACATCCACCTCTGTCCAAGAAGTGACAGATAAAGACTTTGAAGTTTTCTATCACACCGACCCTCTGATCGCCTCACAAACCCCCTTATTAATAATTATGGGCTTCGAAGAAAGGACCCCTGATCTCCTTGTGCTGCTGTCGGCCCACGCTAGGGGCTCATTCTCGGCGGTGTCAGTACCTCCTCGCCCACCAACCCCTGCCGCGACTTGCACGTCCCCAGCCGAAGCGGCAGACAAGAAACGGAAGCAAGGCCAAGGGGGAAAAAGGGCAGATGTGTTCGAGGAGGGGGAGATATCTGAGCCCCCAGTTAAGAATACCCGCTTGGGCAAAGGGCAGCCGAGGAAGAGGTCCGAGCGCATCGTGCCCTCGAAAGAAAGTGGCAAGGACCAAACCCGGAAAGTTTCTGTCTAGAGGTGTGCTTTCACCCTCAGCTTGAGTGCTCCTGTGCTTGATGATGCCAACCTAAGGGATCCCTCAAAGGGCAGCTCAGGCCTAGTAGCAGAGTGCCTGAAGAGGATTTTATGCCTTCTAGAGAACATGGAAGAGCTGAAGTCCTTCAGGAAGAGAGAGGTCTTCCTTTCCCTAAAGCAGGACCTAGCCAAGGTACATCAGCCAACTTCTTCATCTGTCAAGTGGTTTTATTTATGACTTATTCGATTTCTTTTGTTTTCCATTTTTGCAGGCTGTTCAGGCTACCTTCATGGCAGAAGAGTGGGTCGACTATTCTTTAGATGTGGCTAGGAAGGTTGAGAAGGCTCACGAGAATGCCGAGAAGGCTAGGGCTGAGGCGGAGAAGAAGCTGAAGGAGACCCTTACTCAACTATCAGAGGCGGAGAAAGCCTATCGCAACGCTGAATCTGCTCTGAAAAGCTATGAGAAGTAGGCCTCTGAGGCCTTGGAAACTCAGAAGAGAGACGAGAGCACAGTGGCATTTACTGTGGTGGAGCTAAAATAGGCAAACCAATAGTTAAAGGCAAAGGAGGCGAAGAAGGCGCAGGCCAAGCAAGCAGCTTATGATACGAGCGTGAATAAGACTGCTGCAAGTCTCACTGCCCAGTTTCGCGACGTTGCTCGTGCTTTCAGCCGAGAGGTGTGGGGAGAGGCTATGAATGCTGTAGGAGTTGACCTTGAATCAGAGCTTCGTGCTCCTGATAGGGTATATTACCCCCTGGCTTTGCGCTTGGCACCTACCGCTCCTCATCCTCCATCGGATCCAAGCGCTGCTTCTCCTACGTCTGCCGAGTCCTAGGATCCACTTCCTTCTCCTACTTCGTCTAAAGAGCTCCCACCTCAAGAAGTTATAGAGGACCTGGAGGCTGAAAAGGGAGTTCCTGAGGGGGTGCCTTTGAAGAAGAAGAAAGATAAGAAAGAGCGGAAGGAGAAAAATGCCAAGAACAAAGAGCCCAGTGCTTGGTTTAGCTTTTATGAGAAAATTTTCCTTGTAGAATTTTTGTAATGGGGCAACGTACATGTAATGCCCAACCCCCTCCCTTTTTGTAATGATATTTTTGTAATGAACACTTAAAAGTTTTAAGGGTATCTGTCTTATTCAATTTTTTTTTTTTTTTTTTTTTTTTGTCCAGCCATATCAATCTGAAATTGGATATGCTTGAGGGTAATCCAGCTAGTACTCCCCTTATGACACTTAGAATATTTTTTTGCTATGTTAATTTACCCTAAACTTGTGGCTGAGGAGCCAGGCAAGTCCTAGGTTCTGTTTAACGCTTAGAATTTTTTTCGTCATATTAATTTACCCTAAGCTTGTGGTCGAGGAGCCAGACAAGCCCTAGGTTCTATTTAACACTTAGAATATTTTGTCATGTTAATTTACCCTAAGCTTGTGGCCGAGGAGCCAGGCAAGCCCTAGGTTCTGTTTAACACTTAGAATATTTTGTCATGTTAATTTACCCTAAGTTTACGGTCGAGGAGCTAGGCAAGCCCTTGCTTCTGTTTAACACTTAGAATATTTTTTGCCATGTTAATTTACCCTAAGTTTGTGGCCGAGGAGCTAGGCAAGTTCTAGGTTCTGTTTAATACTTATAATATTTCTGTCATGTTAATTTACCCTAAGCTTATGACCGAGGAGCCTGGCAAGTCCTAGGTTCTGTTTAACACTTAGAATATTTTGTCATATTAATTTACCCTAAGTTTACGGTTGAGGAGCCAAGCAAGCCCTTGGTTCTGTTTAACACTTAGAATATTTTTCGCCATGTTAATTTACCCTAAACTTGTGGCCGAGGAGTCAGGCAAGTCCTTGGTTCTGTTTAACACTTAGAATATTTTTCGCCATGTTAATTTACCCTAAGCTTGTGGCCGAAGAGCCAGGCAAGCCCTAGGTTCTGTTTAACACTTAGAATATTTTGTCATGTTAATTTACCTTAAGTTTACGGTCGAGGAGCCAGGCAAGCCCTTGGTTTTGTTTAACACTTAGAATATTTTTTGCCATGTTAATTTACCATAAGCTTGTGGCCGAGGAGCCAGGCAAGCTCTTGGTTCTGTTTAACACTTAAAATATTTTTCGCCATGTTAATTTACCCTAAGCTTGTGGCCGAGGAGCCAAGCAAGTCCTAGGTTCTGTTTAACATTTAGAATATTTTTGTCATGTTAATTTACCCTTTGTGGCCGAGGAGCCAGGCAAGCCCTAGGTTCTGTTTAACACTTAGGATATTTTTGTCATGTTAATTTACCCTAAGCTTGTGGCCGAGGAGCCAGGCAAGTCCTAGGTTCTGTTTAACACTTATAATATTTCTGCCATGTTAATTTACCCTAAACTTGTGGCCGAGGAGCATGGCAAGTTCTAGGTTCTGTTTAACACTTAGAATATTTTTCGTCATGTTAATTTACCCTAAGTTTGTGGCAGAGGAGCCAGACAAGTCCTAGGTTCTGTTTAACACTCATAATCAGAACACAGAAAAGCAAGATACAATGGTTGCAGGTTCTATTAGAAGTAATAACGTCGCAAATTGTTCACATTCCATGGGCGAGGGACTACATTTCCATCTAGGTCTTCTAAGTGGTAGGACCCAATCCCTGCTACAAAGGTGATTCTATATGGTCATTTCCAGTTAGGACCCAACTTGCCCCAAGCCGGGAGTTTGGCCGTTCCTATCACCTTCCTCAAAACTAGGTCTCCCGAGGCCAGGGGCCTATGTTTGATCCCCTTATCATATTGTTGCCTAAGTTTCTGCTGGTAGTGTACCATTTTTACTATTGCTACCTCACGCCTTTCCTCGGTTAAGTCCAGGCTGTCCAGAAGTAATTGATGGTTTCCCTCGGCGCTGAACTAGTCTGTTCTCAAAGTTGGGAGTCCAGCCTCGAGAGGGATTACCGCTTTTGAACCATACGTCAATGAGAATGGGGTTTCCCCTGTTGATCTTCGGGGCGTGGTACGGTTAGTCCATAGCATGTGGGGCAGCTCGTCAACCCATCTTCCTTTGGCATCGTCTAGCCTCTTCTTTAGCCCAGCTACTATGACTTTGTTGGTGGCCTCGGCTTGCCCATTTCCTTGGGGATATGCCAGTGTGGAGTACCCATTCCTGATTCCCAACTCCCTACAATTTCTTCTGAAAGATTTGCTATCAAATTGGAGTCCATTATCTGAAATCAGAGTGTGCGGCACCCCAAATCTGGTGACGATATTCTTCCAGACAAATTTCTTAGAATTAATGTCTCTAATGTTGGTGAGGGGCTCAACTTCTACCCACTTGGTGAAGTAGTCCGTGCCAACGAGAAGCCACATTCGGTTCCCCGTGGCCCGAGAAAACGGCCCTACTATGTCTAGGCCTCACTGGGCGAAGGGCCAGGGGCTAGAAAAGGATTCAGGATCCCCCCTGGCTGGTGAATGTTAAGGGCGAACCTTTGGCATTGATCATACCATTTGACATAATCCTGGGAAGTTTGTCGCATGTTGGCCATTAGTATCCCTGTGTGAAGGCCCTGTGTGCAAGGGATCTCCCTTCGGTGTGGCTCCCGCAGATGTCTTTATGTAGTTCCTTGAGCAAAGGTTCTACGGCATCTAGGTACACGCACAATAGATACGGTCCCGAGTAAGAGTGCTTGTACAGCTTCTGCTCCTCTGAAAGCCATTAACGGGGGGCGGTTCTGCGTACCTTCTCTGCTTTAATTTTGTTTTCTAGCAAGAGTCCTCCCTTCAAAAAGGTCACAATAGGATCCATCCAGCTCGGGCCCACATGGATGCTACACACCCCTGCCAAAGGTGTCTCTATAAGACTCAGGGCGCTGATCTCCTCCACCAACATGACCTGAGGAAGGTCTGATTCTAGCGAAGTAGCGAGCATGGCTAGAGAGTTGGCATGCGAGTTCTACCCCCTCGGGATTATTCCAACTTGAAATCCTTAAAGTGATTTCATGTCCTCCGCACCCTGGTAAGGTACTTTTGCTTTCTTTCATCTCGGGCCTCGAATTCCCCATTGACCTGACCAACAATTAACCTAGAATCTGAATACACCTTGACTGTCCTTCCCCTGAGCAGCTTGACTATATTTATTCCAGCCAACAGGGTTTCGTACTCAGCCTCATTGTTAGTGGCTGGGAAGCCAAATCGCAACGACTTTTCTATTATTAGTTTCTTGGGTGTAACCAGCACTATACCCACCCCCGCTCCCTTCGGTTGGAAGCTCCATTTGCATAAACCTTCCACACAGAGGCGATGGTAGCTGACGAGACCATCAGGCTCACGGCTGTGCTCTCCTTCTCTGGGACACCCTCAGCAAACTCCGCTATGAAGTTCGCTAAGACTTACCCCTTTATGGTCGTGCGGGGTAGATACTTGACGTCATAAGCCCCCAACTTAGCTGCCCATTTGGCAATCCTGTTGGTGTAATCGGATTTCCTTAGCAAAGCCTACAATGGTAATTGAGTGAGCACTACCACCGTGTGGGCTTGAAAATAATGGGGGAGTTTCCTGGTCGCGTGCACCATAGCCAGCACTACTTTTTCCAGAGGTAGAGAGCGCATCTCCACCTCTTGTAAGGACTTGCTGACGTAATAGACGGGCTTCTGGGCTCCATCCTCGTTCCTGACCAAGACAAAGCTAACGGAGTGCCCCGTGACTGCTAGGTAAGCATATAGTACTTCCTCTTTGTCGGGTCGGGATAGGATTGGTAGATTGGACAAATATGCCTTGAGGTCATCAAATGCCAGTGCACATTCCTTGGTCCACTGGAAATGTTTCCATTTGTGCAACAGTTGGAAGAAAGGGCGACATCTATTCGCGGACCGAGAAATGAACCTTCTTAGAGCTGCCGTTATCCCAGTCAACTTTTGCACTTCCTTAGGATTCCGAGGAGGGTGTAAGCTGTTGATGGCCCTAATCTGTTCTGGGTTGACTTTGATCCCCCGATGAGTAATCATGTACCCTAGGAATTTGCCCAAGCTTACCCCAAAAGGGCACTTGGATGCATTGAGCCATAACTTGTGCTCCCTAAGTACCGAGAAGGTTTCTACCAGATCGGCCAGGTGGTCCTCTGCCTTTTTACTCTTAACCACCATGTCGTCAATGTACACCTCCATGTTCCTCTCGAGTTGTTTTTCAAACATCCGAGTTACCATCCTCTGATAAGTTGAGCCGGTGTTTTTGAGGCCAAAGGGCATCATGCGATAATGAAAGTTGCCAGTAGGGGAACGGAAGGCCATTTTCTCCTGATTGTTTAGTGACAGTGGTATCTGATGATAGCCTTGGAACGCGTCCAAGAAACTCATCTGCGAATGTCCTACCGTGGCGTCCACCAGTTGATCTATTCTGGGAATGGGAAAAGGGTCATTCGAGTAGGCTTTGTTAAGGTCTGTGAAATCTACGCATACTCGCCACTTCCCACTTTTCATTTTTACTACTACAGTGTTGGCCAACCACTCGGGATAAAAGATTTCCTTGATTGTTCAGGCCTGCTTCAACTTTCTTACTTCTGCCCTGACCGCCTCGGCGTGAATGTCAGATGATCACCGAGGAGGCTGTTTACGCTGCGTCGCCCCGGAGTTCACATTCAAGTGATGGCACGCTAGCTCGGGACTAATCCCAGGGATGTCACCTACATTCCAGGAGAACACATCCGTGTTTGCCTTTAAGAACTCTTCCAATTCTGCTCTTTCCCTAGGGGCAACTGCGATCCTACTTGGAAATATTGCTCCTCGCCCATTCCTATTAGTATTTTCTCTAACTCCTCAGATAACTCTTTCGATACCTCAGTCGGCTGCTCGTTGGCAGCCCCCTTTAATTGCTATTGGACTGTGCTTTCGTCAATCACGGCCAGGCTAGACAGACGCTGTGTAACTGCTGACACCAAGCACTGCCAGGCCATGGCTTGATCTCCCACTAGTTCCCCCACTCCCCTGCGAGTAGGATACTTGACCTTAAGATGTAGGGTTGAAGGTACAGCTCCCATGGCATGCAGCCAGGGTCTGCCAAGGATGATGGTGTATGGGGAAATGCCTCTATTACTATGAAATTCACCTGGACTTCCACACCATCAACCTGCACGAGGAGTTTAATCATTCCTCAGGGGACTACCATTTTGCCGTCGAATCCCATCAGCAGAGAATCACACGCATCCAGGTCTTCGGGTTTTAGTCTCAATCCTCGGTATAAATTAGGGTACATCACTTCAGCTTGGCTTCCTTGGTCAACCAGTACTCTTTTAATGTTGTAACCCCTGATTCTCACAGTGACTACCAGAGCGTCCGGTTGATGGGTTCCCCACTTGTCTTCCTCGGAAAAACTCAAGTTAGGTATCATCGCTCTTAGTTTTTTGTGAGGCCATCCCCCAGCCTCCAGATGAGAGCCCCCCACTACGGACATGACTTACGGACTCGGCCTGATGCTACCTCTTGGTCCGGTCAGGATTATGTTAATGGTGCCTAAGGCTGGACGAGGGTGATCGTTCCCGTGCATCCCTACTCTCGAGCGTCCGGTCTGTTCTGTAGGCTGATGCAGAAAGTGACCGAGTTTCTCGGCCTTCACCAATTGATTGAGGTGGTCCCGCAATGTCCTACAGTCTTCCGTCGCGTGCCCCTTGTCTCGATGATAGTGGCAGTAGAGGCTTTGGTTTCTCTTAGTCCACTTAAAGAACGGCTTACTTTTTATCTTTTCTAGTATTTAATGCATCGGCTCCTTGAACAGTGAGTTGATCATGTGAACACCTTCGGATGTTGGGTGACTCGAGAAGTCCCTTCGAGGCCGATCATTATGGTATCTTCCTCCCCGAGGATCCTTTCTCTCGGGGAAGGCTTTAGCCTTGCCTTTCCCTTGCATTTGGTCCTCCTCTAATCTTTTGTACGTTTCTATGTGATCCATGAGCTAGCACATGTTCGAGGCAGACTTCATCGTCAATGACTTCCTCAAGTCATGCTCGGTCGGGAGGCCGACTTTGAAGGTCCTTACTGCCACGCCCTCGAAGTCCCTGTCCACTTCATTGTACATTTCCCAATACCGGTCTGAATAGGTCTTAAGGGTCTCCCCATTTCTCATGGCTATGGATAGCAGGGCATCTAATGGCTTAGAGGCTCTACTGCAGGTTATAAACCTAGCGCCGAATGCCCTGGTTAGCTTTTTAAAGGACCTTATTGACCCCTCATCCAATGCGTCAAACTAACGCATGGCTACGGGCCCGATGTTGCAAGGGAAAACCTTGCATATGAGTGCTTCGTTGCTAGCATGGATGGCCATCTTTTGATTAAAGTGGCTTACATGCTCTACGGGGTCCGTCCTTCCGTTATATATGGTGAATATTGGCTGGGAGAAACGATGAAGGAGCTTGGCCTTATTGATCCTCCTAACAAAAGGGAATTTGGAGATTTGTCGTAGGGCTTTACTCATAGCATCGTTTCCCCTGGTGTGATAGGAGGGTTCCCTTTCGCGCCTGCGGTCGCTCTTTTCCGGCTTGTCCCAACATGAGGAGGCTGAGTAGGTCTCACTAGGTGGGGTTCTGGACCTGCGCTGGTATGATCGGTCCCGGTTCCCCCTTGAGTCGACACTCGATGCGGAGGGCGGGCTCCTCCTGTCACGCTTCCTTCGCCTTAGCTTCCTGCGTAAACGATCAACCTCTCTTTGCAACGCTAGCATCTCTTGCTCGTGCAAGGCTTGATTCTCGGGCTAAGGAAAATTTCGCTTAGCACGCTTAGTGTGATGCGACCCCCCTCGCACTAGGGTCCCGCCGCCTATCCCTCCTATGCTCCAAGTTAACAAAGGGGTTCTCCCTTTGGAAACCAACTGACTCTTCCTCACCTTGGCCTTCGTTTGCCATCAATACTCGAGGCAGATCCACATGCGCTTACTATTCCCATAGACGGCGCCAATTGTAAGGACTGAAAAGACATTAACACAAAGGCTCGCAGAATGTAGTGGACTGACTTTGTTAAACTTGGTCCAAGCCAATAAAATTTATAAGAGATGGAATAGCACAACAAGCATAGAGTTTGCCCAAGAGTTATTTCCAGGAGAGGTCTAGTTTATACTCAGGACTAAGTACCTAAACTATTTTACACAATGGTCCATCCCCCAAATAATCCCCTCCCCACCAAAACGAAAAGTCCCCCTGAAGAATCCCAGGCCTCCTCTTTATATAGCCCTTCCCCATTGCATCCTCTCCGTCCATCTCTACCCGATCTTCGTCCCCTTTCAACACCTATCCCCTTCTCTCTCTCTGAAGCAGGTGGTGGCAGTAGTTGATGTAGCTGTGGCCAACACTATTCAGGTCACTTCCTTATTTAATGTGGCTGATACAATTAGTGTACACCATTTAATAAGGATGTGACAGGTTGCCACAGCTCAGCGGCTCCCTGTTTACCACTGACTTCTACCTCCTTTAGCTTTGCAGCTCTTCCCATAGTATATTGTGGGGCACTTTAGCGGATCTGACTCACTCCTCGAGCGTCATTGTTCCTCGGGCCCCTGACTAGTGTTGTGCTCAACTCAATACGTTGACCTTTCCTATTCCTCTTCGAGCCTCAGCCCAGTATTTCAGCCCTGCGACTTCCTCTCCAGTCCTCGAGTACCCACATTAATAATTATGAAATTATACTTAGGTATTTTTTACGATTATTGTTATGCCTATATATACAGCAATCTATTCTACCATTTTTTTCAATGACGTGGCATAATTTTTAATAGAGGATTTAAAAATAAGCAAGAATTTGCTGCAAACTAAGTTGCAACAACTCTTGCAAAATGAACACATGTCAAGTAGCCATTTGGTGAAAAATCCAATCTTGACATGGAAGTTTTATTTAAATATAAGTTCGAATAGGTATTTATCTGAGGTATTGACATGTGTGCAATTTTGTAGGAGTTATTGCAACTTAGTTTGCAGTAAATCCTTGCCCTTTAAAAATAGAGGGTTTAGAATTTGACTCTATTGTATTCTCTTTAAATAGTAGATTATATTTTGAAAAGTAAATAGTAGATTATATAACTCTATATATAAACACAATTATAATAAATTTCTATTAATAACTACCATAGTTATCAAATGCATATTTAAACAAAAATAATAATAAAAGAGACAATCATAATAAATGTATTAATAATTATTATAGTTATCAATTTTCATATTTAAACAAAGATAAATAAAATAGATGAAAACCTTCTCTCTCTCTCTCTCTCTCTCTCTCATCTTTTTGGCATGAGAAAATCATATTTCTACTAAAAATGATTGTCAACTAATTTCTATATAAAACTGAAGATGATTGATATCTCATTATTTCATCACATGAACTTTTAAGGCCTTATAATTTTAAAGATAATTATTATAATTTTCTTAAGAGTTTCAACCTATGCATGACATGCCCAAAAAAAAAAAAAAAAAATAATCTCTTGTATTTTTTTGGCTAGCTATTAAAATTATAATAGTTATTGTAGACAAAGGCCCATAGAAAAAAAAAATTATGGGTTATACAAAAACAAAACTTTAAAATAAAAAATAAAAAATCTTAGTCAACCAAGTATTAGAGTACTAGCATCAAGTGTTCTAAATGCTAAATATTTAGTATTTAGAACACTAAATACCAAAAACACTACTGTGCGTGTTAGGCTAAAAATAAAATATTTTTCACATGTGTGATCATGTGAATCAGTTACTTGAGGGGTTGGATTTTTGTCAACCATGGCCCAAGTATATAAACTTGCCAGGCCCATTATAACAGAGAATATCATGGGAGGTGGTCATGTGTAACTAAAAGTTTTTGTAAAGTGTTCACATGTGTGAGCATGTGAGTCATATTTCCACTAAAGGGTGACTTGAGGCTAGATCCTGATAAATGTAAACCATGGCCCAAATCTTGACCAATGTGAACCATGGCCCAAATAAGCAAAACTTGCAAGACCTGTTATAACAAGAGAATATCACAATTAGTTATCCACTAAGTCAGAGTGCAATAGAAGTTACCAAAAAATAAGGAGTGTAGTAACTGTTTTGTCTACTATAAATAAAGATTAAAGGTATTATCAGTAGGAAAAAACAAAAAAAAAAATTTGATAAACTTGATTCACGTACCCAGTTAATGGAATGATAACTTCATGTTTGTAAGTGCGTTTGCCTCACATGAATTATCTAATTATAGTTTTTGTAATTTAACTTAGAAGTTTGTGTGATTTGAATCTTTCTTATTTGTATGAACTTGAATTAAGATATCTACATATTGTGATTACATTGCTTTTTCCCTTATTTTTCTTAGTTGAATATTTTGTACTTTTGAAGTCCTATTAGTTTAGGCAGTGGCAGAACCCATCAATTTGGTGTGAAGTTTTGTCTTGCAAGTAGTTTTTTCCAAGAAAGTTTGTATTCTCACAAACAAATTGGCGACCACAGTAGGAGTACATGCCAGTCCTTACAAGAAAAATGAGGAATAATAACAATGAGAATAATTCTGGTTCTTCTAATTCTGCAGAACCAAGTCCAGTTTACGGCCTATTACAGAGCATGGTGAATCTGGACCTAATGGATTACATTCAGATTTAAATCCAAATTTTTTAGAAGTAATCCTAAGACAATTTAATCAAATGAAAGATGATGTAGTTGCACGTTTTGAATGCATGAATGATGAGATGAAACTACTTAAAGAAAACCAACAAATGTTCATCAAGTCATTGCTGCAAATGGCAAAGATAGACACTTAAATCAGCCAAACGTGCGAGCAAATAATGACTTTGTTGGTGGAATGGGTTCAGGAGTGAATAGTAATCCTTTATTTGAGAATTTCCAAAATATGGAAGTTCCTTTAGGATTAGTAAATGTCCCTGTTACTGAGAATTCCCCAAGAATAGAAAATATCCTTCATTTGATTAACCCACCAAGAACAGAAAATGTTCTTCATACTGAAAATTCTCACAGAAATGAGAATAATGATCATGTGACTATGAATGTTCCAATAAGAACAAAAAAATGTTCTTCGAGGAAATAACCATCGCATGAGAAACAATCATCACAATGGAGTTCCTCCAAGGAATAATAATAACTCAGGAGTAGGAATCCCTTTAGATGACATTGATTTCCCTAGGAATAATGGAAACCCAGAATTATTTATGGATAATGGGTTTGACAATGGTCAAGAGAATGAACTTGGGCATGAAATGGCTCAATTTCAGCAATATCCAAGAAGGGATAATGCTAATAGAAATAGAGCAAATCCTAGATTTGCACAGCGAAGGCAGAGGGCTGAAAACGATAGAATGCCCTTGGAAAGAAATAATCATCATAATGATCGATTTGAAATCAAAGAAAATAATTTAGAACGAAATCAAGTAGAGTCACATAATTATAATGGTCATAATGATGAAGTCCACAATAGAATGGACCAAATCTTAGAAATCTTGGAACACACACGTGGTCCAGCATTTCGAAGACATAGGCCAATTTATAGGAAGCCATATCCAAAGTGGATTGATAGAGAACCATATCCAAGAGGGTTTAGAATCCCAGAATTTTCTACATTTTTTGGAGAGGATGACAAAACTGTACTGGAACATATGTCCAGATTCACAATACAGTGCGGAGAGGTCTCAAACAATGAAAATTGTAAGATGAAGTTATTTCCAAGCTCTTTGACTGGACAAGCATTTGCTTGGTATTCATCTTTACCTCCTAATTCTCTAAATTCATGGGCTGAATTAGAAGACAAATTCCAAACACATTTCTCTCGCACAGATTTGAGAGTGTCAATTGCTGATTTGGCAAGATTAAGACAAAGGCCAGATGAAACTGTAGAGCAGTTCATTATGCGGTTTAAAAGAGCCCGCATGCGTTGTCAAATTGTTCTCCCAGAGAGAGAATATGTCAAGTTCACTGTAGATGGTTTAGATTTCGAATTTAGAAAAAAATTCGAAGGGGTGACATTCTTTGATCTGTATGAATTGTCTGATAGGGCTTCTAGGTATGAGAGTCTCATTAAAGAAGAAAGAAACATGAATAATTCTACATATGGGACTTATTTTCATGACCCTAACTATGAAGTAGACATTGCAGAATTTATAGGTTATAATCCCCAAGTATGTGATTTACTAGATAAGAAAAACATTAAGGCTAAGTCAGCATATAAACTTTCAGCACCTATAAGAGATTACTCATCTGACATAGAGAAGTCTGATGAAATCTTTGATTGGTTTTTAGAAGCCAAGTTAATAAAGTTGGTAGGGAGACACAAAATACCAGCCAAGGCAGAAATACGTGGTAGGGATTATTGTAAATGGCATAATGCATTAACACATCAAACAAAAGATTGTGTAACCTTTAGGAATGTTATTCAAGATAAAATTGAAAGAGGAATCTTGAAATTTCCTGAAAATCCTAAAGAGCAAATGAAAACAGATATTGATCCCTTTCCACCTTTGCATGATTTAAATATGATTTCAGTTGATTTTGAATCTTTGATTAGTTGTTTCAAAAATGATGAGAACTCAAAATGTAATGTATATCAATGTGTTAATGTGCAGGGTAAACAATCATTGCACCTCACCCAAGGGATGAAGAGACTAAAAATCAATGAAGGATCTTCTATGCAAGTAAATAAATATGGCTTGCATGGTAAAGAAAACTTTTTTCAGGGCAAGAATGTCCAAACAAATAAGGGAAAGGCTAAAATGGTAGAACAACCAAGGCCTACAACTTATAAAGAAGCATTACAAAAGCATAATTCTTTTTCAGATGATCAAGTTTTTGATTTTGATGAAGATGATTGCTTATGTGAGCAGTGAAGTCACATAATGGCGCGAGTTTTTGGAAAAGTGGCTGTTGGGATAAAATCTCCTCAAAATGATACTGGTTTTCGGCCAATTGTTGAACCTAAAAAAGCTGAATCAGTGTTTTCAAGAGTAGAGAAGCCAAAACAACTTCACACCTTCAAACCTCCAATAGGGGAGCCAAATAAATGGTACTTCATGGAATCTGTCAGTGTTAAACCACCACAAAAGCGTCATTTTAAATATGAATATAACTCATATTTCCCACAAATGACAAGAACACAAAGGAGACGCTGGCTTAGACAGCAAATGTATAAATCTCAAGAGCCAAGACAAACTCCTAAAAGTTCTAATGATGCACCACTTAACAAGGCGAAAGCAATTAAGGTTGAAATACCGCAAAAAGGAGGCATGTTAACTTCTAAATATGTGAAGATGTCACCAAGTGCTATTCGGTTGATAGGAAATGAAACAAGTATGCAAAAAGCCAAAAGTGACAATAATATGCAGCAAAGAATGTTTGAATCAAAGCAACTCGCACAAAGTGAAATGGTTCTGGATGTACCTAAAAAAGAGAGCCAAGAACTAGTGCGGCAAGATCACAAGAAATTAGAGAGATGTACAAGTGATTTGGAGACCAATCGAATGGAGAATAACACAGTCACTGTGTACATTGCAAGAAAGCCAAAAAACGAAATAAAAGAAAAAGAAATATCAAAAGAAAAACAGAGGCAAGTGGAGAAATTGGCTGAAATAAAAATTGAAGAAAAAAGCAAAGATATAATCAATTCGATCATTCCATTTGGGGAGATAAAAGAAAACAAGTTTTTGGAGGAATTTGGAGATGCTGATATGATGGAAGGCCTTGAAGATATTGAAGGCTGGGATGTTTTGGAAGCATTCAATGAGTTTGGAGAAGAACTCGAATTGGAACAAAAAAAAGAAAATTCCTGTAATATGGAATGTAATGTGATCACATTGCCAATAGAATTTATGGCAAAATAGAACACTAATGAAGATGAAGAGCATAGTTCTAAAGGTTCAAATGCTCACGAGGCATGTCACATCCTATTAACAGATGAAGAGATGGAGAATTTAGAACCTAAAGCAGAGGCAAAGCTGGAATTCCCACCAGGTAAAATTATCTTTGAGAAACCATCTAAAAGAATGTCACAGCATTTAAAGCCTTAATTCATTAAAGTTCACATGGATGGAATACCTATTAATAGAGTTTTAATAGATAATGGTGCTGCAGTTAATATTTTGCCTTGGGGAATGTTGAAAAAAATCAATAAAATAGAGGCAAATTTAATTCAGTCAGATGTTTTAGTCAGTGGTTTTGCTGGCGAATCTACTAAAACTAGAGGTATGATACCTGTAGAATTAAAAGTAGGGAATAAGATTACAAATGTTGCCTTTTTTGTTGTTCATACTAAGGCAGCATATAATGCTTTGCTGGGAAGGGAATGGATACATTCAAATTGGGTGATCCCTTCCTCCCTACATCAATCTCTAATGTTTTGGAATGATGATAATTCTGTTGAGATGGTAAAGGCTGATAATAGGCCATTCGAAGCATGTAATAATACAATTGATGCTCAATTATATAACAAAAATGTTGGAATTTTGAAACTGACAGGATTTGATTACAATGGCAAGCCAACAAGAGTGGAAATGGTTGAAGAACAACCATGTTCTGCTGGAGAAGATTTTACTGACCAAGAAATTGGCAAGGAATGGTTTGACAACTACATCGTAGAGCCACAAATGCCAAATATAGTTGAGAAACCTGTTAGTAATGAGTAGTTCACTTACTCCAAGGAAATTAAGGGCCATTAAATTGGCTGAAGACAGAGTAGTAATTTACACTCTTGAAAATAAAATAGAACAAAGTATGTTCTTGGCATAATGGGTATTGGAAGAAGAAAAAGATATTGGAAACGGAGTTCAAATTGGTTTAAATTCTCTAAGTAAAGCTCCTATCCAAATGGATGACTTGAAAGCAGAAGTTCAAGACCCTTTGATTGAAGTGAATCTTGGAATTGAAGAAGAAAAGAAAGTGACATATGTTAGTAGTCACCTTACACAAGAACAATTCCATGAAGTGCTGGTTGTGGTGAAAAGGTTTAAGGATTGCTTTGCATGGGATTATAATGAATTGCCAGGATTGGACAGAACACTAGTAGAGCATAGACTTCCAATCAAGAAAGAGCACATTCCACACCAACAACCTCCTCGTAGGATGGCGAATGAGGTTATTTTGAAAGTAAAAGAAGAAATCAAAAGACTATTGCAAGCAGGATTCATAAGGCCAGCCAAGTATGTAGAATGGCTTTCTAATATAGTTCCAGTTCTTAAGAAAAATTGCAAATTACGTGTATGCATCGATTTTAGGAACTTAAATACAGAAACACCCAAAGATGAATATCCTATGCCAATTGTAGATGTATTGGTAGATGGAGTGGCAGGACACAAACTATTGTCTTTTATGGATGGACATTCAGGTTATAACCAAATCTTCATTGCTGAAGAGGATGTCCACAAAACTGCCTTCAGATGTCCTAGTTCTATTAGAACATTTGAATGGGTAGTAATGCCATTTAGCTTAAAAAATGCTGGTGCGACTTATCAGCGAGCCATGAATTTAATTTTCCATGATATGATTGGAAAGTTTATGGAAGTTTATATAGATGATGTGGTGGTTAAATCTCAAGACTTTAATACCCATCTAAAAAACCTAGAGAAAGCCTTTTTGAGAATGAGGAAACATCAATTAAAAATGAATCCTCTTAAATGTGCCTTTGGGGTGCAAGCAGGAAATTTTTTAGGTTTTTTAGTGCATAATAGAGGAATTGAGATAGACCAAAACAAGGCCAAGGCAATCATGTAGGCTAAACCTCCTTCTAATAAAAAAGAATTACAAAGGTTTTTGGGCCAAGTTAATTTTTTAAGAAGGTTTATTTCTAATGTTGTAGGTAAAACCAAAGCGTTTTCCCCTTTATTAAGGTTGAAAGACCATGAAGATTTTACTTGGAATGAAGAGTATCAATTGGCCTTTGATACAATTAAGAGATATTTCTCCACACCACCAGTGTTGATTCCTCCAAGAAGTGGGAACCTTTAAAGTTATATATATCTGCAACCCAAGATTCTATTGGAAGTTTGCTAGCTCAAGACAATGATAAGGGCCTTGAACAGGCTGTTTTTTTTATTTAAGTAGATTATTAAATAAAGCAGAATTAAATTAATTAATGATAGAAAAACTATGTTTGGTTTTGTATTTTATTGCTACTAAGCTAAGACATTATATGCTTTCTCATGTAACTTATATTATCGCACAGACTGATGTAGTGAAATATATGCTATCTAGACCTATTTTGCGTGGTAGAATGGGTAAATGGAGTTTAGCTTTAGTGGAATTTCATTTAGTTTATGTACCACAGAAAGCAATAAAAGGTCAAGCCTTAGTTGATTTTTTGGCAAATCATCCATGCGATGAAGTTACAGATATAAATGAAACCATGTTTGTAGCTTTAGCCCCTTGGAAATTAAATTTTGATGGTTCACGTACCACATATGGGGCAGGTGTTGGTGTGGTTTTAGAATCTCCAATGGGGATTAAAACCCAAATGGCCTTTAAGTTAGAAGGAAATTATGCTAACAATTAAATTGAGTATGAGGCTTTGATCATTGGGTTAGAGATATTATTGGAAATGGGAATAAAAAGTGTAGAGATTTATGGTGATTTGCAATTAGTAATTAGGCAACTCACTGGTGATTATAAATGTTGCAGCTCGTCCATTGCACCATACTTTGTGGCTGCAAGACAGCTGCTAGAACAGTTTAGCAATGCTAAGTTAAACCATGTCCCTAGAAGTAAGAATGAGGGAGCCAATCGTATTGCACAAAGTGCTTCTGGACATAAAGAGACCAATCGAGTTGCACAAAATCCCCCATTTTTAAGAAAAAGGATACTCCCATCAGTTATTAATAGGGAATTAGGGACCCAAATTTTTCATCTTGATACTCAAGTTAATGATTGGAGAAACCCAATCATTGATTACTTAAAAAACCCAAGTGGTTGTACAAATAATGCTTTAAAACTTAAAGCTAGAAAATTTGTTTTAATGGGAGACCAAGATAAAACTTTATTCAAAAGAGGAGTTGATGGCATCCTATTGAAATGCATTAGTGATGATGAATCAAAGCAAATCTTAGCAGAAGTCCATGAAGGCAAATGTGGTTCACACCAATCAGGCATAAAAATGAAATGGTTGATACACAAATATGGTTACTATTGGCCAACTGTATTGAAAGATTGCATTAAATATGCACAAGGTTGTGTAGAATGTCAAAAACATGGTCCAATTCCTAGGGTTCTTGCTTCAGATTTTCATGCGATAATAAAACCATGACCCTTTAGAGGATGGGCAATGGATTTAATTGGAAAAATCAGACCAATCTCAAGAAAGAAAAAATGTTTTATAATTGTTGCAACAAACTACTTTACAAAGTGGGCTGAAGCAAAACCTTATAAGGAAGTGAGTGAGTTTGATGTTATTCAATTTATAAAAGAAATGATGGTCCACAGGTTTGGAATTCCTCAATCTATAACAGTGGACAATGGAACCATCTTTAATGGAACCAGGGTAAAGGCCTTCACACAAGAATATGGTATTCGAATTTTGAATTCCACACCATATTATGCACAGGCAAATGGTCAAGCAGAGGCCACTAATAAGATTATCAAGAATAATTTGAGGAAAATAGTGGCTAGAAATCCTACAAGTTGGGACAATTTGTTGTTTGAAATATTGTGGGCATATAGAACTTCAAAAAGAACAAGCATAAACACTACCCCATATTCTTTAGTTTTTGGCCATGATGCAGTTTTGCCTATGGAGATTACCGTGAGATCAATGAGGATTACAAGGCAAAATGAATTGACTCATTTGGATTATCAAGATGCGATGTTTGCAGAACTTGATGAAATAGATGAAGCTCGTACGACAGCTTTAAATTCTATTTTTGTACAAAAACAAAAAGTATCTGGGATGTACAACAAGAGGATTAAGGCAAAGTCATTTGCCATTGGGGATTTAGTTTGGAAAGTTATTTTGCCTATAGGAGTTAAAGATCCATATTTGGGTAAATGGTCTCCTAATTGGGATGGACCTTTCTTAATCAGCGAGGTCTTTGATGGAAACGCTTATAAGTTAATGGATATTAGTGGTAATGAGCATGCAAGATCCATTAACGGAAAATTTCTAAAATTATATAAGCCAAGTATGAATGAATTGGCTTACTCACATAAAAGATTTTGAAGATGTGAATGTTCGCATGTTTCCAAAAGCCAAATGAATGGTTAAAATGGGCATTAGTAATTAAAATAATAGCTCACAATGCAATGAATGTATATATAGAAGAAAATTCAAAATAAGGAAGGTTTGTGTATGATATGGTGGAAGTGCAGATATAATTTCAGAATTGAAATTAGTCTAATAGATTGGTGGTCAGACCTGTGTACCTGGTTCGAAGTTGCTCCCAAAATAAATGCTCTGGAGCATGGCAGTGATCTTGGTGTGCATGTTTTGAAAGATTTAGCTACTGCTTCTCAAGAGTTAATACCAGCTGAACAAGAAAAAGGCCTAGCTGAACAAGAACAAGGCTCTCTCTAAATTTGCAGAGTTCAACCTTTTCAGTCGCTACCTGAACTACTCGAATGAAACCCAGAGCTCCCTGTTCAGGATGGAGTTTCCCAGCTTCATTTCTCAACTAGCCGATTGGTCTTCTTAGGATCAACAATGAACTTGAAGATGTCTTCATTTTGTACGCACTAGCTCCCGGCATCATGCGGGATTACAGTCACGACGTTGTTCAAGCTTCGATCGAGATGAATAATTTTAGAATCATGGACAACCTTCACCGGCATCCACCTAAGTTTTGAAGGACTTTTTAGATCAGGGGTTTGCAAATTAATCTTGATAAAATAGATTGAGTGGAGAACTAGAAATTGAAATTTGCAGATAGACAGAGAAAAAAAAATAAAAAAGAAAAAGGTTTGGATGAGTGTAAGTGGTGGAGGCATACTACGATGAAGGAATGGGGTTAGATAGGAAGGGTAACCTAGTTCTGCAAATTGATCTGACTTAAAAGCCCCAATTTGATTTTCCTCTCACCCTTTCGTTTTAACTTATGCGCAATAGGCCTAAACTTAGGCCCATCACGCACAGGGGGCATGTGTTAGGCTAAAAATAAAATATTTTTCACATGTGTGATCATGTGAATCAGTTACTTGAGGGGCTGGATTTTTGTCAACCATGGCCCAAGTATACAAACTTGCCAGGCCCATTATAACAGAGAATATCATGGGAGGTGGTCACATGTAACTAAAAGTCTTTGTAAAGTGTTCACATGTGAGTCATATTTCCACTAAAGGGTGACTTGAGGCAAGATCCTGATAAATGTAAACCATGGCCTAAATCTTGACCAACGTAAACCATGGCCCAAATAAGCAAAACTTGCAAGACCTGTTATAACAAGAGAATATCATAGTCAGTTATCCACTAAGTCAGAGTGCAATAGAAGTTACCAAAAATTAAGGAGTGCAGTAACTGTTTTGTCTAATATAAATAAAGATTAAAGGTATTATCAGTAGGAAAAAAAAAAATCATAAACTTGATTCACATACCCAGTCAATGGAAGAATAACTTCATGTTTGTAAGTGCGTTTGCCTCATATGAATTATCTAATTATAGTTTTTGTAATTTAACTTAGGAGTTTGTGTGATTTAAATCTTTCTTATTTGTAAGAACTTGAATTAAGATATCTACATATTGTGATTACATTGTTTTTTCTCTTATTTTTCTTAGTTGAATATTTTGTACTTTTGAAGTCGTATTAGTTTAGGCAGTGGCAGAACCCATCAATTTGGTTTGAAGTTGTCTTGCAAATAGTTTTTTCCAAGAAAGTTTGTATTCTCACAAACAGTACGAGACATTTCAAATGCTATATTAAAGTAGCAAAAGTAATTTTTGGTTTGTGAAAATAAATACTTTTTTGCTCCAGCACGATACAGGCAGAAATGATATCGGAGCGATTGTTTTTTTCTCTTTTTTCAGGTCTATCTCGGCCTGGTTCAGCTAGAAATGATGCCAGAATGAAGTTTTTTTTTTAATTTTAATTTTAATTTTTAATTTTTTTCCAACGTTTTTAGAAATGCTCCAGCCAGTTTGGGCAGAAATGATACCGAAACGAAATTTTTTTTTTCTCTTTTTCGGTCTGTCTTGACCTGGTTCGACTAGGAATGATGTCAAAATGTAGTTTTTTTATTTTTAAAATTTTTTTTCTATTTTTTAAGAAATGCTCTAGGTCGATTCGGGCAGAAATAATACTAGAGCAATTTTTTTTTCTCCTTTTTGATCTGTCCCTGCCTAGTTCGGCTAGGAATAATGCCATAGTGAAGTTTTTTTTTTTTTAATTTTTCTATTTTTTAGGAATGCTCCATCCCGGATCGGAGAGAAATGATACCAGAGTGAATTTTTTTTCTCTTTTTTGAGTTTGTCCCGGCCCAGCTCGCCTAAGAATGATCCGAGAATAAAATTTTTTTATTTCTAAATTTTTAAATTTTTTTAGGAATGCCCCAGCTCGGTCAGGACAGAAATGATATCGGAGTGAAATTTTTTGATTTGTCCTAGCTCGGTTCAGCTAGGAATGATGTTAGAATAAAGTTTTTTATTTTTAAAATTTTTTAGTAATACTCCAGCCCGATTCGGGCAGAAATGATACCGGAGCGAAATTTTTATTTTCTCTTTTTAGGTCTATCCCAGCCTGATTCGGCTAGGAATGATGCCACAATGAAGTTCTTTTATTTTCTAAATATTTTTTCTATTTTTTTAGGAATGCTCTAGCCCAGTTCGGCCAGAAATGATACCGGAGTGAATTTTTTTTTTCTTTTCTTTTTCGGTCTTTCCCGTCCCGATTCAGCTAAGAATGATGCTAGAATGAAAAAAAAAAAATTTCTAAAATTTTTTTTCTATTTTTTTTAAAAAAATTTTAGGAATGCCCCAGCTCGGTTAGGAAAGAAATGATACTAGAGTGATTTTTTTTTCTTTCTAATTTTTGGTCAGTCCCAGCCCGAATTGGCTAGGAATGATGTCAGAATGAAGTTTTTTTATTTTAAAATTTTTTTCCTTTTTTATTTTTAATTTTTTTAGGAATACTCCAGCCTGGTTCAAGCATAAATGATACTAGAGCGAAATTTTTTCTTCGCTTTTTTCAGTCTATCCCAGCCCAGTTCAACTAGAAATGATGCTAGAATGAAGTCTTTTATTTTTTAAATTTTATTTAACTTTTTTAGGAATGCACCATCCCGGTTCGGGTAGAAATGATATGAGAGCGAAATTTTTTTCTCTTTTTTGGTCAGTCCCAACCCAATATGACTAGGAATGATACTAGAATGAAGTTTTTTATTTATTTATTTTTTTTCTAAAAAAATATTTTTAAATATTTTTTTATTTTTACGAATGCCCTATCTCGGTTTGGGCAGAAATGATACTGGAGCAATTTTTTTTTTCTTTTTTTCGATCTGTCCCGGCCTAGTTCAACTAGGAATGATGCCAAAGTGATTTTTTTTTTTTTTTTATAGATTTTTTTCTCTTTATTTTTATTTTTTATTTTTTGGAACACTCCAGCCCGGTTAGGGTAGAAATGATGCTGGAGAGAAAATATATTTTTTTCTCTTTTTTGGTTTGTATCGGTCAGCTCGGCTAGGAATCACCCCAGAATGAAGTTTTTTAATTTAATTTTTTTTTAAATTCTGTTTTTTTATATAAAATTTTTTCACGAATGCTCCAGCTTTGTTCGGGCATAAATGATACAAGAGCGATTTTTTTTCCTCTTTTTCAGCCTGTCCTGGCCCAATTTGGTTAGGAATGACACCATAATGAAGTTTTTTTTTTTTTTTTTATAATTATTTTATAATTCTTTTAGCAATGTTCGAGCTTGGTTTGAGCAGAAATGATATCGGAGTGAATTTGTTTTTCTCTTTCTTAGTCTATCCCGGTCTGACTCGGCTAGGAATGATGTTAGAATAAAATTCTTTATTTTTAAAAGTTTTTTTAGGAATGCCCCAGCCCGATTAGGACATAAATGATACTAGAGTGACATTTTTTTTTTCACTTTTTTGGTCTATCTTGGCCCGGTTCGGCTAGGAATGATGCCAGAATGACTTTTTTTTTTTAAATTTTTAAATTTTTTTAGGAATGCTCCCGCCCGGTTCGGGCAAAAATGATACCATAGTGAAATTTTTTTATTTTCTCTTTTTTGGTCTACCCTGGCCCGGTTCGGTTAGGAATGACAGAGTGAAATATTTTTATTTTCTAATTTATTTTCTATTTTTTTAGGAATGTTGCAGCACAGTTTGGGCAGAAATGATACCGAGCAAAATTTTTACGATTTGTCCGGGCTTGGTTTGGTTAGGAATGATGCAAAAATGAAGTTTATTTATTTAATTTTTTTTTGTATTTTTTTATAATTTATTAGGAATGCTCCAACCAGATTGAGGTAGAAATGGTACTAAAGCAATTTTTTTTTCCTTTTTCAGTTTGTCCCGATATGGCTAGGAATGATGCCAGTATAAAGTTTTTTTTATTTTGTTAGGAATGCTCCAGCCTGGTTGGGGCATAAATGATACCGTAGTGATTTTTTTTTTCTTTTGTGGTCTGTCTTAGCTTGGTTCGGCTTAGAATGATGCTAGAATAAAGTTTTTTTGTTGTTGTTGTTGGTTTTTTTTTATTTTTTTTTATTTTGTTAGGAATGCTCCACCCCGGTTCGGGTAGAAATGATGCCAGAGCGAATTTTTTTTTCTCTTTTTCGGTTTGTCCCTACCCGGTTTGGCTAGGAATGATGCCAGAATAATTTTTTTAAAAATATTTTTCTATTTATTTTAAATCTTTTTAGGAATGCTACAAACTGGTTAGGGCAGAAATGATACCTGAGCAAAATTTTTTTTCCTATTTTTTGGTTTCTCCCTTCTCGGTTCGGTTAGAATGATACCAGAATTATTTTTTTTTATTTTTTTATTTTTTATTTTTTAGAAATTCTCTTGCTTAGTTCAGGCAGAAATGATACTAGAGAAATTTTTTTTTTCTCTTTTTCAATTCGTCCTAGCCCGTTTCGAATAGGAATGATGCCATAATGAAGTTTCTTATTTTTAAAATTTTATTTCTATTTTTAATTTTTAATTTTTTTAGGAATTCTCCAGCCTAGTTTGGGCAAAAATGATATCAGAGGAATTTTCTTTTTCTCTTTTTTGGTCTATCCCAGCCTGGCTTGGCTAGGAATGATGCCAGAATAAATTTTTAATTTTTTAAAATTTTTTTTCTATTTATTTTAAATTTTTTTAGGAATGCCATAGAGCGGTTAGGGCAGAAATGATACTTGAGCAATTTTGTTTTTCTTTTTCGTTTTGTCCTGGCCTGATTCGGCTTGGAATGATGCTAGAATGAAGTGTTTTTATTTTTTTAATTAATTTTTTTTTTTTAAAGAATGTTACACCCCGGTTCGGGTAGAAATGATACCGGAGCGAATTTTTTTTTCTCTTTTTGGGCATGTCCCGGCCAGGTTCGGCTAGTGATGATGCCAAAATTAAGTTTCTTTATTCTCTAAATTTATTTATTTATTTATTTATTTTAAATTTAGGAATGCCCCAGCTTGGTAAGGACAGAAATGATACTAGAGTGAAAATTGTTTTTCTCTTTCTCGACCTTTCCCCGCTTAGTTCAACTAGAAATGATGCTAGAATGAAGATTTTTTTATTTATAATTTTTATTCAGTGTTTTTCTTAAATTTTTTTAGGAATGTCCAGCCCAGTTTTGGCATAAATGATACCGGTGCAAAAGTTTTTTTTTTCCCTCTTTATCAGTCTGTCCTGGCTCGGTTTGGCCAGGAATAATGCCAGAATGAAGTTTTTTTATTTTCTAAATATTTTTTAATTTTTAAAATTTTTTTGGGAATGCTCCAGCCCGGTTCGGGTAGAAATAATATCGGAGCGAAATTTTTTTTTTCCCCTTTTTCTATCTGACCCGGCCCAGTTCGGCTAAGAATGATGCCAGGATGAAGTTCTTTTAATTTCTAAAAAAAAATTTTCTATTTTTTTAGAGATGCTCCAGCCCGATTTAGCTAGAAATGATACCATAGTGATTTTTTTTTCTTTTTTTGTCTGTCTTGGCCCCAATTGGCTAGGAATGATGCCAGAATGAAGTTTTTTTTTTTTGTAATATTTATTTTCTTAATTTTTTCTATTTCTTTAATTTTTTTTAGGAATACACCAGTCTAGTTCGAGCAGAAATGATAATGGAGCAAAATTTTTTTTTCTCTTTTTCGGTTTGTCGAGGCCCGGTTTGACTTGGAATGATTCCAAAATGAAGTTTTTTGTTTTCTAAAATATTTTCAGTTTTTTTTTTAAATTTTTTTAGGAATGCTCCGGCCTGGTTCGGGCAAGAATGATACCGAAGCAAATTTTTTTTCTTTTCTTTTTCAGTCTTTCTCGGTCCGGTTCGGCTAGGAATGATGCCAGAATGAAGTTATTATATTTTATAAATTTTTATTTTTTTAGGAATGCACTAGCCTAGTTCAGCTAGAAATGATACCACAGTGATTTTTTTTTTCTCCTTTTCCATCTATCCCGGCTTGGTTCTGCTAGGAATGGTGTCAGAATGAAGTTTTTTTTTTTTTTTTTTCCTTAATTTTTTTCAATTTTTTTAGGAATGCTCAAGCCCAGTTTGGGCAAAAATGATTCCGTAGTGAAAATTTTCTTTTCTCTATTTTAGTTTGTCCAGGCCTGGTTCGGCTATTAATTTTTTTCAATTTCCATTTTTTTTAATTCTTTTTGGAATGCTCCAGCCTAGTTCTGGAGGAAATGCTACTAAAGCGATTTTTTTTTCTCGTTTTCGGCTTGTCTTGACTTGGTTCAGATAGGAATGACGCTAGAATGATGTTTTTTTTTTTATTTTTTTTTTTATTTTTATAATTATATTTATATTTTAATTTTTAATTATTTTAGGAATGCTCCAACTTGGGTCGAGCAGAAATGACACCGATGCGAATTTGTTTTCTTATTTTTGGCCTTTCCCGACCCGGATCGGCTAGGAATGATGCCAGAAATTATTTCTTTATTTTAATTTTTTTAGGAATGCCCTAGCTTAATCTAGACAGAAATGATACTGTAGTGACATTTTTTTTCACTTTTTTCGATCTGTCTCAGCTCGGTTTGGCTAGGAGTTATGCCAGAATGAATTTTTTATTTATTTATTTTTATAATTTTTATAGGAATGCACCAACCCAATTTAGGGCGAAATGATATTGGAGCGAAATTTTTTTATTTTCTCTTTGTCGATTTGTCCCAGCCTGTTTCGGCTAGGAAAGATGCCAGAATGAAGGTTTTTTTTTTTTTTTTTTCTAAATTTTTTTTCTACTTTTTAAATTTATTTTTTAAGAATGCTATAGACCCGGTTCGAGCAGAAATGATACTGGATCGAAATATTTTTTTTTTCTCTTTTTCAGTATGTCTTGGCTCGGTTCGGCTAGGAATGATGCCAGAATGAAGTTTTTTTTTTTTTTTTTTTTTTTTTTTTTAATAATTTTTATAGGAATGCCCCAACTCGGTTAGGGCAGAAATGATACTGGAACGCATTTTTTTTTCCTCTTTTTTTTTGGTCTATCCTGACCTGGTTCGGCTAGGAATGATGCTAGAATGGTTTTTTTTTTTTTTTTTTTTTAATTTTTTTTCTATTTGTTTTTTAATTTTCTTAAGAATGCCTCCAGCCTAGTTCGGGCATAAATGATACCATAGTGAAAATTTTTATCCCTCTTTTTAGGTCTGTCCTGGTCTGGTTCAGCTAGGGATGATGCTAGAATGAAATTTTTGAATTTTTTTATGTATTTTTTTTTAAGAATGCTCCAACCCGGTTGAGGTAGAAATTATATTAGAGAGAAAAAAATTTCTGTTTTTCGATTTGTCCCGTCCCAGTTCGGCTAGGAATGATGCCAGAATCAAGTTTTTTATTTCTTTATTTTTAAAATCTTTTTATTTGTTTTTAATTTTGTTAGGAATGCTCTAGCTCGATTAGGGCAAAAATGATACCTTAGTGAATTTGCTTTTCCTCTTTTAGGTCTGTCCCGGCCAACTTGGAATGATGCCAGAGGGAGGTTTATTTTTATTTTTTAATAATTTTTTTTCTTTTTATTTTTTTTCATTTTTTTAGGAATGCTCCATCCTGGTTAGGGTAGAAATTATACCGAAGCGAATTTATGCCAGAATGAAGTTTTTATATATTTATTTTTAATTATTTTTTGTTTTATATCATTTAAGGAATGCTCCAGCCTGGGCAGGGCAGAAATGATCCCTAAGTAAAATTATTTATTTATTTTTTTCTCATTTTCAGTCTGTCCCGGCCCAGTTTAACTAGGAATAATGCTAGAATGAAGTTTTTTTTTTTTTTTTTTTTTTTGAAATGCACTAGCCTAGTTCGGGTGGATATGATATTGGTGCAATTTTTATTTTCTCCTTTTCAATCTGTCTCACTTTGGTTTAGCTAGGAATGATGCCAGAATGTAGTTTTTTTTTTTAATTTTTTTCTTCTTTTTTTTTATAATTTTTTTTTTTGGAATGCTTTAGATCGGTACTGGTAAAAATGATATCAGAGTGAATTTTGTTTTCTTTCTCTTTTTTGGTTTGTCCCAACCAACTCGGTTAGGAAAGATGCCAGAATGAAGTTTTTTTTATTAATTATTTTTCTACTTTTATTTTTTATTTTTTTAGGAATGCTCTAGACCGGTTCGGGCAGAAATGATACCAGAGCAATATTTTTTTTCTTTTTTTCAGTCTGTCTTGGCCAACTCGGTTAGGAAAGATGCCAGAATGAAGTTTTTATTTTTTATTTTCTTTTTAAATTTTTTTTTCTATTTTTTGGTCTGTCCATCCCAGTTTGGCTAGGAATGATGCTAGAATGAAGTTTTTTTATTTTTAGAATTCTTTTCCTTTTTTTATAATTTTTTTAGGAATGCGCGAGCCTAGTTCGAGCAGATAATGATATCGGAGCGAATTTTTTTCTTCTTCTCTTTTTCGGCCTGTTCCAGCCCGATTTGGCTAGGAATGATGCTAGAATAAGGATTTTTTTTGTTAAATTTTATTTCTATTTTTAATTTTTTTTTTTAAGGAATGCACTAGCCCAGTTTGGGCAAAAATGATACCAGAGTGGTTTTTTTTTTTTCTCTTTTTCGGTCTGTCCCGGCCCGGCTCAGCTAGGAATGTTGCCGGAATAAAGTTTTTTTATTTTTAAATTATTTTTTCTATTTTTTTAAATATTTTTTAGGAATGCCCTACCCTGGTCAAGACAGAAATGATACCGGATCGAAATTTTTTGTTTTCACTTTTTCAGTCTATCCTGTGTCGGTTCGACTATAAATAATGCTATAATGAATTTTTTTTTTTTTTCATATTTTTTTAAAAATATTTTTAGGAATGCTCCAGCTTGGTTCGAGCATAAATGATATCGATGCGAAATTTTTTTCTTCTTCTATTTTTCGGTTTGTCCCAGCCAGGTTCAACTAGGACTGATGCCAGAATGAAATCCTTTTATTTTCTAAATTTTTGTTCTATTTAAAAAAAAAAAAAATTTTTGGAATGTTCCTGCTCGGTTCAGCCATAAATGATATCGGAGCGAATTTTTTTTTCTTCTCTTTTTTGGTCTTTCTTAGCCCAGTTCTGTTGCATGTTTTTGTACGAGATACAAAATTGTATTTTTCTATGTGTTTTCCAACAAATGGTATCAGAGTGGTTTTCAATCTCATGTTTATATAATGTGTTGAGTGAGTTTTAGAATCAAAGAAACTGTTTTAATTTTATTTCTATTTTTAATTTTTTTTTTAGGAATGCACCAGCCTAGTTCGGGCAAAAATGATACCAGAGTGGATTTTTTTTTTCTCTTTTTCGGTCTGTCCTGGCCCGACTCAGTTAGGAATGTTGCCAGAATAAAGGTTTTTTATTTTTAAATTATTTTTTCTATTTTTTTAAAAAAATTTTAGGAATGCCCTACCCTGGTCAGGATAGAAATGATACCGATCGAAATTTTTTGTTTTCACTTTTTCGGTCTATCCTGTCCCGGTTCGGCTATAAATAATGCTATAATGAATTTTTTTTTAAATTTTTTCATTTTTTTTAAATTTTTTTTAGGAATGCTCCAGCCTGGTTCAAGCATAAATGGTACCGGTGCGAAATTTTTTTCTTCTTCTATTTTTTGGTTTGTCCCGGCTAGGTTCAACTAGGACTGATACCAGAATGAAGTTCTTTTATTTTCTAAATTTTTGTTTTATTTAGAAAAAAAAAATTTTCGAAATGTTCCTGCCCGATTCAGCTAGAAATGATATCGTCGGAGCGAAATTTTTTTTCCTTCTCTTTTTCAATCTTTCTTAGCCCAGTTTGGCTAGGAATGATGTCATAATGAAGTTTTTTTTTTTTTTTAATTTCTAAATTTTAATTTCTATTTTTTTAAATTCTTTCAGGAATGCCCCAGCTCAGTTAAATGCTATTGGTGTGAATTTGTTTTTCCTCTTTTCGGTTTGCCCTGTCCCGTTTCGGTTTGAATGATGCCAGAATGAAGTTTTTCTTTTTCATTTTTATTTATTTTTTTAAATTTTTTCAGGAATGTCTGGACCAGTTTGGGCATAAATGATACTGGTGCGAAAACTTTTTTTTTTCCTCTTTATTGGTCTTTAAAAATCAGATGTTGCATGTTATCTCACATGGATGAAGTAGATTCGTTTATATTCCGTTGCGTGTTTTTGTATGAGATACAAAATTGTATTTTTTTATGTGTTTTCCAACACATGGTATTAGAGTGGTCATCAATCTCATGTTTGTATAATGTGTTGAGTGAGTTTTAGAATCAAAGAAAACTGTTTTCATGGTTTTTGAAAATTCTGCAATAATTTTTCTACATATTTTAGTTTTAGAATTATTGTTTGATAAAACTGATATTGATGTTATGATGTTGTCTAAGTTTGATTTTGACCATGCCATATTGAACTTTAAGACTATAACATCAATGAAATTTAGCTTTGATCTCAATCACATTCTGATATGATCAAGGGACTATGTTTTGTTCAAGTGAAACGTCAAAAACGGTTACTAGAAACATCTAAAAAAAATTCAATTTCACGAGTCTCGTTCGATCGAACAGGAATTGAGCATCGATCAAGTAATCCAGACACTTCGAAATGGATTTATTAAATATTTCGATCGATCGAGAAATACCTTCAACTGATCGAACGTACTTTTTTTGAAATTTCACTAAGTGTTAAAACATAGATGAAGTGCAAAGCTGTGTGTGATGAGATTACACATGTTTTCCAAAAAAAAAAAAACATTTCTTTTAAAATTTCTAGTAGGAGAGAGATTCAAGGGTGTAACCTCACAGCCTCCATTATCGATTTATAGTAGTGTGATTAAGCATCTCACCTTGGTGTATATGCCTTGCTCCCAACAGAGGGTGTTTAATTCATGGCATTGCAGATTAAACTTCTTAATGATGGATGATATGTACTTTTACATTAAGAACGACCACGCTACCATGGAGTTACTTGGTGACTCACATAAATTCTAGGCAATAGTGTACACTAGACTAAGTTTAATGTAAATCTCCCTACGAAGCTATGTCATTATTACTTAGAGGCTAAAGGGAAAGCGGCATATTATTAGTGTTTGATAAGAGTTATCATGACAACACTAATAATGAGAATAGTTCTCAATCAGTCATTGTGTTTATAATTTTGCTTGCTACCAAGGAATTTTAAACATGGGATTGGGTTGTTGCATATTTTATATTATGGTTTTATTAAGATTCCATACTATATGTTTATATGCTAAATTGATAATGTCCAGTTTACTTATTATATTCATGTTTATTGTTTTCAGATTTAAGCACTTGTTACCATTCTTAATCAAAACAAATTGACTGGATCCAACTATGTTGACTGGAAAAGAAACTTAGACATTGTTCCTACTGCTAAAGAGCACAAATTTGTGCTTAATCAACCATGTCCAAACTTTCCTTCATTAGATGCTCATTCTGAGGAAAAACAGCGATATGATCATTGGTAGAATTCTAATGAGATGGCTAAGTGCTATATCCTAGCATTTATTTCAAATGTTCTACAGCATCAAATGCAGGATGTGGAATTAACTTCAGACATAATGTTAAGTTTGAAGAAGATGTTTGGTGAGCAAGGCCGTTCAGCTAGGCAAGACACTATGAGGCTTATCCTAAATTCTAAAATGGCTCAAGGGACTCCAGTAAGAGAGCATTGTTTTAAGATGATCTCTTATCTAAATACACTAGAGGTTTTAGGTGCCAACATCGATGGAGAATCCCAAGCAGATATGATACTCCAATCCTTGCCAGAATCATTCAAAGAATTCAAACTTAATTATAATATGAACAAAAAGATTTATACCTTGTCTGAATTAATGAATGAATTAGTGGCAGTGAAGGCGTCCTTGGGACAGCTAGTGTTGATACTAATATAGCTGAAGCTTCCTCTTTTAAGCCTAAGTCGAAAGACAAGGGTGGTAAGAAGAAGAAGAACTTCACCAAACAAGATGGTAAGCAGCTTGCCTTAGGAGTTGCCAATAAGGAAAAGAAAAAAAAAAAGCAAATGACTACACCAAAGGAAAATGTTTCCATTGTGGTGAGAAAGGTCATTGGAAAATGAACTATCCAAAATTCATAGCTGGTAAGAATAAAGGTGTAATGAGATCATTCCTTCTTGAAATTTGTTTAGTACATAATCCCACGGATTCCTGGTGTGTGGATTCAGGTTGTACTAATCATATCTGCAATACTTTGCTGGGGTTCCAAGAGACCAGAAGTCTGAATGAAAGGGAATTGTTTATTACTTTGGCTGATGGGAGCAAAATTCCAGTTATAGCTGTTAAAGTGTTTAATTTATGCTTTCATTCTAGGGTTTTAATATTGGAAGACTGCTTATATGTACCTAATGTTCGTAGGAATTTAATTTCTGCAACTTATTTAGGTAGACATGGATATTATGTTATCTTAAGAGACAATGTTGTAATAAAGAATGATAAAGTGTTTATTATAACTCCTGATAAGCATGAATTGTACAATTCTGAATAAATAATAATTTACGTGTAAAATCATTAAAGAGAAAGTTTCCTTTTACTAATGATGCATATCTTTGGCATTGCGTTTGGGCCATATTAATTCAAATAGGATCCAAAGACTGGTGAAAGATGGGCTTTTAGAACCTTTAGGTTTTAATAAATTCCCAATTTGTGAATCCTGCTTGGAAGGTAAAATGACGAAAAGGCCTTTTAATGCAAAAGGATATAGAGCCAAAGATTTGTTAGAACTAGTACATTCAGATGTATGTGGTCCAATGTCTATCCAAGCAAGAGGTGGCTATGAGTATTTCATTACTTTCACTGATGATTACTCTAGATTTGGTTATGTGTACCTAATGAAACGGAAGTCCGAAACTTTTGAAAAGTTCAAAGAGTTTAAGGCTGAAGTTGAGAATCAATTAGGTAAACGCATAAAGTTCATTCGATCTGATAGTGGTGGCAAATACCTTCTTGGGGATTCCAAGAATTACTTAACTAAAAATGGGATAATATTTCAATTGACTACACCTGGAACACCACAACAAAATAGTGTAGTAGAAAGGAGGAATATGACTCTTTTAGATATGGTTAGATCCATGTTGAGTTATTCGACTTTGCCAATTTCTTTTTGGGGATATGCCTTAAATACAGCAATGCATCTTCTAAATTTAGTTCCATCAAAATCTGTTCCCAAAACACCCATGGAATTGTGGAGTGGGCATAAACCTAGTATTAGATACCTGCACATTTGGGGTTGTCTAGCACAAGTGCTAAAAGGGAAGCCTGATAAATTGGAACCAAAGTCAAGAGTATGCTTGCTTGTGGGTTATCCAAAAGAAACTAGGGGTTATTTATTCTATAGTCGTAATGATAACAAAGTGTTTGTTAGTACAAATGCCAAAATTTTTGAATATGACTATATGAATAATTTTACTCCTAAAAGTAAAGTTGTCTTAGCTGAAATGAATGAACCTGTATTTGAACAATCAATGGATGGAGCTAGGAATGATGAGGTTTTATCAGATACACCACAAGATATTACTCATGAGATGACTAGTACACAAAAGCCTCATCATAGTGGGAGGATTATTAGGCCACCTATAAGATTTATAGGTTTGGGAGATGTTGATACCGTATTTTGTCTGCCCTCGATTTGCGTGTCGAACCTCGAAAAATCTCAAAATATCATCTTCTCTCCATGGGGCAGCGAGAACATTTAGAATGACGTGGCACAACCCATTCGGACATCGGTGCACTCAAAGTGCCTTTTTCAACTAAAATGACCAAAATGCCCCTAATCAACCCTGGGTTGACCAAAATTAAAACAAAGTCAAAATCCCCTCAAAAAAACATTTTTCATAGCTTTATATCAAACCTGAGCTCCTCAGATATTTTTAGCAAGTTTGACAAAGTTTGACTTAGAGTTGACTCCTGGTGAGCCCCCAGAAACCATAATTTTTATTTGGCCATTAGAACAAGTTGAAACCAATGCCATTACAAAGGTAATCAAATTCTCATTCCAACGACTATTCATGGGTCGAAATCAGAGTTAAAACGGTTGAGATATTGAGAAAACCATGAAAAGCATGTTAGCACACTTTTCAAGGTCATAACTTTTGATCCAACCGTTGGAATTTTAATTTCTTTAGCGTTCTAAAAACTAGACATATAGGACTTTCCAGGGACATCAAGTTCGCCTTAATCAGAGTCAGAGAAAACCTCCAAATGTGCGTCCGAAATTGGAACCAAAAAGTGCAACATGATGAATTTGCTGATGTCACGATGACATCAGCCTGGCACACCGTGTTGGGCCGCCGGGCCCTACAAGGTGCACCATGCCTCGAAAAAGCATGCCAAGGGTTATAAATAGCCCATAGCACCCCAAATTGGACTAGAACCAAAAAAGTGGGTTTTTGGAAGCTGTTTGGGCATTTTCCCTCTCTTCCCAACACATTTCTCCACAAAAAACACACAAAAATACATCAAAGTTTCTTGATTCTTCTCTCTTCACCAAAAACACAAGGTACTGTTCTTACCCCTAATCTTTCTCTCCTTGGTTCTGTTGGGGTTTATGCCCTAAAATCTAATTTATTGGCATGTCATAAATAATTAAATTGTTTAATTATATTAGACTATCTATAAATGAACTAATGTGACATTATCTTAGTCCATGAGATGCATAGTATGTGATTTATGTGAAAAGTTATAGAAGATATAAATCACAAGTTCTTTGTAAACTCAGAATTTTAGTTCGTAGTTGGTGAAGAAATTGGGCATTTCATCTGCGAAGACTATAACATATCAACTAAGATGATTTGTCTTGATCATGCAAGTGAAGACTTTTAGTTGGTATGTTGATATGTTTTAAAATTTAAGACATATTGAATTGGACCGCTGTGAGATTTATTATTCTCCTAACGACTGTCTAATGAATAATAAATCTCACGACTTCTATTTACTTTAACTGTAAATCTTGAGAGAATAATGGATCTGATCATGAGGTGTAGGTTGCTTTGATATTTCAGGAGTGAGATCTAATAGTCACGGTCAAAACCTCAGTATGTTGGGCAGTCGCATTTAGTGTTGATGGAATATATATTCTCAAGATAGAATTCATAATCTTTTAACGTAGATATAAAATATTCCCTTGATATAAATTTAATGGGTTTAGTTATTCAGAGTGTTGGGTCCAACCACTTTAGTAAGGAGTTATTAAAGTATATATTTATGAAATTGGATTTCATAAATATATGATGAATAACATAAATGATTAAATCGGGTACTCAAGGATGAAGATGTCGTAATCTTCAAAGTGGCAGTCAATATTCATGACTTTGTATTACTACGAATATTTTAATAAAGGGGTTGTATGTATAATAAAGTCTTGAGATATAATTTATTAATAAGACCTAAAGTGCAATTATATTCTTATAGTAGTATTGAATATAATTAATAGTAACTTTGAACTTGTCAAGAGTTGACAGAAAAGCCCAAGGCCTATTAGAGCTAGAGTCTTATTTGTTTTCTTTTGGTCCCACTCCAAGCCGCGTACTAGAGCCCAATTAGAATGGCCCAAAAAGCTAGCCCAATTAGATAATCAGTTATATATAAGGAGAGAAACATATAGAATTTCATAAGTCTTTTCATAAGTGTTTTCATGAAGATTATACAAGGAATGAAATGGTTTGTATGTAAGGGATGGACATTCTCTTATTCTCTCCTTGGAAATTAATTGACAGACCACACTTTTTGGGCATTAAGTGGAATTTGAGTGAAGATTAAAAGTGTTCCTAAGTACTTCTAATTTTTTGTTTTTGAATTTCACTGCACCAAGGTACGCTTTTTAGTTCTTAAATTCTGAAACTTACATAGTACATGTTATCTATTGCGAATGAAGTAGATCCGTTAATTTTCCGCTGCGTGTGTTTTGTATGTGATACAAACATGAATTTTTCCAACAATTGGTATTAGAGCGGTCTTCAATTTCGAATCTACATAACATGTTTTTTGAGTTTTGGAATTAGAGATAATAGTTTCATGTTGTTAGAAGATTATGCATTTGATTTTCTGCATGGTAATTGAAACTATGTTTATGATAAAAACTGATATTGATGTTATGATGTTGTTTAAATTTGAATTTAATTATGTTAAATTGAAATTTAAGGCTATAGCATCAATGGAATTCAGTTTTGATATTAATTTTTGTCAATCAAGTTCATATGATGGTTGTTTGTTCATAAAAAATGGTTGAAAACTGCCTTAGAAAAATTCTGAAAAATTCAAATTTCACGCGACTCGATCGATTGAGCTAACAGATTGTTTCTTGATCGATCGATCAGCGATCAGGAAGCTATCGAGCTAGGCAAATTGTCTTTCGATCGATCGAATAGCGATCGAGAATTGATTGAGCCAGTTTTTCTAAATTTTTCGATCGATCGAGATTCACATTCGATTGATCGAAAATTGGGAATTTTGAATTTTTCTAAGTGTTTTCACATAAAGAAAGAGCAATGCTATGTGTGATGAGATTACACATGTTTCTAACTAAAAGACCTAATGAGATCAAAGATATTAGCTAAATAGAACTCTTAGTTCTAAATAGTTTGGGACTTGTCTTTTTTTTTTAAGAAACATTCTAATGAGATTAGAATTGTTGTATGATTGAAGGTCAATGATTTATTTTAATTAGAAGTTTTAATGAGATTAAAGCTTAATTAAAAGGTATATAGTTTCTATTGAGATTAGAATTCTTAATCAAATAAGTTAAGGATAGAGTTCTATATAACTAACTTTTGATTCATTAGTGTTTAAGGAATCCTAAATAATTTAGGACTTCCATTTTAGTTAGTGATTCTAATAAGATTAGAGTCTTCAACAAGTGCAAGGTTATTAGTTGTAATGGGATCACATTTATTTAAGAAAAACCCAAATAACAAGTGGGAGTGTTGAAATAACCCTTTTGTTAAGTTTGTTGAAATGTGAATAGATACCTTGTCTTGACTTCGAGTCTTGCATTCCATGCGGAGGGTATTTACTTCATGGATTACAATGTTAAACTTCTTTGTGATTGTGTGAATGTTTGTTGCGCGAATGTTCATTTCGCTACTGTGACGTGACTTAGTTACATCACATCGAATTTAAACAATTAAACACATTTGATGTATAGGGTTAAAATTGTGATTAGATCACAATGATTTCTTGACAATATACTTGTTTTAAAATTTCTAGTGGGAGAGAGATACAAGGGTTGGATTTCACGGTCTCCATTGTTGGTTTATAGTAATATGATTAGGCACATCGCCTTGGCGTATATGCCTTGCTCCCTTCAGAGGGTATTTAATTCATGATACTACAGGTTAAAATTCTTAATGATAGATGAAGTGTGTTTTTACATTGAGAATGACCACGCTTCCATGGAGTTACTTGATGATTTACATAGAGTCCAGGCAATGGTATACACTAGACTAAGTATAATGTTAACCTCCCTTTGGAGCTATGGCATTATTACTTAGAGGCTAAAGTAAGAACGACAAATTATTTTTGTTTGTTAAGAGTTACCATGATAGCATTAATAATGAGAATAATTCTCGCTTGATCATAGTGATTGGTATGACCTCGCTTCCGAGGAATATTAATTGCGGGATTAGCTTGTCATTGCACCTAGTATAGTATGGTTTTGGGTTTCATATTATATGGTTATGGATGCAAAATATAATGTCCCTATAATTATGTTCATAGTCTCAAAATAAAGTTGTCATAAATTTTGTTCTCTAATTACTATTTTAATTGAATCACATTAACTAAGAAATAATTTTGGACATGGTGCTTAAAAGAGCTGAAGTACATAAATATGTTTTGATTCAGTATTGTCATAATTTCTTATACATGATGCATTTATGGAAGATAGCTTATGATATGATCATAATCTCCATTGAAATGCTTAAATGTTTCATTGGCTTTTATCTTAATTGTGCTACAGCATGAGATACAAGAGTTAGCACCAGACTTAGACTTTACATTAAGTCTAAATGAGATGTTTGGTATGAAATATCGTGCTACTAGATGATATTCGATATAAATCTGTTGAGTGCCAAGAAAAGCTTAAGGAGTTCCAATTTTATATCATTTTATGAAAATATTTCATTTTGAAATGAATTGGAATTATTGGATGTAGAGATTAAATGTTAATCTCATGTGGATATGATCCACAAGTCCTTGTTAGAATTATTTGATTAATTCAAATTGTTTTGAAAATAAATAAATTCTTTTTATGTTATTTGAATTGATAAGTGAGTTCTACACAATGGAAGACATCCTAAAAGCTAAGGCTAGGATCAATATGATTTAATTCAAATTCTTTACCTAAACCAAAACGTAAGGGTGGTAAGAAGAGGAATGATAATACCAAATAGTTGGACAAGTAATTGCCCTAGTAGTTGCCAAAAGAAAATTAAACTCAAAAGTATGACTAAAAGGAAAGTGTTTCCGTTTTGGTAAAGATAAGCATTGTCCATGATTATTTACTAGATGAAAATTTATATGTTTTACCTTTTAAAGAGAAAGTTTCCATCATTTGGTATTGTATGTTTTGGCACTTATGTCTACATCTTATTAATCTAAATGGTATTCTAGATTGGTGAAAGATGGGCTCTTACAACCATTATTTTGTTATATTCCTAATCTATGAATTCTATTTAGAGGATAATATGATCTAGGGTTCCTTTATTGTAAAGGAATAAAATTTCAATGACTTATTTAAGTTAGTACATACATTACGGAAGAATAAAACTCTTTTAGAAATAGTAAAGCACATGATAAGTATTTCCATTTGCTTATTTCTTTTGGAGATATACTCTAATAATTACTATACATTTTTTAAAGTTGATTTCAAAAGTTTGTTTCTAGGACATTAATCAAATTATGGATTGGGTGAAAACCTAGTATATGATGCTTCCATTTTTGGAGATGCCTAACACTTATGCTAGAAAGGAAGTCTAACAAATTGAAATCAAAAGATAGAAAAATGTGTGTTTATGTTGGGTATCCAAAAGGAATTACAGAAGATTGTTTTGGTAGTCATAAAGAAGACAAGATGTTTGTAAAGTACAAGTACAAAGTTCTTGATGATGACTATGTGAATAATCTGAAAGCTAAACGCAGAATTGTTCTAGAAGAAAATTTTCAAAATTTGTTGTAAGACAACTATAAAATACATTTAGAAATGAGATGGTTGTATTAGATACACCACAATGCATTATTCTATATATATAGCTAGTACACCGGTACAATATCGTAGTGGGAGGATTTTCAATTACCAAATAAATTCATACTTTTGGAATAAACTTTTGAAGTCATTCCACAAGGATATGAATTTGATCCTCGGTCCTTCGTAAAGGCAATATATGATATAAATATGAATTACTAGATCAAGATTATGTGAATAGAATTAGATTCTATTTAAAGTCTAGAACTTTTAGAGGCACCTAGTGGCATTAAGCCTATTGTTCTTAAATAGGTCTACAAGAAAATGAGATTGATAGATTTGAAGGTGCAAACCTTCAAAGTGAAGACTAGTGGCGAAAAGATTTATTCAGAAAGAAATGGTTTGATTATGAAAAGATCTTTTCACCAATAGTCAAATTTGACTCTATCTAGATTCTCTTATCCATTATATTTCATTTGGATGAAATATGATAATGGATATCAAGAAAACTTCTTTTAGAAGCAATCTTGAGGAAGACATCTATATGATATAACTAGACTTGTACATAGTAAAGAAACAGTAGTGTTTAGTATGCAAGTTGCTTAAATTCCATTTATGGACTAAAGCAAGCATTTGAATCATAAAATATCATTTTTGATCAAGAAATCAAATTGTTTGATTTTGATCAAGTATTAAAAGGCCTAACGTGTATAAAAGCTATGTAGAATAATAAATTTCTTAATGTATGTTGATGACATTCTAATAATTTAGAATGATGTAGAGTTATTGTCATCAATAGAGTTTTTGTTGTCTAATCCAGTTTGATATAAAGTACTTGGGAAAGACTAGTCACATCCTAAGAATTGAACTTTGTTAAAATTCAGAAATTAGGATGTTGGATCTATCTCAAACTGTTTAAATAGATTAAATTCTAACAAGTATAGCATGTAATACTTCAAAAAAGGATTCTTTCCTTTTAAGTTTGAAGTTCCTTTATAAAGGACAATGGTCCTAAGCTATATAAAAGGAATAGCATATTAAGACGGTTCCTTATATCAAATCGATAGAAAGTTTTTATGCCATGCTAAATACTAGGCTAAATACCTATTTTGCGGTAGGCATAGTAAGCGAATATTAAGTGAATCAAAGATCACTTAATTTAGTGGGAATAAAGCATGTACTCAAATATTTTAGGAGAATGGGGGATTATATGCTTGTCCACCAAAGTGAGGTTTTGATAGTTACTAGATGTACAAATACTGACTTGTAGTTTGATTGTGATTCATGAAATTGGACTTCAAGATATGTGTTCATCCTAGGTGGTGAAGATACATATTAAGCGTAAATATTATCTTATTAGAAGGATATGAGTACGTGAGAAGTAGTAGTAGAAAAGATAATTTATGCAATAAATCTGGCTGAAACTTATTTCCAAACCTTGCCTTAGAGTGACTATGAATTACTCTAAAAGGAGATAAGTGTTAGATATATGGTAAATTGTCTTTGAGGGCAAGTGGGAGATTGTTGGGGTTTATGCCCTAAAATCCAATTTATTGGTATGTCATAAATAATTAAATTGTTTAATTATATGAGACTATCTATAAATGAACTAATGAGACATTATCTTAGTCTATGAAATGCATAGTATGTGATTTATGTGAAAAGTCACAGAAGATATAAATCACAAGTTTTTTATAAATTTAGAATTTTAGTTCGTAGTCGGTGATGAAATTGGGCATTTCATCTGCGAAGACTATAACATATCAACTAAGATGATTTGTCTTGATCATGCAAGTGTAGACTTCTAGTTGGTATGTTAATATGTTTTAAGAGTTAAGACATATTGAACAGGACTACTGTGAGATTTATTATTCTCCTAATGACTGTCAAACGAATAATAAATCTTACGACTTCTATTTACATCAACTCTAAATCCTGAGAGAATAATGGACTTGATCATGAGGTGTAGGTTGCTTTGATATATCAGGAGTGAGATTTATTAGTCACGATCAAAATCTCAATATGTTGGGCAGCCGCATTTAGTGTTGATAAAACATATATTCTCAAGATGGAATTCATAATCTCTTAAAGGAAATATAAAATATTCCCTTGAGATAAGTCTAATGAGTTTGGTTATTCAGAGTGTTGGGCCTAACTAATTTAGTAAGGAGTTACTAAAGTATATTGTAAGGTTGAATTTAATCAACCATCTTGTTGGCTTTATTCTATGCCAAATTTGCTTGTATTTTAGCAATTAGTAACCCTGTATTTAGGTGGGATTCTTGTAAGGGTAGTGTGTGAGAAAATGTGAAGAAATGCTTAAAATTGTGCAAGGATGCAGAGTTTCGCAGCTAGGACTTGCGGGTGACTCGCGACTAGGAGCCGCCAACTGCAGGCACGTGAGAAGCACACGAGGGAGGTGAAGGGTCACGCCAGCTGTCGCACTACAGGACAAAAGTCCCAGGCTGGCCAGGTCGTTAACTCGCGGCTGGAACTCGCGACTCAGACCAGTCGCAAGGCCAAGTCGCCAAACTACCATGTTTAGGAAAAACTGACTCTTCGCATTCTTTTCTCATCCTACTATATATAGACCCTTATACCCACCGAATGTAGAGAGCTTCCAGAGAGAATTTTGTGAGAGAAATCCTAGAGAAAAATAAGATTGATTCATCCACAATCTTTACCTTAGAGACTCTTTAAATTTCTCTACTCTCTTCCTTTCCATTGTTAAATCCTTGAGAGGTCTTTAGCCAAATCCTTTTCTCACTATACACATATCCATGAGAAGGTTTATTTGGAGTTTTGGGAAGCAGTTAGGAAAGAACTAATATCCATTGGTTGATGCTATGGTTGATAGCGGAATCCGGTAAGCTAAAGAAGAAATAGGTTCGGCGCAACCTCGTTGGAGTAAGAAGCTTAGAGGGCTTAGGAACATTAGGTAGATTAGACTTGGAGGGTCTTCTGCTGTTCATGTATCCCAACTACATTCTTTAGTGGATTATTTACCGCTTGGAGGGCGACGGAGAGGTTTTATGCCGAGAGTTTCGGTTTCCTCTTCGATAACACATTGTGTGTTGTCCATGTGTTTGCATATTCCTTTCCTTTATCTTTGTCAATTATTTACTGCTGTGGATGTATTTATATTTGGTTTAGATTATTTATCAATTCTGTATTTGGCTTATATTCATGTTCCGTACATTAATTGTTTGATAATAAGCTTGAATTGATATTTTGTAAATTGGGGTCTAAACGTTCAAGAGTGTTTCATATCCATTTTGAACATTCATATATATTTATGGAATTTGATTTCATAAATATATGATGAATAATATAAATGATTAAACCGGGTACTCAAAGATTAAGATATAGTAATCTTTAAAGTGGCAGTCAACATTCATGACTTTGTATTATTACGAATATTTTAATAAAGAGGTTGTATGTATAATAAAGTCTTGGGATATAATTTATTAATAAGGCCTAGAGTGCAATTATATTCTTATAGTGGTATTGAATATAATTAATGGTAACTTTGGACTTGTCAAGAGTTGACAGAAAAGCCCAAGGCCCATTTAAGCTAGAGTCTTATTTGTTCCTTTTTGGTCCTACTCCAAGCCATATACTAGAGCCCAATTGGAATGGTCCAAAAGACTAGCCCAATTAGATAATCAGTTATATATAAGGAGAGAAATATACAGAATTTCATAAGTCTTTTCATAAGTGTTTTCATTAAGATTATACAAGGAATGAAATGATTTGTATGTGAGGGTTGGACATTCTCTTATTCTCTCATTGGAAACTGATTGAGAGACCATACTTCTTGGGCATTAAGTGGAATTGGAGTGAAGATTAAAAGTGTTCCCAAGTACTTCTAATTTTTTGTTTTTGAATTTCACTGCACCAAGGTACGCTTTCTTGTTCTTAAATTCTGAAACTTACATACTACATGTTATCTATTGCGAATGACGTAGATCCGTTAATTTTCCGCTGCATGTGTTTTATAAGTGATACACACATGTATTTTTCCAACAGGTTCTATACCTTGGATTTGAGGTTTAGGGGTGTGGATGTAGCTTTTTAGTTACAATCCACACCCCTTTCTTTCGAAAGCTTTTTTCAAGCTTTTTCTAGCTTATTTTTGCTTTAATAACATGATTTATTACTTTTCTTAGCATATTTTTTGTTTTATCTTGCTCCTAGCATGTTCTTAATTTAGATCCATGTTCTTCTATGCTTGTTTATATGTTATTTGTCATGATTTACATGCTTTATGCTTTATGCCATGCTTTCTATGCTTAGATATATCTTTCTTATGTGTTGTTTGGCTAGATCCTATTGACACCCCATTTTGCAACCCGTATTTAACCTCACTAGGAGGGTAAAAGGGTAATTTTGACTTGAAAATATGCATCTTGATTCTGATCATTAGATTCTTAATCTCATTTCATCAAAATGATCTTGATGTTGTAACGATCAAATCGACTGGTCATAAGCCCTAATCAGACCATCAGATTGAAAGTTATCATCAAATCAAGTTTTAATGGCCGAGATGCACTATCACAAATTGAGTCTGACTATATGTGATTTTGAACAATTGATTCCAATTGGTTATAATTCTAATCAATTTGAGATCAATGATGTGTCATAATTTGATTGGTCGGGACTACATTTTATGGTGAGGTTGCATACACCTAATTAATTAGATAGTTAAACATTAATTATTCAATGAGTAATTTGTGCAATTATCTTTTAATTAGAGTAAATTTGGAATCAATTAAGTCTGAAATGGGAGTGATTGGAGCAATTTAATGTTAATTGGAAGCTAATTTGGGACCTATTAATGTTAATTGTGCTGAAACCATTTTCTAACAAATGACCTCTACTCACAATTTCATTGATATCTCTCAGAATATTTTGAATCTGTGAATGAGGTTAATTTTCCCAGAAACTAGACATCCAGGGCTTCAATTTGAGCACAAGAACGAGACAATTCCAATCAGAATTGAGTCAGATATGATTTTTTGAAGTTGGCTCTACAAGCTGTTACAGCAGCTACGGGAAAACCGAATTTTGGCTTGTTCCTCACTCCTACCAATCTTTCCATTTTGTGCACCAGATTTTCCCCAAGGCTAAAATGAGGTCTAGGTTCATGATTCTTTGTCAACCCTCATTAAATGACCTTCCATTCATATTTCCTCCACCACTACTATATAAACCCCCCTCTCCTTCATTCCAGAGCACACTAAAACCCCTCTCTCTTCTCGTCTCTTGAGTTTTAGTGAAGTAGAGTAGTCTTGTCATATTTTGGTCTTTCTGAAACTCAAGGTATTGAGTGAGACTCACTCTCCCTCTCCCAGTTCTTCTTTTTTCCTCCTCCCTTAGGACCTCTACCAAGAGTCTCCCTTTCCACCATATGAATCGTGCATGAAGGTAGAATCTCTTTCCCTAACTAGTTTTTTATGTTGCCATAATGAGAATTTAGGATTAAAGCATGATAGTAATTATTTAAATTCTCTTGAATATGTTTGAATATTCTTATATGTTCTTATGTGTTCTTCATATGTTCTTGGTTGTTCATCACATTTTCATGCATATCACTAGCTTTGATCTTAAATCCACATCAAAAATATGAAAAACATGTTTGTTTCATAATTCTTTCAAATTCTTGAATCTAGGATATCACCATTCACACACATTCACTAGAATTTATTTTTCAATTCAAATGTAACACTCAATAAATTGAATTAGGGTTTATCACATGCATACACATCAAATTCAACATGCAAATTGATTGACATATTGGATTATATGATATGAATGTTGGCCACCATAGTCTAGAAGACCGGTTTCACCAGGCAAGGTAGGTGCCTAACACCTTCCCACTTTGTAACATAGCCTCCGAACTTAGATCAAGGGTTAGTAGATCAAGTGCTTATCCTTATAATTTTCGAATTTTAGATTGTAACTAGGAAACAAAGCCATGTACTTTATCTTAGATTGTATTTAGGACCAAAGCCATGTAATTTTCCTATGATCAATGTAAATTTCAAATTAATAAAATGAGGAATTTTTTTTTAATTATGGTTTTCTTATTTTTCCAATAATTAAATAAGTGGCGACTCTATTGTTAGACCCTTAATCAAAAGGGGTAAACCTAACTAGTCGAACCTCTATTTTGAGAGGCAATAACACGACTCCACCCATTTACGTGGGTTTGGCCCAACATTCCTATAAAAAAGGGGGCCGGGGGCGTGGTCTCTCACAGATCCACATGTTTCTATGCTTGTTTACATGTCTATTTGTCTTTCCTACATGCTTTATTCTTTATGCCATGTTTTCCTATGCTTTGTTCCTCTTTTTGTTCTATGTTGATGTTAGGGTGTTACATGCTCGCATGCTTGTATGATGCTGTTGGCTATGCGTTGCTTGGATCTATGTGTTTATATGTGTATATTTCAGTTGCGTTTTGTGATTTTTTGGGATCCCACGGCACTGTTCATGGGATCACCAAACTCAGTAAAACGCAGATTTCTAAGTAAATTTGAGTCACACAGCACTATTCACACATTTAAAAATTATTTTGCTATAATGATTTCAGTAATAAGTTTTCAGTTTTCAGTTTTCAGCAAATAAGCGGTATCCAAACAGACCTAAAAGTAAAGAACTGAAATTTGAATGACATAAAAGTAAAAAACCTGAAATTTAAATGACATAAAAGTAAAGAGCTGAAATATTGTAAAGGTTGATAAAAAAGTTATTTTATTTTATTTTATATATTTTTTTATGTCCCTCTTAAATAGATTTTAATTTCTTTCAAGCCTTATAGGTTCTTTAATATAAAGAAATGGGAGTTCTAAGCCATCATTCATTCTTATGAGACATACCCATATCGTGCTTTATTTAAGGTTTAAAAACCATTTAAGAAGGATGAAATATAAAATATTTTATATTTAGGTGTCTAGGTATAGTATAGTATAGTATAGTGTGTATACACACACACACACACATATATAAGTGCAATAAAGTAAAGGGGGAGTGGGATTGTGCAAAAAATTAAATGGATGACATAAATAAAAATGGGAGAGGGATTGCTTGGAAAATAAAATGGATGAAATAAATTAAAAGGGGAAAGGGGGTTGTTTAGAAAATAAAAGTGATGACATAAATTAAAAGGGGAAAGGGGGTTGTTTAGAAAATAAAAGTGATGACATAAATTAAAAGCAAGAATAGTAAAAATCCCTAGATGACTAGGTGGGATGGGATTTCTTCCCCCTAAGGGTACTTCCCATACAAGTCCTAGGTGATGGTCCAATACCCATCTAGGGAAACAAGCACAATAACACAAAAAAACAACAATATTATGAACATAAAGATAAAGAGAGAAATATATATACATAAAAGCATATGAATATAAAGAACTACGAACAATAAACAAGATAAAGAGAATGATTTTATATATGGAAAAGATGTTTACAAGATAATAAGAGAGGATGAGATGGGTGTTATTTAAGAACTTACCCATCCCTATAAGCTTACCCACAAAAATAAACAACAATGGATGAGGTTTTGTTTTTTGTGTGGGTTTCCTAGAGAGAGAGAGAGAGACTTTTTTTATATATAAAATTTCTAGGGCTATTTTTCTAGAATTTTCTTACTTTTTTTGCTGACTTTCCTCACTTTTTTCTACCTATTTCTCTGTTTTTCACTTAGAAAAAGTTCATATTTTTTACAAAAAATAAGGGGGCATTTATAGGGGAATGAGTAAATGGGAGGCTAGGGTGGTTAGCTCTGGTGTAACATGTTACACTTAAGCTAGCCTTCCATTTTTGCCACCTTTTCAGCCCATTTTGTCTTTTTCTAATTTCTGGCTCAATCTTTGCACAACTATTTGGAGGCCTTTATGAGCTCCATTTTCTTCAAACTTTATATGATTGAAAATCTCTGGATGTCTAATTTCCAACAGTCTTGGTCTTGCTTGATTTGAAGCTATGGTCTTCGAGATATCACGCTTGAAAGAAAGGCGATGCAGTGTTGAAAAATTCTGTGACGTTGTTTCCTTAAAAAATTAATATCTTCTAATCCAGAGCAGATATTGTGGGGCCCAAGAATTTGGCAACCCCAGCCCACTTTGCATTAGGCCCAAAGGCCCACGCCGAGGAGGTAGAAACGTTCGACGATGAAAGTAGGAAGCCCAAATTCCTATGAAACATCGCCGAGGACGATCATAGAAGGGAAGAGCAGAGATCATAGAAGGGAAGAGCAGCCCGCCACCAAAGGCAACCTCCCAAGGCATCCCAAGAAAAAGGCAAGTACAATAGGTCAGTCATGGAAGTATGGTGAATGAGCAATTCAAGGAGAAACTGTCACCTCCACATTAAGTGCTCATAACCAACGTCCTGGCCGTATTGATGCGGAAATGACCCCTGAACAGTACTACCTCGGTTACCACAACTCACATAGCGCTAGAGAGAGTGTCTGATGGGACAGACACTCAAATATAGGCTTGGATGATTAACAAGTGGAAGGCCAAGATCGTTTGAAGAGGACTACATAATAGGAGAAACCTACAACAGAGTGGAAGGGGTACTGTAACAATCTCAAGAACTCCTATAATTAGAATCATTTAACATTCCTTAGAATAAAGCTCATCGGATTCCGCCGAGAACCACTTTTCTTAGATAAACTCAGTTCATCTCTGTTTGATCGTCATGAACACCATAATTAACTATTGGTCCATGCGCTAAGGCCTAGTTCTTAAACCAATCATCTACAAATTTATTGTATTGGGCTGGCTGGGCCTGAGTCAACTCATCCAATAGGGGTAGTACTCAAACCCAGTCCTTATAATTGGCGCCGTCTATGAGAAGAGCTTGTGTGATAGCGAGTGCAACGGTTAGTTAAGGTGAGATCAGGCCTCCATCAGCAGGAGTCCCTAGGGAAAACCATTATGGTGGCTAGTTTACTATGGAGGATTGCTAAATGGGGCACTGTTCTAGGGGCTTCTGGCATCATGTACATGCCTCATATCTCTGCCGAGGGTCAGGTCCACGCAAATCTGGTGGCCGAGTTCGCTGGACCTCCATTGGAAGAAGTGGTAACAACATAGAGCGGTTCAAGGGGGCTCCGCGGCGGGGCTAGTTCTGGAAGGTACGTATGGAGACCTTCTAATCTATTGAAGTGGTTAGACGGAACCTTAACTATGACGGGTCCTCGTACCTCTTGCTTTAGGGGAATTAACACACACTGACAATTATCTAAAGTATTAGACAGAACCAAAGTCTTGCATGGGTCATCGGACCACAAACCTATGGGAAAACTAATAACTTTTGACAATTATCTAAAGTATTAGACAGAACCAAGGTCTTGCATGGCTCCTCGGACCACAAACCTATGGGGAAACTAATAACTTTTGACAATTATCTAAAGTATTAGATAGAACCGAGGTCTTGTATGGCTCCTCGGACCACAAACCTATGGGGAAACTAATAACTTTTGACAATTATCTAAAGTGTCAGACCGAATTGAGGTCTTGCATGGCTCCTCGGATGACAAACCTGTGGGGAAGCTAATGACTTTTGGCAACTACCTAAGGGTTGAACAGAGTCAGGGTGTTGTATGGATCCTTGGACCACAGCCCTTGAAGGGATTAGCTACTTCAAGCATCTACTTGAGTGATGAACAAAATCTAAAAGGAGACCGGCTCCTCGGATTGCCTACCCTTTCCCCATTCGACAAAGATGTGAACAAATGCAAGTCCATGAGCATCACTTAAGGTGTTCCAAGTACGTTAAAAAAAAAAAAAATGGAGTGGCGAACGGCGTAAATGAGGTTACTCCTTTATCAAGTTTGCATGAGTTGAAGTTTGCATTGTGGACTTAACATTTTTTGTTACCCATTCAATAGAAGAACCTTAGCTGTGTCGGATTCCTCGGACCTCCTGTTAAGTGCTTAAACAAAGCTTAAGGCAGGCCTGGGTCCTTGGACCAGATTCCTCGGACCTCCTGCTAAGTGCTTAAACAGAGCTTAAGGCAGGTCCAGGTCTCCGGACTAGACGCTTGGGGGAAACCAACGCTATTATATCATTTTATGTGTCGAACGGAGCCTTAATACGCTATGGTCCCCTCGGATCACTTACTTTAAATTCAACATTCTTTGATGGTTGCACAGTTTGAGATATGGAGCACCTGGTTATTTTCCTGATTATTCCTATATAGTTAACTTATTTAAAGTTAGCAGCCGGGCACTATCGTCGGTTTTGTTAAAGAGAGGGTAACAACTTCTCGTTACCATTGACAACATCAATTCTAAGTCTCATTGGAGGGAAAAGTAGCAACACACCCATTAATGAAATAATTACTACAGAGAAAGGAAAGATTCATAAAGAAAAAAGTGCAGCCCTTTTTATTAAATAAAGGAAAGGTACATCATTTATAAAGCGGCTTAAGCAGGCTTGTTTTAAAGCTAACTACACAAAAAGAAAGCCCATAGGAACGGTAGATTCACCATCTTGCTCTAGCAGCAATCGAGCCAGCATGGGTGGTACCGGCGATGAGACAGAAGAAGAGGCAGAAACGCTGGATGGTACTGGCGATGAGAAAGAAGAAGAGGCGAAAACGCTGGATGGACTCCTTTTCTCCTAACTGCAAGATGTTTTGCTATCAAGGCTGATAAACAAGAAACCCGCCTATCCTTATCCTTGTTGATTTGCTTGATCAACCTAGGGTCGCTTTCACATCTGTGCACACATGATATATGTTGCCAGGTGAGACCCAAGCTTTGTCGTACCAAAAGTCTGATGCGATTTACACCCGCTTTGGTTCTTAGCTGAAGGAGGAAGGTCTTCTTTCTTGCTCGATTGAAAGGTAGGAACATCTTTGGCTTCTGCTTCCTTTGCCTCAATTGCGTCATCAAGGATTTGTAAATAAGAAAGAACGACTTTCCCATGGTGCCTTATATAGAAGGCGAGATTTAGTGGAAATTAATTCGCACGCGATTTAAAGAACGAGTTACGAGCGAAATAAATCCCACTCAATTTCCAAAGAAATCCTCAGCCGTTGGATCTGCGTCACTTTATAAAGATATTAATGAGGGCGCGCCTCGTTTACCGAAGCGCCAGGAATGTGCCTTGGACAAGTGAAAGGACTTTGGCGCTGATGGAGGACAAGACTTGACAAGTCATAACAGGGGTTCGAGGACATCAAAATCCTCTTCCCCGTCCGAGGAGCCGAACAACAGGATTTTGAGGGACTATTGTGGGGCCTAAAAATTTGGCAACCCCAGCCTACTTTACATTATGCCCAAAGGCCCACGCTGAGGAGGTAGAAACGTCCGAGGATGAAAGTAGGAAGCCCAAATTCCCATGAAATATCGCCGAGGACGATCATGTCCTCAGCCAGCCGAGATCATAGAAGGGAATAGCAGCCCGCCACCAAAGGCAACCTCCCAAGGCATCTCAAGAAAAGGGCAAGTACAATAGGTCAGTCATGGAAGCATGGTGGAGGAGCAATTCAAGGAGAAACTGTCACCTCCACATTAAGTGCTCACAACCAACGTTCTGGCCGCATTGATGAGGAATTGACCTCTGAACAGTGCTACCTCGGTTACCACAACTCACATAGTACAAGAGAGAGTGTCTGATGGGACAGACATTCAAATATAGGCTTGGATGATCAACAAGTGGAAGGCCAAAATCGTTTGAAGAGGACTATATAATAGGAGAAACCTACCATAGGGTGGAGTGGGGGGGGGGTACTGTAACAATCTCAAGAACTCCTGTAATAAGAATTATTCAACATTCCTTAGAACAAAGCTCCTTGGATTCCACCAAGAACCACTTTTCTTAGATAAACTCAGTTCATCTCTGTTTGATCGTCATGAACACCATAATTAACTGTTGTCCATGTGCTAGGGCCTAGTTCTTAAACCCATCATCTACAAATTTATTGTATTGGGTTAGTTGGGTTTGAGTCCACTCATCTAATAGGAGTAGTGCTTAAACCCAGTCCCAACAGATATCATCGAGACCTTTTGATGAAAATTGCTAACACTTGGTTCTTCAAGATGGTTGAGCTTGCTTGCTCTAGTTCATACCTAATCGATATAGTTTATTGCGCAAAATTGGGTAAAAAACTGCCAGTTTTTCCTTTAAAAAAAATGAGGATTTTATTAGAATTTTTAGTATTTTAGTGATATCTCATCCGTTTTAACTCCGATTTTGGCCTGTAAACTATCGTTTTGAAAGGAAAAATATGTCCTACAAGACAGTTCAAAATTCAATACATTCTAATGGTTAGATTAAAAGGTCAACTTTTTGACCATACCCAGTTAGGGTTTTGGTCTTAATTGCTATAAAAATAGTTTTCAAATATTTTGACCTTTTGATCCACCATCCAATTATGTTGTATTTATTTATTTTTACCCTTTTTGGCTTTGAAACTCATGATTTTGCACATTTTTTCAAATTTTTTTTTGATTTTTTGGTCTTTGTTTTGACATGTAAATCGAGGTCGGACAAAATACAGTATCGATAGTGTCAAAAAGGGCGAGTTTGGGTTGGGTCATTAAATTTTTGCCTATTTTTCCATGTCTAATTACACCTTGTTGGGTTGGACTTGCTAGCCTTTTTGGTTTATTTTCTTCTTTTTCATTGGATTCTACTGGGCACCACTAGTTGGGCTTTATCTTATTCCTTCATTTTTGGGCTTTTCAGGACCCATTTTACTCCTCAAGAATGGCCATTTTATTATGGCTACTTCCTGTGCATCATCTTCTCTTAAAGAGGGCTTGTGGGCCTACTTTGGGCTAATTTTCTATTTTCAACGGACAAAAGGGGCTTCTGCCCTTTTTGGGCAAATTAAATAGGAAAATGCCCCACTTCCCATACTAAATAGGAAAATGCCCCTCTTTTGAAAATCGAGTTTCTCAAAATCGATTTAGGCCTTATAGCGGCATTTTTAAGGAGCCTATAGTGATGTTTTAAGGACCTATAGTGACGTTTTTTAACTCGACTTTAAAGAAATCGAGTTATAGGTAAAAAAAGGCCACTATAGGTTGATTTCATTGCCTATAACTCGATTTTATTGAAATTGAGTTAAAAAACGTTACTATAGGTCTTTAAAACATCACTATAGGTCTTTAAAACGTCACTATAGGCTCCTTAAAAACGCTGCTATAGGGCCTAAATCGATTTTGAGAAACTCGATTTTTAAAAGAGGGGCATTTCCCTAATTAGTTTGAAAAGGAGGGCATTTTCTTATTTAATTTTCTTGAAAAGGGCAGAAGCCCCTTTTGTCCATTTTCAAGAGATACTTTTCCTTTTGGGCCCATTGCTTGGGCCATGTTGCTGTGTTTTCTTCCTCTTTGGGCTTTTGGAGTGCGGCCCAATTGCCTTTTCTTTGACCATGCCTTTAACTCATTTCTTGGGCCGACTTGGGCTTTTCTCCTCATCGGGCCTTTGGGCATGGATTAGCAAAAATAGGTATCAACAAAGGGTAAAATATTGTTTACACTCTTAAGGTTTGGATTGATGCTACCCTGGTCCAAAACTGTCCAAAACTTTTCAAAATCGATCAATTTGGCCCCTAAATTTAACTTAGTCTATAAAGTTAACCAGTTTTAAAAAGTTTTGAAAAATATTAGATCTTAAAGGACATACTTACCCTTTAATTAATGTCAATTTCGCAAATGATTTGATAACCAATTGAGCTACTACTCCGAGCAGTTGGTAGATGGTACCTGGGCTACTTAGAACTAAACATTGACACCCCTACGTGTGGAACAAACAAAACCGTAAGCATTTTCTCTCTCTCTCTCTCTCTCTCTCTAGAGTTCGGAGAAGTAGAGGAGGAAGGAATGATGTCTTGCGTACTTGGCTTTGAGACGACAGCAGCAATAGCATCATCTTTTCCCGTTAGTTCTGTGACCAAAACTACATCCACCAATACCCATTCTACGCTCCTCCACTGCCCCACCCGCTCTCTTACATTTACTTCTTCTTCTTCTTCTTCCAGAACCATCCTTAATGGCTCAAGCTCTACAAGGCTTGCCTCCATTCGTTGCTTCTCTGGTACTCCATTCTACTCGTTCATCCTTCTTCTTTTTATCCATTTCTGGTTTTTGTAATACTGGATACTGATGAGTTTTCTTTGATGGCTGTAATCTGATTTGAGTAAATAACCTTTAATTTTTAATGGGATGTGGTTTAAAATGCATGGGTTTATAATTGGCTTACACAAATTTGAAGAAAAAGATTGATTGATGGGTATCGTCTATCATGGTTGTCTATTTGTGTTTGTGATTTTGTGATGTTCAATTTTTCAACTTTTCTGAACTGGGTTTTAGGATTTGTCATTTCTTCCTCTGAGTTTTCTCTGATGGGTGTAATCTGATTTGAGTAAATAACTTTTAATTTTAATGGGATATGGTTTTAGATGCATGGGTTATAGTGGGTTTACAAAAATTTGAAGAAAAGGTTGATGGGTATCAACTATCATGGTTGTCGTGTTTATGAATTTTGTGATATTCAATTTCCAACTTTTTTGACTTGAGTTTTAGGATTTTTCAAGAGCCTAGTAATATTTCAGTTCGCTTTAGAAGCAATTTTTTTTCCCCTTATTATAGTTGATATGAAGCTCTGTTGTTAACATCTACTCCTTGTTGATAATTATTCTGTTTCGAACATGTTATTCAACCTTTATAAAAAAAAAAAAAATTGTTATTCAACCTTGTGGTTTGATTTGTTGCTCATATTATTGAACTTCATTTAGTTTCACGTGGCACTTTGTTACCTTGTCTTCTGTATTTAAAAAATGTAGCGTATGTTTCACTTATAAATTCAATCGTGATTTCATGGAGCTTGTATCTGCAATGCATTTAAGCCTAAAAAAAAAAATAGTTCCCTAGAGATGATTCTATCTTAGGACTTGATTTCTCCAGTGTCTCTCTTTTATAAGTTTTGTGTACTTGGGCAATTCCCTCTCACATTCTTTTGACAGATCTATTATTAATTTAAAAGATAAAGCAAAACTGGAATGGGAATCTAGGGTTGCTGTGCTTGGAATGACAAATTGTACTGTCGGTCCCATAGTTAATGAAGGAAAATAGTACAGGTCTTCCAAGTGGTAATCATATGTGAAAGGATCGCCTTCCCGCTTGGGTTCATTAGTGTCTTGAGTGTACCAATTATGGCCTCCCTTAGCAAGAAGTGTCCTGGCAGATAGAAAGGAAATCTCTATGGCTCTTAGCAAAAACTAAAATACTTGGGTTGAGTTTTGCACACTTGACTTTGATAAAAAATCTCTAAGTGTTTTTGTTACTGAAAGAGAAAAAATCTTGACATGGTCTTTTCTTTTTCATTTTGTGCAACTTGTATTATGATACTGAAAGATCAACTAGATATGGTCATTATCTTAAAATCCCTTTATTTTTTCTTTATTAAAAAAAAAAATAATTTCCAAAGAAAAAAGATACATATGTGCAATTAATTCTTTTGTGCAGTTCTAACATCTTGCTTTGAGATGTGAAGATGCTGAAAAACCTCTCCTTCTCTTTCTTTATTTGTGTATGTGTTTGCAGTATTAACTCCTGAGCTGAAGACTACATTGGATAAAGTTGTTACTTCGCACAAAGTGGTTCTTTTTATGAAAGGAACGAAGGATTTTCCACAATGTGGATTTTCAAACACTGTTGTGCAGATATTGAGGTCTTTTAATGTACCTTTTGAAACAATCAACATTCTAGAAAATGAAATACTACGTCAAGGATTAAAGCAGTATTCCAACTGGCCTACCTTTCCTCAACTTTACATTGAAGGAGAGTTTTTTGGTGGCTGTGACATCACTGTTGGTAAGTTTATCTATTTTTTAGAAGGTTGGATTTGTTTAAAATTAGAAAACTCCATATCCAATTATTACTTTTATAATAGTGCACAGCCATAAAATTTGTTGAAGTTTTTGCAAAAATAGATACCTAAATGATTGCTTACTTAGTGAGCTGTTCCTCTGAAGATTCTAAATGTCAATAAGTTTTAATTCTTTTAAAATGTATGGGACTTGGTTAAATGAAGTCCAACAAGCATGATAGAAAAAAAAAAAAAGGTATAAATCAAACAAGCGTGATAGAAAATAATCAATGTTTCTAGTAGATCTTTGTCTGTAATGAGTTTTGTCTAGGATTGGGCACTTGTGGTTATGTTTTGCTTATGATGGATAATAAGATGCACATACGTCGATTTCTAATCCTTTTAAGTCTAATACTTTTATTGAATTCCTAGCTGATATGAATTTTATATAATTTTTTTGTATTTTTTTAATCCTTTTTTTTGGTTCTTCCTTTTATTCTCCTATGTACTAGGGTTGTGCCCCTTTTTGCATTGTTTACTTATAGAAAAGTTTAATCAATATGTGCAGATACCTATAAAGTGTGGAATGTTCATAATAAAAAGAATTAATGTTATTGGTACATCTCTTTATGTAATCAATTTTGTTTGTGATTGGGAACTTGTGGTTATGTTTTGCTTATGATGGTTCACAAGTGCATGTACCCCATATTTTGTAGAAGTATATTAATATTAAATTGCTAGCTTATAAGTCTAATTAATTAGTTGATGTACCTCCAAAAGTGTGGAAAAATGCCTAATTTCCGGCCAACTCTATTCTACTCTCTCTAAATCCAAACTGGCCTTTAGGTGGGTTTATATTTTATTTTTGTGAATGTGTGTCAAGGAAGCACGGGTGCTCCGATTTGGCCGGTGCACCCAAGTTGGATTCACGTAGACCGGGCTGCATGTGCGTCTATGGACGATTTTTTTTTTTTGACGCGGCCAAATTATGTTTGATTCTGTCTGATACAGTCCAATTCGATCTGAAACGGTCTGAAACAGGACCTGATTCTGACTGATATGGGCCGATACGGTTCGATTCGGTTCGATATGGGCCAAAATACTTGTTAAAAAAAAAAATGTAAAAGATTAGATCAAAACACACCAGAACAAAACACACCATTTTGTTGGCAGACTTTAAAGGAAACAACCCTAAAATCATCTCAATTCTCACTTTATTATCTACTTTTGCTCTTAAATTGATATATGTTTACCATTATATGGAAAAAAAAATGCTTAGCAATATATAGAAAATATAAATATAAATTTATTTAATATTTAATTAATAAACGTATCTTGCTGCACTTGTGTCCTACTTTTTAAAAAATTGCTGTGTTGCCGTTTGCACCACACTTGCATCCACATCCACATCCGAACCCGAATCCGCACCTGTCCGTCCTAGGTGTGAGTGTATGGTCAGCACTTGTGTGAGTTTGTGAAGTCTCTATAATCTTTGGCTACATCGTCACATGACTATAAATAGTCATGTATCATTTATGGCTTTACCAAAGCCAAGTTTACAGCTACAAGAATTCTAGAAATTTTTAATATAATCTGATGGTCCCACTGTACAATGCAACAAGTGGCAAAGATGAAGATGCTACACATGTAAAGTATGGTGGACCTTGTGAAGTACTTCTCATCTTGTGTTGTCACAAGTAGCATAGTATAATTTTAACTTGATTAGCACCCAAGAAAAAAAAATGAATTTTTTTTTTTTTCAGAGTATGCACCTTCCTATCCAAGTCTTTCCTAAAAATATTTTGAATTGATTCTGGATTTCCTTTCATAATTTTAGGTTTTTCATTGTTAGAATGGTAAATTTGAGGCCTAGCTATATACTATATTCATGATGAAGGAACTTAATGTAATGGTTTCTTTATCATAAGGCTTTTTCTTGATGTCTTACCCTTTGATTGAGAGTGAGTTGACATGATTATGGCTTCAAATGGAACCAATAGGAATGGGATGGAGGGTAAGTCTTGGGTCTAAGGGCTAAGGCCCCCCCTCAGTGTATGTAACATACTAATTGAAAGAATAAGGGTTAGCAAAGTTGTGCTCTGATTTTTTTTTTTTTAACGGTTTCATCTTACAAAGATTTGTTATTGAATGACAAAGTAATCTGTATAGATCCACCACATAGGAAAATGAATCATTGTATGGATTGTTTTGTTTTAAGTGCAAATCACTAAAAGATGCAACCAAGAAAGAATGTATGATTTATCAATTTAGTCTCTCATAGAAAAAGGAAGAGTTGATTAATAAAATAGTAGTTCAAAGATATCTCAACATCTCATTTTGTGATGGACCAAAGACTATTCTAATGACACTCCTAGAAGGGTGGATCATCAAGAAGAAAAGCCCTTTGCCTAGGAAAAATGGAATTCGTAATATGAAATATTCTCATATAAAAATGATTTATACCTTCTTATTAAAAAAAAAAAGGCCTTGACCTCAAATCTTTTTTTATTTTTTATTTATGTTAGAATGTAGAATTTTTAATAGAAAATCCAGAATTGATTTAAAGAGCTTATGGAAGATTTTGCGAGGAAGGTGATTATTCTCTGTGTGAAAGTGATAACTGTGAATTTTGAGCAAGATGTAGGGGAATTAACAAGTTCCCCTTACTCTAAATGTAAATGTGTGGCCTCTTCTTCTTTGTTCCTTGCATTTAGATTATTGGTCATTGGATTATATTGGAGATTTAGAAAATCATGGACACTTGGTTTGGGATGAAGCCATATGTGATCATTTCATTGAGTCATTGGATTGTGCAAGTAGAATTTATAAAGATTGTTTCGGAAAAACATCTACCTAAAAGGCTGTGCAACAATTTTGGAGTTATGTGTGCTAGTTAATTAAACTCATTAGCAAGCCTTTAATATTTTGTCAGCTTTGATACCAATTTTGATGTGGGATCTTTAGAAATTGAGCACTAAATTAGGGTTCATGAATAGGGTTTGATGTGTTAGGGTTTAGGTACGATTTGAGTAATAAAAAGATTGGATCCTGAACTAGTTTGATGGTTGTTTGGTGTTAAAACAGTGAATATAACAAGAAACAGGAAAGATAAGCAGGTAATCACAAGATGTAGGAACTAATTAAGGGTAGAACTTAAAGACAATGCAATATATATGCCTATTGGCATATTTTTTTTTAGATTTTTATGCATCATCATTTTTTTGGAAAGAATCTATGTTCAATACAAGTTTCCTCACTTAGTTGATTTTAGATAATGAGTTCTCAAAACGTTGCCCTGTTTTTTGGGACGTGCTAATTATACTTCAGTCACTCCTACTATATTCAACAGGTAAATTTCTTTAAGAAGTCTTGTTGCCATAGATTGTTTTGATTTTTTGGATGTTAATCTTCTGAGTTGAACATGACTGCTTAGTCTCTAATCTCCATATGATAATGCTCCTATAGTAAGTTCTCTCAGACATAATCAGGCTTGTAATCTTTTCATAAGACCTTCTCATACGATACTCTCTAGTTTCCTTACATTTAGCATTCATGGGTGGAGTTCGTAGTTTTTTCATTGAATTTAAGCTTTTTCAACTGGTGGTTGAGGAAGGAGGAAACTTTTTCTCCTCACGTATTTTTGAACGGGGCAAACATTTCATGAAGTCAGTATTCATGAACAAGAATGCAGCTTTATGGTTGATGAAGAACATTGAACACACAGTGGTCGGAGTCAATCCCAAACAGTTTTTCACGCTCAGGGAAGGAGACACTGCGTACACTTTGCAGCGAGGATCTAATGCATTTGGTCAGTTCCTTTTTGTGTCTGAACTCAAAGTTGGAGGGCATAGAAGATCGGTTATTATTCCTGGCGGTAAAGCACAAAAGGGTTGGAAGGTCTTTGGGCTTGAACTGAGGAAGATGTTGGCTCCTGACCAATATGCTTTAGGTGGTTTTGGTCGATCCAAATTTGTGCCCCTACCTCAGAAAAGAATTTTGGGGCATAATCCCTCTCGGTCTTTTGCTGAAATTTTGAAGGGTCAGGTGCAGCCAAGGGGTGTGACTCAGTCACAACCTCCTATCACCAAGGAGAAGGATAAAAATTTGATTCAGGGGGAGTTTATGGAGAGGCAGAACCTGTCCAGGGGGTTGTTGGAGATGAACCCGAGATTTTCAGGTGCTCAGGTGGGGGTCTCACCGGTGGGCAAGGCTGAGCTGGCGGTGATGGGAGGAGGGTTTAGGAGGGAGCAAAGCATTTATGAGAAGTCAGACTTTGGTGAGCGAAATCTGGCAGAAGATAGGAAGCGTATCCCATCAAATCCCATTTTGAATGCTGAAGCAAAAGAAAATGGGAGAAGCGATCTTAGGAGATCTTGCTGGACTGGGAGTGGTCTAATCGTGAAGGTTGATGTGAAAGGAAGGAGAAGTGTTGCCTGGGATAGTACAAATGGGGGAGCTAAGAATTTTAAGTGGGTGTCACGGGCTTGCAAAGATTCGGGCTTGGGTTCGTTGGGTGTGGACTCCTTTATGTTGACATCCCAAGTGACCATAGGTAAGTTTGGTTTGGGCCCATCTTCCTCAAGCCCAATTACTAGTGAGCCTGGGGAAAGCTCTAATATCTTAGTAGAGCCTTTGTGCTCAGCCGATACACACGAGAGAGTTGGAGAGAGCCTTTTGGTGACGCCGATGAGTTCGGGGAGGCCAACACAGGTGGCTGGAGGTCCGGCGAGGACCCAGAATGACTGGGCTCAGGCCGAGAATGGCAGGAAGAGCCTCTCGGCGCCTCCTGAGGATGAGGTTTGTTATGGGTTTTGCTCCGATAGCTCCGCGGTGGATGGTATGGTGGTTGTGACCAGCTCCAATGGATCTACGGCGGCTCCGGAGGAGTTTATCTCTGCTGGGTTTTACTCCGACGGACCTGCGGTGGCTCTGTTGGAATTAAATGGAAGCTATTCCAACGGGGCTAGCGTCGATGAAGCCGCGGCGGTCCCGGGTAAGATCGACTTGGTTAATCTGCAACTCTCGAAGGATAGTTTTTCGCCAGAAACGGGCTTTGTGGATTTTGGGGTCAGTCATGTGGATAAAGCTGGCTGTGTGAGTAGTAAGTTTATGCTTCAAGGGGCGGATAAGGAAGAGACCAGGCAGTCAATTGTGGGTGAGAACGGTCAGCTCAATTTGGCCTTATCAGAGTTGGTTTTGGATGAGGAGGAGAATCTGACAGATTGCAACCCATTGTCTACTATTATCCCGACGGGGATGGCCTTGTCGATGGATACGCACAATGGTTCTGAGGTGTTGAATATTGGAAATTCGCTGGACGTCTCTAGTTGGGTGAAGAACAGAATCCCAAGCTTTAGTAAAGTGATTGGGCTTTCTGCGAAGAGACATGAAAAGATGTGTATTGATTATCTTCAAAGGCTTGAAAGGGAGATGGCAGTAATTAACCAGCAGCGAAAGAAAGAAGCTGTTAACCGAAAAATAGCATCCTCCACAGCCAAAGGGAAAAGAGAGTTGAGGAACCTAACCTCAACAGTTAATTATGATGGGAGATAGTGTGTTAGTAGTGTGGTAGAGATAGTTGTGGGGTCTTAATAGTCTTTATGAAGCTGAAAATGATTACTTGGAATGTTAGAGGTTTGAACAACCCTCAGAAACGTCTGGTTGTTAGAAATTTGTTACGTGGGTGGAAGGGTGATGTTGTATGCCTTCAAGAAACTAAGCTGACTGGCATTGATAGACAGCTGGTCTGCAGTATATGGGGCTGTAGGTATGTGGATTGGGTCGCTCTTGATGCTGATCAGACGGCTGGTGGGGTCTTGATTATGTGGGATAGGAGGGTCTTAGAAAAGCTGGAGGTTCTGGTGGGCTCATTTTCAGTGTCAGTTCAGTGGAAAGGTGTGGAGGATGGTTTTATTTGGGCTTGTTCAGGGGTGTATGGCCCAAATGATAATTATTTAAGGGGCGATTTTTGGGATGAGTTGGCTGGTATTCAGCAGTATTGGAATGTTCCTTGGTGTTGTTATGGGGATTTTAATGTTGTCCGTTTTCCTAGTGAAAGGAGGGGTGGGTCTCGGTTTACTCCGGCTATGGAAAGGTTTTCTGAATTTATTGAAGATTTAAACTTAATAGATTTGCCGTTGGAGGGAGGGAGTTACACTTGGTCTAATGGCATGGACCAACCCTCCATGTCTAGGATTGATAGAGCCCTGGTTTCTCATGACTGGGAGCAACACTTTCCGGATGTGATCCAACGGATTCTCCCTCGAACTGTTTCAGATCATTTCCCAATTCTTTTGGAGGTTGGGGGTATGGCGAGGGGGAAAAGTCCTTTCCGATTTGAGAATATGTGGTTGAAGACGGATGGGTTTGTTGATAGGGTGGATTTATGGTGGAATCGTCATACTTTTTTGGGCACACCTAGTTTTGTGTTGGCTAAAAAATTGAAAGCTTTGAAAGAAGATATTATTCAGTGGAACCGACAAGAATTTGGTAATGTTGGGCGTAGGAAGAAAGAATTGCTTGGGGCTTTGGAGTCACTAGATGCTAAGGAAGGGGTTCTAGGTCTCTCTGAGATGGAAAGAGAGGAGAGAAATGCAGTGAGATCGCAAGTTGAGCATCTTCTTTCTCTAGAAGAGATCTCGTGGAGACAAAAATCGAGAATGTTATGTATTAAGGAGGGAGATAATAATACTAAGTTCTTTCACAAGATGGCTAATTCCCACAGAAGGTATAACCATCTAAGTTTCTTAGAAGTGGATGGGGTGATTTATGAGGACGGAGCAGAAGTTGCGGCTCAAGTTGTTCAATTTTATAAATCTTTGTATCAGGAGCCTGAGGAGTGGAGACCGTTTGTGGAAGGTTTGGATTTTGACCAAATAGGGGAGTTGGAGAGGGGCTGGTTGGAGAGAGGGTTTGAGAAAGATGAGATTCTTTCAGTAGTCAGAGATATGGATGGGGATAAAGCTCCAGGTCCAGACGGCTTCCCTATGGCCTTTTTCCATCAGTGTTGGAGAGTAGTAGAAAGAGACGTTTTGGCAGTGTTCGAAGAGTTCCATCAACACTGTAAGTTTGAGAAATCTCTTAATGCTACCTTTATAGCTTTGATTCCTAAGAAGAATGATGCCTCTAACATCCGTGATTTCAGACCCATTAGCTTGGTGGGGAGTTTATATAAAATCTTGGCCAAGGTTTTGGCAAATAGATTGAAAATGGTGTTAGATCAACTGATTTCGGAATCTCAGAATAGTTTTGTGGGAGGTAGGCAAATTTTGGATTCAGTTCTCATTGCCAATGAATGTGTCGATAGCAGAATGAAGAGTAAGATTCCGGGGGTGATCTGTAAGTTAGACATTGAGAAAGCTTATGACAATGTGAATTGGGAGGCTCTTTTGAATTTGTTGAAGAAAATGGGCTTTGGGGAGAAATGGTGCAGCTGGATTCGAACCTGTATTTCTACAGTGCAGTTCTCTGTGTTAGTCAATGGGTCTCCTGCGGATTTCTTTGGTAGCTCTAGAGGTTTGAGACAAGGAGACCCGTTGTCTCCCTTGTTATTTTTAGTTATTATGGAGGTGTTTAGTAGAATGGTGAAGAGGATGGAGGAGGCAGGTTTACTCAGTGGTTTTAGGGCAGATGGTAGGAGGGGTAGAGGGGTTTGTGTATCGCATCTGCTATTTGCGGATGATACCATTTTGTTCTGTGATGCAGAGGTGGAGCAAATCCTTCATGTTCGTTTGCTGCTTCTTTGTTTTCAGGCTGTGACTGGTCTGAAGGTTAATATAGCTAAAAGTGAGATGGTTCCTATAGGGGAGGTAAACAATTTGCAAGCTCTGGCAGAGATTTTGGGGTGCAGGGTTGGGGCCTTGCCTATGACGTATCTTGGTATGCCGTTGGGGGCATCCTTTAAGTCCCCTTCTATTTGGAACCCTATTTTGGAGAGAATTGATCGGAAGTTGGCAGGGTGGAAGAAGCTGTATTTATCAAAGGGAGGTAGGCTAACTCTGCTTAAAAGTACGCTTTCAAGCCTCCCCACATATTTTTTATCTTTGTTCACCATTCCCACTCATGTGGCTAACAAAATTGAGAAGCTTCAAAGGGACTTCTTGTGGGGTGACTCTAAGTTACATTTATTGGGTTGGAATAAGGTGTGTTTGCCTATTACTATTGGAGGTTTGGGTATCAGGAAATTGACCACTTTCAATAAAGCCTTACTAGGAAAGTGGCTTTGGCGTTTTGGGATCGAGGAGGATAGGCTTTGGAGGAGGGTGATAGCTTTGAAGTTTGGGGAAGAATGGGGGGGGTGGACCTCTAAGTTGGGTAGGGGTGCTCATAGGTGTGGTTTGTGGAGAAGTATCCGGATGGGCTGGGAGGTTTTTAGCAATAATGCCCTGTATAAGGTTGGGGTGGGGGATAGAGTGAAATTTTGGACAGATAGATGGTGCGGTGATCTTCCTCTTTATCTGGCTTTTCCAGTCTTGTACAATTTTGCTGCTAACAGAGAGGCCTCCGTTGAATCTTCTTTGTCGTGTCAAGGAACAGGGGTTAGGAGAACTTGGAATGTTTGCTTCATTCGGGGTCCTAATGACTGGGAGGCAGATGTGGTGGCTGATTTCTTTCGCTTATTGGCTTCCAATCTTCCTTCCGTGACTAATGGTGACTGTTTGAGATGGAGGCTGACAAAAAACGGGAATTTTACTATTCGCTCCTTTTATCACAAGTTACATGGCTCCTCTGTTGCTGCCTTTCCTTGGAAAGGTATTTGGAAGGTTAAAGCTCCCCGGCGTGTCTCTTTCTTTGTTTGGACAGCCGCTTGGAATAGAATCCTCCCGGGAGTTATTCTGAGACGTAGGGGCTTAGATTTTGTTGACTGGTGCATTATGTGTCGGTGTTGTAGCGAGTCAGTGGATCATTTGTTGTTACATTGTCGAAAGGCCTATCATCTATGGTGTTTTGTCTTTAGGACTTTTGGGATTTCGTGGGTCCCCTCTTGTACGGTGCAAGATTTTCTTTTTAGTTGGTGGAACTGGTTAGGGAAGCATGCATCTTTCATTTGGAACCTTGTTCCATTGGGTTTAATGTGGTGTATTTGGAGGGAGCGCAATCGGCGGACGTTTGAGGATTTGGATAGATCTGAAAACCAACTGCTTGCTCTCTTTTCTGGTTCTCTTTTTGATTGGGCTAGGGCTTGGGGACTCACATCTAGTGACTCTATTCCTCTTTTCCTTAGCTCCCTTACTCTTTGTATTTAATGCCTTTTTATGTTTTTGCTTTCTCTTTTTCTTGTATTTCTATCCTGCTAATGCAGCTTTGCATCTAGCAGTTATCTATATACTATTTCTTACTTATCAAAAAAAATAAGCAGGTAATCACACCTAGGTTCTCTAAGCAATCGCATCTCCTAAATAACCTCTTCCTTGAAAGACTAGGACTCCTAAGAATAAAGAAAAAAAATTAAGAACTTCTAAATCAGATAGAAAAAGGACTCAAAACATATAGTAAGACTCATAGGCCTTGAAAACAACCTACGACTAATATTCCAGAAAATTTGGAAATTATTAAACTACCCCTATTTTAGTGAAACTTTATTAAAACTGAACCACCAATTTCTGACCTAAAGAAACTTAATACTATAAGACTCAATGATGCGGGAGACACAAGAATATTTTTATTTAGTATTATTTATGTTTGCAAGTCAATTGTATTTTTATGTTTTAGGTCCTAATAGTGTATTAGACTATTAGTATTTTAATTTGGAAGCAAAGTTATTTTTGTAATAAGAAAATTAGGGTTTCCTAGCCAATTAGAACTAGGATTTAGCAATCCTTTATAAGCAACCTATTGTACTCCTTGAGGAGATAGTTGATATTTTGATGAATGAAGAATGGCCATTTGGTCTCTTTTTGGTCTGGTGTTGACTTTAGGTTCACCCTAGGTGTCAACTCCTAGTGGTTTCCTTGCTTGGTGTTGACTCAAAGCCAGGCTTAGGTGCTGACTCCTAGGTCATATCTATTTATTTTCCTTTTGTTTAATTTTGTTCTGGTTGTCTTGCGTCAGTTTTAGTATCAGAGCAAACACCAATTTGTTTGAAGCATCACCAGAGTCATGAACCAGAAAAGTATTTTAAAAAAAAACCTATGCTGTCATTATTTTCCACCCATCCACCCACCACCCCACCCCACCCCACCCCACAGTAACTCAGATTTCAAGCCAAACAGAGAACCTACCAAACTCCCAGACCCACCGTGAATCACCAATCTCTCCTTCCTCAAGCCATATTGCCACCATTGACATAAACATCCCAACCAGTTAAAGATCCCAACCCCACGGACACATATCCTAAGTCCACACTCAAATCACCAAACCTTTGCAACCACGAAGATAGAGAAGAAGTCTTGTTGCCGCCGACCCCCCTCAAGTTGTAGCCTTCCTTGACAAGTCTCCCATCAACCCGATCTCAAAGGTAACCCAATTCAGCCCCCAACCCAATTCAGCCCCCTTCTGCATTGTCCACTTTCTTTAGTCAAAAAAAATTCTAACCAACCCATTTTAGAAACCAACCCTTGACCCAACCCATTTGTTAACACCTTTCTTTTACAACACCAGTTTTTCTTAAAAAAAAATAAAAAAACAAAAAACAATTCTAGCCCAACTTCAACCCAGCATTGACCTGACCCAACTACCCCATTGAAATAAAAACACGCCCACAATTTGATCAGTCTAGTAAACATCAGTCAATAAGATCCTTGTTCATTGAGTTATTATGGCAATATCAAAAGCATCTTATTTTGATCGTTGTAAAACTAATCCATGGGATTTTGTCAATTGGATGAATGGGATGGAGCAATTCTTTGAGCAAGCAAATTTTGCGGATAACATAAGGTTAGGTATGCAAAGTTGAAGTTAAGAGGTGGAGCACAAATGTTTTGGGAGGGTCTTGGAGCTATATAACGTATGAACCTGCCATTAGTATGTGGGAAGATATGAAAGCAAAGCTTTGTGATGAGTATTTGTCACCATACTTTCGAGCTAAGTATCTACTCCAATCTCAGTGTGGTACTTTTTAAGTTGAAGCAAATACGATGAATCCTCGTGCCATTTCATGTCCTCAATGCACTTTTGAACAATCTACCTTTCGTCAAGGCAAGGAATTATCTGAAAAGCTCATGAAAGGTGTTCAAGACTTGATTGCTCACGAAGTTTGCTTAGCACTTCACCACCATCACCTCAGTTCCATGCTGCCACAAGCCCGCAAGACTCATGAGAGCCATCGTTGAGACTTCACTGAACCCAATTGCGACACCAACCTCAACCCAATCTCGTAAGGGAACTTGTAAATGCGACACCAACCTCAACCCAATCTCGTAAGGTAACTTGTAAATACCTGTGTTAAAATCCCAACACACTTCTCTTTGCAATACTCAATCCATATGGCCTCACGTGATACATAACTTGTGCCCGACCTATTAACCCCAGCACAAACCCGTTAAAAAAAAAAAAAAAAATTCTTTACCTGACCCAATTTTCCCTTTAAAAGTCCACCCATCAGCCCTATTTCCTAACAAACGCAAGCCTAAGCCTATTGTTTGACAACCTTGTTTGACAACCTAGTACTATATCGAACCATAAAACCTTGCCTGACCAAAAATAGAAAGTCAGAAAATTAAGTTTTAGTCTCTGTGTTATGTGCTTCTAAGTTGGAGTTGCAAAATGACTTCCTTTGATAGAGATCTTGAGAAGCAACTTAAGGATAGAGAATTTGAGAAGCAGATTAAGGAGACTGGGAATAGACTCCTTAACACTCCTTCCTCCATTGATGATCTTCTCACGCTTCTTGATAAAGTTGAAAATTTGTTAGCATATGTGGAGCAAGAACCATCCAAATCAATGCGAGATGCACTTTTACCCTTAGTGAAGGCAATTGATCACTAATAAACTTTTGAGACATGTTGAAATGGATGTGAAGGTTTCAGTTGTATCTTGCATTATTGAGATTATAAGAATAATAGCACCAGATTCCCCATATAAGGACGAGCAAATGAAAGAAATATTTCAGTTGATTGTGGTAGCATTTGAAAATATGTCTCATGTGTCTACTCGCTTTTATAAGAAGGTGGTTTCAATTCTTGATACCATTGCAAAGGTCAAGTTATGCTTGGTGATGTTGGATCTTAAGTGTGATGCATTGGTTGTTGAGATGTTTCAAAGTTTCATAAAGATAATTAGGTCCAACTATCCACCTGCTGTACTTTCAGCCATGGAAACAATTATGAATCTGGTCATAGATGAATGTGAAGACATTTCCTTGGATCTTCTCAGTTCACTTTTTGCTAGTGTAAGAAAGGAAAATCAGAATGTTGTGGAAATTGGGGGAGCAAATAATCAGTAGGATTAATGCCTAGCTAGAAAATATAATGGCACCTACTCAAAAACAACGCAGCAAGCTTGAGGGTGCACATGATGTGAAAGTTGAAGTTGTTGAATGTGCTTCTGATCAACCCTCTATAGTGCTTGAAGATCTACATCTTGGTAAAGTCGAAGAGGTTAAAAGCACACTGTTTCCTATGGTTCATAAGGTTCAAGATGAGATTATACTGATTTTACACATTGATTTTGTTATTTCAAATGAGTTTGATGTGGTGGAATTCAAGGTTTTTCTTGTCCCTGTGCTCCCTAAGGTGATTCCAGACTTGAAGCAAGTGTTATTTGTTAGCATCCTAATCCTTTAATGCTTTAAAACTATAGGTCGAGTTTTCTACAACTAGAGGAGAATGATGTGGGAGAGCAAGAAGATTTTTATTTAGTATTATGTTTGCAAGTCAATTGTATTTTTATATTTTAGGTTCTAGTAGTTTATTAGGCTATTAGTATTTTAATTTGGAAGCAAGGTTATTTTTGTAATAAGGTAATTAGGGTTTCCTAGCCAATTAGAACTAGGGTTTAACAATTCTTTATAAGCAACTTATTGTACTCATTGAGGAGATAATTGATATTTTGATGAATGAAGAAATGGCCGTTTGGTCTCTCTTTGGTCTAGTGCTGACTCCAGGTCCACCCTAGGTGCTGACTTCTAGTGGTTTCCCTACTTGGTGTCGATTCCAAGCCAAGCTTAGGTGCGAACTCCTAGGTCATATCCATTTATTTTTCTGTTGTTTAGTTTTGTTCCGGTTGTCCTGCGTCACTACTAGTTTCCCATCTTTCATCTGAAAAGAAGGGAGGAAAAAAGATGAAAAAAGGATCAAAGGAAATTTGCAAACAATGGAGGTAGGGAAGATGGGAATGATTATTGTGATTAATGAAAGCAGAAGTTTGGGCATCTTCCATATACGTGCACTGTGTAGTTGGTGTGGTGGGGCACAAGAGGTGTGCTTACCTTCTCCTTGTTGCCATGCCATCAATTGTGACATTCCTGGTCTTTCAGCTTCTGTTGTTAGAAATGTTGGGGTGGGGAAATGGGGAGGTTTAATTGGGGCTTTGATAAGCTTGGTGGGGTTGTTACTCTATGAGGTGGTGGTGGAGGGATGTCTACAAATCATGTGGTTGTTTGCTCTGATTCCTCTGAATAGTGGCATATAAATTTTGAGATAAAAGAGTTGTTTATACGGAAAACGGCTCCCTTCTGATTAGGGCTATAAACGAGCCGAACTTTGTCGAGTGGTGAATGTTTAAAGCTCGGCTCGACAACAAAAGTAGAACGTTCAAGATTGGTTTGTACTTGAATCAAGCCTACAAATAATGTTCAAGCTTGAGCTCATTATAAAGTATAAAAACTTAAGCTGAGCTTGGCTTTTCTTGATTCATTAGTCAAGTCAAGCTTGAGCTTAATATCATGCTTTTTAACTTGAGATCTAACACAAGTATATTATTAAGCCCATATCAAGCTTATCATCTAGCCTATTTGGTTTGGATGAGTGATCTCAACTCCTAATTAATTAAAGTCTTAGAAAAATGAGTTTATTTGTAAGTTCACATCAATTTTATTACCAAACCCATAAATAAGCCTATGCTCAACTTGTTTTGTATCAAGCCATAATGTTCACGAGCTTGTTCATGAATAATTTTTTTTACTCGGGCTTGGCTTCTTTATTAAACAAGCCTAAACTAAAGCTTAAATTTGGCTTGTTCATAAACAAGTATTTTATTGAGCCAAACCCAAGTTGTTTATGAACGGTTTGGTTAAGTTACAACCCTACTTTTGATTCATGAAGACCATTTGGAAAGAATGTTGTAGTCTTGATTTTGAGAACTCTCTGAATGAGATTGAATCTATTTTTCTTCATAGCTAATCTTCTATTAAAGCCTCCAATCCTCTGTTCAATCTTTTTCATCTTTTCTTATGAAATTCTTTATCTCATAAAATCCGGTATTTTTCATTGTTTTTTTTCTTTGGAATTCTTTATCTTATAAAATTCAGTAATACTTCCCATCCACTTAGTGATGCCTGTTTGTCTTTCTATATTTTCACAGCCTTTGAACTGTCAACCAATCAAGTGATTTATCTGTCTCCAGGAATCTTTATGCTTTGACTAATCCAGTTGTGTGGCCTAATTCTTTGTTTGATGTACTATGGTATAGAGCTTCTAGAGTCAATTGTAGACAATTTTTTTGATAATTTGATATTTAGGGGAGGGGAGATTTGAACTTTGGACATCTCCGTTGGACTTGAACCCATAATCTTACTCTTCACCAACCACTTACAAGAGGAGGAGGTGCTAGTTAAGCTAGAGCTCATTGGTTGAGTGAGGTTATGCCCTCATATTTTATTTTTTTATTTATTTTTTATTATTAATACTGATGAGTCATATTTATCTTGTCTAAAATGAACCCCCCCCTCCCCCCCCAATTTTTTTTGGCGACATAATTGCTTGATGTTAAAAATGAAGAACCCCACTACTTCTTGTAATAATTGAATTAAAAAAAAAAAAAAAAATTGATGTGGTGTTGTAGGCTCAGTGCAATGTACAAAAAATATCGTATGATAGAGCTGGATTACGGGTGTCAATGAGCTTTGATTTTAAATGGCATTTCCTTCTTCCACAAGCATGCAGGGAGGGTGAGGTTGTGGGTTCAACACCCATTAGGTGCATGTGTAATTTACCAATAAAAAATAGAGCTGAATTATGTCCCATGCGTCATATGCTAAAAAAACAATGTGGGTGGTCAAACAGGCAGGACAGAAAGTGACCCATTACTGAATCGACAGGTTTGCATAGGAAATCGCTTCATCCAAATAAAATGTAATAAAGTTTTAAACTGTATTCAAAATTTTGGAATATCCCTAGAAATAGAAAACAAGCAATGTTTGTTACTGGTGACCTCACATCCTCGGTTCAGGTTGTTGGCTTAGAAACCTGCATGGATCAATTTTTGTTCTGAAATGGATGAATGCCAACAAATTACCAAAGCTTGGAGTTGAATAGTTGCTAGTGATGGCACTTCGGTGATGTCTGTCAAGCTATCAAGGAATGAATGTCCAGTCTTCTCTTACAGATATATCAGCTGAGTTTTGTTGTGCGTAGACCTAGATTCTATGTGCTGATGTCAGGAGTGAAATGAAGGTTATAGTTAATTTGGCATAAGAGTTTCAGTAGGTGGCTGTGGTTTCCATGTCCTACAGGATGCCTAGCCTTGTCATCACTAGATTGGTTCGGTCAAACCTCTTCAAGTCTTTGTTTGGTTCCAACTCTGTTCTCAGTGCAATTTTTTTTCTTCCTTCCACTTTTCAGGCAGTTTATACTCGGAATAACTTTAGCAGCAGCAGCAGCAGCAGCTAAGTAATATATAATACACGCACACTTGTACTATTAAAAAATAAATGCATAGTTTTTACCCTATACATGCAATGCTATTCACAGTTCCAGTATGAGCAATTTTTAAAAATAATTTGACCCTAAAAATTCAAGTAAAACTTCAAACATGTCTGCCTTTATACAATTTATAGATCTCTTTAATATTAAAAGATACTGTATGTTTGTTAATTTGTGAGTAGTTGTGAAATTCTTTTAATAAAATATATTTTTGCTGCAGAGGCATACAAGAACGGTCAATTGCAGGAAATACTGGAGAAGGCAATGTGTTCTTGAAGCTTTTCAGTTGGGCAATGGTATAATAATTGCACTCTTGACTTGCTTGGTGATTGAAAAGTGTATTGTATAATTCATCATTCCTTAAAATTTGTTTGATTACGGCCCAAAACATATACCTTGTATTTGACTACAAAATAGAAATCTCTATTTGGCAACGACAGCTTACTATTTGTTGCATGTTAATCACCTGCGAATCAATAGTATTATATATGTTTTGTTACAGATACAGGTCTGGGCTAGAAAGATGAAGACTAATGGCAATGGGCTCATTTTGTGTGTGCGTGTGTTCCCATGTATATGTGGGGAACCTTACCCTACATGGCTGCCAACTTTGATTGTGGACATTAGCACTTAGCATCCTCTCAAAGTCTTGGACCAATTTAATTCCTTAGCACTCTCTAGGTCTATCTACACTTTCTTTTTCTACGACCTCAATCTGACCAGAGTGCCTCACATACAGAATTCAATTTTAATTGCAAAATTGTTTATAGATCAAGTAACAGTTCTTAAAAGAGAATGTTTGAAGATTTTGGAAAAACTAGGACGATTATAGAGATGATTCTCACACTCCAAAACCAAGAGTTGAAACCTCTTGCCAAGATTTGGGCTTGACAGAATGATATTAGAGCAACTTCTAAGAGACTGACCCTTTAAAGAGTAGATTGTGGGGATCCAAAAGGTCAAAAGGCATTTTGAGTGAGGTGAGGGAAAACCAAATCTTGACTGAGTTTTACATTTCCTAGGTAGGGAGCGGTCTTAAGCCTTATATGGAGGGCTTTGGACTCTAACTATAGTAAGAGGCCTTTTAAAACCTTGAGGGATGAGACAATGTGTCACTCTCAAAAAGGATAATATTTTACTAATGAAGAGTTGTTGCGTGACAAAAATCACTAGGTTGTGATGTTAGAAGAAAAAGAAGAAAAAAAAAAAAAAAAAACCTAGCATAAGGTAGGCATGGGAAATTAATCTCTAAATGACCCGCTTTGGCACAAATCGCATTCCAAGTTGGGTTTTCTAGATAAGATCATTTGATCCCACAATAAACAAGAGACATATCAAGCTAAGCTGGTATACACGATCCTGACACAAAGCAATGGGTCAAACAGGAATGATTTAACAAAAGAATATGGCAGACTTTATGGAAGCCAATGATTTTATGAATGGAAATCCTATGTTCACAATATTTTCATAATAATTTAATAACAATAAACTTTATGCGGTAAGTTGTTATTAGTTTAAATCTGAGCCCATCACTGAAATCAGTTTTTTGTTCATCAATAACAGTTAATAATAACTTGCCACCTAAGATTTGTTGTTAAATTATTTTAGACATAACATTTATGTCTCCGACCCAAAAAGTACAGTTTGAAAGAGGAAATGACAAAAGCCGGTTACATAGAGTTGAATCATGGAGTAATTTCTTTTACCGTATTATTCATATAATAGTATATTAGGAAGGAAAATTACGCCAATTATATAGTTGTCCACTTGTGCCACTGCCATCATTTTAAGAAATTAAAGTATACATGTTTGTTTTTGTTATTATTATTGTAAGAGGTTAAAATTCGAGGCCCAATATAGGATTGGGCTTGGATCAAGGCCCACGACAATCAATCTGTAGAGATAGGTATGGGGACCAACACTTTGACTCCTAAATGATAAACTGTATCAAAGAGAAAAATGAAGGTAGCAAGATTAGGTTTAATCAAGTTGATTAAGGATAAAAAGTTAAATTTATCTTTCCTCGGAATGGCTAAGGAGCCTTTTACACTTGATGGGTTACAAAGGTAAATGTCTATTCTTAAAAAGGTAAATGGGTTTCGATCCCTGTTCACTAGGAATCTCCTCCTTTTAAAGTGATCTTGCTCCAATCCTGACCCTTCACATAGAGGATCGTTGATCCCTCTTTAGGATACTTGTCCTATCCTTCCTTTTGAGGCCATGCTGGGTAGACTATAGGTTGTGTTGGCACTGTTCAGGTGTCGTCCAGCCATTAATGCAGCTGGCATGGTTGGTGCAGTGCATTCAATGTAGAGATGATGGATGCTTCTCTAGGAAGCTTCCTTTCCCCCTTTTCCATAGTGGTAACTGTTGCCTTCCTCGGCTCCCACATTTCAGCTTTGTGTGGTTTTCATCTCACCCTCCTCGCGTAGTCCTTATTTGAGGGTCTTTGGGCTATCCAGCCCTTCGGCAACAAAGCTCTTCTTTTAGGTCATTTGGGCTTACTTGGATCAAGCTAATTATTGGTTGGGTCTTCATATTCCTCGGACTTGGCCCAACAACGCTAGTACTCTTAGCCCCCCACAATTATTATTATTATTTTTTAGTTCTTCATCATTTGTTTTTAAGTGGTGAGGTTCGGCGCTAATAGAAGTTGCTAACTCTTCTTTGTTTGAGTAGCTCCCACACACATAAACCGGAAGATCTCAGTTGTCTTGGACTAGACAAGCAAATGGTAGATAATTATTTAAAAAATCAACAATCTAATAACTTGTTTATAGAGTGATTGTATGTAAATACTCAATTTTGCACCTATAATTTGATATTGGAAGACTACTAAAATGATCACTCTGAATATCCAAAAATCATAACTGCATTTCATGCATTAAAACATTCATCACATGTCATAAAAATGATATTAAGACTTTGATGATCGCGACGATATGCCCGATTCCCAAATTGGACTGTCAGATTGAAAGATATCACAAGATCAAGTTTTCATGGTCTGTATGCATTTTATGTGGGTGAAGCTGATCACGTGTGATTAATTGAAATTAATTCTAATTGGTCAAAATTTAAAATTAATTAAGTAATTTATGTGATTGGTTGATGGATTTGAGGACAAAATTGGCCAATGCCCTTTTCGCCCAAATTATACAGCCTTCAGCCCTCCTTCCTAAACTAATTAGGGAAATGCCTCCTTAAAACTCGATTTTCTCAAAATTAAGTTAAGCCTTATAGTGGTGTTTTTAAGGAGCTTAAAGTAACATTTTAAGAACTTATAGTGGCGTTTTGGAACTCAACCTCTATGCACTCGAGTTATAGGCAAAAAAAATAAAAAAAAATTGCCTATAACTTGAGTTTATGGAGCTCGAGTTCCAAAATGCCACTATAGGTTCTTAAAATGTCACTATAGGCTCTTTAAAACGCCACTATAGGGCTCCAGATTTTTTTTTTTAAAACTCGATTTTAAGAAAATTGAGTTACAAAAGAGGGGCATTTCTCTAATTAGTTTGGAAAGGGGGGCAGAAGGCTATATAATTTGGGCGAAAAGGGCATTGGCCAATTTTGTCCACGGATTTGATAAAAAATAAGCTTGGTTACATAGGAATAAAATGGATAATCAGATAATAAGGGAGTTGTGGATAATTGAGTTTTTTTTTATTATTTTTTTTAAATAATTATCTTTTAGATAATTATTATTTTAAGGACCTGATTATCAAATTAAGATGGATTTATTTTGGAATACAAGTTTAAAATACGTCCAAGTGCAATTCCCGACTCAAAAAACCCCTAAAAAAAGAGTCCAAATCGAACCAAAAGAGGAGAATGGGCCTAGCACTCAAGAGTGCCTATCGGCACATGGCAAGTGCTGATTAACACTTCCACAGTGCTGTTTGGTACAACCACGAGGCCTGGTCTATAAAATTTTAGATCGGGCTGAAACACATCAGATTTGAGTTTTTAGGGATAAAATTCAACCTAATCGGCCCTGCCGATTTTCTAAGCAACCCTAGCTTGTTTTTTAAGCATAACACCTTTATAAATATAGAATTAAAATCAGAATTCAAGACCCCTCTGTTCTTAACTTAAAAGAAATTCTGGAAGTTCAATTTTAGGACTTTCTTTTCTGTTAAGTACATTCCCTTTAGGATTTAGAGAGACTCACCCTCTCTCTAACTTTAAAGTGATTTCCCCATTCCCTTGTAAAATTCATTGATGTAGGTAAGTTTCCATCTTTTTATTTACATGTCCATGAAACTAATTTAATTCTCCATGTCTTTTCTAACATGTTATTTCTTTTGTTTGTTTTGATTTTTCTTTCTAGAGATTATATGATGAATGTCTGTTTATGTGCATGTGTTTTGTTCATGTAGTTATGTAACGTATATGATTGAATCCTAGAACTGTTACTTTACGCAAAATAAAAACCAGATCTGAATTTATTTTTTTCGAAAACCTTATTCTTCTGTTTTCTATATCAAAAACCAAATTTAAAGTTTTAAATCAAAACTCTATTGTTTTCTATATCAAAAATCAGATCTGAATTTATTTTTCATAATCCCTGTTCTTTTCCTAAAACAAAAATCAGATCTGAATAAATTTTCAAAAATCTTATTCTTTTCCTAAAACAAAAATCAGATCTGAATTAATTTTCAAAAACCTTATTCTTTTCCTAAGAAAAAAAATCAGATATGAAGTTTTAAATCGAAACCTTATTCTTTTCTTGAACCAAAAAAAATCAAATTTGAATTTATTTTTAAAATCTCTTTTTTTTTTTTCTAAACACAAAAAATCAGATCTGAAATTTTATTTTTAAAAATTTAATATTCCTTATTTTGAAAAATCAGATTTGCAATTTAAAACCCATTCTGTTTCTTAATTAAATAATCAGATTTGGTAACTCTTTTTAAAAATCCATTCCTTGTTATTTAAAAAAAATCAGATCAGAATTTTTTATAAAAAAATTCATTTTGCTTGATTTGAAACTTCTCTTAAAAATCCTTTTCCTTTAAATAAAATTCAAATGTGATTTCTCCTTGCATAAATGCAACAGATCTAGGATTTTGCATATTAGCCAACCATAGATCTAGGAATATTGACACAACAATTTGCATGTCATTTTTTAGTGGGTATTTAAAAGGTCATTTAAAAGTCTAGAAGACCAAATTTTGTCTGGGCAGGGTGGGTGCCTAACACCTTCCCATCCTGTAACCTAACTCTCGAACTTGAGATCTTAGGTTCGTAGAAGAGTGTCTTATTTTCTTTTGATAGATTGTAACTAGGAAACAAGGCCTTGTAAATGCTTTTTTACTAGATTGTAACTAGGAAACAAAGCCATGTATAGTTCTTTCTATCAAGTTGTACTTATTTGAATTAATGGGAAGGTGCATTATTCAAGACACATTGTAATCATGGTTTTAAAAACCGGTACGGTGAAAGAACCGGTCGACGAGCTAATTACCGGTTTTTTGGTCGGACCGAGGTTCGATCGATGATCGAATCGGTGACGTCATAAATAATTTAATTATTATTTATTTAAATTATATAAATAATTAATAATTTTTTAATTATATATAATATATATATATATTTTTTTTTATTATATATTTTCAAGTGTGTGTGTAAAAGTAAAACAAGTGTAAAATTTTTTACAAAAGTCACTCAGTCATCTCTCCCTACTCTCTCGACACTGTGCTTTCTCAATATCAAAGTTTCCCTTCCATAAACCAAACCTCCAGCCTCCAATCCACTCCTAAATGCCACTCATCACCGGCCTCCGATCCACTCCTGGTTGGGATGTTTTGTGGGTCTTGGTGGTGGCTGAGTTGTGGGTTTTGGGTGGGTAGTTGAAATGGTTTGTGGGTAGAGCAGACTAGGAGTGGGCTTAAAGGGCGAGGGCATGTTGCTATTCATGAGGTGCATGTCACTGTGCGTGAGGCAGAGATAGGGGCGTCATACGTGCCGCTGTGTGTAAGGCAGAGAGAGCAGAGTGAGGTAGAGAGTAGAGACTAGAGAGAGCTTGAGTTAAGTTGAACGACCTTGAGAGCTTGAGGTGAGTGAGAGAGTGAGGCAGATGAGAAGAAGAGGCGTGAATCGTGAAGTGAGAGTGAGATGGCTGATGAGAAGAGTGAGTCAGTGAGGACTTTAGGTTAGTTTTGAGGAGCAGAAAAAACGACGTAGTTTTGAGGAGCAAAAAACTTAAAAACGATGTAGTTTAGTTTGAGGAGCAAAACTGGTTCGACTGCGGCGGTTTTCGGTTCTCAGGTTGAACCGGCCGGTTTTTACTATTTATTGGTTTTTAGGCCATTTTCGGTTTTATACCATAACTGAACAGGATTGAAGGTCGGTTCCCAGTTGAACCGGTCGGACAGGCCGATTCGGTCCGTTTTTTAAAACTATGGCTGTAATCTTTTGTATAGTTTTCTTATTTTACTTATAAGATAAATGGCGACTCCATATAATCCTAAAAGAGGAGGTGCCGATGCCTAAACCCTCTTTTCTGAGGGCTGAGTTTCCCAGTCACTCACAGTGGTGACTCCATTGGGGATGTCGAGGGTTGAGCTTCACATTAGACTTTAAATGACCAATTAAATACCCTTGTGTTTGTATGATATCTTTTGTTTGTATGATATTGCTTATGTTTGTATATTGTTTGTATGATATTGTATGGAATGTTGTTTGAAATGCCATGTTGGTTGTTTTTAGCTTTCCCTAACTGTCAATGTTTATACCATGAAACAATAACCATGCATGAACCCATCTCAAAATCTGGTGGTAGTAACCATGGATCACCGGTCTTCATTAGATTTGGGTACCTAGTAGTGAACTCACCAACTCATAGCCCAAAGTCACTGGATCATTTCTTGTTGACTGAAGAGGATAAACCATGCCGTTTGGACCAATGTAACGTTCATTACATTACAGGTTGGGAGGTGTAACATTTTAGCTATGAGAAACAATAAAAAAAGAAACCCACCCTACAATGTAATGATTTAGAACCTGTCTTTAAGTCGGTCCATGTTAAAATTATGTTGCATGTGTGTTTGTTTTGATTGATTGGATTGAAATAGATGGGGATCTAGCCTTGATTGAGCCAACCTACCTTTTCTTAGGGGAATATTTGGTCAAGATCAGAGGGAGTACTCCAAAGAGAATTGAAGAGTGGTAGCCAAGCAAGTTCTAGTTCCAAGCCCATCACAGTAGTGAAGCCCTTGTGCATAGGAGGCACCCTACAGTTATAGCACCGCAACCTAGTGTTTGATTTACAAGACTTTGTCACCATGGTAGAAGGAGAGAACAAATGAGTACTTAAGAGCTACTAAACACGATGGTGGCTAGCTAAATCCAACTGAGGGAAGACATGAATCTCATGGTACAACAGTTCCAAAATATGAAGAATAGTCAGAAAGGAGACGAAACTGATCAAACTTCCCCCATCCTGGAGAGTGAAAAGAAGATCAATGAAAAGATGAGTAAGATAGAAGAGATGATCAAGAAGGCATGAAGGATGGATGATCTTATGGATTATAAATCACTTTCTCTTTTCCCGAACATAAGGCTACCTCCAAAGTTCAAGATGCCAGTTTTGGACAAATTTGATGGAATGGGTTTCCCTAAGTCTCACTTGATGATGTACAAGAGGGCTATGCAGCCTTTGGGAGCGACTGAAGAGATGTTAGCACAGATATTCCAAAATACCTTGACTGGAGCTGCCCTCAGATGGTTCCTTAATATGGAAGACACTAGAGCTCAAAATTGGGAGGACATATGTAGGGAATTCCACAACCAATACAAGTACAACATAGAGGTAGATGTGACAAGAAGGGACTTAGAGACTACCAAACAAGAGCCTAAGGAGTCCTTTTCAGCCTTCATAACTAAATGGAGATCTAAAGCTGCCCAGATGATGAATAGACCTAATTAAGAGGAACAATTGACAATGGTTGTAAAGAATTTGTTGCCTATATATCATAATTATTTATTTGCTCAGTATTTTCCAAATTTTAAGGCCTTAATAGCTGTTGGAACACAAATTAAGGATGCTATAAATAATGGGACTATAAAAAATGAAAATGCTCCAAAATTTAAAAGGAATTTTGGGTCTTCTAACTCTAAAATTGTAGAAGTATCCAATATATATAAAACTGATCCATACCAACTCATTGCCCCAGTGAAAGTATCACAAGGACTGCCTCTAAGGCCAAGGAGAGAGTTTCATGAACTTTACATGCTAGCTAGTCAAGTGTTTGAAAAATTGAAAGGAAAAGGGTTACTAAAACCCTTAGACCCAAGCCGGTCCCAAACCCATTACCCGCTAAATTTGATGTGAGTAAGAGGTGTGTGTACCATCAAGGCCAGGCCATGACATTGACAGGTGTTATAATCTCCATCACGCAATTCAGGATTAATAGACACAAAGGTGATTTCACCACCTACAAGGCCTAGTATCACCAACAATCCTTTGCCTAATCACAATTTTGGGAAAGGACCAAGGGTCAACTGTTTTATTCCTGAGGAGGAATCAAACAATTGGGGGAGACACTTCAAATCCCACTTAGATAACCCAACATCCATATATGGAGGGAGACACTTCAAACCCCACTAAAATAATCCAACACCCACATATGAGGTGAGGGGGGGGGGGGGGGGGGCGGAGATACTTCAAATCCTAAGATATTGAACCAAGTGACCCATCGAAAATTGCCCACATCATGGGGGGAGGGGGGGACTCAATTCAAACCCCCACATTTAGAGACAGACAACTCGGTAAAAGCCTTAAACAAGACAGCCTAATAGACACCCAAAGAAGAGGATGAGGTTCTTAAGTAGCTGCAGGAGACACAAGCAAACATATCCTTATGGGGTCTACTTATGGCCTCATACAAATACCGCTAGAATTTGGTGGAATTTTTCAATTAGATTCAAGTCCCTACAACCACCACTTCTCAAGATTTAAATGCAATGATTGGATTTATAAGTAGGGAGCTTACTATTTCCTACTCTAACAAGAATTTGACTGAAAAGGGGAAGCGTCATAATGACCCGTTGCATATTACTGGAGATGCTATGGGAAAAAGGATACCAATGGTCTTAATTGATGATGGAAGTGCTTTGAATATGTGTCCATTGAAAACCACAAGTTGTCTGGGCTTGAGTATTGAAGATTTTATGCCATTTGATTAGCATGTGAGAGCATATGACAATAACAGAAGGGAGGTTTTGGGGACAATAACACTGGAGCTCACCATAGGGCCTATGGTTCAAAAGGTAGAGTTTCGAGTATTAAATATAATTTCATGCTTCAATATGCTTCTTGGGTGACCATGGATTCATGACACTGAGGCTGTACCTTCATCTTTGTATCAAAATGTTCGATTTCCACATAAAGGAGCCATAGTTACTATATATGGGGACTCTTTGACAGTCCCAATGCCCATTTTTGGTATCCAATCTGAGAAGGCGCCTGTAACCCTAGATGGCTTTGAGATTGAGAAGCCTAGTTTTGAGAGAAGGACAGAAGAAGTTGAAAAGATCTCTATGGACTTTGATCCCTATGGCAACAACAATGTGGTAGCAATGATGAGGAAGATGAGCTATTTCTTAGGGATGAGTCTAAGGAAGACTGTGAAAGGGTTAGTTGCTTAGGCCCCAACAATTCCCACAGCCATGCCGCCTTTTCGGTTAGGCTATAAACCTATAGATGAAGATTTATTGGAGATGGAATTGAAAAAGAAGGCCCACGCAAAAGCTAAGGCAAAGGGATTTCCTAGCCCCCCAGAACCTATAAAGCCATACACTACTACACTAAATGGGAAGTTTATCAAAGCTGGAGATTGCTAGTGTTATTGGGATTTCCTAAACCGAGAAATGATCTGAAGTTGAAAAGAATGTTTCCTGGATTTGAATTATTCCTCGATTGTGACATAAAGCTTCTAGAAGTGAAGGAGAGAGATACAGATTGGGTCCCAATTGATTGGGCATATTATATAGACCTCGATGCTATGACTACACTGTTGGGTGATGCTATCTTTAACATAGAGGAGGAAGAATATTGGGAAGCCTGCCAACACCAGCTGAAAGATCCTTATGAAGCAAGGATAGACAATGAAGATGATGAAGAGGGAGAAGCCCTTAGTGATGATGATGAAGGCAGTGACAGAGAAGGTAGTAATTGTACACCCGCCTTACTTAAATTTAATTTAAATTGCTTCTAGAGTGAAATTGATGAATTAATCTAATTTTGAAGCTGATATTATTTTATTTTATGATCACTACAAAGAAAGTATATAAAAGAAGATGTAACGTGAGAGTTATTTTTGTGGATTATTCATATTTAACTTTTAGTCTCCTTATTAGTTAAGGAAAAGGATAAGAGATTTCCTATTTGGATTAGGAGTTTAAGTGTTATTGGAATTCTTTAGGGTTCTAGCCGATCTAAACAATCGTAATTTGAGTTTAATTGGGAATTAAAGTCTTGGAAACTTATTTAAGTTTTAGTGGGTCTTAAACTCTAGCCCAAGTAGGAGTGTTTTGTTAAGAGTACTAATTGGAGTGGAATTAATCTTCCTAGATTGAATTGGAGTGTTATTTTAGAGGTATATATACTGAGTCTTTTAAGTCAATCACGTGAAAGGGAGAGAGAGACGCTGGATGCTAAAAGCTACGGCAAAAAGGATTATTGCCAAACTTGACAAAGACGAAATCAAGGTAACTATTAACAAGCTGATTATTGATTGTGTGTGGTATCATAGGTTAAAGATATGTGTTGTTTATCTCCATATAGTAGAGTTTATATTTCAATATTACATGGTGCAAGATATCTCTAAGTTGATGGTATAAGATTTCTTGAAGTTTTTGCGTTATGATTTAATTAAAGTGGCATGATAGGTATCTATATATATGTAGGGAGTAAAGAGTCAAAATTGATGTACATAGCATGGTGAATCATAAGATTACATGATATAAATACCCCAATTGAGATCGAATTCCCTATATCCTATTTCAATAGACTATCATGAGATGTAAGTAAATACTGCTGCTTGTGGATTATTTCGGATTTGATGGTAAAGTATTAAATACTAATGATAGGCCTTTGGTTAAAAACATTGTTAGGATTTGACATGTAGGTATGATGTATAAAGGTTCATATGTGATTTTGGAAGAGGGATAGCATGAATGGTTTATAAAAATAGTGTAAGTATGGCTTAACACAGAAAAATCATCTATTTGTGTATTAGGTTCGAGTGGCATCGGCTTGGATAGTTGAGATCTAACGTGTTTTGTTGATTCGAGGTAAGTAGACTTCAGAACATGACGTCTCTCGAGACGTGTATATATATATTTATATATATTTTTGGTAAATATATATATATATATATAATTGCAAAAGTGAAGTTTCCAAAAACTTATACCATTGTCAATGCTTTATACATACCTGTAATTTATTATTTCTTGTACTACCTTGAAACTATATATGTTAAAAATGACTTAAAACTATATTTTTGAGAAAGCATTTGTTATATGATATATGATTGGTATTGACAATATTGTAATAAAGTAAGAATGTTTTCAAACGGTCAGCTAGATAGTCTGCAACCTTTGCCAACATAGGGTTAAGTGTTGGTCTTCGGCCAATGTAGTGTTATTGTGGTGTGGTGCAATGTTATCGTTTGCTCTTTGGAGCCAGTGTTGCCTCTTTGAGGTTAGTGTTATTGTTCCCAATGGGAATCACCCACCGAGTGTTTAGCAGCTTATGTCTTTATCTGACTGATGTTTTCCATATTGAACTACTGTTTTATTGTTATTGACCTTTATAAGTGGAAAAATTGTTTATTACTATAATATATTGTTTCTACCTATTAAGTGTACTTTGGCTAACTAAAGTGGTTATTATTTTATTTAATGATTATAGCGTTATAGTTAAATGTTTTATTCCTCACAGTTTTATAGAATTATTATATTACTGTTAAAACTATTTGTAAATGTTTTGTAAAGACTATATTTTTTCAATGATACTAATGCTTTGTTTTGAAAGACATCCTCATGTTATGTAGTCTCTTATTGGGCTTCTAGCTCACCCCCCTTTCTCTACCCTTTCAGATTAGAGCAGTGAAATATTTTTTTGTGGTAGATCATTGGAGACATAGATTGAAGACTTCTTTTGGAGCTATGTTAGTTGATGGACTGTTTTATTATATTTTCTTAGGATAGTGAGTTTGGCATTTGTGGAACTCTTTGAGATTGTATTTGGAGACAATATTGTTAAACTTTTGTTTTTATGGATTTCATAGGAAAGTTTTTGATGGTGCGAAATTTGTTTGTGGACATTTAAATTACGCTCTGTTCCATTATATTATTGTTGATTACTTATAAGATAGGTTGTGCATCTAAATCCTTGGTATGGGTTTGGGGTGTTACAGTTATAGTGATGACAGTGAAGACAATGATGGTAAATATAGTGATAGTGATGATAGTGAAGACAGTGATGGTGGAGACAATGATAGCGAAGACAACGACAGTGAAGGGAGTGATAGTGAAGACTTTGGTAGCTGAGACAACGGTAATGATAGGGATGAACCCCCTAGTGATAGAGAAGATGAGGATGCAAGAGGCTTTTATGAAGATAATTCTTATGACGAGGTGGACTATTATGATGAAGACATAGAAGATGATGAGTGTAGATATCGTATTTTGTCCACCCTAAATTTGCGTGCCGAACCCTGAAAACTCCCAAAATATTAAATTTTCTCCAAGGGGCTATGGAAACATCTAGATTAATGTGGCGCAACCCGTTTGGGCATTGGAGTAGTCCAAGTACCTTTTTAGGTCAGATTAACTGAAATGCCCCTGGTTAACCTAGAGTTGACCGAATGTCAAAATTGTTCGGAACGACTCCAAAAAAAATTTCTCATCCTTTTACATCAAACTTGAGATACTCGGTGATTTTCATCAACTTTAACCAAGTTTGACCCGTGGTTGACTCTTGAGGGCACTCAAAAACCCTAATTTTGATCTATCCATAGGAATAGGTTGGGGCCAGCGTCATTATGAATATTATTGAATTCCATTTCCAATGACTATTCATGGGTTAAAATCGAAGTTAAAACGGTTGAGATATCCTAAAAATCATGAAAAACGCATCAGCTTGCTTCCTAAGGCCATAACTTTTGAACCAACCATTGAAATTTTAATTTCTTTAGTGTTCTGGAAACTAGACATCCAAAACTTTCCAGGGACACCAAGAATAGCTCAATCGGAGTTTGGAAGGCCTTCAAATATACAATTGAAGTCAGAATTGAAAAGCTTGAGGAAAAGACAAAATTGTTGACGTTAGCATACCTGACCTCGTGGCCAATAAAGGGCCGCCGGCACGACCTAGTGCACCTTCAAGGTACGTCGAGTCTCGGGAAGCATGCCACAAGTTTATTTAACCTACAGATTAAAAAAATAGAAATTGGTTATTTTTTGAAATTTTCAGAGTTGATTCTCTCTCTTTTTCTCTCTAAGTTCTCTCCCAAACACATCAAAAAACCTTTGATTCCTCTCTTTTCACAACGATCAAAAGGTAGTGTTCTTGCACTCTTTTTCCTCTCCTTGGTCTTAAGAGCTTGGATTTGAGGTTTAAAGTGTCCACATGTAGCTTTTTAGCTACAATCTACACCTTTTGCTTATAATATGCTTTATCACTTTTCCTAACATTTTCTTGCTTTATCTTGCTTCCTAGCATGTTCTAAAGCTTTCTTAGCATGTATACTTGCTTTCTACTATGTTTTAATGCTTTTATGATGTTGGCCTAGCCTTCTTGGGTTAGGATATGCCTAAATTTTGTGTCTATGCTTAGATCTACTTGTTTATGTGCTCCTGGCCATGTTTTTTTTTTGCTCAGATCTACATCTTTGTGTGCTCCTTGCCATGCTCATGTGTCTAGATCTACATGTTGGCTGCTATGCCATGTGCTTCTAAAGCCTTCCTATCTCTTGTTATCTCTTTTTTCTTGTGTTTTGGCTCATTTGGTTGGGTGTAGATCTAGATCTTGTGGTCTAGGCCTACATCCATACTCCAAGGTCTATATGAAAGGGCTTGGATCATTTCCTTTATGCATGTTTATGTTTGCTTGCTTGCTTCTATGCTTTATCTCCATGTTTGCCTATCTAGATCTAGGCTTTGCCATGCTTTGTGCCCTCTATGGGCTTATGCTTATCCGTCTTTGGGGCCACTTGCTTGTGTGGTTACATCCATCCTTCCTAGGGCTTGTTCGGATGTAACCACTTGTGAGATATCCCTCCGTGGTGTTGGTGTGCTCGGTACACACCTTTCTCCACTTCGTACTATGTTGATATGCTTTCCTTGCTTACTTTACACCTCTTGTTTAGCTTTCTTTGCTTCTTTGCATCTTTGCACGTTTGCTTACATGTTCATGCATGAGTCTGCATGTCATCCATACTCCAATCCAATAGAACTATGGACACTTGATCTAAACCTACATTTTTCCTCCTAGGACACCCCTTTTTAGTTTGATAACATGTTTTTTTGCCTCTTCGTGTGCTTAGCGTGCTTGTTTGCCCCTGTTAGGCATCTTTTGCTAGTTTTTCTTTTAGCATGATCTTCCTTTTATTTGTTTCATTGCTTGTCTGCTAGCTTGTTTCTTTTGTCGTTGCATGTACATGCATGGAGAATGGACACTTGGAGCAAGACTGTGACCTCCTAGGTGCAAGCAAAAATGTCTGTTTTACTGTCCTGCCCTGTGTGATAGCATTGTATATATATATATACCTGTGCGTGTGTGGATGATTGTGCACTTTGTATGACAGACTCTTATGGTTATGTAAGTGGCCCTCTTTGGCCATGAGTGATCTTGACCTTGTGGCACGAGTATGTGCTCAAGACGATTGCTGTAGGTGCATATTCATGTCATATTGTGTGCATAGTCACCACGGTGTGATCATCCCAATCCATGTCACCAAGTGACATCGGTTTCCTTGTGTATGCATCATGTATCAACTTGCTTAATGCTTCGAGGGGCTCTAGCTTGTCCTAACATGAGCATAGTGCACTAAATGCAAAAATCTACCAGATTTTTGTAGTGAAAATAGGGCATCCCCATTGTCGTATTCTTATGTCGAAAGCTTGGTGAGAATAGCATTTTGTGTGCTATGACGCATTTGAGGTGAAGCGTTGTTGGATTTCCACCATGAAAATAAGGCGAAATGCCGCCGGATTTTTGCCATGGAAATTTGGCAATGATTCCAGAAACACTTGGAAAGTATCAATCATAACCACACCTTTTATGAATCCAAACCTCAAAGCCCAATTCACTTAAAGCCCCAAAAGCTAAAGCCAATAGTTTGTTTTCAACTACCAATGTCTAAAAATTATGATTTTACTGAAAGAAATGACTGTCTTTGGACAGGCGTTTTGGGGTGCTTAACACCTTCCTTACACGTAACCAGACTTTTGAACTCAAGAATCAAGATTTTTTACCCTTCCACATTAGATTAGGAAAAACAACATTTTTCTTAGCCTAAGATTGGTAATAAAATTGAGTAGAGTCAGGTGACCAATCACACCTTAGAAAAACCCAATGATTGGTGGCGACTTCACTTACCCTTGATAATTTCCTTAAAATCGACTCATATTCTAGACACCTGAGGTACGACATACCTCCATATTCTAACTCACAAGAGAGGAAGCGCGCAAGCGTCGTCGCGATAGGTGGTCAAGTAGCCACGAAGCGTCGAAAGACTGACTTCACTATGGACACTTAGAGAGTTTAGCCTTTAGAGCTTTTGATAAGATCCTAATCTTTGGACATTGGCTTTCAAAAACAAAGAAATTGGCACTAGCCTTCGGGGCTATCCTTTTGAAAAATGCTTTTACTATATCCTAGTAAACTATTTTCAAAACTTAAAAATATTTTTCAAAAATGTTTTTCAAATGGTTTTCCAAAAACTAGCTTTGAGGTATTTTTGTGTTTGTGAAGCTTTACTGCTTTCCTAAAGCAAGCTTTACTACTTTCCTAAAGCATGCTTTACAGCTTTCCTTCATACGTGCGAACCTAGGGTAGTAAGATTTAATTTCTACTACACCTTTATCTGTGCATATATCTGCTGTGCTTGGAAAGTCTGTCCCCTTTCATTTCAAAGTGCATGTTACACAACATCTATGATTAAACCCTAGGGAAAAGCGACCTCGTTGATTTCCCTTTAGATCATACCTAATCCCTAAGATGCATGCAGACTAATGGCTTTGTCATGTAAATGTGTACATATAAAATTTGTGGCAAGTAGCCGAAACTCTGTACCAAGGAGGACATTGCCAAGAGTCCAAGATCTTCTCAGAGAAGGCAAGGCCATCTAGAATGAAGCCTCTTCATTGTAAATTTGAATTTCCTTGTATTGCGAAAGGCCCACTGTTGGAGCCATTGTCTACAGCCCTTGTTTTGGGGGCATTGTAAAAAGCCAAAGTTTTGTAAAAGCGTTACTTTCTTTGTATTCAAAAGAGAAGGGTCCATCTCGCAAATTCAAGCATGATATGAAAGTTTCGATTACTTGCCAAGCTTGTGCATTAATTCTGGATCACTATAGAAACTCACCATGATAAAAAAAAACCCGCTCAAGGGTTCATGCCAATATTTTCAAAAAATGATAGGTGCATTTTAAATAAGCAAGAACCTAAACTAACTTCGTGTTTGTTTTGTGTTTCCACATTGTCAAATTTTCAAATGTATCCCATTTCTTTCCCATCCCGTTCTTTTCCTTTCCAAGAATATAAAGAGAAAAAATTATTCAAAGGAAACAATCTAAGTTACCATCACATTGTGAGCCTATCATCACTAGATCTCATGCTAAAGAGATTGTTAGGATTGGTGCCCTTAAATCCTATTGTAAGATGCTATGTATGATATTATGTATGACATTATGTATGACATGATGTATGACTTAATATTGTGATTAATAAAGTTGTTTTATTATTATCTAAAATAATGGTAACATGAATATGAGACATTATCATTTAGTCCATGAGATGCATAGTATGTGATTTTTGTGATTTAGTCACAGAAGATATAAATCACAAGTTCTTTGTAAACTCAGAATTATAGTTCGTAGTCGGTGATGAAATTGGGCATTTCATCTACAAAGACTATAACATATCAACTAAGATGAATTGTCTTGATCATGGAAATGGAGATTTCTAGTTGGTATGTTAATATGTTTTAAGAGTTAAGACATATTGAACTGGACTGCTGTGAGATTTATTATTCTCCTAAAGACTGTCAAATGAATAAAAAATCTCACGACTTATATTTGCATAAACTCTTAATCCTGAGAGAATAATGGACCTGAACATAAGGTGTAGGTTGCTTTGATATATCAGGAGTGAGATCTAAAGTAACGGTCAAAATCTCAGTATATTGGGCAGCCACATTTAGTGTTGATGAAACATATATTCTCAAGATGGAATTCATAATCTCTTAACGGAGATACAAAATATTCCCTTGAGATAAGTTTAATGGGTTTGTTATTTAGAGAGTTAGGCCTAACCACTTGAGTAAGAAATTACTAAAGTATATATTTATGGAGTTGGATTTCATAAATATATGATGAATAACTTAAAGGATTAAATCGGGTACTCAAGGATTAAGATGTAGTAATTTACAAAGTGGCAGTCTACATTAATGACTTTGTATTACTACGAATATTTTATGAAAGGGTTGCATGTACAATAAAGTCTTGGGATATAATTTATAGATAAGGCCTAGAGTGCAACTATATTTATATAATGGTATTAAATATAGTTAATGGTAACTTTGGACTTGTCAAGAGTTGACAAAAAAGCCCAAGGCCCACTGGAGCTAGTGTCTTATTGGTCCCTTTTGGTCCTACTCTAAGCCACACACTTAAGCCCAATTGGAAAGGCTCAAAAGGCTAGCCCAATTAGATAATTGGTTAGATACAAAGGGAAAAACGTTCAGAATATTATGAGTAAGTAACATCATTTTGAAAATGTATGTGAGTGAATGTCACTCTCTAATTATCCCTTTGTAATCGATTGAGAGTCCACACTTCTTGGGCGTTAGTGGAATTGGAGTGAAGATTAAAAGTATTCCCAAGTGCTTCGATCTTTGTTTTGAAATTCACCGCTTCAAGGTACACTCTCTTATACTTGAATTCTGAAATTTACATAGTGCTTGTTATAGATTGTGATATGAAGTAGATCCGTTATAAACTTATTTTTCCGCTGCGTTCATCTTTAATTCCATCAGAGATGTCTACTAGTGGTCTTTGCCCCATTGAGGAAAACACTCATGAGATCACTCTCCTGAAAGAGCAGATGGTAGAAATGATGCACATGATGCAACAACTAGTAGTAGGAGGGAACTGAGATTCATCTGGTCCTACCCCAGAGGGCAAAATGCCCTAATCTGAAAATGAAACCTGGCCGCCACCAGATCCAAATCAGGCAAAACCACACTGCCATTCATCCCACAAGGGGGTGATCAAGAATCGAATCCTCCTAAGGATAAGACCTCAAAGTCTGGTTACGGTCAGGTCAAAAGTCAAGTGAAGACATTGACTGAGAAAATCCCTATCATAGAGGGCTTTAGCACCCAAGGAAGTGTTGATCTAGACAACCTGACCAATTTTCCTTAGGTCATTATGCCTCCCAAGTTCAAGGCACTGGAGTTTGTCAAGTATGATGGCACCCATCTGCACATGTACTGGAGGAAGATGGCACCCTATGGAGACAATCATCCTTTGCTTTGTCAGATTTTCCTTGATAGCTTAACTGGTCTTGCGGCCATATGGTATGCGAGATTAGAAAATACCTCTAGCTGGAGAGAGATGGCCAATGCCTTTTTGGAGTATTATTGGTTCAATACTGAGATAGCTCCCGTCCGCACAATTCTTCAGAGTATAGAAAAGAAGAGTAAGGAATCTTTCTGTGAGTATGCCTAGAGGTGGTGTGAGTTGGTTGTGCAAGTGCTTCCTCCCATGATGGACGAGGAAATGATCAAGTGGTTCATCGATAACCTTAAGCCTCCTTACTATGAGAAGATGATCAGTACTTAGGTCCCACGTTTTTCTTGTTTGATACCCATTGGAGAACGCATTGATGATGGCTTTAAGACCAAGAAGATCATTGACCCAGTTGCCCTCTACTCTATGATGGAGCAACAACTGATGAAAATGACAAATTGAGAAAGGAATGGGGTGAGGTCTTCTGATGAAGAAGTGAACTATATTCATCCATCCATCCTATCTCAATCATCAACGCAAGGGCAACCTAAATACCCTACAGTAAAGGAAGAAAGGAAGAAGAAGGTTTTTGGCCCACTTCTGATGTCGTTGTGGACATTATTACCAATTCTACTAGAAAAGAAGCTTATGGAGCCAATGGCACCCAAGGCCATGCCAAACACCACATCGAAATGTTACAATCCGGATGCACATTGTGAGTTTCACATGGGAATGATAGGTCACACCACCAACAAATGCATACCACTGAAATACAAAGTGCAAGAACTCATCGACAATGGTGAATTGGACCCTAAGATGATCGTTCCTCCAAACATGGTTGCCACTGACGTGAGAGTCACCTCACTTATGAACGTTGAGGCTCTCCACCATCAAGAAGAGCAAACATTGAGAGATCCAGTTTTTTTGAACTTTGGCATAGTTCCAGGATATTTTCAATTTAATCATTTCCATTTTTCTGTCATTTCAAGTTCCAAAAGATTGTTGAATTTAATGCTTTCTATAAACTTGGGCATGTAACGTAACATTCCCAGACTTTTCTTTAAAAAATTGGAAGGACCTCCTAAGCGCTATGAACAATGATGATTCTTTATAGTTGTATAATATTTTGTCTTGCATGGGTTTGCCTTTTCTCAGATGGTTTCTAACCCCCCTCTTTTGTTTCCATGGTTGACTCAATAGGATAAAATAATGGAAGTCTTAACATCTCTGTGTGGGCATTACCAAATCTAGATTGAGGATATGCTCCAAATTTAAGCCCAAGCACAAGATAATGAATGGTTGATATCTTCAAGTTCCTGATCTTGGTGGGAGACACATGGGCTTAGCGGGAGTATCCCATCATGTCGAAATTCCCTATTGACCTAGAGTCATGGAAGTGGAGGGACCCATAACGAGCATATTGATTGATTCAAAGTGTTCTCAATATGATATTGAGGCAGATTTTTAACGGTCTCATTCCCATAAGACCACTAAAAATCTATTGTGTAGCCCTCACATTATCCATAAGGGTTAGCTTCCACAAGTCCAGAAGTAGAATTCAAACAGAAGTTGGAGTCGATCGGCATAGCTTGCAAGCTTTTCTATCAAAACATCCCAAAAGGGTACGAAGAACCTAACATCTTTCAAGCAAGATTAACTAGCTTGAACTTGGTTTTCTTCAGCATGCTTCAGTAGCTTTTTCCTACGGGTTTTCCTCAGAAAAAAGGTTTGTTCCACCTTCAAGTAGTCTAGGTGTTTCCTTTGGGTATTCCCTAGACAAAATCTCCTTTCCCCTTCGGGTAGATTAGTTGATTCCTTTGGGATCTCCTTATAAAAAAAAAAAAAAAAAAAAAATTTTGCCTTCGGGTAGTCTAGGTGTTTCCTTTGGGTTTCCCTCAAATTAAAGTTTTCATTCACTTTCAGGTAGTCTAGGTGGTTCCTTTGGGTCTCCTAAACAAAATCCTTTCTTTCTCTAAGTATATTGTCATGTCTTTGGGTTTCTTGATATGTGAGTCCTTACACCCTTTAGTTGAAAATCTTACCTAGTTGTGAAAGTGATTGAGAGACCATGGAAAACGCCACACTGGGATAGCCTTTTTCGCATGGTCTCTCCCTTCAAATGGACTTCTAGACAATAGTCTCGGTAGCACCCTGAGTTTTAGCAAGAGTCACAGTCGCAGTTTCTTTGCAAGATCATCAGAGGATCCTGTAACTTGCTTGAAAAATTCCTTCAAAGTTTGACTTCCAAATTGATAATAAAGGAACATCCCCAATGGTATTGGCACCACCTCAGCCATGGTGATTCACTCGACAATTCTCGGATGCATGAAAAATTGGGTACTTCAGAGATACAATGTTAGAACCTGCTCATGATGAGTGCCAACATGTGAACCATGGAGGAAGAATAAATGGATTAAAATATGTCACGAATAAGGAACAAAATACTTCCAATGTTATCGGGTTTGGCATAGTCTTGATATGTCACTAACTCCATTCAATTTCCATTTTAGGAACTTGCTCTAATCAAGCCAATGGGACATCACTTGCATCGCATGCTTAAATGAATAGTGACGACAAAACATCTGAACATTTGTGATGATACATTCAGAGAGCCACTTTCTTCCTCAGCATCTAGGCAACAGGGTCCCATCAAAATATCAGGGAATTGCATTAACATCCCTTCTTGTCATTCTCATATTGCCTTTCTTAGGCCCCTAATGTGGCATGTTGCCTTAACAGGTCATCTCAACGATTCATATGAAAATGAAGTTTGCTACGTGTGCTTCATTTGCAATGATACAATCAGAGAGCCACTTTCTTCCTCAGCATCTAGGCAACAGTGCCCCATCAATATATCAGGGAATTGCATTAACATCCTTTCTTGTCATTCCCATATTGACTTTCTTAGGCCCCTAATGTGGCATGTTTCCTTGACAGGTCATCTTAACGATTCACATGAAAATGAAGTTTGCTACTTGTGCTTCACAAGAATCATCACCCCAGATCAGAAAATCTTCATCCCAAGATATATGCTAAGCACAGAGTCAATCATCTAAGGCATCTTTGCGAGGAGGAGACCTCCTTCCTCTGAGTGGATCTATGCAAGAGCTCCTAGATATTAGGAATGCCATCCATCGAAAACACTAGAACCCAAGTTTGGTGTTGTCACCTCATCCCATACATTATCCCAATAAAACCTTCTCTCATCTCGGTTGGCTTAGGTTTATTGCAATTTTGTCAATTTTCAAAAAGGATTTTCCAAAATAAAATCAAAGCATAAAGGTTCAAATCAAAACATCAAATCATGAAAATCTGTGCTTTGAAATGCTGCATCTTCTAAGAGTGGCATGTCAATGCCAAAACCTCCTTTTGTGGGGAAATAGTAGTTTGAGTAAAGTGGTTATCCCTTACAAGGGATGAGGGGCATGTGATCCCCAAACACTCACATCATGATATCCCATCTCAACAACCTTACATTCATGAAATATTCACCACTTTTTGCAAAGTGCCATATCTAATTCTCATATTGACAATCACCCTTTGGGAAGGTCCTACCCAAAATCGATGCGGACCCTAAATCATTGAATGACCATATGGTCAAGTTTCATCGACCAACTGATTGGATTTGAAATTATGGAGGCATTTATTTTAGCTATCGAAACAGTTATATTGCTTGATAACCCATTTTTAGCTAGAAAGAAAATATATATATATTTTTTTCCAAAAAAATTACTTGAATTTATGATTTGGCACTCAGGCTCCTTAGGCTAAGAAGTACGTGCTCAGGATGACGGAGAAAGGCATTCATTTCACTACCATCTTGCTTGACTAGAGAAATATCCCTAGTCAAGGATTACCCCCACATTGGGGCGGGTTAGATGGTTACAAGAATCTCATGCTAGGTGACCTCCAAAGTTTGGGTCCATCAAATGAGTCCCTAATTGAAACAAAAGAAAAAGAAAAAGAAAAAGAAAAAGAAAAAAAAAGAAAAGAGCCAGATCAGTCAAATGACAAAGTCATGGGTCAATCAAGTCAAATGTAGCCCCAAGCAAAGAGAGGGAAAAAGAAAAAATTCAGTCTGACATAGTCAAGAGACATGGGCCAAAGAAAATCAAATGAAAGCCCAAACACATGAAACATGAAAATGGGTAGAGTTCAAAAGATGGACTCAAATTAAGGATATAGCCAAGCATGAAAGGCAACCAAAAAGATTCTCGATGAAGTGTAACCTTTGACTTTAGGAAACCCTTCAGAGAATTTCATAGCCAAAAATATCCTCTCGTAAGCCTAGGAATACCATATCTTTACATTACGGTCCTAAGAAAGTCCTTCTTGATTAAGAGAGACTACTTAGTCTATGGAGCTTGTGCCAAATAATCAACCGTATGTGAAAGTTTTGAGTCTGATATCCTTCATTTCAAGCACCCAATTAACCCCAAGGCCATGTTATAACCTAACGAAAGACCTCACTAATCATTGAGGATCGGTTGGTCGTGGGACATTGAACATTTGGTCAATCATTGATGACAGGAAATTATCCGCATATGCTAAGACATCATGCCTCTAAAAGGATAGGGTTCTCTCCCAACCCCTGCTTTGAACCCGAAGAGTTCAAAAAGCCAAACACATCATCCTAGTTCTCCCTTTATGAGATAAAAAAAGGGGACATCTGTTCATTTGATAAGCATGAACACTTTGCCAAAAGAATCCTTACTTGTGAGCATGTTCCCTATTTAGGGTAAATGGTAGCCATAGAGCACATATGCTCATAAACCACATAGGAAACATGGCCCTATCGAGCCTCTCTTGTGGTACAAGCATTCAACCATATTTTTGAGATCATGAATGAATTTCCAAAATTTTTGAACCTGATTTTCAGAACCAATTGAAACAGAAGGGAAAAATGATGACCCTCAAAGATTTCAAATGATAAGGATTTCAGATCCTCAAAACTTTTAAAGTCTAGAAAATCCTTGAGGGTTATTCATTTCTTCCCAAGGAATTTAAAAAAAAGGGTTTTTTTAAGATTGCAATAACTAATGCAAGCCTCTCTCAATCACTTCTAGGCATTTTAAGACTTGAACCTAAAAGATTCAATTGCTTAACCCCAGGTTTTAAATACTGATAGGCCAAGAATTTATTGACCCTTTGTGATGAATTAATAAATTAATTAGCCAAGTTAATTAATCAATTCAATTAGCATGCAATAGCGTGGTAGCACAAACAAATCACCAACTAACTGAATGCAGCGGAAATTAAATTGACATGGTGATTTGTTTACGAATGGGGAAAACCTACGTGGAAAAACCCCACAGGGTGATTTAAGGTCACCATCGAGAATTCACTATTATCACAACAAGTGGTTACAAGTAAAGGAATCCTAGTACTTATACCAACCTACAGTTGAACCTTTATCTCAATACCCAATTGGACTTTATCTGTAGTGACAATATCTCCTTTTACTGCACGGCTCCCAGTACATAACTAACCAATTCGTTGCACGGATCCCAGTACACGGCTTACTCACTAACTTAAGAAAGATGTTGGCTGCAAAGTTCTTTAGTTCATCAACACTATGAAGATTACAAAGCTCCTTGGTTACAAAACCCTACGGTGTACAAACAAAGTAGCTTCTTCAAGAGAAAGATGAACTAGAGCAAATTCTGTCTTCGGTCACAATTTGCATGAACACAACTTTGCTTCACACTTGCGCAACCTTTAGCGGCCCTTAAAACAATCCTTATATATGTTTAGGGTTGTGAGAAAAGAAAGACCAAACATGTATTCACAGAATGGATTGAAATCAGCTCTGAAAAACTGAATTTCATAAACCTCGATAGATAGGTTATCTATCAAGCTAGCTGTCGAGAATCCTGCTTTAGTAGCTTTTTAAACCTCGATAGATACTAGCTGTCGAGCTAGTTGTCGAGATTTAAAATCCAGCACTTCTTCACTTGTTTCTTGGACAGACTTGCATGGCTTTAACACTTGAAACCTTGTTCCTTGAAGCATTAAACACATCCTAGATTTACCCAAATACAGGTAAAGTGCATTTTGTCAAAGGATTAGCCAATTCTAATTTGACATATGTTCCTAACATTAAATCACATATGTCCTAACAATTTCCCCCATTGGCAATCCGTGACAAAGCCACAAGAAATAAATGAATATATAAGAGAAGTCATAAATCACTCAACTCATACTCACTTGTTGAATACAATAAAATTTATCCTAACACAAACTCTTGAAAAACTTTGCAAGAAAAGAGTTTATGGCAAGAAGACTTTGACAACCTGTATTTCGGAAACACTTTAAACAAAACTCATCACAGCATCCTAGTGTGAAACAAAAATAATAGATTGCATACAATATATAAGAATCATGTGCATAAAGAGAGAAAAGAAACAACACATATAAAGATAGGTGAATAACATACATCAATAAATATAAACCAACTATAAGTACAATGTATGTCAAATGGTCAAAGACCAATATACATGAGGTAAATGTAAAAGAAAGAAAAGAAGATACATAAAAACCTCACTACATCCCTCATAGACACTCCCCCTATCACAAAAAAATTCTCCAATGCTAACTCTCCCCCTATGTATATGATTACTCTCATATCAAAACTACTTCCCCTTTTTGTCACGAGTGACAAAGGGAAAGTACATCAAGTAGACATCTCATTATCACTGGGCGAGCTAGCATCCTCATCCTCATCAGCATCATAACTTCCGGAGCCATCATCACTCTCATCCTCTGAAGCCGGCGGAGATGGAGAGGTATAAGCAGTGAAACCACTCATGACAGCCTATTGTTGTGCGATACGACCAACACAGGTGTTCACCTAACACAACTCATCACTGAGTGCGTCAAGGCGAGCATCCTTGCACACAAACTATGCCATGATGGCCTTGAGAGTTACTCCACCCACAGAAGATGAAGGAGCGGAGGTGGATGGAGTGGTAGAAGCTGGAGGAGTCGCCGTCTCTGTCCGGGGCCGCCTCGGTCTAAGCTGTGACTCACTCCATCGAATGGTAGTAGCGTTTATGGCACTTATAACCGTGAAATGAGGAGACTCGGGAAAGGAGATAGAAAAATGGCGAAGAAGCCTCGTGATAGCGAAAGGAAAAATGAGCTTATCACGAGTCGCCGTATCCCTATAGATATCTATAAGGGATAGAATAAAATAAGAAGGGAAGTCAATAGAAATGTCCTCTAAGAGGGACAACAAAAATCAAGCACGAGGCTCTGTAATAGAGTTATAGTGAGTCAAAGGATGAAGACGAAATGTCATCACCATGTTAAGAAATCTTGGATCTTTTGCAAAGCCCAAGCAAGGGGTGTTTTGACAGTCACCCCATGATGAGGGTGTCTCACAAAATAGAGATGAGAGTTCGTCTTTGGACACAGTCCTCAGATGATCGCAGCTAGGGTAGTCAGGATGCGTTACCCTAGGAACGTGTAGTACCTTGGATACAATATCTAGAGTAACTACAATGCGCGTACCTCGAATGCGAGAGAAAAAAATGAGGTACAGAAGTATCGAATTTATGCATATTGGAGTAAAAGTTCTGTATGATCATGGAGGGACAAGTGACCAAGATGTCACATAGTGACCCCAACCCCGACTGTAGATGATAGTGGGAAGGTTAGTATCAGAAAAATCTGATAGAATGACTTGGCATTCCGAATGAATGCCTTGTTGAGAAAAGTTCTCTGAAAAATCCTTCGGGCTTTATCATCATGGAACAATACGTGAAAAGGAGTGGGATCGGAAGAAGTGGATGCCCCAGAACGAAGAGGGTTCTAGGACAGAGTGGATTTGCGTTTGGGTGCCATAGAGCAGACTAACGCAAGAAAGAGAGAGAGGGAAAGAGAGAGAGAGACAAACAGAAAAGCACCAACAATATCAATATAAAAGAATACAAAGAATTGAAGGTACGTATGTATGAAAATGCATGAACATGTGACATGCAACATAAAATCATCATGGGCTCAGCCCAATCCAAACCTACCAGCACACATTATTGCAATAAAGTAAACACACATCTAAAAATGCATGAATCATAGTTACAATGCAAATGTGATGCAATGCATGGACACTTAGGATCATTTAAACAAAACCCATCCCAAAACTTTAGTAAAAACCTCAATAATTTTGAAAATCTCAAAAATTTTCAAAAATCCCAAAAGTTAGGTAAAAAGATATGAAATGCATGATTAATGAGTGTGGGAGCGTCATACCAGATGAAGAAAAAGATCTTCAAACCAAAGATTGAGTGAGGAAAAGGTTTGAAGTGATTGAGAGGTGTTAGGGAAGGTGAAGAGACAAAAGGAATAGAGAGAGATCGAGAGAAATGAGAAAGAATTCGCGCTGACCCTTTATATAGAAATCCATAATTTTCGACAGATCGAGAGGTGTCGAGAGCTATCGAGGTTTAAAACGCATGAATCTGCAGTCAAAGAGCTGTCCAGGATCTATCGAGAGGTGTCCATAGCTAAAGGATCTTGATGGATCGAGAAGCTATCAAGAATCTATTAAGCATCCAGAAAGTTTCTCGATGGATCAAGCAGTTGTAAAGAAGCTATCGAGAATGCGATGAAAAGAAGTTGAAAGGGCTCGATAAATAGCCTAGCTGTCGAAAGGTGTCCAGCAGTTGTCGAGATTGCTCAAAAACAATTTTTCAAAGAAGAGAAAAACACAGACATGAATGCAATCAAGCATGCTATACAACCAAAGATCCAAACAACATTTTAAGCTCTCAAAACCATCTATCAACAAGAAAAATGTCAAGCACATAGATCCAGAACACACACACACACACACTAAACCAGTCTAACCAATTTTATATTTCAAAAACAAGTTAAGACAGTTTAGTGAGCATACATTAACACATGTATTTCTTGTGATGGCCAAATCACATTGTACCTGCACATGTATCAAAAGTAGCAAAGAATATTGTGTGTTGTGTGTGAAAAACATCGCAAGATTGCATAAGTGTCTACATGTTATGATGATTTGAGTTATGAGAAAATCACTTTAACTCACATACAATCATAACTGTTTGGTGGAGACTATCACCTTCGAGGTACATCCTATAACTCCCACATCTCCTAGAATACACACTTGCAATCATATATAAAGCATTTTGATTCTTTATGCTTTTTATTATTCTTTGCATATTTTTCTTTTAAGTAAGCCATGCATAGGCATATAAGAGATAGAAAAGAAATACTCAATGATGTTAAGTATTTGACATTCCACTTTTGCTATGCCGAAGCATACTAATGTCATTTCATAATTGGCGGGCAACAATGGTGAGATGGTTATTTATGCCTTTCTCTTAGGATTTTCTAGTCCTTCCCATCAAAAAGAGTGATATGAGTGTTAAGTACAAGAGATTACTTAATCTTACTCATCAGAAACACGAGACAGAAAGCTCACTTGCTTACTTGTGCATAGAGATGCTCATCTAAGCTACAAATGATACAAAGTTCAGAAAATTTTGTTTCAATGGTCATCCAAGATACACAAGTACCAATGTACACAAACACACACTGTTTTTGTATTTTTATGACTTTTCAATTTTTTTTTTTATTTTTATGAAAAACAAAATAAAGCAAAACTGAAAAAATAAAAAAACATAAACATGTTAAACCAAACAATGCATAAAACTAGGCTGACTCAAAACACGAAAGCAAAACACACAGGTAATGCAAAAACAAAAACAAGAAGGGGAGAGAGAGAAAAAGTGACTAAATCACTTGGAGCCTTTTTCCTTCCATACGTTGGAAGAACCTTTCCATTTTGAACACCCTTGATCCAGTGGTGAGGGGGAAGAATTGAAATCGTTCAAGTTCAAAAGGAACATGAGGGCTTTGAGAAGATCTCCAAGAGGAGCAAAAGAAGGTGGAAACTGATTTTGGTTTCCTAATGAGATTATACTGTTGCTCTATTGAGTGGCTAACCACTTGTAGCAATTAGGTTGAGTATGTCCAGCTGCTCCACAGTGACGACAAAGATGCTGCTTCTTCTGTTTAGGCTTTTGAGTGTTTCTCTTTTTAGCCCTAGGGTTTTTGATCTCTTTCTTATCTTACTTAGGGGGTGCTCCTAAGATAGATTTACCCTTGTCTATGTTCTCACTAGCTAACACATTTTGCACATCATTGTTTTCACATTCAGCATTATGACTAGGAGGAACAAAAATGGTAGTACTAGTAGAAGCAATACTAGGAGAAGAGAAATCATACCTTATACTGGTTCGATCAAAAGAAGATTTCTGAAGACTGAGCATCTCATTAAGCTTTGCACTTAAAGTCCTTTCCAACTGGGGTTTGACTTGGAATAGTTCTGCCTCAAGCTTCTTGGTCTTTTCAGCCAAGAAATTATTCTTAAATCTCAGTGCTTCAATAGTCTGATTGACTTCATCAAACTTCGTGGAGATTTCTTCCTGTTCAAGCTCCACATCACCAAGCTTCTTGGTGGCTAACCTATACAATTTCTCATGGTGGCCAACCTATACAATTTCCGAGACCTTGTATAACTTTGCATAGGCTGTGTGGATGTCATCTTGCTCATCCATCTTTTCAAACTCAGACTTCACCAATTCCTCTTCTTTATCCACATCTTCAACAATCCCTTTAGTAGGCTTTACAGTGGCAGTGAAGGTATTTAGGATTCCATCATCCTCATTGTCAGAAACATTTTCAGGCTCGGTATCGCTCAAGGTAGCAGCAAGTGCCTTGCTTTTCCCATTGGTCTTGAGAAATGTAGGGCACTCTTGTTTCATGTGTCTAAAGCCTTAACATCCAAAGTATTTTGGTCCTGAGGGAACAGTGTACTGACCGCCATCCCTAGCATCCTTCTTTCCTTTGTCTTGGTTCTTGAACTAAGATGAGCTAGACTGCTTGCAGTCTTTGTCAAATCCTTTAGCATTGGCATTCTTCATAAACTTTTTGAGTTGCTGAGTGATATAGGATTTCATTTTAGAATCTTCATCGTCTGAAGACTCATCAATGTCACTATTCTTGGCTTCAATGCCATGCTCTTGCTTTTGCTTGATTTTCCGATCCTAGACAAACCCAACTCATAGGTCTGCAGATTGCCAACTATCTCTGTTAAAGGAATTTTGTCAATATCCTTTGATTCCTTAATTGCAGTGATCTTGGCATGAAATCTCTTTGGTAGAGATTTGAGCACCTTCCTAACAATCTTGGGTTCAAGAATGGTTTCCCCAGATTGAAGGCTGAGTTCACTATGTCCTTGAGCTTGGCATAGAACTCATCAAATGACTAATCCTCCTCCATCTTAATCTCTTCAAAGCTCGTGGTAAGCCTTTGAAGCTTTGAATCCTTGATAGCCTTGGTTCCTTCATAGGTCGTTTGGAGGATAGTCTATGCTTCCTTTGTAGTTTCAGTAGAGGATATCTCCTTGAACTCCTTGTTCGTGACTGCACTAAATAAAGCATTCAATGCCCTGTTGTTGAAGTTAGCCGCCTTGATCATAGCATCATCCCAATCAGCCAGCGCTTCCTTAGGCTTGGTCTAGCCTATCTCCATAACTTGCCACACTTTCTCATCTAAAGACGGCAAGAAAGCTCTCATGCGTACTTTCTAGTAAGCATAGTTAGTGCAATCAAATAAAGAAGGTATAATAAGAGACTATCCTCTATCCATGACAAACAGGGATCAATGGATCACATGGCAAAGATTAACCCTAATTAGAGTGTGCCTACTCGGATGCCACTTGATAGGCCAAGAATGTATTGACTCCTTGTGATGAATTAACAAATTAATTAGCCAATTTAATTAATTAATTCAATTAGCAGGCAATAGTGTGGTAGCACAAACAAATCACCAATTAACTAAATGCAGTGGAAATTAAATTGACACGGTGATTTGTTTACGAATGGGAAAAACCTATGCCGGCAAAAACCCCATTGGGTGATTTTAAGGTCATCACTCTCGAGAATTCACTATTATCACAACAAGTGGTTACAAGTAAAGGAATCCCAGTACCTTATACCAACCTACAGCTGAACCCTTACCCCAATACCCAATTGGACTTGTTCTATAGTGATAATCTCTCCTTTTATTGCACGGCTCCCAGTACGAGACTAACCAATTTGTTGCACGAATCCCAGTACGCAACTTACTCACCAACTTAAGAAAGATGTTGGCTGCAAAGTTCTTCAGTTCATCAACACGATGAAGATCACGAAGCTCCTTGGTTACAAAACCCTACGGTGTACAAACACAGCAGCTTCTTCAAGAGAAAGATGAACTAGGGTAAATTCTGTCTCCGGTCATAATTTGCATGAACACAACTTTGCTTCACACTTGCGCAACCTTTGATGGCACTTAAAATAAGCCTTATATGTGTTTAGGGTTGTGAGAAAAGAAAATCCAAACATGTATTCACATATTGGATTGAAATTAGCTTTGAAAAATTGAGTTTCGCAAACCTTGATAGATAGCTTATCTATTGAGCTAGCTATCGAGAATCGTGCTTCAGCAGCTTTTTAAACCTCGATAGATACTAGCTGTCGAGATTTAAAATCCAACACTTCTTCACTTGTTTCTTGGACAAACTTGCATGGCTTTAATACTTGAACTTGAAACCTTGTTCCTTGAAGCATTAAACACATCCTAGATTTACCCAAATACAAGTAAAATGCATTTTGTCAAAGGATTAGCCAATTCTAATTTGACATATGTTCCTAACATTAAATCACATATGTCCTAATAAATACCATTCAAGCATTATTGCCTTAAACACTTTTTGAGCCTTTCAAACTTATCCCATCATTGGATGCCTAAGTTATTACTCTAAACATGACCTTCAATGCTCAAAGGTTGGCCCCAGTCTCAATCTTGTTACAGGGGTAGTTTTATTTTCGATATTTTCAGATCATGGATGGTATTCCCTTTATCCAGTGCAATTCAATATATCCACTAGGAGAAGGAGAAACATCTCCCTGTGAGAGCCTAAATAGGCGCAAGCATGCACAATTCAGCAAGGCCACATATAACTCAACATCGAGGCAGTTTTTGTATAGTTATGATCATGAGTGTCATCATTTCCAAGAGGGGATCTTCCCAAAGCATTGAATCCAGAATTCGGCAAATCAAGGAACCTAAAGAGCTTGTAATAGGCAATCCTTTAGTTCTTTTAAGCCTTGGTCGGTGTCTTAATGATCCGGCACAATCAACAAACACTTTTGCCTTCAGGTAGTCTTCGGGTGTGTTTCTCTCATTGAAACATCTTCAACTTTGGGTAGTTTTTACACGCATTTCTCTTGTTGAAACAACTTCACCTCCGGGTAGTCTTCGGATGCATTTCTTTCATTGAAACACCTTCACCTTCAGGTAGTCTTTGGACTCGTATCTCTTGTTGAAACACCTTCACTTTTGGTAGTCTTCAGACTCGTTTCTCTTGTTGAAACATCTTCACCTTCGAGTAGTCTTCGGACTCGTTTCTCTTGTTGAAACTCTTTCACCTTTGGGTAGTCTTCGGACTCTTTTCTTTCGTTGAAACACATTCAGCTAAAAGTAGCCCCTAAAAGGTCTCTTTCTCAAACACTTTCACCTTCGGGTAGTCTTCAGACTCATTTTTTTTTTTTCGTTTAAACACGTCTAGCTAAAAGTAGCCCCCAGGGGGTCTCTCTTAAACACTTTCACCTTCGGGTAGTCTTCGGACTAGTTTCTCTCAATGAAACACATTCAACTTTTACTAGCTCCCAGAGGGCCACTTTCAAAAAATTTCACCTACAGGTAGTCTTTGAACCAATTTCTCTCAATGAAACACATTCAGCTTTAACTAACCCCCAGAGGGTCTCTTTCAAAAAACTTTCACACCTCCAGCTTTAACTAGCCTCTAGAGGGTCTCTTTCTTAAATAGTTTCACCTTCGGGTAGTCTTTGGACCAGTTTCTCTCATTAAAACACATTCAACTTTAACTAGCCCCTAGAAGGTCTCTTTCTCAAAAACTTTCACCTTCGAGTAGTCTTTGGACTAGTTTCTCTTGTTAAAACACATTTAGCTTTAACTAGCCCCAAGAGGGTCTCTTTCTCAAATGCTTTCACCTTTAAGTAGTCTTTGGACCAGTTTCTCTCATTGAAACACATTCAGCTAAAAGTAGCCCCTAGGGGGTCTCTTTCTCAAACACTTTCACCTTCGAGTAGTTTTCGGACTCGTTTCTTTTGTTGAAACACGTCTAGCTAAAAGTAGCCCTAGAGGGTCTCTCTCAAACACTTTCACCTTCGGGTAGTCTTCGGACCAGTTTCTCTCAATAAAACAAATTCAGCTTTAACTAGCATTTAGAGGGTCTCTTTCAAAAACATTCCCCTTTGGGTAGTTTTCGGACCAATTTCTCTCGATGAAACACATTCAGCTTTAACTAACCCCTAGAGGGTCTCTTTCAAAAACTTTCACACCTCCAACTTTAACTAGTCCCCAAAGGGCCTTTTTCTCAAACACTTTCACTTTAGGGTAGTCTTTGGACTAGTTTCTCTCATTGAAACACATTCAACTTTAATTAGTCCGCAGAGGGTCTCTTTCTCAAACGCTTTCACCTTTGGGTAGTCTTTGGACTAGTTTTTCTCGTTGAAACACATTCAGCTTCAAGTAGCCCCCAGGAAGTCTCTTTCAAACACCTTTGCCTTCAGGTAGTCTTCGAACGCATTTCTCTCGATACAACTTTTCCACACCTTCCCTGTGTAGGAACCTTTCCACACTTCCATGGTGTAAGAATCCATTCCTCTAAATATCAATGTTTTCAAAATGTCTCTGTCAGGATTCAATTCGACGGTGACCATTTAGTTTTGATTTTTATCTCAAAAGGTCAAATGTTTCAAAATGGCTCTCTCAGGATTCAATTCGATGGCAATTGTTTAGTCCTGAATGTTATCTCTAAAGGTCAAATGTTGCAAAATGTCTCTCTTAGGATTCAATTTGACGGTGATCATTTAGTCCTGATTTTTATCTCAAAATATCTTTCTCAGAATTCAATTTGACGGCATTCGTTTAGTCTTGATTTTAATTTCAAAATGTTAATTTTTTCAAAGTATCTCTCTCAGGATTCAATTTAATGGCATTCGTTTAGTCCTGATTTTTATCTCAAAACACTGAAGTATTTCAAAATATTTCTCTTAGGATTCAATTTGACGGCGTTCATTTAGTCCTGATTTATATTTCAAAATGTCAAGTGCTTCAAAAAGTCAAAGTGTTTCAAAATATTTCCCTCAGGTTCAATTTGACGGTGTTTGTTTAGTCCTGACTTTTATCTTAAAATATCAAAGTGTTTCAAAATATCTTTCTCAGGATTCAATTCGACAGCGTTTGTTTAGTCTTGATTTTTATTTCAAAATGTCAAGCACCTCAAAAAGTCAAAATGTTTCAAAATATCTCTCTCAGGATTCAATTCAACAGCGTTTGTTTAGTCCTGATTTTTATTTCAAAATGTCAAGTGCCTCAAAAAGTCAAAGTGTTTCAAAATATCTCTCTTAGGATTCAATTCGACCACATTCATTGTTTCTAATTTTTATTTCAAAATTTCAAGTTTTTCAAGTATCTTTCTCGGGATTCAATTCGATGACGCTCGTTTAGTCCCACATTTTCAAAAATACTCTCCTTCTTTAAGGTTTCCCCTTTAAATAAAAGTTGCATCATCACCATGTTTTAAATCCCCCCAAACTTCCCATTCTATCATGCATAGTTTCACATGTCTACCATTCCTCAGAGTTCTGCACTGTTTTTAAGCGAGTTTTCATAGTATCTAGTATCTGCATGTTCGTATATGTGGCCTAAAAACCCCCCCCAAAAAAAAAAAGAACAAAATATATATATATATATATATGCAAAAATTCCAAAAATAAAATAAATGTTAGCATGCTTTTCTAGTTGCTTTGCTACTAACATATTCGCAGAAAAATAAAGAGAAAGGGAAAAAAAGAAAAAAAGAAAAAAAGAAAAAAAGAGAGAGAGTCTCTCGCCTAGCATCAAGGACCAAGCAAGTAATTTTTCCAGACTTGCTACAACAGCTCAACCTTGTTAGGTAAGGCCAGATTCGACCCATGAACAGTGTAGTTTTCGCACGCAATTTTGGGGCAACAAAATGCAGAATCATGTTCTTTATCCAACACCTCTCCTTACCATCAAGATGTCAGATAAAGAAGGGGCAGTTATAGATACCGTATTTTGTCCACCCTCGATTTGCATGCCAAACCTCGAAAATTCCCAAAACATTAACATTTCTCCAAGGAGCCGCAGAAACATCTAGATTGACGTGGCACAACTTGTTCGGGCATCGGAGCACTCCAAGTGCCTTTTTGGGTGAAATTGACCGAAATGACCCTAGTCAACCTAGGGTTGACAGAAGGTCAAAATTGGTTAGAACCACTCCAAAAAGAATCAAGTCTTCATCAGCTTTTTCTTCTTTGACTGGTCACTTGTTCCATCTATAGCAACTGATCCATCATCTCTATCCCTTTTCCTGAATTCATAGTTGTCTTCCATTTGCTTGCTTTTGCCATCCCCAAGAAACTGTTCTCTCATAGAAACCACGTCAGCCTCTTTATCCACAATCCTGTCCACCAGCCAGTTAGAGTATTCCACGGTCATCCTGTGAAAGTGAACTTTAACAAAGGATTGATCTACTTAGTCAACCATGTCCAAGCCCAACAGTAAGTTCCTTACAGAAGTTGGAGTTGTATCCATAAGAATGAAAGGTTTTCTTCCTCTACCACTAGGCATCCCTTGCTCATATTGAAATTGTCTCAAGAGTTTATTAGCCTTATAAAAGGTAGCATTTCTTATGCCAACCAAGAAGATGTGATTTGATCTCGGAGATTGCAATAGAGGAGGTAGACACTTCCACCAATAACAGTTCCAACGAATTAAAAGGTTGGATTTTGTTTCTAAAAATTTGAACCAATCTTTTTTAGTCCGACACTTGGTCTTGAGGATAGCCCAACTAGGGAAATTACTAAGACCATAATTGGAAACAGTAGGTGTGGCTATCATGTTCAGTCTCTCCATCAACCATATTTGCAAAGTCGGGGGACTCATAAGAAATTGCTGTGATTCTCCACCAAGAAATACAGAGTCCAACCCCAAATGAGTTTCTGCCAGGAACAAAGAAGCAAGATTGTCACCATCTCTAATTTGACCTACGATTCCTATGGCTTGAGCATCTACAAAGCCAGGTATTTTAGAGCGAAGCAAGAACTCTCCCATGAAGCAAAGAGCTAAGGCGAAATTTTTCTGCATGTTGTCAGACATACCATGAGTACGTCTATGAATAAGTCTTGTAACAACTGTGTGAAGATTCAACATGTGGCCTTCAATCAAGCTGCTGGTAATTGAAACAAAAAGACCTACTGCATCAGATAAAATTTCCTTGTGTTTGAGATCACAAGAAACTGCTACAAATTTTTTGCCAAACTCATAACCTAGGATGGTAGAAAATTCTTCGATAGTAGGAAATAGTTCAGCAATATTAAACCAGAATACATGATCTTTAGTGTCCTAAAACTTTATAGTGGTACGGAGAAATTCCTAATTGATCTTGATGTTCCTTAAAGATTTGATCCCTTCTAATTTGAAGGTAGTGAAATTGGTCTTGGTAGCAAAATCAAAGCTACGAACCCCTCTATTGATATCATGAGCAATTGAATGAGAAAGATGTTAATTGTTAGCCATGAATGATTGTTGTGTGTGATAGCTGTAACTTAACTGTATTGATGCAGAGGTTATTTGTAGATTTGATGATAGGATAGGTTTTTATTTATTTATTTTGTTTTTTGTATCTCCAATTATGTTTAAATAATTCCAAAGAGTTTGAAGTTAACTAGGAAAGTGTTTCAGAGTCCAAAATGGATAATTTTTTTTTTTTTTGAAAAAACCTAAAAACGCGTCAACAAATGCAAAAATCAGACTAAAATTGGTTGTGCCAATCGACACCCCATAAGTGCCAATCAGCACTCTAAGAGTGCCGATTGGCACTCAGCCCTGGTAGGTACAGTTTTGACCTATCTCGTGTTTTTGACACATTTTTGGTTCTATTTTGGCTCTGATTTCACTCCAATAAAGGCCACCATGCAATGAAACTTCCCAGAAATCACATTCATTGTCAAATAAAGGGCATTTAGCCATGCCTTATTTATTTTTCAAAAAAAAAAAAAAAATTATCACCATTATCATTTGTGTCTTTAAAAAAAAAAAAATCAATCAAATCAAGATTTTTCAAAATCATGCATCCATCTTCCAAACTAGGGGCATTTGGTCATTCCTCATCTCTATTTCTAAAATGAAACCCTTTTTTAAAAAAAAGAAAAAGAAAAAGAAAATCACCATGCATAAATTTTTAAACTAGGGACATTCGGCTGTGCCTCATTAGGTGAGAATAATCATGTCAAGATTGGTCAGAAAAATTCAAATTGTTGTGCTACAGAGCTTCATTAGGTGAACTCTAAACTTGTCTCATCTAAATCCTAGCAAGACCAAAGTCATCTAAAGTCAAAGAGCTAGTGTTGAGAATTAGTACAAATTATTTGACTAGGGGATATTTTTTTTCTTGCAGGAAAATAAATTACAAGTCATGCATTATTTGGACTTCGAGTTCACCCGTGGGAAGATCTTCTAGGCCCACCTCTAGAAGAACCACCCTTTATGTTCCCTTGTTGCTCTTGGTCGGTGTTGAATTGTTATATACTTTACTAGAGGTCATATAGACACATACCTTTGGTGGAACAGATCACCAAATTTTCAGATCTTGTTCTTTGCTTGCTTTAATAGCTCCTCACAATCTCCTTTGTGGAATACCTCCAAGTCACTGGAGAGGCTACTAGAGTCTCTCCTAATTTTCAGGCTCCAAATTCTAGGGAACATAGATGGTGTCCCAAAGATATGGCTTATTTTGAGAGAGCACTCAAAAACTCTACGTATGTTCACTCATTGTATCTCTCATTAATCTGACTGATGTAGGAGTTTTTTAAATTCTAGTAGAGATTCACTTACTATTAGATATATGTGATCCCTAAAAGATCTTATCTGTTAAGTTTAAATTACTCCACTACTGATATTGATAACTCATACCAATATCAGTTAGTTTAAATTTAAACTTACTTATTAGATAACCCATGTAGACGATTCATGGGCCATGGTTTGTGGGTTGGGTCAAAACCAGCCCAATTTCTAACATCTCTCACTCGTCCAGACTGGGTACTATAGTTAGAACTACCTCCTCTCAATCTCTTGTCCAATCCTCTCTTTATACAGAAAAATGGAGCGTGCGACCTGATGAGAAGGTGTAGGGTAGGAGTACTATATTAAGTCACCATCTAAACTAACATAGTACATCACTCATAATATCTCGTCTATGCCCCAAATTATTTGATCACACCCGATCAACAACACTTGATCCTATACCATATAATATGCTCATGATTATATTGAAAAACAAATTCCTTATAATATGAGCCATAAAATAAATGGTGTGTTTTAAATAATCTTCCCCAGATGCTCATGTCAATTCATTCACACTTAACCACTTTTCTGGACATACTTCGCGAGACCGTATATATCATGGGCCTGAGATGACATGCTGAAGTAGCAAAATCAAACATTTACTTCATGACATAGTTTTAGGTCGAAAAAAAGGGCATAGAATGGACCATATAATGGTCGGCTAGGGCTCACATAGTGATGAAGTAGGGATCTATCCAATCACTTCCTTAATTGTTCGACTATAGCACATTCAGTATAATTTGTACGCTACGGTGAAGCTCCCACTCAATTGGGCTTGTCACACTTAAACACCGTACAAATCTTAGTCCAATTGCCATAAGGCAACAACTAACCTGAGTTTCTCAGCACAGTTACACATCAAGCTCCTGTCCATGATCTCACATTTGGCTTTATTCAATCTTCATGAAGTTGTGGATACACTTCAAGTGCAACACCTATAAGTCTCATCTTAGCCTAGCTAAGGTGACATTCATTATATTATCTTGCACGTCTCCTTAAGTGTCAAGATGATCACTTACTTGATTTATAGAAAAACAAAGTGATCACTATGTCTCACCTTGCTCGCTACCCAAGCGTTAGGGTGATCATCTATGTGAGTAGATTGATCTAAGCCTGGTGACATATTCTCAAATAATGTGTACTCAGTATGCAATATCAATCACATCACAAGATGAATCAAAATGAATAACATCATCATTGCATAAAGTATGAATAAACATAAATGTCCATAAGGTATCCAAAAACATATCAAATCCTACAAAGTCCCAAACTCCTAACATGAGCTTGAAAGGCATCTCTATCAATGGCTTTAGTAAGTGGATCAACCACCATCCTGCTAGTGGAGATATGTTGGAGGATCACCTCTCCTTGTGTAATAGCAAGACGAATGTAGTTATAACGAGTATGTATGTGTTTGATTTTGCTATGATACTTAGGATCTTTAGCATGAGCCAAGGCTACCATACTATCACAATACATCTTTACAGTTTCATCTGCTAGAGGTGTTACCCTTAGGCTTTTGAAAAATCTCTTTAACCAAACAGCTTCTTGTGCTACTGTTGAACAAGCAACATACTCAGACTTCATTATGGATAAAGCAATGCAAGACTGTTTCTTACTATACCAAGAGATAGCTGCACCACTAAGTAGAAATGCATAACCTGTAGTGGACTTGCGCTCATCTTTATCACTGGCCCAGTCAGCATCAGAATAACCTCTCAATCTCAAATCTCCACCTTGATAGCAAAGAATGAGATTTGATGTCCCACGAAGGTATCAAAAAATCCTCTTAACTGCTTGCCAATGAACAGGTCCTAGATTACTTTGATAACAACTAACCATACCAACTGCAAAATAGATGTCTGGTCGAGTACACAACATAGCATACATCAGACTTCCAAATGCACTTGCATAGGGAACTTTTGCCATTTGTCTTTTTTTCTATTCTGATTTAGGGCAATCTTCAAGGCTTAATATATGTCCCTTCTCAATTGGAGTGTCTATGGGTTTGGAATTATGCATACAGAATCGCTCTAAGATCATCTCTATGCAAGTTTCTTGAGACAAACCAAGAAGCTTCTTTGAGAGATCCCTAAAAATCTTAATTCTAAGCACATAATTAGCCTCTCCCATGTCCTTCATTTCAAAAATAGAGGACAACCACTTTTTGGTGGTGGCAATCATCTCCATATCATTTCTAGCCAATAAAATGTCGTCCACATACAAAGAGAGGATAAGTAAACTCTTTCCTAATCATTTGACATACACACAATGGTCTTCTTTCATCATTTCGAAACCAATTGAAATAATAGCCTTATGAAATTTGAAATACCATTGTCTAGATGCTTGCTTTCGGCCATTAATGGAACGCTTAAGGTGGCACACTTTGCGCCCTTGTTCCTTGACCTTAAAGCCAATAAGTTGATCCATATAGATATCCTCGTCTAGTTCTCCATTGAGAAATGCAGTCTTCACATCCATTTGGAAGAGTTCCAAATACAAATGTGCAACAATAGCTAGAATAAGGCAAATAGAGAAAAATCTCACTATTCGGGAGAAAGTCTCTTTATAGTCTATCCTTTCTCTTTGGGTATAGCCTTTTGCCACGAGACAAGCCTTATATTTGTCAATTGATCCATATGCCTTGCGCTTTATTTTAAAACCCACTTGTTTCCAATGGTCTTACGCCTTGGCGGATGGTCAACCAACTCCCAAACTTGATTCTTTGCCATAGAATCCATCTCATCCCTCATAACAACTATCCATTCATGTAAGGCAGGTGAAGCTAATACTTCCTCATAGGAAGCAGGCTCATCAAGGTCCAGTGAATCACATATAAAAGATTCCCCCTCAATCTCAAACTGACGATGGGGAATAGTTCCACTTTCACTTCTATGTACCTTGAATCCTTGTGTGTCACAATCTAGCGGTTTGCTCCTACTAGGAGCCAAATCACTCCCACTATCTTTGGTGATTTCAGGATGAAGTCGTGATTCTCCACCCTTACCCAAAGATGGTATGACACCTTCAAGTTCTTGCAGCTCATAAAGCTGAAGATCTTGTTTTACATCACTGATGCTTGGAAAATCATCTTCAATGAAGTTAATATCATGAGACTCTATCTCATTCATTCCACCATCAAAATGTTCACCATACATTACATACCATTTTGAGCTTTTTGAATATCTTATAACGATTTTCTTACTCTAGGGCCCAATTTCCTATACTTATGGGAAGTACTGTGAATGAAACCTGTATAACCCCAAGGACATAAGCTCTCCAAATTGGGTTTTGCACCAGTCCATAACTCATATGGTGTTGTGGGAACTGACTTAGAAGGCACACGGTTAAGAATGTAGGCAGCAGTCAACAATGCATCCCCCCATAACGAAATTGGAAGGTTAGCTTGCGCCATCATCGATCTAACCCTCTCTAATAGAGTGCGATTCCATTTCTCTGCAACACCATTTTGTTGTGGAGTACCAAGAATCATCAATTGCCTGTGTATCCCTTTTTCCTCACACTATTCTTGAAACTGTTTAGATAAATATTCCGACCCCTATCAGTTCGAAAAACCTTTAGGTTCATTTCTTTCTAATTCTCAACCTCTGCTATAAAGCGCTTAAAGCAATCTAATGCTTCAAAGCGTTGGGTGATCAGATAGACATAACTGAAACGTGAATAGTCATCTATAAATGTGAGAAAATAAGAGGCGCCATGGCATGCCTTCACATTCATAGGTCCACATATGTCTGGATGGACTAATTCCAAATGATGGGTTGCCCTTGGAGCCTTACCAAAAGGCTTCCTACAGGCCTTTCCACCTAGACAAGGTTCACACATAGGTAGGCTTATATTAGTGATAGACCCCAATAGGCCTTCTCTAGCTAGTCTAGCCAATCTATCTTTTCCTATGTGTCTAAGTCTAGTATGCCACATTATAGAATCAGAAACATCATCATTATGAGCAATAAAAGAAAAAGAGGGATGATCTAAATCCAACATAAAGAAATCATTAGATACAAGGTTTTATTTAAATAAAAATCCAACTGAGGACCATCGAAACGGAAACTAAATCCAAGTCTAAGCATAGTAAGTACTGAAAATAGTTTACATTGGACACCAGGTGCATGAAACATATCATGAAGAAGTAATATACGTCCTGGACGCAATTTGAGCTGGTAGGTTCCAACTCCTATGACTTCTTCTTGAGCTCCGTTACCCAAAATAACGTACTGTGTGCTTGTTGGTATCTTTTTGTAATTCACACACCCAACTCTGTCTCTGGCTATATGTTTGGTTGCTCTTGAATCTACAATCCACCCAAGAATTGTATGAGCAACAAAAACATGTGTACAAACATAAGTAATAGCAGAGTTGTTAAGAATGGATACCTTCTTACCACAGTTGTAGCATTTGATCTTTGCCTTGTCCTTTTTAGCACGCTTTCCCTTTTGGTGCTTTGCTATCTTGCCTCATTAGGGTTAAGGTTACTAGCTTTGTTGGTATTCCTCCCTTATCCTTTGTGTTTAGGCTGAATGACTTCCGCTGCCCAGATTGGGCGACAAGGAGGGTGTTTTGGTGCACCCCCTCAAACTTGAGATGATAAGAAATATCAGCAAAAGTCTTGATATTCTTGTTATGTGTCAAAACAAGCTTCATTTGCCCCCAAGTAGGTTTAGGCAGTGAATGTATCACCGCTGTGACCTGTTGTTCATTAGAGAGATTATTGCCAGCAGCCTTTAGGTCATGGGTCAATGCAAACATTGTCCTTAGATGTTCAGCCATGCTATGCTTTGAATCCATAACATATTGCTCAAATTTCAAAGTAAGAGCTCACAACCTAGTTGCTAGAGTCCCTCCATAGGTAATCTTAAGTTGGTTCCACATCTCTTGGGCATTTGGGTAGTCCTCAAACTCCCCAATAAGATCATTGTGCATGCTACTCAGCATAGTGAAGTGTGCACACCGATCTTTCTTAACCTAAGACTTATAGGCCTCTAAGTCACGGCGATGTTGGGCAGTATTCCCATTTTTAGGTTACATCATCACATTGGTTAGGGTTTCAAGGACCTCTTGTTCATTAGATAGATATTGAATTTTTCTATGCCACATATCGTAGTTGGTTCCATCTAGTTTCTCTCCCTTAGCTAGATCAGCAACAACATTCTTAGTAGCCATGTTCACTATAATCATTACACAAGTTGACATTAGCACATACATTTTTAAATTTTATTTCCAAAAACCCAACTAGACCATGATATTCCTTTCTAAATAGTAAGATAGAAAATTTCGCTAAGCTTGTAATCATCTCTCACTATGTAAATTGGAATAACACATTAAATTGATTTTAAATAAAATTTTGTGAAGAATAAAGCATCACACCATTCACATATTAAATCATACATATAACATGTGTCTATACATCTTTGTGCACAACACATTGTGCATGGGCTCCACTATAAGCCTATTGGTAAATTCATACAACATGCTAAGAAAAAATTTGAAAATTATAGGTAACCATGAAACACATCCCCTTACATGGCTTCTAAAATTAAATTACATAGCCTTAATTACATTGCCAAAAAAAATGGCCCAAAAAAAATTGACAAAAACATTGGCCCAAAAAATTACATATTCAAGTATCCTACTACAAAGATTCTATTTGTAATTAAAAAAAATTGTGGATGCCACATTACCAAATAATTTCAAAAATTGTCTTATCCATTCACAATAACAATAAATAAAAATATACATGTTGCATAAATTACCAATACGATCTCTAACTATAGAAATGAGCCAAAAAGTCTCATAAACCCTTTGGACACATATTCATCAATGCATTCATATAATATCAATTTAATCATATCACAATATGTTAAAAAGACATCATAAATTAATTCAAAAATTAAATAAATTCCATGCATAATTATACAAAAAATTAGAAAACTAATTTCACGATTTTCTCATATTTTCACTATTTTATTTTAACATCACAGTTAAAAAAAAAAAAAAATTGCCATCACAATTACATGTATTAAATATATGTCATACTAGAAAAAGAGGTCTAATAAACAAGAACGTTTATAATATAATAAGAAAACCCACTGTGCATGTTATAACATTTGATTTTCATATAATTTTCTGTATTGTTATAACTTATAAGTTATTGCTACGTAAGCGATAACTAAAAAAATCCATATCTTGCAAAGTTATCCTTTGTAAACTACTATAAACAAATCCACATAGCATTTGTAAACAATAGTGTCAGACCCACATAGCCACTCAACGTGTGGCTTATTTCATTGCACAGTTTCCTTGTTGAAGGAAACAACAAGTATAAGAATTTGTGTGTAACTAATACACCAAGTCATCAACGTGGGGCTCATCGTTTTAATTTATGGATAACCAGTCAAGCACTAAGCAGAGTGGTACACGCATGGCAAACTACTAAAAGACAATTTTAAATGAGTGAAAAACGTATTTTCTTTTACTGTTCATCACAACAGTTTTTCGGATTACATGTAAACATTCAAAAAATTACAGCTTTTTATTTCTCTCTCTACATGCCATAACATGATTCTAAAAATTACAGATCTGAAAATTAAAAATTACTTAAACTTTTAATTTTAGCATGCATATAGGATTACATATATCAGAGATCATGGCATCATTCAAGAGTGAAAACAAGCATAAAATGGCTCTGATACCAATGTTGAATAGTTATATACTTTACTAGAGGTCATATAGACACATACCTTTGGTGGAACATAACACCAAATTGCCAGATCTTGTGCTTTACTTGCTTTTCGAACTCCTCATGATCTCCTTTGTGGAACACCTCCAAGTCGCAGGAGAGGCTACTAGAGTCTCTCCTAATTTCCACGCTCCAAATTCTAGGGAACATAGATGGTGTCCCAAAGAGATGGCTTATTTTGAGAGAGCACTCAAAAACTATACGTATGTTCACTCACTGTATCTCTCATTAATCTGACTGATATAGGAGTATTTTAAATACTAGTAGAGATTCACTTACCAATAGATATATGTGATCCCTAAAAGATCTCATATGTTAAGTTTAAATTACTCCACTACTGATATTGATAACTCATACAAATATAAATTAGTTTAAGTTTAAACTTATTAGATAACCCATGTGGGCGATCAGCCCAATTTCTAATAGTCGGTATAAGGTTGAGGTTCTTGTCGCTTGTCTTGAAATTCGAGATTTTAGATTCTTTCTTCCAAAGCCCATGTGTTGGCCTCAGCACTCGCCATTTGGTTATTCTAAAAGAAAATCATCATAGGCAAGTGTCAAGTCCGTTGCTATGAATTTCAAGCAAAAGTTAGTAGGGGAGTATTATCACTTACCCAATTCACTTCATTGAGCACATATTGAGAGGATTGGGTGCTTGCAACCCACTGCAAAGCCTCCAATCATCCATATGCTTTCCTCCACAAGATTGACGCCAACCTGGAACATAAGGCCTCAACTTCAGAAACAGCCAAACAGAAAAAAAAAGCATGATATAAAAGGCCAAAGGTTTAGAAATATACCAAGTCATTCCAAAGAACATTCAGAGTATATTCCGGCTTGTCTAGATCTACAAAGCTGTAAGACTAATTAGGATTCATTATCTCATATTGCCATGTCGAAAAATTGGGATATGTCTCTACAAAAGAAGTAGGAGGACCACCAATATTGCTAGGAAGAGGACTCCCAGCTTCATGAGACGAAGCCTAAAGATGTAACATTCAGACACTTTCACAAATGACAAAATGACAATGATGATGCAGATTATGATGCAAATTAATTTGGAAAGAGAAGAAGCTTACTGATGCTCCTGAGGTATCAGCTAAGCAACCTTGCAAATGAGTCTTGACGAACTCAAGATAGTTCACTGGTATCCCAAAAACGGTGTGACCAACCCTTGCACGAGCTATTTCTTCATTAGTTAGAAGGTGGGCCAACCAGATTGTAGGACAAGGATGAGTAGGGATCACTTTAGAAGGGTACACATGTTCAACTTGTGGAAGAACCCTATCTCTGAGATACCAGTATCTACCATGGCCACATTCAAACAAGACATAACGCTCATTCAACTCCCGAGCCGATGCATATTCAACATAATCCTCGCATCCAGCCTAAGGGTCCAACACCATCTAAACATCACAAAGAGTCAAAAATGAAAAGAGAAGACATACCCATACAAAAAATCAAATCAAACTTCCACCAACGAACCAATATATATATATATATATATAGATTCTACACAGGTTCATCAATTATTATGTAGACTAGATGTCCACATTTCTCATTTTTTTTAAGACAATAAAATACTAGTCATGTCCTAAGGTTCTAGGTCCTAGGGCTAGTAAATCTTTGAAAAAATCAACCTTGATTAAATCATGGTTGCTAAAATCAGTGTCTTTGTTTTACATTGACATTCGCTTTTCAAGCTTTATCGATGAGGGGCATTCTGTAGACATTTAATTTTGCACCCATAATTTAATCTTGGAAGGCGACTAAAATGATCACTCTGAATACCCAAAAATCATAACTGCATTTCATGCATTAAAACATTCATCGCATGTTGTAAAAATGGTATTGAGACTCTAAAAATCACGATGATATGTCTGATTCACATGTGATTAATTGAAATTAATTCTGATTAGTCAACAATTAAAATTATTTAAGTAATTTATGTTATTAGCTGATGGATTTGATAAAAAATAAGCTTAGTTACATAGGAATAAAATGGATAATCATATTAATAAGGAAGTTGTGGATAACTGAGTTTTTTTTTTTAAAAATAATTATCTTTCAAATAATTATTATTTTAGGGACCTAATTATCAAATTAAGATGGATTTATTTTGGAATACAAGTTTAAAATACGTCCAAGTGCAATTCCCAATTTAGAAAACCCCTAAAAAACAAAGTCCAAATCGAATCAAAAGAGGAGAATGGGCCTAGCACTCAAGAGTGCCAATCTGCATTCTAGGAGTGCCGATTGGCACAACCTTGAGGCCCGGCCCATGAACTTTCAGATCAGGCTAAAACACATCAGATTCTATTTTTTAGGGATAAAATTCGACCTAACTCAGGCCTGTTGATTTTCTAAGCAACTATAGCTTGTTTTTTAAGCACAACACCTCTATAAATACATAATTAAAATTAGAATTCAGCACCCCTCTGCTTTTAGCGTAAAAGAAATTCTATAAGTTCAACTTTTGGACTTTCTTTTCTGTTAAGTACAATCTCTTTAGGATTTAGAGAGACTCACCTTCTCTCTAACTCTAAAGTGATTTCCCCATTCCTTAGTAAAATTCATTGATGCATTGATGCAAGTAAGTTTCCATCTTTTTATTTACATGTCCATGAAACTAATTTAATTCTCCATGTCTTTTCTAACATGTTATGTCTTTTGTTTGTTTTGATTTTTCTTTCTAGAGATTATATGACGAATGTCTGTTTATGTGCATGTGTTTTGTTCATGTAGTTATGTAATGTGATGAGTCAAGAAAATAACTAGATCGTCATTGACATAATGACGATCCAAAAAAGCATTATGCATTCAATACAAGCATTTATGTCAAGGAGTAATGGACGGAGCAACAGTAATAGAGGAGTTGTGTACCTAAAAGCACCTGTGGGGTTGAAATTTGATGGGCTAGGCACCAACTTTACGTATCGTAAACCCAACAAATCCCCAACAATAAATTTGTAGAGAATGGGTTAAACAGCTAGGCTGGTTATGGATTTAGCAACGGTTCGTGCATGCGAGTCAGGGTGAAAAGGACGTTTAGACTAATATTCAGTAAAAATTCTCTTTTGTCCGAAGAGACTTGATATTAATCAACTTAGTGAATACAATTTTTTCTCCCCCATCTTCAGAGGATTCTGCCCTTTATATATCCCCCTCCTTCTTCATCTTCACCGTACATTTGTTCTTCATCCAAGCATCCACTTGAGCATACGTCACATCAGACATCTGCTTTAGTATGCTGTGAGTGGTGGTAGCTGAGACTGAACTGTTCAGGTGTCTTATCCACATAAATGCGGCCAGGAAAGCTGCTGCAGTGCATTAAATGCGGTGCTACAGCTTTTCCTTTAAGATATTTTTATGCTCTCCTCATCCCTAGGCACACCCAGGATTTGCTTTCCTCCGTAGAATCAGTTGGGAAAGCTGCCTTTGCCTCCAGCATATTTGAGTGATTCAGCACTATGATGATCTGACGATGGGACCTCTTCGGACAAGCAGGATAGTCTTCGGACATGTCCCAGCATTTCTCTCCGAGCGTATTTCCACCAAACGGGCCTAACCCTGATGCCTTTCACCTCTTCGGACAAACAATGGTATACACGTTGGGCCCTGGGCCCAATTCGCAGCATTGGGCTTGCCCCCACAGCACCGATTTGTAATGCATTATTTGTTGGACTTAAATGTAGAGTTTTATTCCCCTTTAAGGGAGATAGCAGCTATAAAAGAAGAGAAAGAAGGAACCAAAAGGTACCCACAAAATTCCATCCAAAAACTACTCCTAAGTCAAATCCTTTCTCTGAATTCATTTCTAACTTAATCATCGGAGGGTTTTTGGCAAACACCACATCGGTGTAATCTTTATCAGTTTTGGTCTTATTTGCAGGTTTTAACATTAGAGACGTTCTCAACCCGTTTTGTCCATCGGCATAGATGAGGAATTCAACTGTTGATTTCTTGCATCTTTAGTTTGGTGCCATCTGTGGGGACGCTAAACATTTAATCCATTTTTCCTAAGTGAAAAAAGAGATCTTCATAATGCAAGATGGACGTTGAGGCTGCATAATAGATTCAGGCTCTCATGGCCAATGTGGAGGAGTTGACTCGCTAGAATGAAGAATTATGCTGGGTAGTTGAATCCCGAAACGGGGAATGACAGCGGACTACCGAAAACCTGAATGAAGAAGAACAACCAGGGAGAATTAAGGGAAACAATAACGAAGAAGAGTCAGATAGCCAGATCAATAGGAGGATGAGAGCGTCAGAAGAGAACTCATCGAGGATGAAGAGCGAACTGCGTAACATGAGGAGAGAAATGGACGAACTCGAGAATGCAGTGAAGGATAAAACCGTGGAAAACCTAGATGAAATGATTCGAAGGATAGATTCGTCGTTCACCATTGAAATCGTCCTCTCCCACTGAAGTTCTGCCTTCCCCAGCTGGAGTCGTATGATGGTTCAAGGGATCCTTTAGACCACATTGAATCGTTCAAAACCCTGATGCTTTGGCAGATGACCCCAGATAAAGTAATGTGCAGAGCTTTCCCAATGACACCAAAGAGTGCAACCAGAGTCTAGATTGGCAAAATACCCCCAGGCACCTTTGCTAGATTCGAGCAACTAAGCAAGGTCTCGTTAGTCATTTCAATGGAGGACAAAGGCACAAGAAGCCAATTGGGCATCTTCTCAACATCTGTCAGGTAGAGGGAGAGTTACTAAGACTGTAGGTGATGCACTTCAATAAAGAGTTGTTGCAGATGAATGAAGCAGAGGATCTGGTCATCCTGACAACCTTCCAAGCAGGGCTACTACCTAGAGATTTCTTCTTCTCAATCACCAAGAGCCTGCCGAGGACAATGGCAGAGTTACTCTATAAGGCCCAAAAGTATATGAATGCAGTAGACGCAGTAAGCCAGAAAGAAATGATGAGCAAAAGAAAGAGAGATGAAGGAACTAGTAGTAACCTCGAAAAAAAGAAAGAAGCACAAGGCATTAGGCATGTAGCAGACAAAAAGAAGAACCTCCTAGATCGAAGGTCAAAGTTTACTAACTTCATTCCACTGGTGATGCCCATTGAGCAGGTGTTGATGCAAATAAAAAGATGAACCTTCTCTACAATGGCCTAGACCAATTTATGCTCCAGCAGAAGTAAGGGACAAGAGCAAGTATTGTATACACTTGAAGGATCAAGTAGAGACCCTGATCCAACAAGGAAGGTTACAGAAGTATGTACGAAATACGGAGCCATACAAACGACAATTGAAAGACGAGAAGGATAGGGAGCAAAAGATGCTGGGCAAGAAAGCTGCTGTAGTTGAAATAAGTAGCGAGCCAAACATATTCTTTTTAGAAAGAGATGCTCATGGCATTAAACAACCTCATGAAAATCCACTAGTGATAATGCTTAGAATAGAGGAGTTCAACATTCACTGAGTATTGGTTGACAATGGGAGTTTTGCAGATATTATCTATCTGCCTGTGTTTCAGTAGATGAAGCTAATGTTGGGATTTGTGCCCTAGAATCCTATTGTATGATGCTATGTATTATATTATGTATGACATGATGTACGACTTAATATTGTAATTAATAAAGTTGTTTTATTAATATTTGAAATAATGGTAACATGAATATTTAGACATTATCATATAGTCCATGAGATGTATAGTATGTTATTTATGTGATTTAGTCACAGATGATATAGGTCACAAGTTCTTTGTAAACTCAGAATTTAGTTTGTAGCCGGTGATGAAATTGGGCTTTTCATTTGCGAAGATTATAACATATTAACTAAGATGATTTGTCTTGATCATGGAAGTGGTGACTTCTAGTTAATATGTTGATATGTTTTAAGAGTTAAGACATATTGAACTGGACCGCTGTGAGATTTATTATTCTCCTAACGACTGTCAATTGAATAATAAATCTCACGACTTCTATTTACATGAATTCTTAATCCTGAGAGAATAATGGATCTGATCATGAAGTGTAAGTTGCTTTGATATATCAGGAGTGAGATCTAAAGTTAAGGTCAAAACCTCAGTATGTTGGGCAGCCACATTTAGTGTTGATGGAACATATATTCTCAAGATGAAATTCATAGTCTTTTAACAGAGATATAAAATATTCCTTTGAGATAAGTTTAATGGGTTTGTAATTTAGAGAGTTAGGCCTAACCACTTTGGTAAGAAATTACTAAAGTATATATTTATGAAATTGGATTTCATAAATATATAATGAATAACTTAAAAGGATTAAATTGGGTACTCAAGGATTAAGATGTAGTAATCTACAAAGTGGCAGTCTACATTAATGATTTTGTGTTACTATGAATATTTTATGAAGGGGTTGCATGTACAATAAAGTCTTGCTATATAATTTATTAATAAGGCCTAGAGTGCAATTATATTTATATAGTAGTATTAAATATAATTAATGGTAACTTTGGACTTGTCAAGAGTTGACAGAAAAGTCCAAGGCCCATTGGAGCTAATGTCTTATTTGTTCCCTTTTGGTCTCACTCCAAGCCACATATTAAAACCCAATTGGAAATGCCCAAAAGGCTGGCCTAATTAAATAATCAGTTATAGGAGAGAAACGTACAGATTTTTGTATCAATCACATGTGCACGAAATGGTATGAATGTGAGTGTAGGATACTCTTTCATTCTCTCTAGAATATACACATATAATTGATTGAGAGACCACACATCTTGGGCGTTAGTGGAATTGGAGTGAAGATTGAACGTGTTCTCAAGTACTTCTGATCTTTGGTTTTGAAATTCACCACACCAAGGTACACTCTCTTGTTCTATATTCTGAAACTTAGGGCATGTTTGGTAGATTGTAATAAGCGCGCGCTGTAATGTAATAGTTATTCCTATTGTTTAGTTATTATTTAGTTTGGTTATATTTTTATTACAAGGAATAATCATTCTTTATGAATAGCGATTCTTCAAAATGAGAAATAATTATTCTTCTTTAAAAAGTTGTATTAGCTATTCCTTAGTAAGTGCAATAATTTCAGAACTTAATATATTTCCAAGTAAACAAATTTACCATATACATCTAACAATTATAAAAATAAAAAATCATAAAAAATAACACATATCTCTCTTAAATTTAAAAATAATAATTTTTAAGGAAATATAATTGTATGAGTAAGAAATTTCCAAAAATAAATGTTAAGTTTCATTCTAATGTTATAACTCACAACCAAACTAATGAATAGGTTTAGTTATTACATTACAACACATTTTATTCCTTGTAATAAAGATTACAATTCCTATCGTAATTCCCATTCAGTGTACCAAATGTACCCTTACATAGTGTATGTTATCAATTGTGAATGAAGTAGATCCGTTAATTTTCCACTGCGTACATTTATTTTTCCAACAGCTAAGTCAAGAAAGGCTTCGACCTTTCACTTCTCCTCTGGTAAGTTTCATCGGGGACAGAATCACCCCTAAAGGCATTATCAGATTGACTGTGACTGCATGTACTTATCCAGCCCAAATCTCCAAGCAAAATGACTTCCTCATGGTGGACTGTCCGTCAACATACAATGTCATCCTAGGACGACCAACGCTCGACAAGTTGAAAGTTGCAACATCGACGTACTACCTAAAGGTGAAATTCCATATAGCCCACAGCATAGGGGAAATCTAAGGAGACTAAGTCCTCACAAGGAAATGTTATCAAGTCGCTTTAGCGTAAGGGGAAAATTATGCATGGACGATGTAGACACCATATTTTGTCCGCCCTCGACTTGTTTGCCAGACCACGAAAATTCAAAAAATATTATCTTTTCTCCATGAGGCCATGGAAACATCTAGATTGACATGGTAGAACTTGTTTGGGCGTTAGAGCAATTGAAGTGCCTTTTTCGATCAAATTGACCAAAATGGCCTTGGTCAACCCTGGGTTGACTGAAAGTCAAATTGGGCCAAAATCATCCCAAAATGATATTTTTCATGTCTCTACGTCAAACCCAAGCTACTAAGTGATTTTTGTCAACTTTGACTAAGTTTGACCAGAGGATAACTCCTAAAGGCACTAGAAACCCTAATTTTGATCCGACTGTCAGAATGGGTTGGGCCTAGTGTCATTCTGAAGATTATCAAATTTCCTTTCCAATGACTATTTATAGGTTGAAATCGGAGTTAAAACAGTTGAAATATCTAGAAAACAGTAAAAAGTGCGTTAGCACACTACCCGAGGTCATAACTTTTAATTTGACCTTTGGATTTTCAATTTCTTCAGTGTTTTGAAAACTAGACATCTAGATATTTCTAGGGAGACCAACATCAGCTCAATCCGAGTTAGAGAAGGCCTTTAAATATGCGTCTAAAGTTGAACTGGGAAAAGGCCAGAATTGCTGATGTCAGCCAGGTGACCGACAGCCTTACAAGGTGCGCCGGTAGCTAAAGGGTCACTTTTTTGCTATAAAAGCCTCCAGACCCCTCATTTTGTAAAAGAAAAAAAAATGAATTCTAGGCAATTGTTTGGTAGATTCTTTCTCTAATTTCTCTCCCTAACACATTAAAACACCTTAGAACACCTTAGATTCTCACATTTTCTCTACAATCTTCAAGGTAGTGTTCTTGCACCTAACCTTCCTCTCCTTGATTCCATACCTTTGATTTGAGGTTTAGGGATGTGAATGTAGCTTTTTAGCTACAATCCACATCCTTTTATCTTTATTATTTCTCCTAGCTTTATTTGCTTAATAATAATGCTTTATTTACTTTTCCTAGCATGTTATATAGCTTTCCTAGCATGTCTACTTGATTTTTTCCATGATTTATCGCTTTGATATTGTTGACCTAGTCTTCTTGGGTTAGGATATGTCTAAATTTCATGTTTGTGCTTAGATCCACATGTTTTTAGGCACTTTGCCATGTTTATGCTTAGATCTACATGCTTTTGTGTTCTTTGCCATGTATATGCTTAGATCTACACGTTAGTGTTTAGATTTATGTTCATATGCTTAGATCTATGTGTTTATGTGCTCCGTGCTATGGTTGTGTGCTCAGATCTATGTTGGTTGCTATGCCATGTGCTACTTTAGCCCTTTTTGTCATTTGATATCTCTCTTTCTTGATTTTTGGCCCTTTCGGTGGGGTGTAGATCTTGATCCTGTGATTTAGGCCTACATCCGCACACCTAGGCCTATATGAAAGGGTTTGGATAATTTCCTTTTGCATGTCAATGTTTGCTTGCTTGGTTCTATGCTTTATCTCTATGTTAGCCTCTCTAGATCTAGGCTTTGCCATGCTTTGTGCTCTTTGTGGGTTTGCGCTTGTATGATTACATTCATCCCTCCTAGGGTTTGTTTGGATGTGACCACTTGCCTTGCTTGCTTTGTGCCACCCGTTTGGCTTTCTTTGCTTCTTTGCATCTTTGCACACTAGCCTACATGTCCATGCATGAGTCTATATGTGTCGTCCATAATCTAATCCAATGGAACTATGGACACTCGCTCCAAACCAACATTTGTCCTCCTAGGAAACCCCTTTTTGTTCCATAACATGCTTTGTTCACCTCTTTGTGTGTTTCGTATGCTTGTTTGCCACTATTTAGCATCTTTTCTTATCTTGTCTTTATTGTGCTTCTCCTTTTATTTGTTCATTCACTTGTCTACTAGTTTGCTTCTTGTTAGTTGCATGTAAACGCATGGAGTGAGGATGCTTGGAGCAAAGGCGTAACCTCCTAGGGATGACCAAAAAGGGCAAGGATACAAGCAAGAGGATGCAAGCCCACAAAAGGCAATGATTAGTAGATTAGCGGGCCTAGCCCCTCTAGAGTGGTCTTCTTTTTCTCTCTCTCTCTAAGCCTCTTCTCTAGAGCATGTATTAGGGTCCCCCTCCATGTACCTCCTTTTACTTTTCTTGCTCCTTGCTTGGGCTGCGTTCCCTGGGTATGGCAATGTCTAATTTACATTTTTTGTACCCTGCTGGGCTATGCCCTTGGAACTAATGGAAATATAAATGTGTGCAGCGGAAAAATAACGGATCTACTTCATTCGCAATTGATAACATGTGCTATGTAAGTTTCAGAATATAAGAACAAGAGAGTGTACCTTGATGGGGTGAAATTCAAAACCAAAGAATAGAAGTTCTTGAGAATACTTTCAATCTTCACTCCAATTCCATTTGATGCCCAAGAAGTGTGGTTTCTCAATCAGTTATAAGTGTATGTTCTAAAGAGAATTCAAGAGTGTCTAACACTCACATACATACTCTTTCATGTTCTTATTGTAGTCACAAAAAAAAATTCTATATGTTTCTCTCCTAATAACTGATTATCTAATTGGGCTAGCCTTTTGGGCCTTTCCAATTGGGCTTTAGTGTGTGGCTTGGAGTGGGACCAAAAGGAAACAAATAAGACACTAGCTCCAATGGGCTTTGGGCTTTTCTATCAACTCTTGACAAGTCCAAAGTTATCATTAATTATATTTAATACCACTATATAAATATAATTGCACTCTCACCCTTATTAATAAATTATATGCCAAGACTTTATTGTACATGCAACCCCTTCATAAAATATTTGTAGTAATACAAAGTCACAAATGAAGATTGCCACTTTGTATATTACTACATTTTAATCCTTGGGTACCTAGTTTAATCCTTTAAGTTATTCATCATATATTTATGAAATCCAATTTCATAAATATATACTTTAGTAACTATTTACCAAAGTAGTTGGGCCTAACATTCTGAATAACAAATCCATTAAACTTATCTCAAGGGAATATTTTGTATCTCCGTTAAGAGATTATGAATTCCATCTTGAAAATATATGTTCCATCAACACTAAATGTGGCCGCCCAACATACTGAGGTTTTGATTGTAACTTTAGATCTCACTCCTGATATATCAAAGCAACCTACACTTCATGATCAGGTCCATTATTCTCTTAGGATTAAGAGTTCATGTGACCATAAGTCGTGAGATTTATTAGTCATTTGACAGTCATTAGGAGAATAATAAATCTCACAGTGGTCCAGTTCAATATGTCTTAACTCTTAAAACATATCAACATATCAACTAGAAGTCTTCACTTCCATGATCAAGATAAATCATCTTAGTTGACATGCTATAGTTTTTGCAGATGAAATGCTTAATTTCATCACTGACTACGAACTAATATTCTAAGTTTACAAATAACTTATGATTTATATCTTCTGTGGCTTTTCACACAAAATCACATACTACGCATTTCATGGACTATATGATAATGTCTGAATATTCATGTTACCATTATTTCAGATAATAATAAAACAACTTTATTAATCACAATATTAAGTCATACATAATGTTATACTTAATATCATACATAGCATCATATAATAGGATTTAAGGGCACCAATCCTAACAGGTGTTGGGATTAATGCCCTAGAATCCTATTGTATGATGCTATGTATTATATTATGTATGACATTATGTATGACATGATGTACGACTTAATATTGTAATTAATAAAGTTGTTTTATTATTATCTGAAATAATAGTAACATGAATATTTGGATATTATCATATAGTCCATGAGATGCATAGTATGTGATTTATGTGAAAAGCCACAGAAGATATAAATCACAAGTTCTTTGTAAACTCAGAATATTAGTTCATAGTCGGTGATGAAATTGGGCATTTCATCTGCGAAGACTATAAATGTCAACTAAGATGATTTATCTTGATCATGGAAGTGGAGACTTCTAGTTGATATGTTGATATATTTTAAGAGTTAAGACATATTGAACTGGACCGCTGTGAGATTTATTATTCTCCTAACTACTGTCAATTGAATAATAAATCTCACGACTTCTATTTACATGAATTCTTAATCCTGAGAGAATAATGGACCTGATCATGAAGTGTAGGTTGCTTTGATATATCAGGAGTGAGATCTAAAGTTACGGTCAAAACCTCAGTATGCTGGGCAGCCACATTTAGTGTTGATGGAACATATATTTTCAAGATGGAATTCATAATCTCTTAATGGAGATACAAAATATTCCCTTGAGATAAGTTTAATGGGTTTGTTATTCAGAATGTTATGCCTAACTACTTCGGTAAATAGTTACTAATGTATATATTTATGAAATTAGATTTCATAAATATATGATGAATAATTTAAAGGATTAAACTAGGTACTCAAGGATTAAGATGTAGTAATCTATAAAGTGGCAGTCTTTATTAATGACTTTGTGTTACTACGAATATTTTATGAAGGGGTTGCATGTACAATAAAGTCTTGGGATATAATTTATTAATAAGGCCTAGAGTGCAATTATGTTTATATAATGGTATTAAATATAATTAATGGTAACTTTGGACTTGTCAAGAGTCGACAGAAAATCCCAAGGCCCATTGGAGCTAGTGTCTTATTTGTTCCCTTTTGGTCCCACTTCAAGCCACATATTAAAGCCCATTTAAAAAGGCCCAAAAGGCTGGCCCAATTAGATAATCAGTTATAGGAGAGAAACATACAGAATTTTTAATCAATTACAAGTGCATGAAATGTTTTGTATGCGAGTGTTGGACACTCTCATTCTCTCTAGAACATACACATATAACTGATTGAAAGACCACACATCTTGGGCGTTAGTGGAATTGGAGTGAAAATTAAAAGTGTTCCCGAGTACTTCTGATATTTGTTTTAAAATTCACCATATCAAGGTACACTCTCTTATTCTATATTCTGAAACTGACATAGTGCATGTTGTCAATTGTGAATGAAGTAGGTCCGTTAGTTTTCCACTATGCACATTTACTTATCCAACAACAGGAACATTGGCAATGTCTGGTTTACTTTTTCGTTCTGTGTGATAGCATTGTGCATGATGCAGGTATATATATATATATGTCTGTTTGTGTGTGGGTGATTGTGCACTTTGTATGATGGACTCTTGTGTCATGAGAGCTCTTGACCTTGTAGTATGAGTATGTGCTTAAGGCGATTGCTATAGGTGCATATTCATGGTATACTATGTGCAAGATCATCACGGTGTGATTGTCTTGATCCATGTCACCAAGTGACATTGGTTTTCTCATGTATGCGACACATATCAACATGTTCTAACACTTTGGAGGGCTTTGGCTTGTCATGGTGCGAGCATGTCAATACGCACCATATACATAGACGCAAACCTACAGGTGTGCAATAGCAGACCAAATGTGAAACTTTTTCGAATTTTCCCTGTGAAAATGGGGCATCACCATTGCTGCATTCTCACGTTGAAAGCTTGGTGAGAAAAGAATTTGGCATGCTTTAAGGCATCTGAGACAAAGCGCTACCGGATTTTTGCCATGAAAATAAGGCAGAATGTTGCCGAATTTTCGCCGTTGAAATTTGGGAACGACTTTAAACAAACTTGGAAAGCATCAATCAAGACCACCCCCATTCCTAAACCAAACCTCAAAGCCTAATTCCTTTAAAGCCCTGAAAGCTAATGCCAATAGCTTGTTTTCAATTACTAATGTCTGTAAATTATGATTTTACCAAAACAAAGGACTGTCTACGGACAGGCGTTATGGGGTGCCTAACACCTTCTCCACACGTAACTAGATTTCCAAAGTTAAAAATCAAGATTTTTTTTCCATCCACATTACATTAGGAAAAATGCCATTTTTTCTTAACCTAGGATCGGTAATAGAATCAAATAGAGTCAAGTGACCAATAACACCTTAGAAAAAACTCAATGATTGGTGGTGTTAGGACATATGTGTTTCACTTGTTAAGAACATATGTCATTCTTTTATGTAATTGGCTAATCCTTTGACAAAACGCACTTTACTTGTATTTGGGTAAATTTAGGATGTGTTTGATGCTTCAAGAAACTTTGTTTCAAGTCCAAGTGTTGAAGCCATGCAAGTTTATCCAAGAATCAAGTGAGAATGTGCTGAATTTTAAAGTTTGATAGCTGCTCGACACCTCTCGATAGCTAGGCTATCTGTCGAGCTTCTTAAGATATTTTCTTATCGCAATCTCGATAGCTAGTCAATCGATCGAGAAAAGTTCTGTTCCCTCGATAGCTCCTCGATAGCTCTCGATAGTTTGCAACAGATAGACTCGACACCTCCTTGACTCCTCCTCAATCGATCGAGAATTAATGAGCTATATGAAATTCAGATTTCTAGATCTGATTTTCAGCCCATATTGACATGTATGTGTAGGGTTTCTTTTCTCACAACCCTAGACCTATATAAGGCTTATTTTAGAGACTGTCGCATAAGAGAATACAAGGAGAACATATGCAAAAAGTGATTGATACCTTATTCTCTCTGAAAGAAGCTACTGCGGCTTTGCGCCTTAGGGTTTTGTAACCAAGTGCTTCTTGATCTTCATTATTGATGAAGTGAAGAACTTTGCAGCCAACAATCTTCTTCTAGTTGGTGATTAAGTCACGTACTGGAGTCCACGCAATTAGTTAGTCACATACTGGGATTTGTACATCAAAAAGGGTGGCGTTCATATATTGAAGAGTTCAGAGGTTCTAAAGTGGTAGAAGGTTTTTGCTGTAAGTTCATCTACGGGGATTGTAGAGTCTAGGGACAAAGGTTTTGTACTAGATTTGAAACTTCTCTTTACTATAGTGGATTGCTTTTTAGGAAGGTTTCCCCGAAGGTTTTTTTACTTTGAAACTAGTTTGTTTCATTGGTTTTCCTAGGTCATCATATCTTGTCTTATTTATTTTTTTCCACTGCATGATTTTGACATGATATTGATGTTTGTTTGTTTTAACAAATTTTATTCATAATAAATCTAATTAACAATTTGGATTTAAAACTTGTTAATTTTATCAACCGGGATCTAAATTTCCAAACAGGTGGTATCAGAGCGGGTTCACTCTAATTGAATTAATTTCCTGAGTGTGATCCTGGACCCCTGTTGTCATGGATCGTGGACAATCTCTTTTAATTCCTTCTTTATTTGATGGAACTAATTATCCATACTGGAAAGTTCGTATGAAAGTTTTTTTTGTAGGCTCTAGGTGAACAGGTATGGCAAGCTGTTGAAGTTGGTTGGATTAAGCCAAAGGAAGCGCTAGTGGATTGGGATGATGCAACATTCATAGTGGTAAATTTCAACAGTAGAGCCTTAAATGCTTTGTTTTGTGGGGTTACCAATGAGGAATTCAAGAAAATATCATCCATGGAAGTTGCCAAGGAAGCATGGACCATTCTTGAGACCACCTATGAAGGTACCAAGGCAATAAAGACTGTGAAGTTTCAAAGACTCACTAGTAGTTTTGAAGAAATAAGGATGGAGGAGGATTAGACCTTTGATTAGTTTTATGCTAAACTCAAGGATATTGTGAATTCTACCTTTAACCTTGGAGAATCTATAGCAGAATCTAAAATTGTTAGGAAAATCTTTAGGTCTTTACCTAAAAAATTCCATGCCAAGATCACTGCCATTGAAGAAGCAAAGGACATTGATCAAATTCCTCTGACTGAGCTTGTAGGGAACCTTCAAACCTATGAGATGGGATAAGGTTTAATGGGAAAAGGTAGAAAGAGTAAAAACTTGGCTCTTAAGGGAATAGAAGAAGAGATTGAGGACTCTGAAGATGAAGATGAAAGTGAAGAAGATGATAAAGATGATGGTGAGGATGAGGATCTAACCTTCATAATTGATGAGATTATCAAGCTTCTTCACTTTAGGAGAAAGGATAAGGGAAAATCTCCTAGGAAACCTAAATCCTCAAGGAAGGGCAAGAATGAGAAGCCCCTCATCCAATGCCATGAGTGCAAAGGTTTTGGTTATATGAGGATAGAGTGCCCAAACTACATCATGAAGGAAAAGACTAAAGAGTCAAAAGATAAAGGGTTAGTTACTACTTGGAGTGATACTGACAATGACTCTTCTGATGAGTATGCAGATGAATGTAGTCACATTATGGCCTTTGCTGCCTCAACCGATAAGGTGATTGTGGAGAGTGCTAGTGACAGTGAGGATTCTTCTGATGATGAAGTACCCAAGAAAATGACCCTTCAGGAAGCCTATGATATGCTATGCGTTGAATTTATAAAATCTGAAAAGATTTCTCATCTTTGTAGAAAAGAGCTTAATGAGGTAAAAACTGAAAAAGCTGATATGTTAGTAAAACTAGATGAGACTACAAGGTTAGTTGAGACTCTTATTGTGGAGAACACTTCATTAGAAGAGAAGGTCAAGAATCTTGAGGTTGAGCTTAGTCAAGCTAGAACTCAAATAGAGAGGATTTCTAGTGCAAAGCTTGATGAGGTCTTGAGTGCTCAAAAGCCTAGTTTTGATAAGATTGGCTTAGGATATGCTGTTTCCTCCAGCCCCCCCTCTTCCACGGCTTCTGGATCAAGGACTGTCTTTGTGCCCCAATCTGAGAACTCATTAGAAGAGAAGGTCAAGAATCTTGAGGTTGAGCTGAGTCAAGCTAGAACTCAAATAGAGAGGATGTCTATTGCAAAGCTTGATGAGGTCTTGAGTGCTTAAAAGCCTAGTTCTGATAAGACTGGCTTAGGATATGCTGTTTCCTCCAGCCCCTCCTCTTCCACGGCTTCTGGATCAAGGACTGTCTTTGTGCCCCAATCTGAGAAAGGTGATAAAGGTATGAAATTCAAAACTGATTTGTCTTATTCTAAATCCTTTTTTAGACCTCATGTTTGTCATCATTATGGTGTTTCTGGATACATTTGTCCTAATTGCTTTAAGTTGTATCCTCATAAGCAATTTTCCAAATGGTCACAGGTTACCTCTCAAGGACCTACACCTTTGTTTGGAGAGTTATTAAAAGTCTTGAGCTTTTTAACTCACTTTCAGGAGAATTTTAATTCTTCTATGTCCTTTAGTAGACATACTAGGACACGTGCCTTTTCATCTTCATGGCCAAAGACTCGTGCTGTGTGGGTGAGAAAGGAGCCTAACACTTAATTGTCTTTTTTGTAGGTCCTCTGCTTTAATTCTTTCTATCTAAAGTAGGAATCTTTTTGCTTGATTTCTTATCTGCTTTTGGAATCATGCTTTCATGCATTTGCGCCATTCTATCATGCTTTCATGCATATGCATCTTTCTTTCATTCTTTCATGATTGTTTGTCTGTTTTTGTTTGGTTGTTTAGTTTTTATTTTGTTTTGTTTTCAAAATAAAAATAAAAAGGAAAAATCATAAAAATACAAAAACAGTGTGTGTTTGTGTACATTGGTACTTGTGTACCTTGGATGGCCATTGAAACAAAGTTTTCTAAACTTTGTATCTTTTGTAGCTTAGATGAGCATCTCTATGCACAACTAAGCAAGTGAGCTTTGTGGCTCTTGTTTGTGATGAGTAAGTTTTCACCACTGCTGCCCGCTAATCATGAATGACATTTGTGTGCTTCGGCATAGCAAAATTGGAATGTCAAATATCATTGAGTATTTCTTTTCTCTCTCTTATATGCCTATGCATGATATGCTTATTAAAAAGAAAAATATGCAAAGAAAAATAAAAAGCAAAAAGATCAAAAATGCTTTAAATATGATTGCAAGCTTGTATTCTAGGAGATGTGGGAGTTATAGGATGTACCTCGAAGGTGATAGTCCCCATCAAATAGTTATTGTGGGGGAGAAAGCCCAACGCCATATGTTGGGCCTGAGGCCCAGTCCAAATACAACTCTCTGTCCGAAGAGGTTAAAAGCATCAGAGTGCCACCACTTTGGAGAGAGCGCAACCTATAGGGGACAAACGCTCCGTCCGAAGACAACCTAATTTGGCCGAAGAGACCATATCCAACGGAATTGCCCAGAACTTGATTGAGTAGAGATGCTGAAGATTTCCCTGCGAGAGCTGAGCCCTGGGCATGTCTAACTGCGTAGCTATCATGAAGCATCTTACCAATAAAGCTGCCGCCGCCACATTTAATGCACTGCAGCAACTTTTCTGGCCGCATTTATGTGGAGAAGACACCTGAACAGTGTACCTGCACCCACCACCACTCACTGCAGGTTAAAGCAAACGGCTGATGTGACTAGTACTCAAGTGGGCGCCTAGATGAAGGACAAGTGTGCGGTGAGGATGGAAAAAGGGTGTATATATAAGTGTAGCAGGCCTCCCACAAGAGGGGGGGGGGGGGGAGGAAGAAAAAAGAGATGGTATTCATTAAACTTAAAAATACTAAAACTCTTCGGACAGAAGAAAAAGTTGTTAAACGCTGATCTAAAATCCTTCTTTATTTGTCTTCTGCTTGAATGAATCGTTGCTAAATCTATAGTTAGCCCAGTTGCTTAACCCATTCTCTACAAATTTATTGTTGGGAACTCGTTGGGCTCAACACACAGATTTGATACCGGGCCCAACAAATTTGTACCCTACAATTGGCGCCGTCTGTGGGGAGCAACTTGAGCAAAGGTGGAAGCGACACCTCAAAAGATGGCTGAACCAAGGCAACGACCAGCTGAGTCCAGGTCGTCTAAGCACACCGATCCCTTCCTTCACCTGGAACGGAGGCAGGACCGTGAAGGAAGTGTACACACCGCACGCGATGATCAGAACCAGTCGCATGGGGAGAGTCACACGTCCCATGCAGAGAAAAACAAGGACATGCAGAAGGAAATCAATAGGCTAAGGAGGGAGTTGCGCCATGCGAAGAGGAAACGCAGTCCCTCGTACTCTCAGGAAGATTCCGAGGACGAACAAGACGTCAGCTACGGGCAGAAACATCGAACGCCGGTCAGCGAATCCTTTACCTATGAGGAAATGCGTCATGGTGAAAAGAACCCCCAGAATCCCTTACCGAGGGACGCAGGGAACGATGCTATGAGTAAAGCCCTGGATCAGATCTCCAGATCCCCCTTTACCCGTAACATCGAGAGTGCTAAACTTCCTTGACGTTTCCACCAGCCTACATTCACCATCTACAACGGCCGGACTGATCCAGTAGAACATGTGAGCCATTTTAACCAGCGGATGGCTGTTCACTCCAGGAACGAAGCCCTCATGTGCAAAGTCTTCCCATCGAGTTTAGGACCAATAGCCATGAGGTGGTTTGATGGTCTGAAAACAAACACTGTTAGCTCCTTCCAAGATCTAACTCAGGCTTTTGGGTCCCGTTTCGTCACATGCCGAAGGGTTCCTCAGTCCGTGGCATCTTTGCTGTCTGTTATCATGAGGGGAGGTGAGACGTTGAAGTCGTATTCAGATAGGTTCTGGGAAACGTATAACGAGATAGAGGAGGATTGTGAATCGGTGGCCATTAGCTCTTTCAAGTTGGGCCTCCCCACTGAACACCCCTTGAGAACTTCCCTGACGCGTAAGCCTGCTACCAGTATACGCCAGTTAATGGACAGGATCGATAAGTATAAAAGAGTTGAGGAAGACCAGCAGCATAGCAAGGGGAAGGAGAAGGTTATCCCTCAGGAAGGGAGGGATTCCAGGTCGGACAGGCAGAGCCACAACAGGCCGAGGAAGGACTGGGTCGGACAAAGCACAGCGAACTTCCAGGCAGTCAATGCGGTTTTTCGCGAACCGGTACACCAAGTCCTGGACAAAATAAAAGACGAACCATTCTTCAAGAGGCCGAGCAAGATGGTAGGAAACCCTGAAAGGCGCAACCACAGTCTTTACTGCCAGTATCACCTTGACCATGGGCATACTACTGAGGATTGCAGGAGCCTGTGGGACCATTTGGATCAGCTGGTCAGCGAAGGCAGGCTAAAGCACCTCCTGCACCATTCACACGGCCAGGGAAATCAAACAAGCACGGGACCCAGGAGGGGCGGTTCTGTAAAACCTCCTTTGGGAACAATCAATGTTATTTTTGCCGCACCGGGGAGGACAGGGTCTTGCCCATCCAGGGTATTGTCAGTTGCCCGAGTACCCTCGGAGAAGGTTGGCAGAGAACCGAAGAGACTTAGGACAGACGTCCCAGTTTTGGGCTTTTCGGAAGAAGATAAAACAGGCACTATACAGCCGCATGATGACGCCCTAGTAGTCACTCTGAGAATAGGCGGATACGACGTGAGGAGAGTGATGGTAGATCAGGGCAGCGCTGCAGAGATAATGTACCCAGACCTATACAAGGGGCTGAACTTGTCCCCCGAAGACTTGACTCCATACAGTTCCCCCTTAGTCAGTTTCGATGGCAAAGTGATCATTCCGAAGGGACAGATCAGACTGCCTGTGCAAACCGGTCCTGAGACTGTGGAGGTAGATTTCATAGTAGTGGATGCTTACTCGCCCTACACCGCTATAGTAGGCAGACCTTGGCTTCATACCCTTGGGGCTGTATCCTCCACACTACACCAGAAGATCAAGTACCCCTCCGAAGGGATAGTCGAGGAGATCCGAGGGGATCAGGCTCTATCTAGGCAATGTTTAGTGGCAGCGATCCAGCACGAGCAGCATGCTGCGCCTTCAAACTGTAACAAGGAGGGTTTATAGCAATTAAAGCCTTCGGCGCCGGAAACCGAAGCCTCAGCTGGGGAAGCAGAGTGCGAAAGCTTAGAAAAGATAGTTGTTAATGACGATCCAGAAAAGTTTTTTCAGGTCGGATCTATGCTGCCCCCACAGGAGAAGGGGGTGTTGGTAGAATTCCTCAGGGGAAACGTTGACGTGTTCGCATGGGACCCTGCGGAAGCTCCAGGAGTAAGCCCAGACTTTATTTGTCACCATCTGAACGTAGATCCCACCATAGTCCCCAAGAAACAACCACTTCGGCGACCATCGAAGGAACACGCAGATGCGGTTAGGGAGGAAGTGGCAAAGCTCAAGCAGGCAGGGGCCATCAAGGAAATTTTTTACCCCGAGTGGCTGGCCAACACAGTGGTGGTAAAAAAGAAAAGTGGGAAATGGCGGGTGTGCGTGGACTTCACTGATCTCAATAGAGCTTGTCCGAAGGATCCGTTTCCCATGCCAAAGATAGATCAACTAGTTGACGCTACTGTTGGGCATCCTCGGATGAGTTTCTTAGACGCGTTTCAAGGTTATCATCAGATACGGCTGGCTCTCGCCGACCAGAACAAAACGGCTTTCGTAACTCCTGTAGGAAATTACCACTACAAGGTAATGCCATTCGGCTTGAAGAATGCAGGGGCTACCTATCAGAGAATGATGACCCGGATGTTTGAGCCACAGCTGGGCAAAAGCATGGAGGTTTATATTGACGACATGGTGGTTAAGAGCAAGGTTATTGCGGAACACATTGGGGACCTTAGGGATATCTTCGAAATTTTGAGGGGACACAGATTGCGCTTGAATGCCTCCAAGTGTTCGTTCGGAGTTGGCTCGGGCAAGTTCCTGGGGTATATGGTCACTCACAGGGGAATCGAAGTAAACCCCGATCAGATAAGGGCCATCAACAACTTGCGAGCTCCCCGGAATCCCAAGGAAATCCAGAAGCTGACTGGAATGACTGCTGCCCTCAATAGGTTCATTTCCAGATCAGCAGACAGGTGTCGGCCTTTCTTCTCGTTAATCAATAAATGGAAGGATTTTGAATGGACGGAGGAATGTGCTATCGCTTTCCAGCAACTTAAGGACTACTTGGCTAGACCTCCCATCATGTCCAGTCCTCAGCCAGACGAAGTTTTGTTTGCTTACATTGCCGTGGCTCCTAATGCTGTGAGCTTGGTGCTGATTCGAACAGACTGTAGTGTGCAAAAACCAGTTTATTACGTGAGCAAATCGCTGCAAGAAGCTGAAATCCGCAATTTGCCACTAGAAAAACCCATTCTAGCAGTTGTGCTGGGTACTAAGAAGCTGCCCCATTATTTCCAAGCTCACACCGTCATAGTCCTTACCCAGCTCCCACTTAGGGCCATACTCCGAAGCGCCGACTACACAGGAAGAATTGCCAAATGGGGGACGATACTAGGGGCTTTTGACATCAAGTACATGCCGCGCACGTCAGTGAAGGGCCAGATCCTTGCAGACCTGGTCGCCGAGTTCACAGAGCCCCAGTTAGAGGAAGTAAACCAAACCCTAGGCACGGGAGGGAGGCAAGTCAGCACGATTTCGTCACAAAACCCCTTGCCCTGGGAAGTATATGTAGACGGCGCATCTAATCAGAGGGGCTCAGGCGTAGGGCTAGTGCTGATATCCCCTGAGAAAATTATCATTGAAAAAGCCTTAAGGCTAGACTTCTCAGCAATGAATAATGAGGCAGAATATGAGGCTTTGCTGATGGGGATGAAGATGGTACAAAAGATGGGAGGAAAGTCCGTTGAGATATCCTCGGACTCGAGGTTGATCGTCGGCCAAGTATCGGGAGAGTTTGAAGCGAAGGACGAGAGGATGCTGGGGTACTTGAGCCTAGTTAAGTCCCTGCAGTCAGAGTTTGAATATTTCAACCTGCAGCACATCCCCAGAAGTGGCAACACACATGCAGACTCTTTAGCCACCCTCGCCACCTCCTCGGCACAGGCATTGCCGAGGGTTATCCTCATTGAGGAAATGCAGGAGCCTACGGAAGTAAGAAAAAAGTCCCTCCAAGTTCATTGCGTCAGAACCAACCCGTGCTGGATGGACCCCATCATCAAGTTCTTGAAGGATGATGTGTTGCCCGAAGAAAAAGGGGAGGCGGACAAAACGCGAAGAAAGGCCACAAGGTTCTGGCTGTCCGAAGAGCAGAAACTTTACAAACGTTCCTATTCGGGCCCGTACTTACTTTGCATGCACCCTGAAGCGACTGAGTTACTACTGGAAGAATTGCATGAAGGGATATGTGGGAGCCATACGGGAGGCAGGTCCTTGGCCCACCGGGCCATCACACAGGGTTACTGGTGGCCATATATGCAAAGAGAGGCTAACGAATACGTGAAGAAGTGCGACCAATGTCAGCGGTTCGCGCCGAATATACACCAGCCAGGCGGTAACCTCAATCCACTATCCAGCCCATGGCCTTTTGCTCAATGGGGTCTAGACATCGTAGGCCCTTTCCCCAAGGCAGTAGGAAACAGGAAGTACTTGCTGGTCGGAACAGACTACTTCACCAAGTGGGTAGAAGCTGAACCTCTAGCGAATATCAGGGACGTAGACGCGAAGAAGTTCGTTTGGAAAAACATCGTCACCAGATTTGGTGTCCCACATACCCTCATCTCGGACAACGGGCTTCAGTTTGATAACAAAGCTTTTAGAAGTTATTGCGGCGAGCTGGGAATCACAAATAGATATTCCACCCCCGCCTACCCCCAGGGAAATGGGCAGGCCGAAGCAGTTAATAAAGTCATTGTCAATGGGCTAAAGAAGAGGCTGGACGATGCGAAGGGTAGATGGGTAGAAGAACTGCCCCACGTATTGTGGGCATATAGGACTACGCCTCGCAGGTCCACTGGGGAGACCCCTTTCTCAATGACCTATGGGGCTGAAGCGGTTATACCTCTCGAGACTGGATTCCCGACCTACAGGACCAGCTCTCTTAACCCAACCAGCAACGATGGGCAGCTGGAAAAGAGTTTGGATCTGATTGATGAACGTAGGGAAAACGCAATGGTTCGGTTGGCGCATTACCAGCAGAAACTCAAGCAGGGCTACAACGCCAATGTGAGATTGAGATCTCTCGAACCTGGCGATCTGGTCCTAAGGAAGGTGGTAGGCAATGCAAAGAACCCAATATGGGGAAAACTGGGACCGAATTGGGAAGGTCCGTATCGCATCACCTCGAGGGCCGGCGTTGGCGCATACTTCCTTGAAGACCTGGATAATCATGTAGTTCCCAGGCCATGGAATGTAAATAACCTCAAAAGGTACTACTATTAAATGAATTCCTTAGTCATGATTGCCTTTTTGTTGTGATGGTTCTTTTACAAGTGTTTAAACTTAAATTCAATCATGCCTGTTGTCCTCGGACTAGATGATTCGGGTTAGTTAACACTCACGTTTTTACAAGTGTTTAAACTTAAATTCGATCATGCCTGTTGTCCTCGGACCAGATGATTCGGGTTAGTTAACACTCCCTTACGGTTCTTTTACAAGTGTTTAAACTTAAATTCGATCATGCCTGTTGTCCTCGGACCAGATGATTCGGGTTAGTTAACACTCCCTTACGTTTTTACAAGTGTTTAAACTTAAATTCGATCATGCCTGTTGTCCTTGGACCAGATGATTTGGGTTAGTTAACATTCACGTTTTTACAAGTGTTTAAACTTAAATTCGATCATGCCTGTTGTCCTCGGACCAGATGATTCGGGTTAGTTAACACTCCCTTACGGTTCTTTTACAAGTGTTTAAACTTAAATTCGATCATGCCTGTTGTCCTCGGACCAGATGATTCGGGTTAGTTAACACTCACGTTTTTACAAGTGTTTAAACTTAAATTCGATCATGCCTGTTGTCCTCGGACCAGATGATTCGGGTTAGTTAACACTCCCTTGCGTTTTTTCAAGTGTTTAAACTTAAATTCGATCATGCCTGTTGTCCTCGGACCAGATGATTCGGGTTAGTTAACACTCCTTTACAATTTACAAGCGCTTAAACTTAAATCCAATTATGCCCGCGACCCCTGGACCAGATAATCTAGGTTAATTCTTGTCCACTTTGTTAGGCTAACCTGGTGTTGGGTGAAACGCAAAGTTAAGCTGAATTACGTTAACTGTTGTGGCCTCTAGGCCGTGCTTAGCGACGTCCGAAAGATTACTATGGTAGGCAATTGATTATTAGTCATCGACCTATCAAGGTAAGCTATAATGACAAGCATACACCATAAAAGCCACAAGGAGCGAGAGAAAAACAAACTGTTTCATTCATTACAAAGATATAGTTCATTACAAAGATAGATTCATTACAAAGTAAGATTCATCATAAAGTCCTAAATCCTACACTATCTAAGCATTCTGATCCTTATTCTGAGGCGCTGGGTCAATCTTCGTCTGATCGCCCACATCTCCGATCTGAGGGGGCGCCTGGCTTGTCTCCGTTTGGACGGGGGGATCCTGGCCGGCCGAGGGAGCCTCTGAGGCATCTGTCAGCTCGCATATATCTGGGTGGTAATAGATGCTCTCAGGTCCCCTTAGGGCAGACTCTGCTGGGACTCCAGCCGCATCAAGGGCTCTGCCCCATGTGATCTCGCAGTAATCCCTGTAGACCTTAGCCAGCTCCTCGGCCAGCCTTGTTTGTGTTTCTTGCACCCCCAGGAGGTAGGCAGCCTGCTTTTCGGCCTCAACTGCTTCCTTGGCCAACTGAGCGTCCTCCTTGGCCACTTTAGCAGCATCTTTGGCCTCATCCAGCTCAACCTGAAGCTCTTTCACTACCGCTCTCTCTGTTTCCAGATTGATTTCGGTGGTGTATAGCTTCTGCCGCTGTTCTTCGGCCTGCTTCTCAGCAGTCTTCAGGCCTGCCTCCGCGTTCCTTCTTGCCTTCCCCTCCTCATTCAGCTCGTCGGAGATGCGGGCGTAGTCGTTTTTCGCCTTGCCTAAGGCACTCTCGACCTCCTCCCTAGACCGAACCTCAGCTTGCATCTTAATATCTTTGTCTTTATTCCATTCTTCCGCGACGTAAATTTGCTGGGCGATCTGCATAGCAAACAATGAATTTAGCGAAAAGCTGCGAATGCACAAAAAGCAAGCAAATTAAAACCCTTTAACCTTACCATGCCCAAATCCCTCTTCAGAGACAGAAAGAGCTCATGCTCACTAAAGCGCCGATAGGACTCCATGTCCCTCGGGAGAAGGAGCGGCTTCTCCAACGCTTCGGCTATACGCCCAGCCTTCCCTCCAGCGTAGTTTCTTATGGAGGCATCAAATGGGATGGCTGCGCCATCCAGCGTTAGCTTTGGAGACCAGGCCTGAGTCTTCCGCCGCACATCTGCGGCTAAGCTCTCTTCCCGGCTCTCAACAGAAGAAGCCCGTTTGCCCCTCGCCTCGTGAGTCGTTTTCTGCTGCTTGTGACCCTTCGGAGGGACCACTTCCCCCTCCTCAACGTCCGTCACCTCCGTCACCACCCTCTTTTTTTCAGGTCAGGCATTACCTTTAGACCGGGGTCTCGGGGGGTTGGAGGAGGAGGGGGGGGAGGTGGAAGGTTAACCTTGGGCTGGGATGTGCCAATGCCCTTGGCCGCATCCTTTGACTTCCTGTTTTTCAGTAGGCTTGATAAGCTCTGCATGTCTTCCTCTTCTGAGTCGTCCGGCACGGCTGTGTTCAGGAGAGGAGCGACCGAGTATCTGTCGAATACCTTGTCGGCAGGCAAAATCTGGACCTCCGAAGACTCTTCGTCAAACTTGAATTGATCGATCTGCCGGTCTAGCGAAGGGGTAGAAGAAACTTCTTCCTCCTCTACTACCGGTTGAATGGGAACTTGTTGAAAAGGCTGAACGAGCACCGGAATGCCTTGCGGATTTGGATGGGGCACTGGGGCGAGGTCGAAGGGGGCCAAAAAGTGCTTCCTTGCCACGTCAATGCGGTTTATGCGGCGATCCCCGAGTGTGATTGCGTTGCCTCTCGGCTGAAGCTCAGTCTTCGGGGTGTAGCCAAGGATGAGAGGGACGGACCTAAGCTGTCCGTCTTCACTCACGAAAATCTCCGACCGAAGAAGGTAGTTCAAGGCCGCGGTATTCGTCAGGCTCAGCCGAGGAGCTACGTGCCTTCTATCTGTAAACATGGCGATAGAACTGTCAGGATTGCAATTTCACGAAAGGGAGTCCGAATATCTAAAAGCAAAAAAAAGTAAAGCTCAAGGGGGAATGTCCCACCTGGCGTTCCTGGCTGGGTTGGGCAATGAATCCTATCATGCCAGGCACCCGAGACGATCAGATAATCGTCCTTCATCCCTTTGTTGGACTTAGGGAGACAGGAGAGGAGTCTGACGACATCGGATCGGGACCTTAGATAGTATCCCGCCCCTTCCTTGGTACGACACTCGTACATATGTACCACATCGTGCCAGGTTAACCCCAAGCCTAAATGGCGGTTCAGGTCATCAATCGCCCCTAAAATCCTAAATGTATTGGGTGCGCACTGGTCAGGACTAAGCCTATGAGCAGTAAGGTAACTTCTGGTGACCTCACCCATGGGGAGGGTCATTCCCCCCTCTAGGAAGGCGATAATGGGGATTATCACCTCCCCCACCTCTCGGTCCAGTAACAATCCCTCCGTGGAGCAATACCTCAAGCCCACTTCCCGAGGGATGCGATATGTCTCCCTAAACTTCTCTATCTGGGAAGGACTGTCCGCTAGGTATTCGAATCTACCCATCGTTAATAAGGTGAAAGTGAGGGAAATGCGGAACGGTGACTGGAGAAAATTTACAAATGGCCGAAGAGGCAGCCTGAATAGATTTCAAAAATCTCGAAGAAGGGAACTTACGTCGGACTGAATCAAAGAATGTTTTCTGGCCTTGCGGGGAAATCGCAGCGGATTCTGGAAGGAGTTAAAGCGGATGACAGGAAGGGCTTTGAAAGTCTGAACGCTTGAGTTCGCTGGGAGTTCTGAAGTTTGCAAAATGAGAAGACAATCCTCTCTGGGACTTTATATAGGGGAAGAGGAAGTTGGAGAAAAATATCCCGCTCGAAATTTCAGGAGGAATCTCGTCCGTTAGATTTGAAACGGGCCAGTAGATTCCATTGACAAGACACCGCCTGGAGTAATTAAGGATGCCTCGGAAACGGCGCGACAGCAGCGGTAATAAAGAAGGCTCCTAAATTCATGTGCGCACACGTGTGGAGTCAAAATTCGGTGCCCTCACTTGTCAAGAGGTCAAAACCCCACTTTTTCTCTTCGGATACGAAGTAAAAAGTGAAATTTTGAGGGGCTATTGTGGGGGAGAAAGCCCAACGCCATATGTTGGGCCTGAGGCCCAGTCCAAATACAACTCTCTGTCCGAAGAGGTTAAAAGCATCAGAGTGCCACCACTTTGGAGAGAGCGCAACCTATAGGGGACAAACGCTCCGTCCGAAGACAACCTAATTTGGCCGAAGAGACCATATCCAACGGAATTGCCCAGAACTTGATTGAGTAGAGATGCTGAAGATTTCCCTGCGAGAGCTGAGCCCTGGGCATGTCTAACTGCGTAGCTATCATGAAGCATCTTACCAATAAAGCTGCCGCCGCCACATTTAATGCACTGCAGCAACTTTTCTGGCCGCATTTATGTGGAGAAGACACCTGAACAGTGTACCTGCACCCACCACCACTCACTGCAGGTTAAAGCAAACGGCTGATGTGACTAGTACTCAAGTGGGTGCCTAGATGAAGGACAAGTGTGCGGTGAGGATGGAAAAAGGGTGTATATATAAGTGTAGCAGGCCTCCCACAAGAGGGGGGGGGGGGGAGGAAGAAAAAAGAGATGGTATTCATTAAACTTAAAAATACTAAAGCTCTTCGGACAGAAGAAAAAGTTGTTAAACGCTGATCTAAAATCCTTCTTTATTTGTCTTCTGCTTGAATGAACCGTTGCTAAATCTATAGTTAGCCCAGTTGCTTAACCCATTCTCTACAAATTTATTGTTGGGAACTCGTTGGGCTCAACACACAGATTTGATACCGGGCCCAACAAATTTATACCCTACAGTTATGATTGTGTGTGAGTTAAAGTGATTTTCTCATATCTCAAATCATCATAACATGTATACATTGATGCTATCTTGCGATATTTTTCACACACAACACACAATATTTTTTGCTACTCTTGATACATGTGTAGGTACAATGTGATTTGACCATCACAAGGTTTTACATGTGTTAATGTATGCTCACTAAACTGTTTTGACTTATTTTTGAAATATAAAATTGGTTAGACTTGTTTAGTGTGTGATTGTGTTTTGGGATCTTTGTGCTTAACATTTTTCTTGTTGAGAGATTTGTTTTTCACATGTTTTGCATCCTTTTATTATCTTTTCATCCATAGCATCTTTTTTGATTACATTCATGCATTTATATGGATTTTTTGTGCCTTCTTGATCATCCTTGATCATCTTTATGTCTCTCAGGTGAAGTTTTCCAGCTTCTTGTACCCTTTGTTAATCATGACAAAAAGGGGGAGAAAATTGTGATGTGGTTTCTTTTTAAAGATTCTACATGTTAAGGGGAGAAATACATGCCTCTGTAAGGGGGAGATGTGTTTCATCTTGTTAGGAGGAGTGCTTACCTCCTTCTTCTTGTACATTGGTCTTGTGACCATTATTGACATACATTGTACTTATTTTCTTTGTATGATGATGTATGTTTTCTTCGCCTACCTCTACATGTGTTGTTTCTTTTCTATCTCCATACACATGTTTCTTATTACTTGTATGCAATCTATTATTTCTGTTTCATACAAAGATGCCTTGATGAGTTTTGTTTAAAGTGTTTCAGAAATACAGGTTGTCAAAGTCTACTTGCCATAAACTCTCTTCTAGCAAAGTTTTTCAAGAGTTTGTGTTAGGATAGATTTTATTGTATTCAATAAGTGAATTTGAGTTGAGTGATTTATGACTTCTCTCATATGCTCATTTGTTTGTTGTGGTTTTGTCACAGATTGCCAAATGAGGAGATTGTTAGGACATATGTGTTTCACTTGTTAAGAACATATGTCATTCTTTTATGTAATTGACTAATCTTTTGACAAAACGCACTTTACTTGTATTTGGGTAGATCTAGGATGTGTTTGATACTTCAAGAAACCTTGTTTCAAGTCTAAGTGTTGAAGCCATGCAAGTCTGTCCAAGAATCAAGTGAGAATGTACTAAATTTTAAAGCTCGATAGCTGCTCAACACCTCTCGACAGCTAGGCTATCTATTGAGCTTCTTAAGATATTTTCTTATCGTAATCTCGATAGATTCTTGACAGTTGGTCGATTGACCGAGAAAAGTTCTGTTCCCTCGATAGCTCCTTGATAGCTCTCGATAGCTCGCAACAGATAGGCTTGACACCTCCTCGACACCTCCTCTTTCAATCGAGAATTAATGAGCTATACGAAATTTAGATTTCCAGATGTAAGTTTTAGCCCATGCTAACATGTATGTGTAGGGTTTCTTTTCTCACAACCCTAGACCTATATAAGGCTTATTTTAGAGGCCGTCGCATAAGAGAATACAAGAAGAACATATGCAAAAAGTGACCGATGCCTTATTCTCTCTGAAAGAAGCTACTGCGTCTTTGCGCCTTAGGGTTTTGTAACCAAGTGCTTCTTGATCTTCATTATTGATGAAGTGAAGAACTTTTCAGCCAACAATCTTCTTCTAGTTGGTGATTAAGTCGCATACTGAGATCCGCGCAATTGGTTAGTCATGTATTGGAATTCGTGCATAAAAAAGTATGGCGTTCATATATTGAGGAGTTCAGAGGTTTTGAAGCGGTAGAAGGTTTCAGCAGTAAGTTCATCTACGGGGATTGTAGAGTCTAGGGTTAAAGGTTTTGTACTAGATCTGAAACTTCTCTTTACTATAGTGGACTGCTTTTTGGGAAGGTTTCCCCTTAGGTTTTTTACTGTGAAACTAGCTTGTTTCATTGGTTTTCCTGGGTCATCATATCTTGTCTTATTTATTTTTTTCCGCTACATGATTTTGACATGATATTGATGTTTGTTTGTTTGTTTTAACAAGTTTTATTCATAATAAATCTAATTAACAATTTGGATTTAAAACTTGTTAATTCTATCAACCGGGGTCTAAATTTCCAAATAGGTGGGAACTTCACTTACCCTTGGGAATTTCCTTAAGATTGATTCACATTCCAGTCACACACCTGAGGTATGACACACCTCCACATTCTTGCATCGAGAGATATATGTAGATGGCGTTCGAGGCCGCGATGGGTGGTCGACATTAGCTGCGAGGCATCGATAAACTGGTGACTCAGTTGGGGACACTTAGAGAGTTTAGCCTTTAGAGCTTTTGATAAAACCATAATCCTTTGGACATTGGCTTCCAAAAACGTTGAAATTGGCATTAGCTTCTGGGGCTTTCCTTTTGAAAGTTGCTTTTACTATATCCTAGTAAACTATTTTCAAAACTCAAAAAATATTTTTTGAAAATGATTTTCAAAATGGTTTTCCAAAAACTGGCTTTGAAGTATTTTCGTTGTGTGAAGCTTTACTACTTTCCTAAAGCATGCTTTACCGCTTTTCTTCACATGTGCAAACCTAGGGTAGTAAGACTTAATTTTTGCTGCACCTTTATTTGTGCTTATATTTGTTGTTCTTGGAAAGTCTTTCCCCTTTCATTTCAAAAATGCATCATATCACCCTTCATATTGAGTCGAACCCAAGCTTAGCGTTGAAGGCTAATGCTGGATGTGTATACCTTAGATAGTTACCGCATGTCGAATTGTAGGCTTTTCCTAGATCCATGGATGGATAGGGTTACGCTGAAAAGGCCCCCTTGATTCTCTCTATCCCGTAACTTCTATGAAGGGAAGTATTAGATAACCGAGGTCCCCCTTAAGAATAGGAACAACTTACCAGTTAAGCCGTGTCTCATATAGTTGGCCTAGACTATGTCAAACTCGTGAGGACTAGGAAGAGCTAAATCTGTGTGAACATCGCAGCCTAGGGTAGGATATCCTTCATAGGATTGTTTTAAAAATGAATCAAGGGGAAAGTGTCCAGTTTCCATTTGCAGGTTTGCCCTTTTTGGTTGCATCAAAGAGTCATGCATTACTCCAGGTTCTATCCATCTTGTTTACACAACATCTATGATTAACCCCTAGGGAAAAGCAACCTCGTTGCTCACACATTAGATCATACCTGGTCCTTAAGGGTTTCCAACCCTACAAGGGCATGCATGCATACACTAATGGCTTCGTCATGTAAATGTGTACAGATAAAATTTATGGCAAGTAGCCATAACTCTGCACCAAGGAGCACATTGCCAAGAGTTCAAGATCTTCCCCAAGAAGGCCAAGCTATCAAGAATGAAGCTTTTCATTGTAAATTTGAATTTCCTTGTATTGTAAAAGGCCCACTGTTGGAGCCATTGTCTACAACCCATTGTAAAAAGTCAAAACATTGTAAAAGCATTACTTTTCCATGTAATCAAAAGAGAAGGGTCCATCCCGGAATTTCTAGCATGATATTAAAATTCTGCTTACTTGCCAAGCTTGTGCATTAATTCTACATCACTATAGAAACTCACTATGATAAATACTCGATTAAGGGTCCAAGCCAATAATTCGAAAATGATAGGTGCATTTTAAATGAGCAAGAACTTGAACTAACTTCGGGTTTGTTTTGTGTTTCCACACTATTAAATTTTCTAATGTACCCCATTTCTTTCCCATCATATTCTTTTCCTTTCTAGGTTCCTCAAGAGAAAAGATTGATTAAAGGAAATTGTTCAAGCTACCACAAGACTGTGATCCTGTCATCACTAGGTCTTGTGTTAAAGATATGTCTACTAGTGGTCCTTCCCCTATCAAGGAAAACACTCATGAAATTGCTTTCCTGAAAGACCAAATGGCAGAAATAATGCACATGGTTTAACAACTGGTTGTAGGAGGGAACTAAGGATCATCTTATCCCACTTTAGAGGGCTATGCACCCTATTTTGAAAACAAGAACTGGCCACTACCATAGCTGAATTAGGGCCAAACTACTCCACCATTCACCCCATAAGGGAATAACCAAGAAGTGGATCCTCCTAAGGATAAGAACTCAGAGTCTAGTTACGGTCAGGTCAAAAGTCAAGTGGAAACCCTGATTGAGAAAATCCATCTCATAGAGGGTTCCGAAGCCCGAGGAATTGTCGATCTAGACAGTCTAACCAACTTCCCTTAGGTCACTATGCCTCCCAAGCTCAAGGCACTCGAGTTTGTCAAGTATGATGGCACTGGAGATCCTTACGTCCATTTGTGCATGTTCTGTAGGAAGATGGCACCCAATGGAGACAATCATCCTTTGCTCTGCGAGATTTTCCCTGATAGCTTAACTGGCCCTGCAGCCACTTGGTATGTGAGATTGGAAGAGACCTCCAATTGGAGAGAGATGGCCAATGCATTGTTAGAGTATTACTGGTTTAACACTAAGATAGCTCCTGATCGTACAATTCTTCAGAGGACAAAAAAGAAGAGTAAGGAATCTTTTCGTGATCAAATGATTCATTGATAACCTTAAGCCTCCTTAACATGAGAATATGATCAGTGCCTAAGTCACTTACTTCACAAGCCTAATTCATATTGGGGAGCGCATTGATGAGGGTATTAGGAGCAAGAAAATAGTTGATTATAAGGCTTTGCATTCTATGATAGAACAGCAGGTGAAAAAGGCAACTGGTCATAAAGGGAAGGAAGCCGATGTTCATGCGATTGACAAAGCGCTTGAAAGGCCTAGGGGTGTTACTTTTGCTTATACAAGCCCAAATGCCCAGCCTTATCAGCAATAAGTTCAGCTAGCCCAAGCACCTTACCGAGCATTCAATCAGAGGGGAAGGCCTGATCCACTTCGATATCCCATGGTACCATGGAAATTCACTCTGTTACCTATGCCCATGGTAGAGCTTTATGCCTATCTATTGGAGAAGAAGCAAGTGACTCCAATATTTGCGAGACCCAGAAGACGGTCCTTCTTTGCCGGGTTTTAATCCATCCAAGAAATGTGAACACCATTTTGGAGCCGATGGACATACCCTAGAAGAATGCACAAATTTGAGACACTAAATCTAAGATCTCATTGACAAAAAGTTAGTACAGCTCGACAACGCGGTCAGGCCAAATGTCATCACTAACCCTTTGCCTTTTCATCAAGAAGGGAACGTGAATGCTATCTCTATAGTGGAGGAGAGGATTTTTGATTTCTCATCTCCTTCATTCCCTTAGAAAGCCATGCTATGGGCCTTAGCCCAGGAAAGTCACATTGTTCTCAAGAACATAGGAGCTCTAGGTTTTGACTGGGAAGTTTGCTCATTCTGTGGTAGTGGGGATTGACATGCCCTATTCAATTATAGAGTGCTTCAGGAATAAGTTCAGAGTCTAGTTGACAGTGGTTTCATCTGGATTGAAAGAAAATTGATGTGAAGGAGCGATTGCATGGTAGCCAACATATGCCCTCTGAGTACCCAAGCAGGAACTAGTCACATTGCTATGTCAATAGGATCAAGGAAGGACTGGGACGAATACTTGCAAGAGTGCTTATGTAGGATTCCTCCAGCTCCTCCGACTTCGGTTATTATCAAAGAGATTATAGAATCACCTATGGATTCAGAGGTGCCAGCTCCAAAGAAAGGACAAGCCATGTTAGTCGCTGAAGGCTTTACTCCTCTAGTATTGGCACTACTTGCAGTCGTAGAGCCATCTCTGGGATTTATCCAGAAGGGAACCCCTGTTGTCCCTGCCATTCAAGGTTTCGATCCTTTAATTCTTCCAAGGTCTATCCAAGGAATCTCTGGGGCTCCTGGCCCAAAAGCTTTAGAAGCTGCTCTACCCAGCCCAGTTATTATCAATCCAAATATGTTCTCCCTCGCGCCAAATTTATAGACTCAAGAAGGGCGTGGTCATCTGCATGCCAAAGCCCATCCCTTACAAAGATAGCCATCATGTCCCATGGAAGTATGATGTAACTTTGATTTCCACCTGAACTGGAAAGGAAGAGGTTTTCTCTAACATCTCTTCAAGCCTAGCTAGACTCACTAGGATTGGTCGATGTTATACTCCTGAGGAACTAGAAAAGAGGAGAAAAGAGACTGGTAGGAGCACAACCGTTAAGAATAGGGTCACCACTAAAGAAATTGAGGAATTCTTGAAAACCATTCGAAAGGCCGATTATAGTGTGATTTAGAAGTTGAACAAATCTCTAGCCCATTTTTTCTATCTTAGCCCTGCTGCTGTCTTCTAAGGTCCATCGTGAAGCTCTATTGAAAGTATTGAAGGAAATGCATGTTCCTATCGGTATTATAGACTTGTCCTTTGAGGGTCTAGTATCATTGGTGCTGGCCACCAACCAAGTCTCATTTTCATATGATGAGTTGCCTTCAGAAGGTAGAGATCACACCTTGGCCATGCATATCATAGTCAAGTGTGAAGTCATGATTGTCGTAAGGGTGCTAATCGACAATGGGTTAGCCTTGAATGTCTACCTGATAGCAATTCTTGATTGCCTGAAGGTGGATATGTCTCTTATTAACCCTAGCACTATGATCATTAAAGTCTTTGATAGCACGCATCAAGAAGTGCAACGCAAAATCGAGTTAATGATTGAGATTGGCCCAAGATCCTTCATGGTCAACTTCCAAGGGATTAAGGTTGACTCTCTATACAACATGCTTTTAGGGAGACCCTAGTTGCATACAGCAGGTGTAGTCGCGTCTACCTTCCATATGAGACTCAAGTTCATGTCCAAGAATCAGTTGATCACCATTATGGCTAAAGAGCCTATGACTATCTTCCAGGAGACGTCTATTCTTTACATCAATGCTAACGCTTTTCCTAAAGCATCCTTCCATAGCTTCAAGCTAGTTTCCATGATTCATAATGCTTTAGAGCCTGACTCCGGCTGGCCCGCAGCAGTTTTAATGGCCGTGAAGGAGATGCTCAAGTTTGGCTACAAATTAGGCCAAAGCCTCGGACCCGTAGGACATGGGAGCCCTACTCTCATTAAACTCTCAGATAACAAAGGAAGATTTGGTTTGGGGTTCGAACCCACTCATGAAGAACTCTTTCAAGCTTATAAAGGAAAAAAGAGGAAGTGCGACACTTCAAGGATGTCTATTCCCTATATCAGGACCACTTTTTTGGCTTTTGCAGAGGTTATTAGGCCAGAACCTTTCAAGGAATTGGAAGATGAAGAAATTGATATGGATTGCATTATTCGGCTCTGTCCCAAAGAGTTCTTCGTGAGCGCTATCATATCTCCTGAAGATAATCCGACTTCTACAATCCAACCAAGGATGCCAAGCAAGGTGGCAGGCCTTTGGACCATCGAGCCTTGCTTTGTGGTTACACTGGCTGAGTAAGAAGTATTCCATTATCAAGTGATTTGGCCTCCCGATCACCCGAGAGGGTTGGAATAGAATATCTACTTTGCTTTGCATGCTTATGTTATTTCCTGCTTTATTTGTATTCCCTGTTCATTTCCCCAGTTCATTTTCCTAGAAACAACAAAAAAGAGCATTTCAAGATCGAACACTAGAATTCAGTTCCTTACCATCCCCATATGAATGGCGTAGTAGAAGTTGCCAATAAGAACATAAAGAAGATCTTAGTGAAGATGACAGACACCTATAAGGATTGGCACGAGTTCTTGTCATTTGCCTTGTGCACCTATTAAACTTTAGTTTGTACTTCCACGGATGCAACCCTATACTCCTTGGTCTATGGCATGGAAGCTGTCCTCTATGCAGAGGTAGAGATCCCATCTCTCAAAATCTTGTCACAAATAGAGTAGTCAAAAGCTGAGTGGGCCTATTCTTGATATGCGCAATTGAACATGATAGATGAGAAGCGCATGACCGCGATGTGCCATGGACAGTTGTACTAACACCACGTCGAGCGAGTATTCAATAAGAAAGTTAGACCCAAATTCTTTGAAGAAGGTGACCTAGTCTTGAAAAAGCGCAACCAGGCCATGCCTGATCACAGAGGAAAGTTTTCCCTAAACGAAGGCCCGTATGTGGTGAAGAAGGCCTTCTCCGGAAGCGCCCTGATCCTAGCTGACATGGATGGGCACGACTTCAATATGCCCACCAATTCTGATGTTATCATACAGTGCTTTGCATGAGAGAGCTTCCAAGTGCAACCTTTTCTCCTACATTCCTATGTAAACAAAAAGAATTAAAAAAAAAAGCAAAAAAAAAAGAAAAAAAAGAAAAAAAAAAAGAAGAAGCAAAAATACAAAAAATATATGAAAGGGTAGATTGAAAACCCAAAAGGGCAGTCTATGCAAAAGGGCGGCCTTGGCAAAAGAAAGTGCGTGAGGGAGCCCTGCGAAATTGAAAACCCGAAAGGGCGGTCTAGGCAAAAATTAAGGCAATAAAAAATATCAGTTGAACTACATGATGACCTGATCCTTCCTAGTGGAGGTACGTAGGCAGCCACCTTGGCCCAGTCCCATTTTAAAAGAAAAATTAGTCAGTTGAATCTGCTTGAGTTTGTGATCAAGATCAGTGGGAGAAAGCGTGCACCCCTTTGGGTTGTTCTATGTATGCAACACGTGCGGCCCGCTTTGATTTTATTCAGAGATTTTATGGCCCATGCCAGTGGAAGATGTACTCTAATGGGAAAGGAAAAGATCCATCTAGAACATGATGTATCCTTTGAAACCTGAGATATCCATATGCATAGACTTACATATACCATTTTATTTGTATGATCTTGCATTTTCAAAGCATTTACCCACATATTCATTAAACATGCCTGTTTTGTGCCTTTCTAATACTTTCACACATTCATTATTATGCATCTAAAACACATATCTCATAGATAAAAATCCTTCTGACAATTAACATATGCAAAAACATCTTTGTTTCCACATGTTTTCCATCTTTAAGCATGCCTTAGAAACTAGACTATGCTTTAAAAACCCAAAAGTGGAAGGCCGTATGCAATTGCCTAGCAATTTATGATAGACCTTTCCATCATGGTGGAATACAAAGTACATTGCTCATGTGCATAAGTGAAAAGAAACAGAAAGACTCCGCCAAGCCAAACGTGGCCTAAACGACTCTGCCACAATCTTGTATAGCACCACGTAGCCGGTGAGAAGAATCAGATCATTCGAGGAATAGGTACGAAGCAACCCTACGGGGCCTTGAGGTGTAGCCCTGCCTCTCTGTATCAAGCAAAGCTTGTAAGGTGCCAACCTCTATAGTAGCAACTCTCAATGCCTCCTCTTTCTTGGCTACCTCTGCCTGAGGGCAATGAAAAGCAAATTGTGGCTCACTAGGCTTATCAGCCGGCCTGTACTCCAAGCTCAAAGTGCGATGAATGAAGGATCTAGCCTCCAATAGCCTCAATGCTGAATCATCAGCCCTGCTGCTTGCTTCAGCGCGACTAGCCTCCACTATGGCTTTCTCTCCTCTTCACTAGTCTGGCCTAAGACACTAAATCTCTAAGTAAGATCTACTAGCTCACTCTCCAAACTAGTGACTTGGGATCTCAGCTGAATACACTCTACCTCCGTGGCTAAAGGAGCTAAACTCCTTTGCTCAAGCTCTACTCTAAGGGTGGCAAGCTTTGCCTTATAGGCTATCCCCATCTTATCATAATCCTCCACCATGGCATAAAGAAGCTATCTGCAGCAATCAATGTCCTTGATGGCCTTTGTCAAGCACTCTCTTAGGTCTCTAAGAGTGCTCTCAACTCTGACCTCAAACTCCAGTGCATAATCCCTTAATATGTCAGCCAGAAGGTGGGGATCAAGAGTGAAAAATCACTTAGTGTACAAACACAAGCAATTGTTTAGACCCCCAAATTCAAAATTTTCAATACAAGCTTATATTCAAACAATATATGTACAAAATATGAAATATAAGCAATACCCAAATTATTAAACTACTCTAAGCCATTAATTAATCACAACCAGTAGAAATTAAAAGCTAAGAGTCAGGGAAAGAGAGATGCAAACACAAGATAACACCAGCACGTGTTATCGAAGTGGAAACTGAAGAACTCGGTGAAAAACCCCTCTACCGCCCTCCAAGCAGTAAATAATCCACTAGAAAATCAATTGGGCTACATGAATAACAATAGACCCTCCAAGCCTAATCTACCCGATGCACTTAAGCCTTCCAAGCTTCTTGCTCCAACAAGGTCACGCCGAACTGTGTCTTCTTTAGCTTACTAGATCCTGCAATTAGCCCATTGCATCAACCAATATGAATTGGTTCTCTCTTGAACTGCTTCTCAAACACCAAGAACCTTCTCACTACTCTGAATTTTGTGAGGTAAGGATTTGGTTTATAATCCTCTTATGGGTATGACAATGGAGAGGGTGAAAGGAGAGGAATTTGGAGAATTAAGTGTATAAGATTGTGGATGAATCAATCTTGTTTTTCTCTAGGGTTTTTCTCTCAAAATTCTCTTTGGAAGCTTTCTACATTTCGTGAGTATAAGAATATTTATACTAGGGTATGAGTGATATGTGAAAAGTTAGTTTTTAGCAAAATAGGGTGCACTGGCTACTCACTTCACGACTGCGATAAATCGCGAGTTCTAGTCGCCAGTTATAGACTAGCCAGAATGTACTTTTTATTCTGTAGTGATCCAGCTGTCTTGACCCTTCAACTTCCTGCATGCTTCACACGTGTGCTATAGTTTGGCGAGTTACCACTTGCGAGTCAGTTGTGAGTTCCAGTGCGAGTCACTTCTTGTTGCACACTCTTGATCAAATCTTCATACTCTCTTGCTCACAACCCTTACATTATTCCCACCTAAGCACATGGTTTCTAAATGCTGAATTATAAGCAAATTCGTTATGGTATAAAGCTAACACATAGTTGAATAAATTCAACTTTACAAAGAGGATCTGGAATCGATAGATCAAAAATGAAGCATGGGTCCCTGCTGGCCCTCCACTCTTTAAACTCCCTAGTGGACCACTCATAATTGTTCCCAAGACAAGTAGGATAGATCGTGCTCCTGCTAGAAGCCAAAATTGCAATCTATGATGACTATGTCGATATCCTAGAGCCCATAATCACAAGTGATGGAAGAAAGATCACTAAATCCAGGGATATGCTGATCATCCCCGAACTGCCTCAAGGCCATGCCTGGAAAGTACCCTGTACAACCTAGATGCCCACCAAAGGGATGCCAAGCAAACCAACATAATTCGTCCAACCTTGCCACTTAGTGACTCCCCACTTGACTTTCCATGTCCAGTCACGGGACGCAAGCTAAACAAATACTGCAACCAACCAGCGGTGTCCCTAGTAAAAGGAAGATTAAGGGCCATAGTGATCTTAACTCTATTCTTCCTTAAGAACCCAGCAGGCTGTGCCTTAGATATCTCACTCAAATGACTACAGAGCCACAACTGCAGCAGATGCACACAACAACCAAGCCTACCACTACCATTCTTGCGACACAGAGAAAGAGACATAATAGTCTCAAAGAGGAGAAAGGGAATAAAAGAAGTGCGTTAAGGTAAAGTACTCGCCAGGGGTAGAACTACAATGTTGACGGAACCTGACTGAGAAGGAAATAGCACTAAGCCAAAGATGGCTACCATGAAGGCCTGATGCCTAAGAAAGGTCCAATGCTCCTCCAAATTCACAAAGTCTCCTCGGTAAGCAAAAGGGCACTTAGCTTTGCCAAACCACAACAAGCAGAAAATCGAAAGGGATGATACCTCCCAAGTCACTCCCATATCGGGTCAGAAAATCCACAATAGGCATCTTCAGGCCTAATAGCTCTACCAACCACTTACGAAAGTGAGATCAAGTTGGTGGTCGATAAACTCGACTCACAGAGGTAGGAAGAGAAAGAAAGTGATTATACTCCTCTAAATTAGGGACCAAGTCCACATCACCAATGGTAAAGCACCTCAAAGTGGGACCCAACAAGTAACTATGGCCTCTAGTAAGTGCCAATCTAAAGAAGTGCAAAAGAGTGAAGTGGCATCTCCAAGGAATTGCTTGATGTAGGCCTGATCCTTGGAAGAGAATGAAGTCCACCATCTCTTGAGCTCCTTCTCATGAAAAGTCTCCCATTCAAGCTCCACCATAGTATCATAAGTTTTGAGCCTAAGAACATCCATGCCTAGTATCCGGTGTTTTGATGCAGAACCGTGCAGAAAAGTAAAGGAAAATGGTGTTTCTAGGAGTTTTCAATGAAGAAAAAGGGTAGAAGAAGATACTAGAAGTCGCAGACCAGAATGTGGAAGGTTTGGGGGGGCTTCCTGGTTTATGCACGCTTCTGAGGCTGGCGCTCCTTGTAGGGTCATCGGCCCCAAGCGGTGCACCTACAAGGGCCGCCGCCCCTCAAGACACATGCTAGGGTATTTCAACCCCCCTAGCACAAACCCACCCCTATTTTGAACTTAAATCCAATGAATGGAGGGTTTTGGATAGCTCCGGAGCGAAGATTTCATTGGTTTTTGCGCTAACAGTGGTGCGCGATAGGTTTAGTAGCAAACTTGTCTTTCAAAAGATTTTTTCACATAACCAAGACCGCACATAGCCTACACTGGGGCAGTTTATCTTTGTGCGCCTCGTCTGGCATTCTAGAATATCTTGAACCTCATTTTCAAAGCTCGGTTCACTCGGTTCAAGGGTCGGTTCAGCCCTTGTTCTCAAGACATGTAATGGGACAGTGCCAAGGCCATTCCCGATCACTAATAGCAGCCCATCTAGCATGGTATAAAGGTCGTGACAATCAATTCCTTAGGGGAACTCTTCTCGAAGCATCGGTCAATTTAGTTGAAAACCGAGACAATAAGTGCATTCCGTCGTACGGCGAGTCAAAAACCTCGTTGGGGAGATTCATGATCATTATTAGGGTTGTCAAGAAACCCGTATTGTTTGGTATGATTCAAATCCCACTTCAAGTTGATTGATCATTTTAGATCCATGCAAAACCCTGCACTGGGGCAATTTATTTGCGTGGTTTGGTCTTCTTCCTATTAATTAATATGCTTAAGAACAGGTCCATCCCACCAGGAACCTTTCCTCTCATGATAAGAACCGCATAAAACCTACATTAAGGCAGTTTTATTTTATGTGGTCTTTCCAGTCTTTATATCCCTCAGCAGGTCAATCAATATAAGATTTTATCAGTAAATCCGTGAAAGTACAGTGCTATGCAAAGTGACCATGGTGGTGCAACCGGTTCCTAAATGCTAATGTGCTGCTAGTATACATGTAAGACCTACAAAAAGGCAATATTTATCATACATCGAGAGCCTACCAACTGGCAAAGTCTAGAAATATACATGTAAGACCTACTGAGAGGTAATGCTCATCATACATCAAGAACTTACCAACAGGCGAAATCTAGAAACATACATGTAAGACCTACCAAGAGGCAGTGTCAAATCATACATCAAGAGGCTACCAACAGGAAAAATCAATATCATACATTAGGAGCCTATCGAGAGGCAATGTCATACATCAAGGCCCACTTTAGGGCAATATAATACATATATGTCTATAGCCTTCCAAGAGGTAACAAAATACGTACATGTTTAAAGCCTACCAAGACGAAGTATAAAACATACAGTTTAGGCCTACCAAGAGGTAGTCTAATACATACAAGTCTGGCCCACCAAGGGGCAATGTCTACAAAATACAAGAACAATGAAAAACATACCCGCGTAAGGGCTACATCATGGTATACCAATATATGGCTACCCTAGGGGGAGTCATCATCTCTAACATCATCATCAACGAAGTGCCCAGCGCTGTCGTCATCGGCATTAGCACTTGTAGTGGGGCCTGTAGAAGGACCAACTTGATCCACCGAAGAACCTGGGACAAATCTTGGAACAAGGCCCTGAGCCCAATCATCTAAGGGGGTATATCGCTAACTATCAGCCGGTCTGGGAGGAGCAGGCATATACTCTGACTTATGCCGGTGAATAGGAGGATCTCTACCTGGAATATGGGTGCAAGAGGTACAGGCATCCCGTGTTCCCTCATATCACCAATCAGAACGCCGATATACCCGCGAAGCAGGCCTATCTTAACCTGAAGCTAACCCTTCTCTCTCGCTGTGGCAACAACATGGGCCTTCCTCTTTCTTTGCCATAGGTCCTTCTCTTGAGAAAGCGATCTGGCATTCTCCTCTTGTATATACCCCTTTCTGGTGGTAGCAGTGCCTTTAAGATCTCTCACCCTAGCCTATAGTGTATCTACCTATAACCTCAATTGGGCCTCCAAAGTCTGACGAGCACGTACTATGCCACTGAGCACTCTGCCCTCACTACAAAACTGTCGAAAGAGCCTGTCGTCCTAAATCATCTTAAAACATGTAAGCTCCTGAGGGGGGTCCTTAGGTACTCTAAAGACCGGCATAACCTAATGATAGGTCCTTTCAGCTAAGAAGAACTCCGAACTCAACAAAGCCCAGTTAGTGCCATGCCCGTGACTCAACCATAGCATGGATAACCTCACACTTAGCTAACAACTACCCATCATAGGGATGGTTGAGTATCTTGTTAGGATAAGTGCCCTTAAATCCTATTAAATGATGCTATGTATAATATTAAGTGTGACATTGTGTTTGACATTATGTATGACTTAATATTGTGTTTAATAAATTTGTTTTATTATTATCTGAAATAATGGTAACATAAATATTCGGACATTATCATATAGTCCATGAGATGCATAGTATGTGATTTATGTGAAGAGTCACAGAAGATATAAATCACAAGTTCTTTGTAAATTCAGAATTATAGTTCGTAGTCGGTGATGAAATTGGGCATTTCATCTGCGAAGACTATAACATATCAACTACGATGATTTGTCTTGATCATGGAAGTGGAGACTTCTAGTTGATGTGTTAATATGTTTTAAGAGTTAAGACATATTGAACTGGACCGCTGTGAGATTTATTATTTGCCTAAGGACTGTCAAAAGAATAATAAATCTCACGACTTACATTTGCATGAACTCTTAATCTTGAGAGAATAATGGGCCTGATCATAAGGTGTAGGTTGCTTTGATATATCAGAAGTGAGATCTATAGTAATGGTCAAAACCTCAGTATGTTGGGCAGCCACATTAAGTGTTGATGGAACATGTATTCTCAAGATGGAATTCATAATCTCTTAACGGAGATATAAAATATTCCCTTGAGATAAGTTTAATGGGTTTGTTATTCAGGGAGTTAGGCCTAACCACTTTAGTAAGTAGTTACTAAAGTATATATTTATGGAATTGGATTTCATAAATATATAATGAATAACATTAAAGGATTAAACCGGGTACTCAAGGATCAAGATGTAGTAATTTACAAAGTGGCAGTCTATATTAATGACTTTGTATTACTACGAATATTTTATGAAGGGGTTGCATGTATAATAAAGTCTTGGGATATAATATATAGATAAGACCTAGAGTGCAACTATATTTATATAGTGGTATTAAATATAGTTAATGGTAACTTTGGACTTGTCAAGAGTTGACAGAAAAGCCCAAGGCCCATTGGAGCTAGTGTCTTATTGGTCCCTTTTGGTCCCACTCCAAGCCACACACTTAAGCCCAATTGGTAAGGCTCAAAAGGCCAGCCCAATTAGATATATTGGTTAGACACAAAGGGAAAAACGTACAGAAAATTATTGGTAAGAAAATCACCATTGTAGTGGTGTGGAAGTGAGTTTTTGGTACTCACTAGTTATCCCTTTGTTACCAATTTGAGAGACCACACATCTTGGGCGATCAGTGGAATTGGAGTGAAGATTAAAAGTATTCCTGAGTGCTTCAATCTTTGTTTTGAAATTCACCGCTTCAAGGTACGATCTCTTGTCCTCAAAATTCTGAAATTTACTTAGTACGTGTTAACAATATAGAATGAAGTAGATCCGTTCAAAACTTACTTTTCCGCTGCGCACATTTTTAATTCCATCAAATGGTATCAGAGCGGTCTTCAATTTCGTATTGTTTAACATGTTTGTGAGTTTTAGAATTGGAGAAGATAGTTTCATATTGTTAGAAGATTAAGTTTTTAATTTTTTGCATGTTGTTGAAACTATGATTTGATGAAAACTGAAATTGGTGTTATGATGTTGTTTAATTTTAAATTTAAGTATGTTAAATTCAATCTTAAGGCTATAACATCAATAGAATTCAGTTTTGACATTGATCTCTATCTATCATGTTCGTTTTCAAGATGTTTGTTCATGAAAATCTGTAGAAAACTGGCTTAGAAAATTTCTGGGAATTTGAGTTTCGCGATTTTCGATCGATCGAAAATCACTTTCGATCGATCGAAAGAGACAGTGATCAGACGCTTTAGAACGATAGTTTTTCGATTGCTAGTCGATCGATCGAATATGTTTTTCGATCGATCGAAAGGCAATCGAGTATCAATCGAAAGTGTCAGATGATCAAGTTCGAATTTCTTAAATTTTTCGATCGATCGATCGAGGGACACTTTCGATCGATCGAAAGAAAGAAAATTAGAAATTTTTCTAAGTGTTTTCACATGTTAAAAGAGTAAGACAATGTATAATTAAATTATGCATGTTTTAAAACTAAAAACCTTTCTTTTAAAACATCTAGTGGGAGAGAGATACAAGGGTTGTATCTCACGGCCTCCATTGTTGGTTTAAAGTAGTGTGATTAAGCACCTCGCCTTGGCGTATATGCCTTGCTCCCTTCGGAGGGTGTTTGATTCATGGTACTACAGGTTAAACTTCTTAGGGATAGATGAAATGTGTTTTTACACTGAGAACGACCACGCTTCTGTGGAGTTACTTGGTTATTCACATTGATTCTAGGCAATGGTGTACACTAGACTAAGTGTAATATTAACTTCCCTTCGGAGCTATGTCATTATTACTTAGAGGCTAAAGGGAAAACGACAAATTATTTTTGTTTGGTAAGAGTTACCATGATAGCATTAATAATGAGAATGTTTCTCACCTAATCATAGTGATTGGTATGACCTCGCTTAGGAATATTAATTGCGGGATTGGGTTGTCGTTGCATATATTATATTATGGTTTTATTAAGGTTCCATACTATATGTTTATATGCTAAATTGATAATGTTCAGTTTATTCATTATATTCATGTTTATTGTTTTCAGATTTGAACATGGCATCTTTTAGCCCACTTGTAGCTATTCTTAATCAAAACAAACTGACTGGATCCAACTATGTTGACTGGAAAAGAAACTTGGACATAGTTCTCACTGCTGAAGAACATAAGTATGTTCTTACTAAACCATGTCCTAGCTTTCCTTCATTAGATGCTCCTCTTAAGGAAAAACAACGATATGATCGTTGGCAGAAATCTAATGGAATGGCCAAGTGCTACATCCTAGCATCTATCTCAAATGTTCTACAGCATCAAATGCAGGATGTAGAACTAGCTTCAGACATCATGCAAAGTCTGAAGGAGATGTTTGGTGAGCAAGGCCGTTCTGCAAGGCAAGAGACCATAAGGCAAATTTATAACACCAGAATGGCTGAAGGAAGTTCAGTTAGAGAGCATTGTCTTACAATGATCTCTAATCTGAACACATTGGAAGTTTTAGGTGCCGATATAGATGGAGAATCCCAAGTGGATATGATACTCCAGTCGCTACCAGAATCATTCAAGGAATTCAAACTGAATTATAATATGAACAAAAAGATTTATACCTTGTCTGAATTAATGAATGAATTGGTAGCGGCAGAAGGCATTCTTGGTACTTCCAATGTTGAAGCCAATGTTGGTGAAGCTTCTACTTCTCAACCTAAGTCGAAAGGCAAGGGTAAGAAGAAGAAGAAGAAGAAGGACTTCACCAAACAAGAGGGTAAACAAATTGCCTTAGGGGTTGCTGATAAAGGAAAGAAGATCAAAGGAAAGTGTTTCCATTGTGGTGAGAAAGAACATTGGAAGAGGAATTGTCCAGTATTCAAGGCTGCCAAGAATAAAGGTATGAATGATACATTCCTTCTTGAAATATGTTTGGTACAGAATCCCACGGATTCCTGGTGTGTGGATTCAGGTTGTACTAATCATATCTGCAATTCTTTGCAGGGGTTTCAGGAGACCAGAAAGCTTAAAGAAGGGGAGTTGTTTCTTACTTTGGCTGATGGTAGCAGGATTCCAGTTGTAGCTGTTGGTGTTTATAATTTATGTTTTCAATCTAGAGTTCTAATATTAGAAGACTGTTTGTATGTACCTAATGTACGTAGGAATTTAATTTCTGCTACTTACTTAGGTAAACAAGGATATTGTGTTATCCTGAAAGACAATGTTGTAATAAAGAAGGATAAAGTGTTTATCTGTTATGGCAATATTGTGGATGGTCTTTATATTTTAACTCCTGATAAGCATGAATTATATAATTCTGAATTAGATGCTAACTCTCATGTAAAATCATTAAAGAGAAAGTTTCCTTCTACTAATGATGCATATCTTTGGCACTTGCGTTTAGGTCATATTAATTCAAACAGAATTCAAAGACTGATCAAAGATGGACTTTTAGGGCCCATGGACTTTGATGAATTTCCAGTTTGTGAATCTTGTTTGGAAGGTAAAATGACCAAACGACCTTTTACTGCAAAAGGTAGAAGAGCCCAAGATTTGCTAGAGCTAGTGCATTCTGATGTTTGTGGTCCTATGTCAATCCAGGCAAGAGGTGGTCATGAGTATTTCATTACTTTCACTGATGATTACTCAAGATATGGTTATGTGTACCTAATGAAACGGAAGTCCGAAGCCTTTGAAAAGTTCAAAGAGTTTAGGGCTGAAGTTGAGAATCAATTAGGTAAACACATAAAAGCCATTCGATCTGATCGAGGTGGTGAATACCTTTTTGGAGATTTCAAGGATTACTTAACTAAGAATGGGATTGTATCCCAATTGACTGCACCTGGAACTCCACAACAAAATGGTGTAGCAGAAAGAAGGAATAGGACTCTTTTAGAAATGGTTAGGTCCATGATGAGTTATTCAACTCTACCTATTTCTTTTTGGGGTTATGCCTTAGACACAGCAATACATCTTTTGAATTTAGTTCCATCAAAATCTGTTCCCAAAACACCCATGGAATTGTGGAGTGGGCGTAAGCCTAGCATGAAATATCTCCACATTTGGGGTTGTCCTGCACATGTGTTAAAAGGGAAGCCTGATAAGTTGGAACCAAAATCAGAAGTGTGTTTGCTTGTAGGTTATCCAAAAGAAACTAGGGGTTATTTATTCTATAGTCATAAAGATAATAAAGTGTTTGTTAGCACAAATGCCAAATTCTTGGAAAATGACTACATGAATAATTTTACTCCTAGAAGTAGAGTTGTGTTGGCTGAAATGAATGAACCTGTAAATGAACGACCAATAGATGAAACTAGGGATGATGTAGCTATATTAGATACACCACAAGATACTACTAATGAGATGTCTAGTACACAGGTGCCTCGTCGTAGTGGGAGAATTGTTCGGCCTCCTATATGATTCATAGGTTTGGGAGAAACTTATGAAGCTATCTCAGAAGAGGTTGAATCGGATCCCTACACATATGATGAAGCAATGAATGATATAGATGCACATCATTGGGTCCAAGCTATGAAATCTGAATTAGATTCCATGTATTCCAATCAAGTTTGGAATCTTGTAGAGGCGCCTAACGGCATTAAACCTGTTGGTTGCAAATGGGTTTACAAGAGAAAGAGAGGGATAGATGGAAAGGTTGAAACCTTTAAAGCAAGGCTAGTGGCGAAAGGGTATACTCAAAAGGAAGGTATTGATTATGATGAAACCTTTTCTCCAGTAGCAATGCTTAAATCTATTAGAATTCTCTTATCTATTGCTGCTCATTTTGATTATGAGATTTGGCAAATGGATGTCAAGACTGCATTTCTTAATGGCAATCTTGAAGAGGAAATCTATATGATGCAACCGGAAGGTTTCATAGCAAAGAACCAAGAGCATTTGGTATGCAAGTTGCAAAGGTCCATTTATGGACTTAAGAAAGCATCTAGGTCATGGAACATCAGATTTGATCAAGCAATCAAGACATTTGGTTTTGAACAAAATCTTGATGAACCATGTGTGTAAAAAAGACATCAAGATAAAGTAGTAATGTTCCTAGTACTTTATGTTGATAATATTCTACTCATTGGAAATGATGTAGGGGTAATGTCATCTGTAAAGGTTTGGTTGTCAAGCCAATTTGATATGAAGGACTTGGGTGAGGCTAACTTTATTCTAGGGATTAAGCTTTGGCGAGATCGCAAGAATAAGATGTTAGGCTTATCACAAGCTGGATACATAGATAAGGTTCTAGAACGGTTAACATGCAAAACTCCAAGAAAGGATTGCTTCCTTTCAGACATGGAGTTCCTCTGTCTGATGACCAAAGGCCTAAGACTCAAGAGGAAGTAGATATGATGAGACAAGTTCCTTATGCTTCTGCAGTAGGAAGTCTCATGTATGCCATGCTTTGTACTAGACCAGATATCTGCTATTCAATTGGCATGGTCAGCCGTTATCAATGAAATCCAGGACCAAAACATTGGCAAGCTGTAAAGCATATTCTCAAATATCTACGGAGAACGAGAGATTATATGCTTGTTTACCATTGTGAGGATTTGATTCCCATTGGCTATACAGATTCAGATTTTCAATCGGATCTAGATTTCAGAAAATCCACTTCAGGATGTGTTTTCACCTTGGGAGGTGGAGCCATTAGTTGGCGGAGTATTAAGAAATCATGTATTGCAGACTCCACCATGGAAGCAGAATATGTTGCTGCTTGTGAAGCAGCAAAGGAAGCTGTATGGCTCAAGAAATTCCTCTCTGACCTCGGTGTAATAAGAATGGAGCAAGTTCCAATCACATTGTTTTGTGATAGCAGTGGAGCAGTTGCACAATCTAATGATCCAAGGAATCACAAGAAAGGAAAGCACATTGAGAGGAAGTACCATATCATTCGAGATATTGTTGCTCGTGGAGATGTGGTGGTAGCAAAGATTGAAAGTGCAAACAATCTAGCAGATCCATTTACCAAAGCCTTGCCTCAAAGGACTTTCGAGTCACATTTGGAGGGAATGGGAGTTAGATTAGTGCACAATAGTCTTTAGGGCAAGTGGGAGATTGTTAGGATTAGTGCCCTTAAATCCTATTAAATGATGCTATGTATAATATTAAGTGTGACATTGTGTTTGACATTATGTATGACTTAATATTGTGTTTAATAAATTTGTTTTATTATTATCTGAAATAATGGTAACATGAATATTCGGACATTATCATATAGTCCATGAGATGCATAGTATGTCATTTATGTGAAGAGTCACAGAAGATATAAATCACAAGTTCTTTGTAAACTCAGAATTATAGTTCGTAGTCGGTGATGAAATTGGGTATTTCATCTGCGAAGACTATAACATATCAACTACGATGATTTGTCTTAATCATGGAAGTGGAGACTTCTAGTTGATGTGTTAATATGTTTTAAGAGTTAAGACATATTGAACTGGACCGTTGTGAGATTTATTATTTGCCTAAGGACTGTCAAAAGAATAATAAATCTCACGACTTACATTTGCATGAACTCTTAATCCTGAGAGAATAATGGACCTGATCATAAGGTGTAGGTTGCTTTGATATATCAGGAGTGAGATCTATAGTAATGGTCAAAACCTCAGTATGTTGGGCAGCCACATTAAGTGTTGATGGAACATGTATTCTCAAGATGGAATTCATAATCTCTTAACGGAGATATAAAATATTCCCTTGAGATAAGTTTAATGGGTTTGTTATTCAGGGAGTTAGGCCTAACCACTTTAGTAAGTAGTTACTAAAGTATATATTTATTGAATTGGATTTCATAAATATATAATGAATAACATTAAAGGATTAAACTGGGTCCTCAAGGATCAAGATGTAGTAATTTACAAAGTGGCAGTCTATATTAATGACTTTGTATTACTACGAATATTTTATGAAGGGGTTGCATGTATAATAAAGTTTTGGGATATAATATATAGATAAGACCTAGAGTGCAACTATATTTATATAGTGGTATTAAATATAGTTAATGGTAACTTTGGACTTGTCAAAAGTTGACAGAAAAGCCCAAGGCCCATTGGAGCTAGTGTCTTATTGGTCCCTTTTGGTCCCACTCCAAGCCACACACTTAAGCCCAATTGGTAAGGCCCAAAAGGCCAGCCCAATTAGATATATTGGTTAGACACAAAGGGAAAAACGTACAGAAAATTATTGGTAAGAAAATCACTATTGTAGTGGTGTGGAAGTGAGTTTTTGGTACTCACTAGTTATCCCTTTGTTACCAATTTGAGAGACCACACATCTTGGGCGATCAGTGGAATTGGAGTGAAGATTAAAAGTATTCCTGAGTGCTTCAATCTTTGTTTTGAAATTCACCGCTTCAAGGTACGATCTCTTGTCCTCAAAATTCTGAAATTTACTTAGTACGTGTTAACAATATAGAATGAAGTAGATCCGTTCAAAACTTACTTTTCCGCTGCGCACATTTTTAATTCCATCATATCTCACTCCAAGTGACACAATCCAATGCAATGTCGACAATGGACGGCTATGTTAAAAAAACTCTAGTGATATTACAGAGGGACTAAGCATATGCCTTAGGATAAATCTCTGAAGAAAGGCCAGAATACTATAGGCACAGGGCTGAGATATACTCATATGCCCACCATATAGAACCTACTAACAACCCTCGACGCTCCTAAAGCCACATCACAAAACCTACCTCAGGAAAGTGATAAAGAATTCATAAGAAAGGGCTCCCTAATCATAGGTCCCAATGTCTGACACTACTCTCATGGCTCCCAGCAGCTTGCAAGGCAGCACTGACTTGTTGTTGCCAAACAGGTAATTACTGATGAAATAGAAAAAGAATCGCCTAAGAGCAATGTCATCAGGCTCCGCCTCCCAAGGTATGCTCTCTCTTAGCCACTCCATATGAATCTAAGGCTCGTCGGTAGGCTTAAAATACTGTTGCCTCGTCGGAGTAAGGGGATAGCAAATGCCCAAGAGCTCGCCGTAGTAGCAAAATCTACAGGATTGGACGGGATAAGATACCCCTCAAATCTAAGGTCTAGAATAGCCGTCTAGTCGAGGGTAAGGATTGTATACTCCCCATAACTCAAATGAAAGGTGGCAGTCTTTGCATGAAATCGCTGCACCAAATTCTCTGGTACCACATGCTACATAGAATAAAGAGGAATTCTTAGGAACTCCTCAAAGCCCTTCTTAATCAAAAACTCGCGATAGCGCACATCCGTCTCATGGCCAAATAGGTGGAGAAGTAATGAAGACTAAACTCCCTAACTGCGAATCTTGTCAGAGGCCTACGCTTGAAATCAGAAAAGCTACCAGTTAGCATGCATATCTACACATTTAGATTTGACAAAGGGAACATACCTGAGCCTGTCATGTCTAAGGGAACATACTCAGATAGAGGAGTTATCCCTCGGTCATGGTTCTGACTCAGAGTCTGAGGCATTCTAGCCCTTTGGCCATTCCGGTCAAAAAGGGGGAGAAATTTTTGAGGGGGAGCTGAGAGAGAGCTTGCACAGCGTTAGGGGGGGCATAGTCTTTGATATATTGGTTATTGGTTATTAGTTTTTATAACTGGTTTATGTTTACTGTTTTTACTGCTTTTGTTTAAAGCTTTGATACTATGGTTTTATTTCAGTATATTTTCAGTTTTTGTGACTTTCTCTATGCTTTGTAGCATATTTGTTTGTGCTTTTAAGATGTTGCTAATATGTCTGAAGTACCTCACTCTTGTGCCCGAGTAGGATCTTGTATCCTAGATGCAAATACTTCGTGTATTTTGCATTTGTTGAGTGTGGGACATGCAATTGATCATTTGGATTGTTCTTAATTGCATTGCATGTCTGGATGAGCATTTACTTGCTAAATGTTCATTGTAGTCATTCTTTAATGACTATTTTTGTATGATCAAGATATGCTTACTTGTTCTATATTGTTTACAAACTTGATCGCATTTTACTTGTTTATGTACGTACCTTGTGTTCAACTTGTCATAAGCGTAATGAAAGTTTTGTTTATGTGCAAGTGTTTCAGGTTATAGGTATATACGTGCAAGTGCTTCACAACTTCTAGATTAGGTATGAGTGAGTTTTGCCACTGTTCTCAAACTCACGTTTAAGTCTAGAGTTTGTTTTAGGGGTTTTGTCACGGAATAGTCAAAGGGGGAGATTGTAAAGTTGGTATTTACAACTATGTGTTTTGTTGGCTTTTATTCCGTGCCAAATTTGATTGTAATTTTATTCAATCTTATGTACCTTGTATTTATTGTGGGATTTGATTGTAAGGGTTGTGTGATAGAGAGAGAGTGTGAAGACTCAAGCAAAATGAAGACTGAAGAGTTTTCGCGGGTAGCTCGCGACTAAGCATCTCGCGAAGTGACCCATGTGCCTTGCATATGTTGGAATGCGAAGAGGAAGCCAGGATGGAGATAACTGTGTTTCATGAGTAACTCACGGGTAAATCCTTCTCGCGAGACACTTGCGAGACATTCTGTTCTTCCAGCTTGTCTATTCTGATACACACTTTCTGTGCCTACACTATTTATACCCACATTACCCACAAATGTTGAGGAGTGCTTCTGAGAGAAAACCCTAGCCAGACACCTTGATAATTAGAGATTGTCATACCCACAATTCTTTACACATTTTGCTTGTGGTATTTCCTCAAATCCTACCTCTCCATTTCCATACTATTGAGAGGTTGATAGCCCAAACACTTACCACACCCTTTCAGAGTGTCAAGTAACGTTTTTGTGCTGTTGGGAAGCAATAGAAGAAGCCAAGGATGGCAGTTGCAACATGGAGCTTGTTGCAGGATCCGGAGAACTAGACATGACACGGTTCCAAGAAGTCTTGTTGGAGTAGGAGCTTGGAGGGCTTAGGTACATCGGGTAGATTAGGATTGGAGGGTCTTTTGCTAAGTCATGTATCCTAACTGATTGTCTAATGGATCGATTTATGCTTGGAGGGCGGCGGAGAGGTTTTTTGCCGAGTTCTTCGGTTTCCTCTTCGATAACACATCGGCGTGTTATCTTGTGTTTGCATCTTTCTTCCCTTCTCTTTTACACCATTTTACTGTTGTGTTGCTTAGATTATGGATTAGAGTAGCTTGTTTATTTATCCGCTCGCATTTACACTATTCCGCACTTAGTATTAAGTTAGTGTAAAATCTATCGAGCCTTAATTTTTATTTGGGGGTCTAAACAGCTCTTGTATTTTTAACACATTTTCAAGCATTCACGAGTAAACAGGTAAGTACGTCTAACCCTACTACCTAATACATGCCATGTATGTTCATACCAAAATATCATGTTATCCCAAAATATCAAGATTTTCAAAATACATCTCTCTTAGGGTTTGATTCGACCATACTTGTTTAATCCTATCTCTTTTTATCTTAAAATATCCAGATTTTCAAAATAATCTATCTCAGGGTTTGATTCAGCCATGCTCGTTTAGTACTATCTCTTTTCATCTCAAAATAGCAAGGTTTTCAAAATACATCTATTAATTCGGCCATGCTCGTTTAATCCTATCTTTTTTTTATTTTTTTTTTATTTTTTTATTTTTTTTAATCTCAAAACATTAAGTTTTTCAAAATACATCTATCTTAGGGTTTTGATTCAGCCATGCTCATTTAATCCTATCTCTTTTTATCTCAAAATAGCAAGGTTTTCAAAATACATCTCTTTCAAGGTTTGATTCGGCCATGCTCATTTAATCCTATCTCTTTTTATCTCAAAATAGCAAGGTTTTCAAAATACATCTCTCTCAGGGATTGATTCGATCATGATAGTTTTATCCTATCTCTTTTTAGTTGGAAATATAAATGTATGCATCGAAAAATTAACGGATCTACTTCATTCGCAATTGATAACATGTAATATGTAAATTTCAGAATATAAGAACAAGAGAGTGTACCTTGGTATGGTGAATTTCAAAACAAAGATTAGAAGTTCTTGGAAACACTTTTAATCTTCATTGCAATTCCATTAACGCCCAAGAAGTGTGGTTTCTCAGTTAGTTATATGAATTTGTTCATGAGAGAATTTAAGAGTGTCTAACACTCACACACAAACCGTTTCATGCACTTACAAAATTTTGTATGTTTTTCTCCTTATAATTGATTATCTAGTTGGGTCAGCCTTTTGGGCCTTTCTAATTAGGCTCTAGTATGTGGCTTGGAGTGGGACCAAAAGGGAACAAATAAGACACTAGCTCCAATGGGCCTTGGGCTTTTCTGTCAACTCTTGACAAATCCAAAGTTACCATTAATTATATTTAATACCACTATATAAATATAATTGGACTCTAGGCATTATTAATAAATTATATCTCAAGACTTTATTGTATATGCAACCCCTTCATAAAAAATTTGTAGTAATACAAAGTTATGAATGAAGACTGCTACTTTGTAGATTACTACATCTTAATCCTTGAGTACTCGGTTTAATCCTTTTAAGTTTATTCATTATATATTTATGAAATCCAATTTCATAAATAAATACTTTAGTAATTTCTTACCAAAGTGGTTAGGCCTAACTCTTTGAATAACTGAACCCATTAAACTTATTTTAAGGGAATATTTTATTTCTCTGTTAAGAGACTATGAATTCTATCTTGAGAATATATGATCCATCTATTAGGATTAGTAGCCTTAAATCCTATTGTATTATGCTATGTATGATATTAAGTATGACATTATGTATGACTAAATATTGTGTTTAATAAAGTTGTTTTATTATTGTCTAAAATAATGGTAACATGAATATTCGGACATTATCATTTAGTCCATGAGATGCATAGTATGTGATTTAGTCACAGAAGATATAAGTCACAAGTTCTTTGTAAACTCAGAATTTTAGTTCGTAGTCAGTGATGAAATTGGGCATTTCATCTGTGAAAACTATAACATATAAACTAAGATGATTTGTCTTGATCATGGAAGTGAAGACTTCTAGTTGATATGTTGAAATGTTTTAAGAGTTAAGACATATTGAATTGAACCGCTGTGAGATTTATTATTCTTCTAACGACTGTCAATTGAATAATAAATCTCATGACTTATATCTACATGAACTCTTAATCTTGAGAGAATAATGAACTTAATCATGAAGTGTAGGTTGTTTTGATATATTAGGAATGAAATCTAAAGTAACGGTCAAAACCTTAGTATATTGGGTAGCCACATATATTCTCCAGATGGAATTCATAGTTTCTTAACGGTGATATAAAATATTCTCTTGAGATAAGTTTAATGGGTTTAGTTATTTAGAGAGTTAGGCCTAATCACTTTGGTAAGAAATTACTAAAGTATTTATTTATGAAATTGGATTTCATAAATATATAATGAATAACTTAAAAGGATTCAACCGGGTATTCAAGGATTAAGATGTAGTAATCTACAAAGTGGTAGTCTTCATTCAGGACTTTGTATTACTACAAATATTTTATAAAGGGGTTGCATGTACAATAAAGTCTTGAGATATAATTTATTAATAAGGCCTAGAGTGCAATTATATTTTTATAGTGGTATTAAATATAATTAATGGTAACTTTGGACTTGTCAAGAGTTCACAGAAAACTTCAAGACCCATTGGAGCTAGTGTCTTATTTGTTCCTTTTTGGTCCAACTCCAAGCCACATACTAGAGCCCAATTGGAAGGGCCCAAAAGACCGGACCAAAAGGCCAGCCCAATTAGATAATCAGTTATAAGGAGAGAAACATGCAGAATTTTGTAAGTGCATGAAACGGTTTGTGTGTGAGTATTGGACACTCTTGAATTCTCTCTTGAACAAATTCATATAACTGATTGAGAGACTACACATCTTGGGCGTTAGTGGAATTGGAGTGAAGATTAAAAGTATTCCCAAGAACTTCTAATCTTTGTTTTGAAATTCACCATACCAAGGTACACTCTCTTGTTCTTATATTCTAAAATTTACATAGTACATGTTATCAATTGCGAATGAAGTAGATCTATTAATTTTCCGCTGCGTACATTTATATTTCTAACACCATCAACACTAAATGTGGCTACCCAACATACTGAGGTTTTGACTATTACTTTAGATCTCACTCCTGATATATCAAAGCAACCTACACTTCATGACCAGGTCCATTATTCTCTTAAAATTAAGAGTTCATGTAAATATAAGTCGTGAGATTTATTATTCAATTGACAGTTGTTAGGAGAATAATAAATCTCACAGCGGTCCAGTTCAATATGTCTTAACTCTTAAAACATATCAACATATCAACTAGAAGTCTCCACTTCCATGATCAAGACAAATCATCTTAATTGACATGTTATAGTCTTCGCAGATGAAATGCCTAATTTCATCACTGACTACGAACTAAAATTATGAGTTTACAGAAAATTTGTGACTTATATCTTCTGTGACTAAATCACATAAATCACATACTATGCATCTCATGGACTAAATGATAATGTCCGAATATTCATGTTACTATTTAGATTAACAAAACAACTTTGTTAATCATAGTATTAAGTCATACATAATGTCATATTTAATATCATACATAATATCATACAATAGGATTTAAGGGCACTAATCCTAACATTTTTATCTTAAAATATAAAGATTTTCAAAATACATCTCTCACAGGGTTTGATTTGGCCATGCTCATTTATTCCTACCTACCTTTTTGAGATTTAATTTGGCCATGCTCGTTTAATCCTATCCATCTTTTCCAGATTCAATTCGACTATGCTCGTTTAATCTTACGTGAATTCAATTCGGTGATGCTTGTTTAATCCCATCCATCTTTTCGAGGTTCAATTTGGCCATGCTCGATTAATCTTACTTGGATTCAATTTGGCCATGCTTGTTTAATCTTATCCATCTTTTTGAGATTTTATTTGGCCATGCTCATTTAATCTCATGTGGATTCAATTTGGCCATACTCGTTTAATCCCATCCATCTTTTTGAGGTTCAATTCGGCCATGCTCGTTTAATCTCACACGGATTCAAATCAGACATGCTCGTTTAATCCTATCCATCTTTTCGAGGTTCAATTTGGTCATGCTCATTTAATCCTATCCATCTTTTCGAGATTCAATTCAACCATGCTCGTTTAATCTCACGTGGATTCAATTTGACCGTGCTCTTTTGATCCTACCTATCTTTTCGAGGTTCAATTCAATCATGCTCGTTTAATCTCACATAGGGTTTGATTTGGCCATGCTCATTTAATCCTACCTATCTTTTTGAGATTCAATTCGGCCATGCTCGTTTAATCCTACCTATCTTTTCGAGATTCAATTCAGCCATGCTCGTTTAATCTCACGTGGATTGAATTAGACCATGCTCGTTTAATCCTATCTCCTTTTATTTCAAAATGTCAACACTCTCAAAATACCTCTCCTTCAGGATTTAATTCAATTATGCTCGTTTAATTCTATCTCTTTTTATCTCAAAATGTCAAGATTTCCAAAATACCTCTCCTTTAGGGTTTAATTCGACCATGCTTGTTTAATCCTATCTCTTTTTATTTCAAAATGTCAAGATTTCCAAGATACCTTTCCTTCAGGATTTAATTCGGCCATGTTTAGTCCTACTTTCATTTTAAAATTTCTTTGTTTTCACATTCTCAATCTTCTCAAAAATTTTCATCCTTATCATGCATAGTTTCTCATATCCACCTATATTTTCTTTTAATTTTGTTAGAGTTCCATGTGTTTTCATAGCATCCAACATATGCAAGTTTTCCTATGCTACTTAAACATGTGAACATATCTATTTTTCCAGCATCATCATGGCAAAAATGATAAAAAGAAAAAAAAAAAAAACATATATGCGAAAATACCTAAAATAAAATAAGTGCTAGCATGCTTTCCTACTTGCTTTGCTACTGACATACTTGCAGAAAATAAAAAGAAAGAGGAAATAAACACTAATCTCAAGTGCAGAACTGGAGACTGAAGTTGTGGACTGAAGTTGTTGATACCGTATTTTGTCTACCCTCGATTTGCGTGTTAGACCATGAAAAATCCAAAAATATCATTTTCTCTTCATGGAGCCGCGAGAACATCTGGAATAATGTGGTGCAACCCGTTTGGGTACTAGAGCACTAGAAGTGTATATTTCAGCTAAAATAACCAAAATACCCCTAGTCAGCCCTAGGTTGGACCGAAGGTTAAACGAGGTCGAAACTCTCACAAAACAACATTTTTCATAGTTTCACATCAAACCCGAGCTTCTCGGAGAATTTTAACAACTTTGACCAAGTTTAACTGAGTTTGACCCGAAGTCAATCCTGGGTGGGCCCAAAAACCCTAATTTAGATCCGGTTGTCAAAATAGGTCGAAACCAATGCCATTACGAAGATTATCAAATTCTTATCCAACGACTAGTCATGGGTTGAAATCGGAGTTAGAATGGCCAAGATATCTTGAAAACCGAGATGACGCACTGACCGATGCACTACAAACTTCCGAGAGCCATAACTTTTGATCCAACCATTGGATTTCCAAGTTCCATACCTTTTTAGAAACAAGGAGTCAGGATTTTTCCAAGGGTGTCAGGATCAGCCCCATCTCAGTCCTTTTGAGGCCAGCATTCCTTCAAGGGCCGCTTCCTCGAAATGCATGCCTGGGTAACAAATAGCCCCAGGTACCTCAGACCGAGGGGAGAAGACATTTTTCTGATTGTTTGCTCTCTACCTGGTTTCTCTACACATTTTTCTCTCTTCCAAACACGAAAAAACAAACACAAAACACCTAAGAAACACAACAAAGCCTTTTGATTCTTCTCTCTACCCCAATAACACAAGGTATTGTTCTTATACCCAATCTTCCTTTCCTTGGTTCTACACTTTGGATTTGGGGTTTAGGGGTGTGGATGTGGCTTTTTTAGCTGTCATCCACACCCCTAACCTTCTAAATCTTTTTCTAGCATTTATCTTGCTCTTTTTGCTTGAATAACATGATTTATTGCTTTCTTTAGCATGTTTCGTGCTTAGATCTATGTTCCCAAATGTTTATATGTTTTGATCTACATGCTTAGGGTTTTATGCCATGTTTTTCTATGTTTTGTTCCCCTTTTTGCTCTATGTTGATGTTAGGGTTACATGCTCACATGCTTGATATCATTTCTATGGTTATATCTTGGTTAGATCTACATGTTTGTATGCACGTTCTATGCTCTGATGCCTATATCCGAGTCTTCACATGCTTGTATGCTTGGATTCATGTCCTTCCATGTCTATGCACTAAATTTCTATATGTTTACATGCATGTTTCTATGCCTATATGCCTATATCTATGCTTCCACATGCTTGTGTGTTTTGATCTATGCTTTCTACATGGTTCATGTTATTTTCCATGTGCTTGTGCGCTCTATGCCACGTTCTCATGCCTAGACCTAAGCTATGTTTGTCATGCCATGTACTTTTGTAGCCCTTTTGTCGCTTTATCTTTCTTTCTTGTGTTTTGGCCTATTGGTTCGGACCCGATTTAGACCCTATGGTCATCGTCATCGTTCATACACCTTGGCCTATATCAAAGGTTTTGGATCACTCATTTTGCATGTCTATGCTTGCTTGCTTCTATTCTTTATACTTGTGTTAGCCTCACTTGTTCTAGGCTTTGCCACGCTTGACACCCTTAGCAAGTTTGTGGTTGTATGGTTACCCCCGACACCCATGAGGCCTTGTTTGGGTGTAACCATTTTGGAGGCATCACCATGATGCCGGTTGCTTCATGCATACCTTTCCCCTTTTCCACTTCGTGCGATGATGTACTTGCCATGCTTGTTTGTGCCACTCGTTGGCCTTATATGCATCTTTATATGCTTACTTACATGTCCATGCATGAGGCTTGCTTGCTAGTGTGTCGTCCCTGCTTCAGCACAATGAAGTTATGGACATTCGATCCAAACCTACATTTGTCCCTCGCGGACACCACCTTTTGTTCATTTTCTTGCTTGTTTGCTTTTTAGCTTGTTTGCTTGCTTTCCTGCTATGCTTGCCATGTCTATCATGCTCATATGTTTTATGCCTTTTCATATACTCTTTGCATCTTTTCCTTCCATTACTTGTCTGCTAGTTTCTTGTCTTTGCCTTTGCATGTACACACATGGAGCGAGGATGCGTGGAGCTAGAACATGGTTTCCCAAGCAAAAGGGACTCGATGCAAACATGTGGTTAAGCCAAGCAGCTGTAGTTAATAGGTTTAGGAGTTTAGCTTCTCCCTTTTAGTTATGTACTCTTTTAAACCCCTTCCTTCCTCCTCCCTTTCTCTTCTAGATGGTTTATATTAGGTATATCATGTTGTGTACCATTCGTCCTCATCTCTAGAGTATGGCGACCCCTGTTTACTTTCCTGCATCTATATTTTAGGCCATGTTCTAGGGATGTAGGCATTTACTTTCCTGCTCTGTGTGCTTTCATTGTGCATGATGTATGTGTATATATACTTGCTTGCCTGCCCCCCTTAGGTGTGATTGTCATAATCCGTGCCACCTAAGGCACGCAATGCCTAATTTTCACCGTGAAAGTAAGGTGACTTGTTGCCAGATTTTCGCCGTAGAAATTTGGCACTTTGCTCGAACGCCTTAGGAAAGTATAGATTAGGACCACACCCATTCAAAAGCCAAACCTGAAAGCCCCCATGCATGCAAAGCCTCAATAGCCAATGAAAAAAATCATATTTTTACTGCCAATTTTCAAAAATTAAGTTTTTATCAAAACAAAGGACTGTCCTTGGACAGGCGTTGTGGGGTTCCTAACACCTTCCCCACACGTAACCAAACTTCCGGACCTAAGAATCAAGATTTTTTTCCATCCACATTAGATTAGGAAAAATGCCCTTTTTCTTAACCTAGGATCGGTAATAAAATCAACTAGGAACAGGTGACTAATCACACCTTAGAAAAACCCAATGATTGGTGGCGACTCCTCTCACCTTTGGTAATCCCTTAAAATTTGGGACAGATTCCTGCCATAACGCCAAAAGTTGTTGGAAAATTTGGTTTTGCATCTCATACAAAACACACAGTGGAAGAAACAAACACGGATTTACTTCATCCATGAGAGATAACATGTAACCTTGAATTCTAGAACAAAGAATTGAAAGCGTACCTTGATGCAGTGAAATTCAAAACCAAGAAGTGTGGTCTCTCAATTAGTCTTTATGTACGTTGATTCTTAAAGAAAAATCCTTCTTTTTCTCATTGTAGAGAAAAACTGTTTTCTTTTCTTTTCATCATACATATATTCTAACTACCTTAGTAGTTACTTTATTTAATAACTCTCATTAAATAAAAAATGATTATCTAATTGGGTTAGCCTTTTGGGCCTACCCAATTAAGTATAATTGAACTTTAGGCTTTATTAACAAATTATATCCCAAGACTCTAATGATATTATTTGACCCCTCCATGAAATATCCGTAGTGAACAAAGTTATAATAAACTGTCACTTTGTAAACAACTATTTTATCCTTGAGTACCTAGTTTAATCTTTTAGTTATTCACATTTATTGAAATCCAATTTCCATAAATATAAGCTTTAGTACCTCCTTACTAAAGTGGGCGCCTTGAATAACCAGTTTCCATTAAACTTATCTCAAGGGGAGATTTCGTGTCTCTATAAAAAGAGATTATGGATTCCATCTTGAGAATATGTGTTCCCTCAACACTATGTGTGATTACCCAACATACTGAGGTTTTGACCGTGAATCTTAAATCTCACTCCTGATATATCAAAGTAACCTACATTTCATGATCGGGTTCACTATCCTCTTAGGATTGAGAGTCTATGAAATTAGAAGTCGTGAGATTAATTATTCAGGTGACAGTTGTTAATTAAATAATTAATCTCACAGCGGTCCAGTTCAGTATGTCTTAACTCTTAAGACATATCAACACTTCAACTAGAAGTCTCCACTTCCACGATCAAGAAAAATCATCTTAGTTGATATGTTATAGTCTTCGCAAATGAAATGCCCAATTTCATCATTGACTATGAACTAAAATTCTAAGTTTACAAAGAACTTGTTGTTAGGACATATGTGTTCACACTTAAGAACATATGTCATATTTTATGTAAATTGGCTAATCCTTTGACAAAACGCACTCTACTTGTAATTGGGTAGTTCTAGGTGTTTTTAATACTTCAAGAAACAATGTTTCAAGATCAAGTGTTGAAGTCATCAAGTCTGTCCAAGAAAAAGCAAGTTGAAGTGCAGAATTTTTAAAGCTCGACACCTGCTCGACACCTACCTCGACACCTGCTATCTGTCGAGAATTAAAAAGTCAGAATTCCAATCTGATTTTCTTGGGATCCGTGAATGTGTTTTTGGGCCTTCTTTTCTTCTAACCCTAAACATATTTAAGGAGTGTTTTAAGAGCCGTCAACATAGACACAAGTTGCATAAGCATTGAGCAATCCTTGTTCAAGCAAATTGTGATCTAAGACGAAGTTCTTAACCTAGTTCATCTTCTTCAAGAAGTTGCTGTGTATTGTGCACCGTAGGGTTTTGTAACCAAGCATCTTCCTGATCTTCATTGCATAGGATGATCTGAAGAACTTTGCAGCCAACCTCTCTTTCTAAAGTTGGTGTTTAAAGTCGCGTACTGGGATCCGCGCATCTGGTTAGTCACGTACTTGGGAGCCGTGCATCAAAAGGGGGAACTGTCGCTACAGATCAAGTCCAATTGGGTATTGGGGTAAGGGTTCAACTGTAGGTTGGTAAGGTACTTGGGATTCCTTATTTGTAACCGCTTGATTTGATAATAGTGGAGTTTCGGGAGTGGTGACCTGAAAATCACCCGGTGGGGTTTTTGCCGTTAGGGTTTTCCCCATTCGTGAACAAATCACCGTGTCTTTTATTTTCCGCTGCATATTTAGTTATTCGGTGATTTGTTTGTGCTGCCACGTATTTGCATGTTAAATTGATTAATTAATAACTTGGCTAAATTAATTAATTAGTTTAAATCACAAGGGGTCATTCAATTTGTGGCCTATCACTTGTGATATATATCTTCTGTGACTTTTCACTTAAATCACATACTATGCATCTCATGGACTAAGATAATGTCCCATTAGTTCATTTATAGATAGTCTCATATAATTAAACAATTTAATTATTTATGACATGCCATTAAATTGGATTTTAGGGCATAAACTCCAACAAAGGTAGACCTACCTTCCTCCACAGAGAGAGAGAAAGAAAGCACCTGAAACTCCGCGCGAAAGGGCCCCGCATGTGCGGGAGCTGTAGCCATGGCGGGTGGTTGAACGAAGGCCCGCAACGACGGCAGCAGTTTTTCCGCACTGTTTCGATCAAGGTCGGGCGTTGACACATCTAGATTAACATGGCACAACCTATTCGGGTATCAGAGCACTTAAAGTGCCTTTTCTGGTCAAATTGACCGAAACGTCCCTGGTCAACCCTGGGTTGACTGAAAGTCAAAGCTGTGTCAAAATCATCCCAAAATGATATTTTTCATGTTTCTACATCAAACCCGACCTACTCGGAGATTTTCATCAAATTTGACCAAGTTTGACTTGAGGTTGATTCTTAAGGGCACCAGAAACTCTAATTTTAATTTGATTGTCAGAATGGGTTGGGACCCATGCGATTGTGAAGATTATCAAATTTCCTTTCCAACAGTCGAAAACGGTTGAAATATCCAGAAAATTGTGAAAAATGCATTAACACGCTTCCTAAGTCCATAACTTTTGATTCGACCATTTGATTTTCAATTTCTTTAGTGTTTTGAAAACTAGACAAACAGAGCCTTTCAGGGACACCAAGATTAGCTTAATTCAAGGTAGTGTTCTTGCACCTAATCTTCCTCTCCTTGGTTCCATACATTGGATTTGAGGTTTAGGGGTGTGGATGTAGCTTTTTAGCTACAATCCACACCCCTCTCTTTATTACTTCTCCTAGCTTTATTTGCTTAGTAATAATGCTTTATTTGCTTTTCCTAGCATGTTTTTGCTTCCTAGCATGTTTTATAGCTTTCCTAGCATGTCTACTTGATTTTTACCATGATTTATCGCTTTAATATTGTTGGCCTAGCCTTCTTGTGCTAGGATATGTCTAAATTTCATGTTTTTTCTTAGATCCACATTTTTTAAGGCTCCTTGCCATGTTTATTCTTAGATCTACATGCTTTTGTGTTCTTTGCCATGTTTATGCTAAGATCTACATGTTAGTGTTTAGTTCGATGTTCATATGCTTAGATCAATGTTTTTATGTTATTGCTGAAAGCTCGAAAATGTGTTGAAAAACACAAGAGCTATTTAGACCCCCAAACTAAAGTTACGGCTCGATAGATTTTACACTAACTTAATACTAAGTGCAGAATAGTGTAAATGCGAGCGGATAAACAAACAAACAAACTACTCTAATCCATAATCATAGCAACACAGTAGTAAAATGGAATGTAAAAGAGTAGGGAAAAAAGATGCAAACACAAGATAACACGCTGATATGTTATCGAAGAGGAAACCAAAGAACTCAGTGAAAAACCTCTCCACCGCCTTCCAAGCGGTAATTGATCCACTAGATGATCAGTTGGGATACATGGTTTAGCAAGAGACCCTCCAAGCCTAATCTACCCAATCTACCTAAGCCCTCCAACCTCCTACTCCAACAAGGCTTCTCGGAACCGTGTCTTATTTAGCTCTCCGGATCCCGCAACAAGGTCCATGTTGCATATGCCATCCTTGGCTTCTTCCAATGCTTCCTAGCAGCACCAAAACCTCACTTGACACTTTGAAAGGGTGTGGTAAGTGTTTGGGCTATCAACGTCTCAATAGTAAGGAAATGGAGAGGTAGGAGTTGAGGAAAATCCACAAGCAATTGTGTAGAGAATTGTGGGTATAACAATCTTTAACTCTTAAGGTTTGTGGCTAGGGTTTTCTCTCAGAAGCACTCCTTAACATCTGTGGTTAATGTGGGTATATATAGTGTAGGTACAGAAAGTGTGTATGGATAGTACAGATTGGTAGAATAGAATGTTTCGCGAGTGTCTCGCGGGAAGACCTTACCCACGAGCTACCCGCGAAACACAGCTGTCTCTATCCTGTCCTAACTCTTCGCATTCCATTCATGTGCAGGGCACATGCATCATTTCGTGGGATGCTTAGTCGCGAGATACCCGCGAAAACTCCTCATTCTTCATTTGCTTGAGCCTTCATACTCTCTCTCTCTATCACATAACCCTTACAATTAAATCCCACAATAAATACAAGGTACAAAAGATTGAATGAAATTACAATCAAATTTGGCACGGAATAAAAGCCAACAAAACATATAGTTGTAAATTACAACTTTACAATCTCCTCCTTTGGCTATTCTGTGACAAAACCTCTAAAACGGACTTTAGACTTAAACGTAAGTTTGGGAACAGTGGCAAAACTCACTCACACCTTATCTAGAAGTTGTGAAGCACTTGCACATATATACCTATAACCTGTAACACTTGCACACAAACAAAACTTTTATTAAGCTTATGACAAGTTGAATACAAGGTATTTACATGAGCAAGTGAAATGCAATCAAGTTTGTAAGCACTATAAAAGTAAATGACTACAATGAACATTTAGTTAGTAAATGTTCATCCGGACATGCAATGCAATTAAGAACAATCCAAAGGATCAATTGCATGTCCAACACTCAACCAATGCAAAATACATGAAGTATATGCATCTAGGATACAAGATCCTACTAGGGTACATGAGTGAGGTACTCAAGATATATAATCAACATCTAAAAGTACACAAAAAGATGCTACAAAGCAGTAAGGTAAAGATAAATACTGAATATAAACTGAAATTAAAAAACAGAGTACTAAAGCTTTAAACAAAAGCAGTAAAAAAAATAAACCAGCAGTTTAATGTTGTGTGTCAGCTTTTTCTTTTTCCTTTTGAGCTCAAAAAGACTCCCCCTTTCACTATGCACACTTCCCTTCTTGTGATGCTCTCCCCTTTACTGTATGCTATCGTCCAATCTATACATTCTATACAAAGAGTGTAAAGTTGTAATTTACAACTATGTTTTGTTGGCTTTTATTCCGTGCCAAATTTGATTGTAATTATGTTCAATCGTTTAAAACCCTGTATTTATTGTGGGATTTATTGTAAGGGTTATGTGAGAGAGAGAGAGAGAGTGTGAAGACTCAAGAAATTGAAGACTGAAGGGTTTTCGCGGGTATCTCGCTACTACGCATCCCGCGAAATGGTGCATGTGCCCTGCACGTGCTGGAAGCTGAAGAGTCATGCCAGGCTGTCATTTTCGCGAGTGTCTCGCTGGTAAGGCCTTCCCGCGAGACAGTCGCGAAACATTCTGCCTGGAGGATTTTTATGAGTGACCTTTTTACCCTTCACCCTCTCTATATATATACCCTCATTACCCACAAATGTTGGTGTGGCTATTCAGAGAGAAAAACCCTAGATAGGTTTTCTACAACTCACCCACCCATCTTTTGAGAGAGAGCTACTCCTCCTTAGTGAGAAATCATTGTAGCCTCTTCTCCATCCCTCTCCCATTATCATACCTTGAGAGGAGATTTGTACCCAAACACAACCCACACACATTTAGAGTGTAGAGAGTGTTTTGGAGCTATTGGGAAGCATTGGAAGAAGCCAAGGATGGCAAATGCAACATAGAGCTTGTTGCGGGATCCGGAGAGCTAGACAAGACACGGTTCCGAGAAGCCTTGTTGGAGTAGGAGCTTGGAGGGCTTAGGTGCATCGGGTAGATTAGGCTTGGAGGGTCTCTTGCTAACCCATGTATCCCAACTGATTGTCTAGTGGATCGATTTCTGCTTGGAGGGCGGCGGAGAGGTTTTTCGCCGAGTTCTTCGGTTTCCTCTTCGAAAACACGTCTCGGTGTTATCTGTGTTTGCATCCTTCTTCCCTACTCTTGTTTATTTCATTTTTACTGCTGTGTTGCTTTAAATATGGATTAGAGTAGTTGTTGTGCTCATACGCTTGTGTTTATACTATTCCGCACTTATCATTAAGTTAGTGTAAAATCAACCAAGCCGTAATTTTAATTTGGGGGTCTAAACCGCTCGTGTGTTTTCAACACGATTTTCGAGCTTTCAATTGGTATCAGAGCGGGTACACTTGTTTTGGTTTAAATACCTAAGTGTGATCCTTGACCCCTTGTGTTTATTTGCCATGGATTGTGCTATGTATGCCTCTTTGTATGATTTGGTTGGTGAAAAATGTAACATGCCATGTGTTTGTGAAAATGCCTCTATGAGTGTTAATCCTCATAATTGTGATGACATGTTAATTGAATCCTTGGGTGTGGTTGATATTCCTAACATTAAACTCTTGAAGAAAAATGCTAAGAAGTTTCATAAGGATTTGAGCAAGTTATTTTGTGAAAAGGATGATTTGATTGCTAAGCTCAATGAATCCAACAAATTGGTTGAGAAATATAAAAAACTTGCTGAAATTTCTCTTGAAAAGCTGAAAGAGTTTGAATGCTTGAATATGGACTTGGATGCTAAACTTGTTTTGTCTAACAAACTTGTTGATGATCTTAAATCTGAAAATGAATCTCTTAAGATGCATGCCAAGTGTTTGATTGCTGAACCTATTGTTGAAAATGATGAAAATATATGTTGCAATCATGTTGTGGTACCCGATATTGTGCCTAGTGTGTGTTCTAACCCAAAGGACAAATCGGTGTACATTCCTCCGCATAAAAGAAATCAAAAAGTGGAGAGAAATGCTATTAAGTCAAAGCCTCTGTTTAGGTCCAATCCTAAGGAATTGAGTGGATCTAAGTTTGTTCCAACTTGCCACCATTGTGGTGTGATTGGTCATATAAGGCCTCAATGTTCTAAGTTGAAGAGAGAACAAACCCAAGTTGCTAGATCCATTCTCAAAAAGCCTAATGGACCTAAACACATTGTTTGTCACCATTGTGGTGCCCTTGGTCATCTAAGACCTCATTGCTCTAAGTTTCATGCTTTTAAAAGAATTAAAAGAAAAGAGAAACTTGAACTTCTTGGAAGTTGTGCTTTGCATGATAAACCGGATTTGAGTGAAAATAGCATGTTGTTAAAGAAATTGTTTAATGCTCTTAACTCCTTGACTATGTGCATCTCCGGTTCTCATTCTCCCAACCCTCGTCTCACCTCTCTTGAGACACTCATTCCAAACAATCATTCCGTTTGGATGAGGAAGGGTTCCTATGGTTGAGTTTTTTTGTTCTTTTGGTTCTTGATCTAATTCTTTCGATCTTTGTAGGACCCTTCATGCATTAGATGCCATATCTTCATGCATTTGTGCATCTTGCATTTATTTGTATGCATTGCTTTTGTTTTGATCTTACTTTTATGTCTTTGTTTTGTGTGTGTAAAAATCCAAAACCACATAAAAAGTGAAAAATTCAAAAAGTTTGATCGTATATGTTTGAGCACATATCTCATGTGAGTTTGGCCTAGTACCTTCGTACTAATGGCGTAGTGCATTTACGAGCTTAACTTGTTATGTATGCACCTATTTCTATGTGGAAGAAATCTTCAAAACTATGTGTGACTGTTGTAAATAGATCTTCAAGCTTGTCATGAATGATTGGTCAATAGTCTTGTTGGTCTTGATACTTGCATAGACTTGTGTCTATATCTCTTCCCACTTTATTTTTATGTTTTTGCAAAAAGAGCTCACTAAATGTAAATCTCAAAATGAAAAGAGATATTGAGCTGCAAAAGCCTGTCGCACATACTAGTATTTGACTAGGAAAAAGGGAAAGCGACTCTTTTAATGTAAATTTAATGGTGCTCAAAAAGCCAAAGGCTAATCATCAATGTTGGAATATCATAAATTTCAAGCACCTATCTCAAAATGAGATATTTTGTCCATACAAAATAAAATGGACCAATTGTTATGCTTTATGTAGAAGCCAAATGAAAAGCTTCTAAGTTATGTATTCAATGTGTGGGAGGTCATATATACTCATGTCTATAATGGAGATAGTCCACTTGATTTCATATCAGTTGTGTATGACTCGTCTGAATTGATCATTGAAGCTTCGCTCTGGTCTAAGGACTTTTCCACACTTGATTCCCACACACAACACACAAGCTTAATGTTCAATGAATGCCTATTTCATTTGTGTGTTTGTACATGCTTAAATGTGATGTGTGTGTGCTCAACCTTATGTGGTTCAAACCAAAAAGATTTTTGTTCTTTTTGATTGTTTTTGGAAGTGATTTGTATCACCCATGTTTTTCAAAGTTTTTAAAGTGTTTTTGTGTGAAAAAACATGTTTTCTGGGTGTTTTTGTGTCCTATTTCATGTATAGGCTCAACTGGGAGTTAAATAGTCCAATTTTAAAGCTTTTTTAGCTTTGGACAGAGAGTTTCGCGAGTGTCTCGCGAGTATCTCGCGAGTAAGGCTTACCCGCGAAAATTTCGCGAGTACTTTCGCGAGTCAGCATCCCGCGAAAAATTTCCAGATCAGCTTTTTAAAGGGCTTTTCGTGGGTCTTTTGTTTTAAACTCCTCCCATCTTCTCCCGAACCCCTGTTTTAAGGTTTCAACATCTAAACCCAACTAATTTCAAGTGTTTTACATTCCATGAACATCTCTAAGGTAATCTTTAACTCTTTTCATTGATTTTGTGCCTTAGATTACGTTTTTGGGAGTTTTATGTTCATAGTTGGGTGTTTCTCAAATGGGAGTTGGAAAACTTAATTCTTGTCAATCTTTTTGATTGGGCTTTGTTTTAAATGATGATTTGGTTTGGTTGTTGGCCCCTGGTGGCATAAATAACATGTATTTAGGCAAAATTTTCATATGTTCTTGCATTGTTCATCATACATGTGTAGTGTGTGCACTCTAAGTGTTTGATAAAATGCCCAAATGGCATTTTCTCGTTGTTTTGGACTCCGATGAGTTCCAAACTTTGGGGATCACCATAATTATTCATGTTTATCATGTTTTGATCAATGGTGGTGTGTTTTGTACACTTTGCCCCTTGAGTGCCTTACTCATGCATTAGTCATGCATCACACATGCACACTAGTTGCATTTTGCTGCACACACTCTAACACTTGACATGTTTTTGCATTCACTCATGCTAGTTAAGTCTTTTTAGACCTTTTAGCACACATAACATGTCCTTGTGTCCATGTCATGCCTAGGTCCATATCATGTTCCATCATCCTTAACATGTCATGTTCTTTATGCTTTGTAGCATTTTTTAATGTTTGTATTATGTTTGAGCTTCATTTTCTCATTCATCGTGCACTCCTCATGCATCATCTTCATATCTTCTTTTCTTTCCCTCCTTCCTCTTGATTAATTTGTCTATTCGTGACAAAAAGGGGGAGAGTATTGTCATTTTTATATGACTCATGTGCACACTCTTAGGGGGAGAAATTCTACCTTGTGCACATTCGTAGGGGGAGAAAGCCATAGGGGAGATGCATATACCAAGAGGGAGAAGACATTATTTTGAGAAAACCTTGATTTACTTTATGCTTGTTTTCTCGTTACTTTATGATGCTTTGATTTGCTTTGTTGCTCTCATTGCATCGTGTTTATGTGTTGGACATGCTTTTATCCTTATGCTATTGTGCTTTATTGGTTGCATGTTCGGATGATCACTTTCTTTGCTATATGATCATTGTTGTCATTTCCATATGACTGTTTGGTGTATGATCAAGTTGCTCACATGTTTCACATCATGTTTTCTTGATCGCAATTTACTTGTTACATTATACTTGTCCGTTCATTACTTGCTTTACCTTGAGGGTCTAATGTGTTTTGTGCAAGTGTTTCAGGTTACAAGTATATATGTTCCAAGTTCATCACAGCTCCTATGATTCATGATAGGGGGAGTGATATGATAGGGAAGTACTTTATATTTTGTACCCATGTTGCTTTTGTAAGCTTTAAGGGTTTGTTTCATGTATAGTTTGTAGGTCTTTGTGGTTTGTGCCATGCATTTGCTATACCATGCTTATGCAACCTTGATGCATGTTTGGTTGTAGTTCAATGTCATGCATTGTTACTTCAAGTACATCACTCTTGTGCCCTTGTAGGATTGTTCCTAGATGCATATACATTCTATGCATTGGTTGAGTGATGAACACTCTTGTGCCCTAGTAGGATTGTTCCTAGATGCAAATACTTCGTGTATTTCGCATTGGTTGAGTGTTGGATGTGTAAGTGATACTCTTCGAATGAGCTTATCGCCTTGCATGTCCGGATGTTCATTCCATGTGTGAATGAGCATAGTGATCACTTTTGTATAGTGATTGCTTGTTTGATCTTGCTATGGGTTATTGTTTTATTCCATCTTGCATGATCACATTATATTTGCTCCATATGCACTTCAAGTTTTTCTGCATACAATAATGTTATTGTGTTGTTGTGTTTCAGGAGATACTTGTTCATATGTTTCAAGAGCTTATCAGAATCTAGAATTAGGTGTGAGTGAGTTTTGCCTTTGTTCCCAAACTCACGTTTAAGTCTAGAGTCTGTTTTAGGGTTTTGTCACGGAATAGCCAAAGGGGGAGATTGTAAAGTTGTAATTTACAACTATGTTTTGTTGGCTTTTATTCCGTGCCAAATTTGATTGTAATTATGTTCAATCGTTTAAAACCCTGTATTTATTGTGGGATTTATTGTAAGGGTTATGTGAGAGAGAGAGAGAGAGTGTGAAGACTCAAGAAATTGAAGACTGAAGGGTTTTTGCGGGTATCTCGCTACTACACATCCCGCGAAATGGTGCATGTGCCCTGCACGTGTTGGAAGCTGAAGAGTCATGCCAGGCTGTCATTTTCGCGAGTGTCTCGCTGGTAAGGCCTTCCCGCGAGACAGTCGCGAAACATTCTGCTTGGAGGATTTTTATGAGTGACCTTTTTACCCTTCACCCTCTCTATATATATACCCTCATTACCCACAAATGTTGGTGTGGCTATTCAGAGAGAAAAACCCTAGATAGGTTTTCTACAACTCACCCACCCATCTTTTGAGAGAGAGCTACTCCTCCTTAGTGAGAAATCATTGTAGCCTCTTCTCCATCCCTCTCCCATTATCATACCTTGAGAGGAGATTTGTACCCAAACACAACCCACACACATTTAGAGTGTAGAGAGTGTTTTGGAGCTATTGGGAAGCATTGGAAGAAGCCAAGGATGGCAAATGCAACATGGAGCTTGTTGCGGGATCCGGAGAGCTAGACAAGACACGGTTCCGAGAAGCCTTGTTGGAGTAGGAGCTTGGAGGGCTTAGGTGCATCGGGTAGATTAGGCTTGGAGGGTCTCTTGCTAACCCATGTATCCCAACTGATTGTCTAGTGGATCGATTTCCGCTTGGAGGGCGGCGGAGAGGTTTTTCGCCGAGTTCTTCGGTTTCCTCTTCGATAACACGTCTCGGTGTTATCTGTGTTTGCATCCTTCTTCCCTACTCTTGTTTATTTCATTTTTACTGCTGTGTTGCTTTAAATATGGATTAGAGTAGTTGTTGTGCTCATACGCTTGTGTTTATACTATTCCGCACTTATCATTAAGTTAGTGTAAAATCAACCAAGCCGTAATTTTAATTTGGGGGTCTAAACCGCTCGTTTGTTTTCAACACGATTTTCGAGCTTTCAAAGAGTACGCTCTCCCCCTTTTTGGCATGAATAGCTAAAGGCTTTCCTCTAACTTGCGTTGAATCTCATCTAGCTGTGTCTCAATGGCAGTAAGGCGCATTTAAACCTGATTGTTTGTGGAGTAGATGACATTTGGAAATCCTGACACACGCTCACGCAAACCTTCAACCAAAATAGTGAATCGGTTGGCATGGGAACTAGATTGACCTGGCTAAGTGTTGACATTTGGAGGGCTCAGGAATGGTAGAAAATGTAGTCTCGGTATGTCCAGAGGTAGTGTAAGTAGCTGATCCATGACCTGAGTGCTTTTTCCGCTCAATAGAAGAATGACTTTTGCTCTTTTGAAGAGAGGACATAGATATTGGGCGTCGATGAACTAAGATCTTTCCATCTCTTGGTGGACGAACTCCTTCATGCAACATGATTTTCATGAGAAGGCTGCAGAAAGGAAGACACATTTGTGCTGTTGATCATGCTGCTGTTTTTCCTATAGTCTGGAAGATATAAACATAAATGTCAATCGGCGTTCCTGTGATTAGATCACATAAGAACTGTGCCTGTCCAAGATTGATGAATCCCGTGTTGGACAGAGGATATAGGTTGAAGAATAGGATAAAGGTGAGAGTCTTAAGTTCAGGTTTGAACTTTGCTATTCCAATGGCTGTGCCTTTGGCTGAGACTTCATGTTCGCTTCTCAGAATATGAAGAATATCTGTCACAGCAGGAAGTTTGTCATCCTATGGGGAGCTGTCTACATTTGCAGGTTGACTGATACGAAGAAGCTTTGCAAGATAGTCCAGAGTAATGATGAACTCTTTTCCTTGAACCCAGCACTATAGTTTTACTCCAGTGAATCTTGAATTTGAGTAAAACTCCTTAACCAATTCATTAATCGAATCCTCAAAGATTCCAAATAACTCAGCCCAATCCTTGTCTGCAAAAATCCTAGGGATAAATGTAGACCCCAAGGTGTCAAACAGGACAATACATTCTACTACAGTGGGGGCATCCTGAAAAATGCTGGAAAAGGTCTGAGAATCCAGGGGAGTCTTGAATCTCTCGCTGTTTAAGACTTTAGACGAGTGACGTGTCCTTTTTGACACTAGTGATGATGTAAGGTCAATTACAAATTCTTTATCGCAAGAGGAACGGCGATACATTTGCACAAATGGACACACAGCAAGGAAAAAAATGCAAGACAAAAGGTGCAGACCACAAAACTTGATTACATCCAAGTTAGTCCAAAAACAACGGTAAAACAACCTAAAACAGAGCATAACAAACTCAAAACAACATGCTATAACAGATAAAACAGGTAAACATAAGCAAATTGCATGAAGTGCATGACTGTGCATGTGTGTGTTTGAGTTGTGCATGTGTTGATGCATGTGTGTGCAGAATGTGATGTATGGGGTGTGCCTAGAAGGTGCCTAGGTGTGTGCCTAGAAAAGCATTGATGCACAAAAATGGACAAAGTGTGTAAAACACACAAACATTGACCAAAACTTGGTAAACGTGATCAATCAAAAGAAAACCTAAGTATTGGAACTCATTTGAGTCCAATTCAGCACAAAAATGTCATTAGGACATTCTGTCAAACGCCCAATGTGCAACAATGCATTCCAACTATGAACAATGCATGAACATGGTGAAAACTGCCTTAATACAAGCTTAAACTACCACATGGGGCCAACACAAGAACAATCATAACAAATGGGACTCAGCCTAACAAGATTTTGGAAAAATTTTAACAAATTTAAGAATCCCAAACCATTTTCGAAAAATCCCTAATTGTTAGAACCCTAACATAAATTTCAGCATAATCTTAGAAAAACATGAAGAAAATGTTTTAGAAAACATACCTTGAAGTTGGAAATGCAGAAAAGAAGCTTAAGAGTGATGGGATTTGAGTGAAAAATGGTTTTGGGTTAAGAGGGGGTTCGAGAGAGGCTAAGTGAGGGAAATGAGAGTGTTTTGAAAACCTGTCACATCTGCCTTATAAAACTGAAAACACGCGTTTTTCGTGGGTTAGGCAGTAGTGAGACAGTCACGAAAAGGGCCACTGAAGCTCAAAATATTTCGCGAGAAGCTGTTAGTAGCGACTCAGTCGCGATACAATCGCGATACCCTCTGTATGAATTGAAAAAATTCCAGTTTTGGCCTAAAAACATTTCACGAGTAGCTGTTAGTTGTGAAATACTTGCGAGACAGTAGCAAGAGTCTATATGTGAAATGACAAAAAATTTATTTCCCTTAAGCACTTTTCACGGGAAGCTCTAGGTAGCGAGCTTTTCGTGAAACAGCCTCTGAACCAGTTTTTGACGAAAAACATAAAAATGCATTTTGAACAAAAACTAAAAACACAAAAGTATAAAAACGCTTTCAAAAACAAATAAAACACTCAAAAATCTTTTTGGGTTTGATCGCCAAGTAATTAAGCATGCACATCACATTTGAACATGTACAATCACACAAATGAGATAAGCATTAATTGAATCAAAATCTTGTGTGTTGTGTGTGAGTATCAAATGTGGAATAGTCCTTAGACCAGAGTGAAGCTTCAATGATTAATTCAATCAAGTCATCCGCAATTGGTACTAAATCAAGTGGACTATCTCAATTATAGAAATGAGCATCTATGACCTCCCATAAGAGAATGATTACAAAACTTAAAAGTTTTTCATTTGGCTTTTACATAAATCATAACATTTGATCCTTTTTGGATAAAAACTTCTCTTTTTGAGATCAGTGCTTGAAATTTTTGATATTTCAACATTGAGAGTTAGCCTTTGGCTTTTTGAGCACCATACAATACATTAGAAAAGTCGCTTTCCCTTTTTTCTAGTCAAATACTAGTATGTGCGACAGGTTTTTGCAGCTCAATATCTCTTTTCATTTGGAGATTTACATTTGGTGAGCCCGATTACAAAAACATAAAAATAAAGTGGGAAGATATATAGGCACAAGTCTATGCAAGTATCAAGACCATCGAGACTATTAATTAATCATTCATGACAAGCATGAAGATCTATTTACAAAAATCACACATAGTTTTCAAGATTTCTCCCATATAGGTATATGTGCATACATAACAAGCTAAGCTCATAAATGCACTACGCCATTAGCACGAAGGTACTAAGCCAAACTCACATGTGATATACACAACACAAGCGATTACACTTTTTGAAGATTTTTCAATTATTATGGGTTTTTGAATTTTTTGAACACACTAAAAAAAAACCAAATAAAGTAAAAGAAACATGCTTAAAACTAGAAGCAATTGACACAAATTGAATTATGCATGACGTGATGCATGAACAAATGCCCCTAAACATCGGAAGAATTAATGCATGGGCATGGAAGGTGATCATGCATGAGTACCCTTCTTCACCCATACGTCATGTGTGTTTGGGGTGATATCCTTATAGGATTGGGTACGAGTGTTGTGACCTTCAAACCTTCTGGAGAAGCTTGCCAAACAGGTGGTGAATGCATCAATCATTTTCATCACATCCATCACACCGGAATCACCATCTCGACCTCTTGATTGCTCAACAGCCCAATTCTGTTTGTCATTTCTTGGTCCTCTTGACCTCTGATCACTTGCATTCTTCAATGCCTTCAGCTTATGACAATTTGGTCTGGTGTGTCCTTGAAGTCCACAGTGATGACAGAAATGTTGAATTCTCAGACCACTTTGTGATTTTGGAAGTGATTTCCCTTTGGCTTCAGACCAAACCATTGATTGGTTATGAGGCTTATTCCCGTTGGTCAACCACATTTCTATTCTTCTTCGGCTCTACTTTCTCAGCCTTTATGGTAGCTACAATTGGCTCCTTGGCTTTCACAATTTTCACTTCCTTGGTTACATTGACAGCTGAACTACTTTCTCCAGTATATCCCAAACCGGTTTTGTCAGAGAAAGGTTTTTTATGAGAGAGGACTTCATCAAGTTTCTTGGAGGAGACTCGCTTTACTTTTGCATTGACTTGAACCACCTCAAGCTCAAGGAATTTTATGTTTGAGTAGGCTTCGGTCAGCTCTCCATTCAGCATCTCTATTTCACATTTGGCCTCCTTATATCGCACTAGGAGATTTTTATAGTCCTCCTATACCTTCTTCATCTTTTTAACGGCTACCTTGGCCACCCTTGTATATTCTCCTGACTTCGCAAGGAGGGAATTGTAGTTTTCTTGAAGTCCTACTGCATTTTCATCTTCTTCAGCATCAGATTCTTCTGCTACTCCCATTGACTCTACTTCACTATGTTCACCGAGCTCTTCCACTAGCAAACTCAAGTCCTCCGAGGACTTAACATGAGCAATAGTCATAGTAGCGGTGTAATTCCCTTCTCCATCACAGCTCTCTTCAAAATCTGAATTGGAAGAATCTGAATCACTAAATGTTGTGGCATATGCTTTGCCCTTCCCTCCTAGATAGTTGGGATACTCCTTCTTGAGATATCCATGGCCATTGCATTCATAACACACAATGCTTTGAGGAGATTGAGTATCCTTCCCATATTTATTTTTAAACTCCTTCCTATCACCTTTGGAAGATGAAAACTTCCCTCTGCTGAATGGTTTCCCACTGTTCTTCATCTTTAGAATTTTTTAGAAGTTCTTTGCTAGAAATGCTACCTCCTTCTCTACTCCATTTTCTTCGGAGGAATCATCCATTCTTTCGGTGATGGTTTTAAGAGCAAGAGATTTACTCGACTTATGAGAAGGCAGACCCAGCTCATATGTTTGGAGAGATCTAATAAGCTCTTGGATTTTGATCTCATCCAAATCTTTACTTTCCTCTATAGTTGTGACTTTTGCTCAGAAGCTCTCCAGTAATGACTGAAGGATTTTCCTCACTATCTTTGAGTCCTTCGTTTTCTCACCCAAGTTGAACTTGCCAATAACCACTTAATTCAGCTTACTTTAGAAAGAGTCAAATGACTCGTCCTCACTCATTTTCAACTCCTTAAATCTGGTGGTTAGCATATGCAACTTTGTATCCTGCACTTTCTCTGTTCCTTCATAGGTGGTCTCCAATATCTCCCAAGCTTCCTTGGCTACTGTTATGTGAGAAACCATGTGAAACTCATCTGGAGAAACACCACAAAAAGTTGCATTCAAAGCTTTACTGTTAGCGTTAGCTACCGCAAGTGCTGCTTTATCCCAATTGGATTTAGCGGACTCCGGGCTAGTCCATCCTACTTCTACCGCATCCTAAACAGTATCATCAATTGAACACAAGAATGCCCTCATTCGGACTTTCCAAAGGGCATAATTACTACCATCAAAATATGGTGGAACATTTAAAGATTAAGACTGGTCCATCTCAAATGGGGTCAAGGATTGCACTAAGGTAATTAAACCACAGCTAGTGCACCCGCTCTGATACCATTTGAAAGCTTGAAAATTTGTTGAAAAACACAAGAGCTGTTTAGACCCCCAAATTAAAGTTACGGCTTGATAGATTTTACACTAATTTAATACTAAGTGCGGAATAGTGTAAATGTGAGCGGATAAACAAACAAAGTACTCTCTAATCCATAATCATAGCAACACAGCAGTAAAATGGAATTTAAAAGAGTAGAGAAGAAAGATGCAAACACAAGATAACACGCCGATGCGTTATCAAAGAGGAAACCGAAGAACTTGGTGAAAAATCTCTTCGCTGCCCTCTAAGCGGTAATCGATCCACTAGACAATTAGTTGGGATACATGGGATAGCAAGAGACCCTCCAAGCCTAATCTACCCGATGTACCTAAGCCCTTCAAGCTCCTATTCCAACAAGGCTTCTCGGAACCGTGTCTTGTCTAGCTCTCTGAATCCCGCAACAAGCTCCATGTTGCATCTGCCATCCTTGGCTTCTTCCAATGCTTCCCAGCAGCACCAAAACCTCACTTGACACTCTGAAAGGGTGTGGTAAGTGTTTGGGCTATCAACCTCTCAATGGTATGGAAATGGAGAGGTAGGAGTTGAGGAAAATCTACAAGCAATTATGTAGAGAATTGTGGGTATAACAATCTCTAACTCTCAAGGTTTGTGGCTAGGGTTTTCTCTTAGAAGCACTTCTCAACATCTGTGGGTAATGTAGGTATATATAGTGTAGGTATAAAAAGTGTGTATCGGATAGTACAGACTAGCAGAACAGAATGTTTCGCGAGTGCCTCGCGGGAAGGCCTTACCCTCAAGCTACTCGCAAAACACTGCTGTCTCCATCCTGTCCTGACTCTTTGCATTCCAGTCATGTGCAGGGTACATGCATCATTTCGCGGGATGCTTAGTCGTGAGATACCCACGAAAACTCCTCATTCTTCAATTGCTTGAGTTTTCACACTCTCTCTTTCTCTATCACACAACCCTTACAATTAATTTCCACAATAAATACAGAGTACAAAAGATTGAATGAAATTACAATCAAATTTGGCACGGAATAAAAGCCAACAAAACATATAGTTGTAAATTATAACTTTACAATTGCCATGTTTATGCTTAGATCTATGTGCTTGTGTGCTCAAATCTATGTTGGTTTTTATACCATGTGCTGCTTTAGCCCTTTTTGTCCTTTGATATCTCTCTTTCTTGCTTTTTGGCCCTTTTGGTGAGGTTTAGATATAGATCCTGTGGTCTGGGCCTACATTCGCACGCCTAGGCCTATATTTAAGGGTTTTGATCTTTTCCTTTTGCATGTCAATGCTTGCTTGCTTGATTCTATGCTTTATCTCCCTGTTATCCTTTCTAGATCTAGGCTTTGCCATGCTTTGTGTCCTCCGCGGGTTTATGTTTATGTGGTTACATCAGTCCCTCATAGGGTTTGTTTAAATGTGACCACTTGTGAGAAACACCCTCATGGTGTCGATGTGCTTGCTATACACATTTCTGCACTTTGTGCGATGTTGATATGCTTGCCTTGCTTGCTTTGCGCCACTTGTTTGGCTTTCTTTGGTTCTTTTCATCTTTGCACGCTTGCCTACATGTTCATGCATGAGTCTGTGTGTGTTGTCCATACTCCAATCTAATGGAACTATGGACACTGTCAATCCAAACCTACATTTTTCCTCCTAGGACACCTCATTTTTTTCGATAACATGCTTCATTCGCCTCTTTGCATGTTTCACATGCTTGTTTGCCCCCGTTTGACATCTTTTCTGTCTTTCATGCTTCTCCTTCTATTTGTTCCTTCACTTGTCTACTGGATTGCTTCCTTGTTTGTTGCATATACATGCATAGAGCGAGGACGCTTGGAGCAATGGTGCAACCTCCTAGGTATGAGCAAAAAGGGCAAGGATGCAAGCCCATAAAGGGCAATGATTAGTAGAATAGGGGGCCTAGCCCCTCCAGAGTGGTCTTCTGTTTCTCTCTCTCTAAGCCTTTTCTCTAGAGCATGTATTACGGTCCCCTTCCATGTACCCCTTTTTACTTTTCCTGCTCCTTGCTTGGGCCGCATTACCTGGGTATGGCAATGTCTGATTTACATTTCCTGTACCTTGTTGGGCCATACCCTTGGAACGTTGGCAATGTCTTGTTTACTTTCCCGCTCTGTTTGATAGCATTGCGCATGCTGCATATATATATATATATATATATATTTGCCTGCATGTGTGTGGGTGATTGTGCACTTTGTACGATGGATTGTCGTGGCTATGTGAGCGACCCTCTTCAGTCATGAGAGCTCTTGACCTTGTAGTATGGGTATGTGCTTAAGGTGATTGCTGTAGGTGCATATTCATGCTATACTGTGTGCACGATCATCGCGGTGTGATTGTCTTGATCCATGTCACCAAGTGACATTGGTTCCTAGTGTATGCGACATGTATTAACATGTTCTAACACTTTGGAGGGCTTCAGCTCGTCATGGTGCGAGCATGTCGATGTGCACCATATACACAAATGCGAAACCCTATTGGTGCGCCATAGCGCACCAATGCAAAACTTTGCTAGATTTTCATTTTGAAAATAGGGCATCCTCATTACCGCATTCTCACATCGAAAACTTGGTGAGAGTAGCATTGGTGTGCTATGACGCATCTGAGGCGAAGTGCTACTGGATTTCCGCCATGAAAATAAGGCAAAATGCTGATGAATTTTCGCCGTGGAAATTTGGCAACAACTTCAAACACACTTGGAAAGCATTGATCAGGCCCACAATAGCTAATGCCAATAGCTTGTTTTCTAGTGCCAATGTCCTTAAATTATGATTTTACCAAACAAAGGACTGTATATGGACAGGCGTTGTGGGGTTCTTAATACTTTCCCCACATGTAACTAACTTCTGAACTCAAGAATCAAGATTTTTTGCCCATCCACATTGGATTAAGAAAAATGCCCTTTTTCTTAACCTAGGATTGGTTATAAAATCAAATAGAGTTAGGTGACTAGTCATACCTTAGAAAAAACCCAATGATTGGTGGCGACTTCACTTACCCTTGGTAATTTCCTTAAAATCGACTCACATTCCAGTCACATACCTGAGGTACGACACTCCTCCACATTCTCGCACCGAGAGATATACATAGAAGGCGATCGCTGTGATGGGTTGTTGACATCAACCGCGAGGCGTTAACAGATGATAGAAGAACCAGAGCCTATTCCTGAATAGTCAGAAGCATCATAACATATCAAGATCGTCCTAAGAGATCCATCCAAAGTTTTGAAGATAGGGTCAACGCTTTCAACCTCAGAGAAGATGAAGATAATTACCCTCCTAAGAGAGAACTAGCATGTTTTCGCTTGGAAACACGAGGACATGCCGGGATTTGATGGGGAAGTCAACGAGCATTGTCTCAACTTCAATCTAGAGTGCAAGTTGGTGCAATAAAGACAAAGGATATTCGCACCTGAATGCAATAAAGCAGTGACAAAAGAGGTGGAAAAACTCCTAAAGGCAGGCTTTATAAGAGAGGCTTTTTACCTTGATTTGCTAGCAAACGTGGTGATGGTGAAGAAAACAATGGCAAGTGGAGGATGTGCATCGTTTTCATGGATCTCAATAAAGCTTGCCCGAAGGATAGCTTCCCCTTACCCAAGATCGACCAGTTGGTCTATTTGACCACTGGGCACAAGCTTTTAAGTTTCATGGATGCTTTCTTTGGCTATAACCAGATCTTGTTGCACAAAGAGGATCAAGAGAAGACTGCGTTTATCACCAGCGAAGGGCTATACTATTACAGAGTACTGCCCTTTGGACTAAAGAATACAGGAGCCACATACTAGAGATTGGCGAACCATATGTTCTCTTAGCAGATAGGATGGAATATGGAAGTGTATGTAGGCGATATGCTGGCGAAGAGTAATGACGAAGTAGATCACCTGGACGACCTGAGAGAAACCTCTGACACACTACGTAAGTACAAAATGAAATTGAACCCAACAAAATGTGTTTTCGCTGTCTCTTCGGGAAAATTCTTGGGTTTCATGGTGGCTTCATGAGGCATAGAGGCAAATCCTGGTAAGGTGAAAGCAATAATGGAGATAAAATCTCCAAGAACTGTGAAGGAGGTATAAAGTTTAATTGGGAAAGTGGTGGCCTTGAACAAATTCGTCTCCAGAGCAATAGACAAATACCTGCGATTCTTCAAAGTCCTTAAGAAGGTCTTCCAGTAGGCAAACGATTACGAAGATGCCCTAATGAAGCTGAAGGAATACTTGGCACGATCCCCTTTGCTAAGTTCGTTAGTAATGGGGGAAAGGTTGTTTCTCTATTTAGCAGTATCTAACATAACAGTAAGCTTGGCACTAATTAGAGAAGAAAAAGAAGTGCAGAAGCCAGTATATTACTATGGACTCAAGGGGGGCTCGAAATGGAGTCACCACCTAGTTTTTGCAATGGTCTAGGAACCATATATATAGCTTCCTTTTGAGGAAAGTCCTTTTGATCTTACTACTAGAGATATGAGTTTGGAGTTATGGTATGGTCTTAGGAAGGTGTTAGGCACACAAAACCGCCCAACCCTAAGGTTGGCTTCCCCTCATTGCGTCTTATGTCTTAACCCTATTCAAGGCAAATTCAATACTTGCATCTAACTCACACACACACACACACACACACATTAAACATACATCTAGCAATCAATATGACATCAAACATCCTTAACCATACATCTATCACGCTCATAAACAAAGCCTACCATACATCTAACCATGGCATAATATCTCATCATAGACCCTAGCATTCATCTAATCAAATCATTAAAGCATATCAAACTAGGTTGCAATAATTGAATCATTAAAAGCATTTCATGTACACTTTGGAAATACTCAACCAAACAAGCATATTCATCTCTATCATCAAAACAAGACTGTATCATAAATGCATCAACATTTCCAATGCATGACTTACCTTTTACTTACCTTGCAGCAACTTAGCACCTATGGCATTATGCATGAGCATGTGAATGCATGTACATAGCATTAAAGCAATAAAACACAAGATAAACCCTAATTCTAACATATGATAGCAAACAAGCAAAAAACATGTGAAACATGTGAAAACAGAAGCAAAATAAACAAAAAACAAAATTTAGGGTTTCTGGGCTGCAGCTTGCGCATGCAAGAACAAGTCTGCATATGCAGGCAAGATTATGCGTACACAGTTTCTTGCCCAAAAACCATAAAAACACAAAAACAGGGTAGAACCTCAAAACAAAAATTCTAACAACCTAACATGCATTTAAAAGATACAAACATATAAACCTAAGCCAGATAAACATGTTAAAGCATATTATAACAAAGAAACAAGAAAATAGAAAGATTAAAAGCATAAAATAAAAGAAAAGGTTTAAAATTTATTCCTCAAAGAAAAGCTCTTCAAGCTTGATTTTTTACCGTTCCCCTCAGTCAAATCTATTCACAATTCAATAAAAAAATGAGTAGTAAAGATTAAACTCAAAGATCAAGGCTAGAAAAGGCCCTAATCAAAAAAAAAATTTACTTGAGGGTGTTTTGTGAAAAACTCCCTTTTGATTTACTATTTCTAGTGAATCCTAGAATTTTCCTATGGAATTTTTGTGTGATTTAAAAATATACCATGTAAGGCATTTTATAATGTAGAAAAAAGGGTTTGGAATGATCCTTAGGTGATGGGGGATTCGTTCCAAACCTCAACATAAATGAAAAAAATTTGCCTTGTATAACTTTTTGGAAATCGCTATGTGTGTGTAAGATCAAGCCTACGTAAGCATGCAGAAAGCCGCATATGCAAGCTAATTCACGCGTACGCATAGAGAGGGTTTCCTTTGGCCTTATTTTTCAAAAAATGATTTATTTGCTCATTGAAAGTTATATTTTTCATTTTAAAACTTCTCAAGTCAAATTAACTTTTGATTGGGCCCTAAACCAACCTTGAGTCTTAGAATTTAGCATCATTGGGGAATGAGGGCCCGAGTCATAAGGGGTACAAAATGTGATGTCTACAATTACACCAGCCAAGATTTTCAAGGAGTTGAAGCAAAGTATCCAAGAATTGAAAAGATCGCCTTCGCCCTAGTAATCGCCTGTAGAAAACTCCGTCCCTACTTTCATGTACACCCTATTATTGTCATGACAAACTAACTGATAAGGAAGATGATGAACAAGATAGACATAGCAGGGCGACTCATCCAGTGGGCCATAGAGCTGGGCTAGTTCAACATAGAATACCAGCCTCGGGCTGCAATCAAAGCCTAGGTCTTGGAATATTTCATTATAGAGTTCATTTACACTCAAGATGAGGAAGAGCCTCCGAAGAGTACATGGACGGTTTAGACAAACGGTTTAGACTCTCTATATGAAACCATTTCACGAGAAGGGTTTAGTTGCGAAATACTTGCAAGGCAGTATTGAGACTCTCTGTATGAAAATGTGACTTTTCAATTTCCCTTAAGCACATTTCGCGGGAAGCTCTAAGTCGTGAGCTTCTCGCGAAACAGCCTTTGAACCAGTTTTTGAAGAAAAACACAAAAATGCATTTTGAATAAAAACTAAAAACATGAAAGTATAAAATCACTTTCAAAAACTTATAAAACACTTAAAAATCTTTTTGGGTTTGATCAGTAAGTACTTCAGCATACACATCACATTTGAATATGTACAATCACATAAATGGGATAAGCATTATTTGAACAAAGTCTTGTGTGTTGTGGGTAAGTATCAAATAATGTAGAATAGTCCTTAGACCAGAGCGAAGCTTCAATAATCAATTCATATACATAACTGATATTAAGTCAAGTGGACTATCTCAATTATAGAAATGAGCATATATGACCTCCCACAAGAGAATGATTTCAAAAATTAGAAGCTTTTCATTTGGCTTCTGCATAAATCATAACTTTTGATCCTTTTTGGATAAAAACATCTCTTTTTGAGATCGGTGCTTGAAGTTTTTGATATTTCAACATTGAGAGTTAGCCTTTGGCTTTTTGAGCACCATACATTTCGATACAAAAGTCACTTTCCCTTTTTCCTAGTCAAATACTAGTATGTGCGACATGATTTTGTAGCTCATTGTCTCTTTTCATTTGGAGATTTACATTTGTTGAGCTCTTTAAGCAAAAGCATAAAAAATAAAGGTGGGAAGAGATATAGACACAAGTCTATGCAAGTATCAAGACCATCAAGACTATTGACCAATCATTCATGACAAGCTTGAAGATCTATTTACAACAATCACACATAGTTTTCAAGATTTTTCCCACACAGATATATGTGCATACAGAACAGGCTAAGCGCGTAAATGCACTACGCCATTAGTACGAAGGTACTAGGCCAAACTCACATGTGATACACACAATACAAGCGAACAAAATTTTTGAAGATTTTTCAATTTTTATGGCTTTTTGAATTTTTTGAACACACTCAAAATCATAACAAACAAAGTAAGATCAGCAAAAATAGGTACAAACCATAACTAGTAATAGAAACATGCTAAAAACCAAAAGCAAAGGATGACAAGATGCATGAACCTATGATCCTAAACATTGGAAGTATTAATGCATGGACATAAGAGGTGATCATGCATGAATACCCTTCTTCACCCACACATCACGTGTGTTTGGGGTGATATCCCTATAGGATTGGGTACGAGTGTTGTGACCTTCAAACCTTCTATTAAAGTTTGCCAAACAGGTGGTGAATGCATCAATCATCTTCATCACATCCATCACTACGGAATCACCATCTTGGCCTCTTGATTATTCAACAACCCAATTCCTTTTGTCCTCTCTTGGTCCTCTTGACCTTTGAGCACTTGCATTCTTCAATGCTCTAAGCTTATGACAATTTGGTCGGTGTGTCCTTGAAGTCCACAGGGATGGTAGAAATGTTGAGTTCTCGAACCTCTTTATGACTTTGGTAGTGATTTCCCTTGAGCCTTAGGCCTGACCATTGATTGGTTACGAGGCTTATTCAACACTCGTTGGTCAGGAACATTCTTATTCTTCTCTTCCTTCACTTTCTTAGTAGTAGGGGTAACTACTATTGGCTCCTTGGCTTTCACAAACTTCACTTCCTTGGTTACATTGACAGCCGAAATACTTTCTTCAGTATATCCCAATCTGGTTTTGTTGGAGAAAGGTTTTTAATGAGAAAGGACTTCATCAAGCTTCTTAGAAGAGACTCGCTCTACTTTAGCATTTTCTTGAATCACTTCAAGCTCAAGGAATTTCACCTTTGTGTAGGCTTCAGTTAGCTCTCCATTTAGTGTCTCTATCTCACACTTGGCCTCCTTGTATCTCACTAGGAGACTTCTATAGTCCTCCTTTGCTTCTTCATCTTTTTAACGGCTGCCTTGGCCACCCTTGCATATTCGCCTGACTTCTCAATGAGGGAATTGTAGTTTTCTTGAAGTCCCACTGCACTTTCATCTTCTTCAGCGTCAGATTCTTCTACTACTCCCATTAACTCCACTTCACTATGTTCCCCAAGCTTTTCCACTAGCAAACTCAAGTCCTCCAAGGACTTAACATGAGCAATAGTCATAAAAGCGTAGTAATTCCTTTCTCCATCACAACTCTCTTCCGAAATTGAATTGGAAGAGTCCAAATCACTAAGAGTTGTGGCATATGCCTTGCCCTTCCCTCTTAAATAGTTGGGATACTCCTTCTTGAGATGTCCCTGGCCATTGTATTTGTTAGGTTTTAGACCCCTTAAAAACAAACAATTGGATTAACCTAGTTAATTAGCCAAGTGATTTATTTAGTCCAATTTCATGCAAATCTAAGTTAACATAATTAAATAATAATATCAAGATATAAAGCAGCGAAAAATAAATAACACAAGAGATAATGACCTAGGATACCACACGGTAAAAACCTGGGGAGGATTTGACCTAGCTATCCTCAAGGTAAACATGAATCCACTATGAAAGAATCGAAGTTCATACAAAAGGACTTACAAGCTCCCCGCTTTGATGGAATTAAATGAGTGCGCAGCGGAAAAGTAAGTTTTGAACGGATCTACTTCATTCTATATTGTTAACATGCATAAAGTAAATTTCAGAATTTGAGAACAAGAGATCGTACCTTGAAGCGGTGAATTACAAAACAGAAGATTGAAGCACTTGGGAATACTCTTAATCTTCACTCCAATTCCACTAATCGCCCAAGATGTGTGGTCTCTCAAATTGGTAACAAAGGGATGATGTGTGAGTACCAAAAACTCAGTTCCACACCACTTTTATGATGTTTTTCTTACCAATAATTTTCTGTACGTTTTTCCCTTTGTATCTAACCAATATATCTAATTGGGCTGGCCTTTTGGGCCTTCCCAATTGGGCTTAAGTGTGTGGCTTGGAGTGGGACCAAAAGGGACCAATAAGACACTAGCTCCAATGGGCCTTGGGCTTTTTTGTCAACTCTTGACAAGTCCAAAGTTACCATTAACTATATTTAATACCACTATATAAATATAGTTGCACTCTAGGTCTTATCTATATATTATATCCCAAGACTTTATTATACATGCAACCCCTTCATAAAATATTCGTAGTAATACAAAGTCATTAATATAGACTGCCACTTTGTAATTTACTACATCTTGATCCTTGAGTACCCGGTTTAATCCTTAATGTTATTCATTATATATTTATGAAATCCAATTCCATAAATATATACTTTAGTCTTACTAAAGTGGTTAGGCCTAACTCTCTGAATAACAAACCCATTAAACTTATCTCAAGGGAATACTTTATACCTCCGCTAAGAGATTATGAATTCCATCTTGAGAATACATGTTCCATCAACACTTAATGCGGCTGCCCAACATACTGAGGTTTTGACCATTAATATAGATCTCACTCCTGATATATCAAAGCAACCTACATCTTATGATCAGGTCCATTATTCTCTCAGGATTAAGAGTTCATGTAAATACAAGTCATGAGATTTATTATTTGTTTGACAGTCCTTAGGCAAATAATAAATCTCATGGCGGTCCAGTTCAATATGTCTTAACTCTTAAAACATATTAACACATCAACTAGAAGTCACCACTTCCATGATCAAGACAAATCATCGTAGTTGATATGTTATAGTCTTCGCAGATGAAATGCCCAATTTCATCACCGACTACGAACTATAATTCTGAGTTTACAAAGAACTTGTGATTTATATCTTGTGTGACTCTTCACATAAATCACATACTATGCATCTCATGGACTATATGATAATGTCCGAATATTCATGTTACCATTATTTCAGATAATAATAAAACAAATTTATTAAACACAATATTAAGTCATACATAATGTCACACTTAATATTATACATAGCATCTTACAATAGGATTTAAGGGCACCAATCCTAACACGCTTGACTTCCTAATGCTACCCACCAGTAGAACTTACTGACACGACCACGTGCAAGCTCCGAATCCACGGACTCCTTATTTCTTGGATTCTCCAATCAGCTACAAGCTCCCTGCTTGTTTTTCTTTAAGCTCCAATGGTTGCAACTGCGTTGATCATCAAGATGTTGAAATAATCTCTACCTTGAAAACCCTAAGTTTTGTGTAAAGGAAAGCTGCTCAAAGATCTCACAAGAGATTCACACAAAACAGCAAAGTATGAGCAACAATACAATATGAACAACCTCCAAAAACGTGGCTAGGCTTTGCAACTTGCATACCAAATGCTCTTGGTTCTTTGCTATGAAACCTTCCGGTTGCAACATATAGATTTCCTCTTCAAGATTGCCATTAAGAAATGCAGTCTTGACATCCATTTGCCAAATCTCATAATCAAAATGAGCAGCAATGGATAAGAGAATTCTGATAGATTTAAGCATTGCTACTGGAGAAAAGGTTTCATCATAATCAATACCTTCTTTTTGAGTATACCCTTTCGCCACTAGCCTTGCTTTAAAGGTTTCAACCTTCCCATCTATCCCTCTCTTTCTCTTGTAAACCCATTTGCAACCTACAAGTTTAATGCCGTTAGGCGCCTCTACAAGATTCCAAACTTGATTGGAATACATGGAATCTAATTCAGATTTCATAGCTTGGACCCAATGATGTGCATCTATATCATTTGTTGCTTCATCATATGTGTAGGGATCCGATTCAACCTCTTCTGAGATAGCTTCATAGGTTTCTCCTAAACCTATGAATCTTATAGGAGGCCGAACAATTCTCCCACTACGACGAGGCACCTGTGTACTAGACATCTCATTAGTAGTATTTTGTGGTGTATCTAATACAGCCACATCATCCCTAGTTTCATCTATAGGTTGTTCATTTACAGATTCATTCATTTCAGCCAACACAACTCTACTTTTAGGAGTATAATCATTCATATAGTCATTTTCCAAGAATTTGGCATTGGTGCTAACAAACACTTTATTATCTTTATGACTATAGAATAAACCTCCAACAGTTCCTTTTGGATACCCAACAAAGAAAACCACTTCTGTTTTAGACTGTAACTTGTCAGACTTTCCTTTTAACACATGTGCTGGACAACCCCAAATATGGAGATGTCTCATACTAGGCTTACGCCCATTCCACAATTCCACAGGTGTTTTAGGAACAGACTTCGAAGGTACTAAATTCAGAAGATACATCGCTGTGTTTAAGGCATATCCCCAAAAAGAAATAGGTAGAGTTGAATAACTCATCATGGACCTAACCATTTCTAAAAGAGTCCTATTCCTTCTTTCTGCTACACCATTCTGTTGTGGAGTTCCAGGTGCAGTCAATTGGGATACAATCCCATTCTTAGTTAAGTAATCCTTGAAATCCCCAAAGAGGTATTCACCACCTCGATCAGATCGAATGGCTTTTATGTGTTTACCTAATTGATTCTCAACTTCAGCCCTAAACTCTTTGAACTTTTCAAAAGTTTCGGACTTCCGTTTCATTAGGTATACATAACCATATCTTGAGTAATCATCAGTAAAAGTGATGAAATACTCAAAACCACCTCTTGCTTGGATTGACATAGGACCACAAACATCAGAATGCACTAACTCTAGCAAATCTTGGGCTCTTCTACCTTTTGCAGTAAAAGGTCGTTTGGTCATTTTACCTTCCAAACAAGATTCACAAACTGGATATTCATCAAAGTCCATGTGCCCTAAGAGGCCATCTTTGATCAGTCTTTGAATTCTATTTGAATTAATATGACCTAAACGCAAGTGCCAAAGATATGCATCATTAGTAGAAGGAAACTTTCTCTTTAATGATTTTACATGAGAGTTAGCATCTAATTCAGAATTATATAATTCATGCTTATCAGGAGTTAAAATATAAAGACCATCCACAATATTGCCATAACAGATAAACACTTTATCCTTCTTTATTACAACATTGTCTTTTAGGATAACACAATATCCTTGTTTACCTAAGTAAGTAGCAGAAATTAAATTCCTACGTACATTAGGTACATACAAACAGGCTTCTAATATTAGAACTCTAGATTTAAAACATAAATTATAAACACCAACAGCTACAACTGGAATCTTGCTCCCATCAGCCAAAGTAAGAAACAACTCCCCTTCTTTAAGCTTTCTGGTCTCCTGAAACCCCTGCAAAGAATTGCAGATATGATTAGTACAACCTGAATCCACACACCAGGAATCCGTGGGATTCTGTACCAAACATATTTCAAGAAGGAATGTATCATTCATACCTTTATTCTTGGCAGCCTTGAATACTGGACAATTCCTCTTCCAATGTCCTTTCTCACCACAATGGAAACACTTTCCTTTGATTTTCTTTCCTTTATCAGCAACCCCTAAGGCAATTTGTTTACCCTCTTGTTTGGTGAAGTCCTTCTTCTTCTTCTTCTTACCCTTGCCTTTCGACTTAGGTTGAGAAGTAGAAGCTTCACCAACATTGGCTTCAACATTGGAAGTACCAAGAATGCCTTCTGCCGCTACCAATTCATTCATTAATTCAGACAAAGTATAAATCTTTTTATTCATATTATAATTCAGTTTGAATTCCTTGAATGATTCTGGTAGCGACTGGAGTATCATATCCACTTGGGATTCTCCATCTATATCGGCACCTAAAACTTCCAATGTGTTCAGATTAGAGATCATTGTAAGACAATGCTCTCTCACTGAACTTCCTTCAGCCATTCTAGTATTATAAATTTGCCTCATGGTCTCTTGCCTTGCAGAACGGCCTTGCTCACCAAACATCTCCTTCAGACTTAGCATGATGTCTGAAGCTAGTTCTACATCCTGCATTTGATGCTGTAGAACATTTGAGATAGATGCTAGGATGTAGCACTTGGCCATTCCATTAGATTTCTGCCAACGATAATATCGTTGTTTTTCCTCAAGAGGAGCATCTAATGAAGGAAAGTTAGGACATGGTTTAGTAAGAACATACTTATGTTCTTCAGCAGTGAGAACTATGTCCAAGTTTCTTTTCCAGTCAACATAGTTGGATCCAGTCAGTTTGTTTTGATTAAGAATAGCTACAAGTGGGCTAAAAGATGCCATGTTCTAAATCTGAAAACAATAAACTTGAATATAATCAATAAACTGGACATTATCTTTTTAGCATATAAACATATAGTATGGAACCTTAATAAAACCATAATATAATATATGCAACGACAACCCAATCCCATATTCAATATCCCTCAGCATAGAGTGAATATAAAATACTATGATTGATTGAGAACTATTCTCATCATTAGTGCTATCATGATAACTCTTATCAAACACTAATAATATGCCGTTATATTTATTTGGCCTCTAAATAATGATAGTAAGAACTCAGCATAGAGGATACTATAATATTTAGTCTAGTGTATACCACTGTCTAGAATCATGTGTAGCCACATTTCATCCCCTTAACAAGCTTATTTTGTAGTACCATGATACAAAACACCCTCCGCATGGAATGCTAAGCTCAAGGCAAAGACAAGGTGTTTGATCAAACCACTATAAACTAAGAAATTCAATCTTGTAGGACCATAAAATAAATACTCTCCGCATGGAATGCTAAGCACAAGGCAAAGACAAAGTATTTATTTCATACTACTATGAATTGACAATGGAGGCCGTGAGATCCAACCCTTGTATCTCTCTCCCACTAGATGTTTTAAAAGAAAGGTTTTTAGTTTTAAAACATGCATAATCTAATTACACATAGTCTTACTCTTTTATCATGTGAAAACACTTAGAAAAAATTTCTGTTTTTCTTTCTTTCGATCGATCGAAAGTGCCCCTCGATCAATCGAAAAAATTAAGAAATTCGAACTTGATCATCTGACACTTTCGATTGATACTCGATTGCCTTTCGATCGATTGAAAAACAGATTCGATCGATCGACTAGCAATCGAAAAACTATCGTTCTAAAGCGTCTAATCACTGTCTCTTTCGATCGATCGAAAATGATTTTCGATCGATCGAAAATCGCGAAACTCAAATTCCCAGAAATTTTCTAAGGCAGTTTTCTACGGATTTTCATGAACAAACATCTTGAAAACGAACATGATAGACAGAGATCAATGTCAAAACTGAATTCTATTGATGTTATAGCCTTAAGATTGAATTTAACATACTTAAATTTAAAATTAAACAACATCATAACACCAATTTCAGTTTTCATCAAATCATAGTTTCAACAACATGCAGAAAATTAAAAAAAAACTTAATCTTCTAACAATATGAAACTATCTTCTCCAATTCTAAAACTCACAAACATGTTAAACAATACGAAATTGAAGACCGCTCTAATACCATTTGATGGAATTAAATGAGTGCGTAGCGGAAAAGTAAGTTTTGAACGGATCTACTTCATTCTATATTGTTAACATGCATAAAGTAAATTTCAGAATTTGAGAACAAGAGATCGTACCTTGAAGCGGTGAATTACAAAACAGAAGATTGAAGCACTTGGGAATACTCTTAATCTTCACTCCAATTCCACTAATCGCCCAAGATGTGTGGTCTCTCAAATTGGTAACAAAGGGATGATGTGTGAGTACCAAAAACTCAGTTCCACACCACTTTTATGATGTTTTTCTTACCAATAATTTTCTGTACGTTTTTCCCTTTGTATCTAACCAATATATCTAATTGGGCTGGCCTTTTGGGCCTTCCCAATTGGGCTTAAGTGTGTGGCTTGGAGTGGGACCAAAAGGGACCAATAAGACACTAGCTCCAATGGGCCTTGGGCTTTTTTGTCAACTCTTGACAAGTCCAAAGTTACCATTAACTATATTTAATACCACTATATAAATATAGTTGCACTCTAGGTCTTATCTATATATTATATCCCAAGACTTTATTATACATGCAACCCCTTCATAAAATATTCGTAGTAATACAAAGTCATTAATATAGACTGCCACTTTGTAATTTACTACATCTTGATCCTTGAGTACCCGGTTTAATCCTTAATGTTATTCATTATATATTTATGAAATCCAATTCCATAAATATATACTTTAGTCTTACTAAAGTGGTTAGGCCTAACTCTCTGAATAACAAACCCATTAAACTTATCTCAAGGGAATACTTTATACCTCCGCTAAGAGATTATGAATTCCATCTTGAGAATACATGTTCCATCAACACTTAATGCGGCTGCCCAACATACTGAGATTTTGACCATTAATATAGATCTCACTCCTGATATATCAAAGCAACCTACATCTTATGATCAGGTCCATTATTCTCTCAGGATTAAGAGTTCATGTAAATACAAGTCATGAGATTTATTATTTGTTTGACAGTCCTTAGGCAAATAATAAATCTCATGGCGGTCCAGTTCAATATGTCTTAACTCTTAAAACATATTAACACATCAACTAGAAGTCACCACTTCCATGATCAAGACAAATCATCGTAGTTGATATGTTATAGTCTTCGCAGATGAAATGCCCAATTTCATCACCGACTACGAACTATAATTCTGAGTTTACAAAGAACTTGTGATTTATATCTTGTGTGACTCTTCACATAAATCACATACTATGCATCTCATGGACTATATGATAATGTCCGAATATTCATGTTACCATTATTTCAGATAATAATAAAACAAATTTATTAAACACAATATTAAGTCATACATAATGTCACACTTAATATTATACATAGCATCTTACAATAGGATTTAAGGGCACTAATCCTAACACGCTTGACTTCCTAATGCTACCCACCAGTAGAACTTACTGACACGACCACGTGCAAGCTCCGAATCCACGGACTCCTTATTTCTTGGATTCTCCAATCAGCTACAACCTCCCTGCTTGTTTTTCTTTAAGCTCCAATGGTTGCAACTGCGTTGATCATCAAGATGTTGAAATAATCTCTACCTTGAAAACCCTAAGTTTTGTGTAAAGGAAAGCTGCTCAAAGATCTCACAAGAGATTCACACAAAACAGCAAAGTATGAGCAACAATACAATATGAACAACCTCCAAAAACGTGGCTAGGGTTTTGTTTAAATACCTAGGGTAAAAACATAAAATCCTAAACGTTTAATAAAGTAGGGCTGAGTTAGAAATTCTGTAGAAAACGCAACCTGGGCGATTTTCGATCGATCGAGTCTGTCCTTCGATCGATCGAGTCAGGCCGAAAGTCACAAAGACTTCTGCAGCCATTCGATTCCAACTTTACAATAATAAATCAACTTTGAGCAAGCCTAAATAAGACTAAACCCATTGTTTTGATCATGGTTTGCTAACATTACAAATTAGAGTTCTAATACAAAAAATCCTAAGACCTTAGAACCTAACAGTATTCATAACACATAATGCCTTGAGGGGATTGAGAATCCTTCCTATCTTTCTTCTTAAACTCCTTCCTATCACCTTTGGAGGATGAAAGCTTCCCTTTGCTGAATGGTTTCCCACTGTTCTTTATCTTCAGAAATTTTTGGAAGTTCTTTGCCAGAAATGCTACCTCCTTCTCCACATCATTTTCTTCGGAGGAGTCATCCATTCTCTCAGTGATGGTTTTGAGAGCAAGATATTTGCTCGAATTATGAGAAGGCAGTCCCAGCTCATATGTTTGGAGAGACCCAATGAGCTCTTGGATTTTGATCTCATCCAATTCTTTACTTTCCTCTATAGCTGTGACTTTTGCTCGGAAACTCTCTGGCAATGATCGAAGGATTTTCCTCACTACCTTTGAGTCCTCCGTCTTCTCACCCAAGTTGAACTTGCCAATAACCACCTCGTTTAGCTTGCTATAGAATGAGTTGAATGACTCGTCTTCACTCATTTTCAACTCTTTAATTCGAGTGGTTAGCATCTGCAACTTAGTATCCTTCACCTTCTTCATGCCTTCATAGGTGATCTCCAATATCTCCCAAGCCTCCTTGGCAACTGTTATGTGAGAAATCCTGTGAAACTCATCTAGAGAAACACCACAAAATATTGCATTCAAAACTTTACTGTTAGCATTAACTGCCGCAAGTGCTTCCTTATCCCAAATGGATTTAGCGACCTTCGGCCTAGTCCATCTTATTTCTACTGCATCCTAAACAGTATCATCTATAGAACACAGGAATACCCTCATCCAGACTTTCCAAAAGGCATAGTTGCTACCATCAAAATATGGTGGAACATTTAAAGATTGAGATCGGTCTATCTCAAACGAGGCCAAGGATCGCACTAAGGTAATTAAACCATAGCTATTGCACCTGCTCTGATACCAATTGAAAGCTCAAAAATGTGTTGAAAAAAGAAGAGCTATTTAGACCACCAAATTAAAATTATGGCTCGATTGATTTTACTCTAACTTAATATTAAGTGCGGAATAGAGTAAATACAAGCGGATAAACAAATAAGCTACTCTAACCCATAAACATTATAACATAGCAGTAAATGCAAAGTGAAAGAGTAGGGAAGAAGAATGCAAACATAAGATAACACGCCAATGTGTTATCAATGAGGAAACTGAAGAACTCGGTGAAAAACCTCTCCGTCGCCCTCTAAGCATTAATCGATCTACTAGACAATCAGTTGGGATAAATGGGTAAGCAAAAGACCCTCAAGCCTAATTTACCCGATGTACTTAAGCCCTCCAAGTTCCTACTCCAACAAGGCTTCTCGGAACCGTATCTTGTCTAGTTCTTCGGATCTCGCAACAAGCTCCATGTTGCATCTACCATCCTTGGCTTCATCCAATACTTCCCAGCAACACCAAAACCTCATTGAACACTCTGAAAGGGTTTGGTAAGTGTTTGGGCTATCAACCTCTCAATGGTATGGAAATGGAGAGGTAGGAATTGAGGAAAATCCATAAGCAATTATGTAAAGGATTGTGGGTATAACAATCTCTAACTCTCAAGGTTTGTGGCTAGGGTTTTCTCTCAGAAGCACTCCTCAACATTTATGGGTAATGTGGGTATATATAGTGTGGGTACAGAAAGTATGTATCAGATAGTACAGTTAGGCAAAATAGAATGTTTCGCGGGTATCTCGTAAGAAGGCCTTACCTGCGAAATACTAGCGAAACACAGCTGTCTCCATCCTGTCCTGACTCTTTGCATTTTAGTCATGTGCAGGGCATATGCATCACTTTGCGGGATGCTTAGTCACGAGCTACCCATGAAAAATCTTCAGTCTTCAATTTGCTTGAGTCTTCACACTCTTTCTTTATCACACAACCCTTACAATTAAATCCCACAATAAATGCAGGGTATAAAGGATTGAATAAAATTACAATTAAATTTGGCACGGAATTAAAGCCAACAAAACACTTAGTTGTAAATTACAACTTTACAATACCATGTAAGGCTTTTAGTAGTGGAAAAAATGGAGTTTGGAACGACTCCTAAATGATGTGGGATTCATTCCAAACTTCAGCCATTATTGCAGAAAACTTGTATTTCCATGCTTTTGAAACCCTAGCTATGTACGCAAGAATGTACCTGTGTATGCATGATTTGGCCCATGTACGCAGGCCACTGCCCACGTATATGGGCCAAGGGCCACTTTGGTAATTTATTTCCAAAAATAGATTTTTGCTCATTTAAAAATTTATATTTTCTATTTTAATACTTCTCAAGTCAATTTGATATCTGATTGGGCTCTAAACTAGCCTTGGGCCTTAGAGTTTGAGCATCATTAGGGAATGGGGGCATGAGTCGTAAGGAGTATTAAATGTTGTGTCTTCAATCATAAATATTGTCAAAGATAGGTTTCATAACAAAATTAATGATTTTTTTTTTGAAAGGATTATTTAATTTTGTACATTAGAAGGAAAATTAATTTATTACAAAATCAATCATAGGTTATTTTCGAGAATCAAAAGAATGTTGAATTTTGGTTTGGAAGATAGTTAATTTAAAATGTATTTAGAAATAATTATTGTGTCTTTTCAACAATCTTGAAAGCTCGAAAATGTGTTGAAAACACACGAGCGGTTTAGACCCCCAAATTCAAATTACGGCTTGGTTGATTTTACACTAACTTAATGACAAGTGCGGAATAGTGTAAACACAAGCGTATAAACAAAACAACTACTCTAATCCATAATTTAAAGCAACTCAGCAGTAAACATGAAATGAACAAGAGTAGGGAAGAAGGATGCAAACACAAATAACACCGAGACGTGTTATCGAAGAGGAAACCGAAGAACTCGGCGAAAAACCTCTCCGCCGCCCTCCAAGCGGAAATCGATCCACTAGACAATCAGTTGGGATACATGGATTAGCAAAAGACCCTCCAAGCCTAGTCTACCCGATGTACCTAAGCCCTCCAAGCTCCTACTCCAACAAGGCTTCTCGGAACCGTGTCTTGTCTTAGTTATCCGGATCCCGCAACAAGCTCCATGTTGCATCTGCCATTCAAGGCTTCTTCCAATGCTTCCCAGCAGCACCAAAAACGTCACTCAGCACTCTCAAAGGTGTGGTAAGTGTTTTTGGCTATCAACCTCTCAAAGATATGGATAATGGAGAGGGAATGGTTGAGGAGATACCACAAGCAATTGTATAGAGAAAGATGGGGAAGACAATCTCTAATTATCAATGTGTTTGGCTAGGGTTTTTCTCTCTGAAGCATCTCTCAACAATTGTGGGTAATGATGGTATATATAGGAGAGGTGCAAAAGGTGTGACTCAGAAAGTACAGGCTGGCAGAACAGCTAGTCTCGCGGGTGTCTCGCGGGAAGGCCTTACCCGCGAGATACTCGCGAGACACAGTTGTCTCCACCTGGCATGACTCTTCGCATTCCAGCATGTGCCTGGCACATGGTTCACTTCGCGGGAAGCTTGGTCGCGAGATACCCGCGAGATACCCGCGAGAATCCTTCACTTCTTCAAATGCTTGAGTCTTCAACACTCTTTCTACCACACAACCCTTACATCAAGACCCACAACAAATACAGGGTTTTAAACGATTGAACATAATTACAATCAAATTTGGCACGGAATAAAAGCCAACAAAACATAGTTGTAAATTACAACTTTACAAATCTAACAACTTGTTTATAGAGCGATGGTACTTATACTTACTCATTTCGTTTCTAGCTACAAGACAAGTATCTTCGGTCATTCTATTAAATAAAAAAGTATTTTTAGTCATAAATATTGTCAAAGCTAAATTTCATAACAAAAATGAAGATGCTCTTTTAAAGGATTATTTGAGTTTGTACATTGAAAAGGAAATTATTGCGAATTTAGTACAAAATCAATCATAAGTTATTTTTGAGATTCAAAAGAATGCTATATTCCATTGCAGAAGATGACTAATTTAAAATGGATAAAGTTCGATTACAAACATGGCTGTAGCCTAAAGCTACAACTTCACTCAATATATTTTTATTGGATGTAAATTTTGACAAATCTACCATTAGATTACGCTTTCTTCTTATATCCTCCATGCTAGCAAAACTTCTAGAAAATCAAAGATCAATAGTTATGTCTTCATTTAATTGTTTAAATTGCAAGTTTTTGTAGTATAAAGTTATGCATAAAAAATAAGTTTTTGGATTGTATAATAAATAACAACCGATTGGCATAAAATTTGTCATTTTTGTTAAGAACATAAAGAACATGTAATTTAATGGTTAGATTTTTAGAGTCAAAGTTAGGACAAAATTGCTTTTTGCCCCTTTCAAAAAAAAAGAATCCAGCATTTTGCCATCTTTCTCAAACTAATTAGGAAAATGCCCCTCTTTTGAAAATCGAGTTTCTCAAAATCGATTTAGGCCCTATAGCGGCGTTTTTAAGGACCCTATAGTGATGTTTTAAGGACTTATAGTGGCGTTTTGTAACTCGATATACATAAAATTGAGTTATAGGTAAAAAAAAGAAAAAAAATTGCATGTAACTCAACTTTATGGAAATCGAGTTACAAAACGTCACTATAGGTCCTTAAAACGTCACTATATGGTTCTTAAAAACGCCGCTATAAGGCCTAAATCGATTTTGAGAAACTCGATTTTCAAAAGAGGGACATTTCCCTAATTAGGAAAAAGAGCAAAATGTTGGATTTTTTTTTTTGAAAGGGGCATTTGCCCATTTTCTCCGTCAAAGTTACAACCAAATTTATAGACAAAGTTTGTCCATTTAAAATATATTTAGAAATAATTATTTTGCCTTTATTATTATTATTATTATAAATAGTTAATATTGAATGGACACTTGTTTTATTTTCATAGTATATTTACTCTTGAAACTTAGTTTTTTTTATTCTGAATTTTTATTTTTAAAAAAATGGTTCATACGTTGGCCACCAAAGCTATAATCCTAGCACCATTTGTGGTTTGAGGTGATTTCATGATAAAAACTCACTTTAGTGATAAAACAACTATTGATGCCCACTTTTTATGAAAGGCCTAATAGTGGAAGAAGCCCAACAAAAAGGGAAATGGAAAGAAAAATAAATAGGAATGGTAAAAGAAAGTTAGTAAACCCAACAGGCCAACATGATAGGAATAACAGACAGCAGGCCTATTGGAAGAATAAGAGGTAAAGATGAAGTTAGTGGGCTGAGGAAGCCCAAGAAAAGAGGTAGCAAGTCTAATGGGCCAACATGGTAGGAATAACAGCTAGTAGGCTCATGAGAAGAATGAGAGGTAAAGATGAGGTAAATGGGTTGGGGAAGCCCAAGGAAAGAAGTAATAGGCCTAATGGGCCAACATGGCCAATAGGCCCATGGAAAAGAAATGGTAGGAATACGAACCCAATGGGCTATATGGGGCAGAGACCCTTGTTTGGATAATGCCTATTCCACGAAGGGAAGAAAAAGGGTAATGCAAGCCCAAAAGCCCACACATGTCTCACGTTGCAGAAGACAAACATTACCCAGTACGCGTGGCAGAAGAATATGGCGTAGGAGCGGCATAAATGGTTTGGGAATGAAAGAGGACAAACCCAAACGACAGTGGCACTCAAACAAGGTCCAGGGCACCACCTACGTGTACCCAGCCAATACATGGGAGGTGGGTCCTCAGTCAAGGGATTCAAAGGGTGTGGTTTGACGGTGGGGAGAAAAGAGATCTATTTTGGGATTCCTGTCGAGACTCTTTTAGGGAAAATGCTTTGCTGGGATGGAATATCTCCCAAAAGAGGTAAACACAGGCTAAGACCACTTGATGCATGATATGGGGTAGGTATAGAGAGCTCTCAACCCTTATCCACTAAGGGGAGGTAAGGTAGTTGATGAGAACCAACAAGCATTCGAGGATCCATTGCATGTTCTAGTTGGGCCTATTACTAGAGCAAGATCCAAGAAGATCAAAGAAGCACTTAATAGGCTGATTCAAGAAATTTGGGCTGATTCTAACGTAGGACATTCCAAGCTTGGTCCAAAGGAAAATGAAGGTGTAATAAATTTAATCCGAGCTATTGAGGGCTGATCTAGCTTCATTGGGTGTGATTATGGCATGGATTAATGGTTGATTGACTTTCCAACTCCATATCAGTTAATAGACATTTTTCCTATTCTAGAGCTTCTAATTTCAGACCAGATCTACCTTAATTTTAGGCTTTTATTATTTAGAACGTTTTTTTAGCTATTTTCCTATTTTGGATCTGCTAATTTCAGAAAAAATCAACTTTTATTTAGGGTTTTATAATTTAGTACGTTTGTTATATTTTCTATTTTCAATCATGTCTTATAAATAGCATGCACTCATTGTAATAGAGGATGAATTGAATAAAAAAAAAGGTGAGGCTTTGCTCTTCTTTTGGTTCTTCAAGAATTGTGAACTTATTAAGGATTCTTTCTTGTGGCATTCAAGCTTTATACCTTTGGTTCGTGATTCAATTATAATCATTAGGTCAAGGTCTGTTACTTATACTTTTGGTTTGTGTTTCACTTATAAACGTTGGGTCAGGGTTCTATGAAAATCTAAATTGTAGCTTTCTTGGGCAAAAATATTCCAATACTACTTGTTGGGTCTCAAAGCGTGTCAATTAAGATTCGCATCATTAGTGAGCAGGAGAGAAACAAAACAAGAACTTTTGTCTAGAAATGGGGAGTGATATGGCAAGCAACCTTCGAGCAGAGGTAATGGCCGAGCAACCAACAGTGGCTGGTACAGCCTTAGGGATAAAAGTGAGAAATCCCACAAATTTAAGTAAGTATAAAAGGGATAGAGGTAACCATGAATAGGGGGGACGAAAAGGAAGGAGGGAGGAGTGACAAGAGGTAGATGGAGAAAGGAAACACCTAGAGAGAAAAGAGAAAAGAAACTTAAAAGAAAAATAAGAAAATCAAGTGGAAAGGTAGAGAGAGTTATGGCAGAAATATGGGCATGCATCAATAGATCAACTTTTCTCTCCCCTTGACATTCCCCACTCTCTTGAACCCATAACCTAGAACACAAAACCATCTGGGCCCTCTTCCTAGTACAAGTAATTTCTATAGCAGAAACCTGCATTAAGGTTATTTGCGTTGGGGATTGTTTCCCCTTTTTGGACCTGTTCCTGCTAAATAGCCCAACCCAAGGTTGGGGAAGACGAGGCTATCCTTATTGCATCACTAGACGTCTTGTGACAGCCTCCTTTTAGTTTATATATACTAGTTTCATTTTTGTAAAGTTGTGATTTACAATTATGTTTTATGTTGGCTTTATTTCATGACAAAAGGTGTTGTAATTTCTTTAATTTTTTTCCTTGTGTTACGGGGGATTTTATTGTATTGGATTTAGTATTAAGTTGGTGAAGAATTGAGCATGAAATAAATATCAGTGCATTCATGACTAGCTCGTGAGAAGTTCATGAGAAGAGTTCCCGCGAAAAGGGCATGTGAGAAGCACATGACTAGAAGCTAAAGAGTCGTGTCAGGCTGTCAATTTCGTGAGTATTTCGCGGGTAAGGCCTTCTCGTGAGATACCCGCGAGACATTCTACCTGAAGGATTTTTAAGTGTGACTTTCTTACCCTTCACCCATACTATATATACCTACATTAACCACAAATGTAAAAGAGGCCATTCAGAGAGAAAAACCCTAAATAGGTTTTCTACAACACATATCTTGAGAGGAGATTTGCACCCAAACACAACCCACACCTTTTTTGAGTGTAGAGAGTGTTTTGGAGTTGGGAAGCATTGGAGATTTGCCAAAAGAAGTCGGTGAGGCTTGGCGGATGCAATCGGGCGTATTGCGAGATTCAGAGAGTTAGAGAAGACAAGGCTTGGCGAAGTCAGTTGGTAGCAGGAGCTTGGAGGGCTCAAGTACATTGAGTAGACTAGGCTTGGAGGGTCTTTTGTTATTCATGTACTCCAACTTTATTCTCTAGTGGATTGATTTACCGCTTGGAGGGCGGCTGAGAGGTTTTTCACCGAGATCTTTGGTTTCCTCTTCGATAACTTGTGTTATCTTGTGTTTACATCTCTCTTCCCTTACTCTTGTGCTTTACTTTTATTGTTTGTTTTTCATGTTTGTGCACTAGAGTAGTTATCGGTTTATTGAGTATCATTTACTCTTGTTCCACACTTAGTTAAGTTAGAGTAAAAGCAATCTAGCTGTAACTTTTAATTGGGGGTCTAAATAAGCTCTTGTGTTTCACACAAATTTTGAGCTTTCAGTTTTAGTAATATATGTCCTGCTATAGCATTTCCTTTTTCTGATCTTTTTGTTGTATCATTTGTTCTGGTTTAAGGTGTCTAAATGAATAAACAAGTGGAATTAGAGCAGGTTAGCTCTTGTTTATAGGTTTCTTAACCTAGAGTTGATCCTTGACCCCAGTTTTCATGGAACACGGTCACTTTCTTGTGATCCCCCCACACTTTGATGGGAATAATTATGCTTATTGGAAGGTTATGATGAAAGCCTTCTTGAAATCTATTGATGAGAGAGTATGACTTTCTGTTGAAAACAATTGGGAAAGACCACTGCCTAAATGGAAGCAGCAAGCTTTAACAGTAAGGCTATGAATACGATATTCAATACTGTTTCTATGGATGAATTTAAGAGGATCTTAAATGTGGAGATTACTCACACTGCTTGGAACATCTTACAAATAGTGCATGAAGGCACTAGGATAGTAAAAATCAATAAATTGTAGCAGTTGACCTCTAGATTTGAAAGTATTAGAATGTTTGATGATGAATCTTTTGATGAATTTTATGCTAAGTTGAATGATATTGTCAATTTTGCTTTTAATTTGGGTGAAGTCTATGATTAACCTAAAATTTTTAGGAGAATTCTTAGATCATTAACTGAGGATTTTGGACCTAAAGTGACTGCTATAACTGAAAGTAAAGATGTTGACTTTATTCCTGTAGATGAACTTGTAGGATTTCTTTAGTCCTATGAATCTAACTTACCAAAAACTAACAAATCTAAATCAATGGCCTTGAAATCTGTTGATGATGTTGATGATTGTAGATTTGATGATGAACTCTCATATACTGAGATTGCCTATCTTGCTAAGAACTTTAGAAATTTTCTGAGAAAAAATAATAGAAGGGCAAGAAAAAGAAACAATTCTTAGATCATTAACTGAGGACTTTAGACCTAAAGTGACTGCCATAACTGAAAGTAAAGATGTTGACTTTATTCCTGTGAGAAGCACATGAGAACTTTATCCCAATTGGCTGCACCTGGAACTCCCCAACAGAATGGTGTAGCAGAAAGAAGGAATAGGACTCTTTTAGAAATGGTTAGGTCCATGATGAGTTACTTAACTTTACCGATTTCTTTTTGGAGTTATGCCTTAAATACAGCAATACATCTTTTGAATTTAGTTTCATCAAAATCTGTTCACAAAACACCCATGGAATTGTGGAGTGGGCGTAAGCCTAGTATGAAATATCTCCATATTTGGGTTGTCCAGCACATGTTTTAAAAGGGAAGCCTGATAAATTGGAACCAAAATCAGAAGTGTGTTTGCTTGTACGTTATCCAAAAGAAATTAGGGGTTATTTATTCTATATTCGTAAAGATAACAAAGTTTTTGTTAGTATAAATGCTAAATTCTTGAAAAATGACTATATGAATAATTTTACTCCTAGAAGTAGAGTTGTGTTGGCTGAAACGAATGAACCTGTAAATGAACAACCAATAGATGAAACTAGGGATGATGTGGCTGTATTAGATACACCACAAGATACTACTCATGACATGTCTAGTACTTAAGTGCCTCGTCGTAGTGGGAGAATTGTTCGGCCTCCTATAAGATTCATAGGTTTGGGAGAAACTTATGAAGCTATCTCAGAAGAGGTTGAATCAGATCCTTACACATATGATGAAGCAATGAATAATATAGATGCACATCATTGGGTCCAAGCTATGAAATCTGAATTAGATTCCATGTATTCCAATCCAGTTTGGGATCTTGTAAAGGCACCTAACGGCATTAAACTTGTTGGTTGCAAATGGGTTTACAAGAGGAAGAGAAGGATAGATGGAAAGGTTGAAACCTTTAAAGTAAAGCTAGTGGCAGGAGGGTATACACAAAAAGAAGGTATTGATTATGATGAAACCTTTTCTCCAGTAGCAATGCTTAAATCTATTAGAATTCTCTTATCCATTGCTGCTCATTTTGATTATGAGATTTGGCAAATGGATGTCAAGACTGCATTTCTTAATGGAAATCTTGAAGAGGAAATCTATATGAAGCAACCGGAAGGTTTCATAGCAAAGAACCAAAAGCATATGGTGTGCAAGTTGCAAAGGTCCATTTATGGACTTAAGCAAGCATCTAGGTCAAGGAACATCAGATTTGATCAAGCAATCAAGTCATTTGGTTTTGAACAAAATCTTGATGAACCATGTGTGTACAAAAGACATCAAGATAAAGTGGTAATGTTCCTAGTGCTTTATGTTGATGATATTCTACTCATTGGAAATGATATAGGCGTAATGTCATCTGTAAAGGTTTGGTTGTCAAGCCAATTTGATATGAAGGACTTGGGTGAGGCTAATTTTATTCTAGGGATCAAGCTTTGACAAGATCACAAGAATAAGATGTTAGGCTTATCACAAGTTGGATATATAGATAAGGTTCTAGAACGATTTAGCATGCAAAACTCCAAGAAATGATTACTTCCTTTCAAACATGGAGTTCCTCTGTCTGATGACCAAAGGCCTAATACTCAAGAGGAAGAAGATATGATGAGACAAGTTCCTTATGCTTCAGCAGTAGGAAGTCTCATGTATGCCATGCTTTGTACTAGACCAGATATTTGCTATTCAGTTGGCATAGTCAGCCGATATCAATCAAATCCAGGACCAAAACATTGGCAAGCTATAAAGCATATTCTCAAGTATCTACGGAGAACGAGAGATCATATGCTTGTTTACCGTTGTGAGGATTTGATTCCCATTGGCTATACAGATTCAGACTTTCAATCGGATCTAGATTTCAAAAAATCCACTGCAGGATGTGTTTTTACCTTAGGAGGTGGAGCCATTAGTTGGCGGAGTATTCAACAATCTTGTATTGCGGACTCCACCATGGATGCAGAATATGTTGCTGCTTGTGAAGCAGTAAAGGAAGCTGTATGGCTCAAGAAATTCCTCTCTGACCTTGGTGAATTAAGAATGGAGCAAGTTCCAATCACATTTTTTGTGACAATAGGGGAGCAGTTGCACAATCTAAAGATCCAAGGAATCACAAGAAAGGAAAGCACATTGAGAGGAAGTACCATATCATTCGAGATATTGTTGCTCGTGGAGATGTGGTGGTAGCAAAGATTGAAAGTGCAAACAATCTAGCAGATCCATTTACTAAGGCCTTGCCTCAAAGGACTTTCGAGTCACATTTGGAGGGAATGGGAGTTAGATTAGTGTACAATGGTCTTTAGGGCAAGTGGGAGATTGTTAGGATTGGTGCCCTTAAATCCTATTGTAAGATGCTATGCATGATATTATGTATGACATTATGTATGACTTAATACTATGATTAATAAAGTTGTTTTATTATTATCTAAAATAATGGTAACATGAATATGGGACATTATCATTTAGTCCATGAGATGCATAGTATATGATTTATGTGATTTAGTCACAAAAGATATAAATCACAAGTTCTTTGTAAACTCAGAATTATAGTTCGTAGTCGGTGATGATATTGGGCTTTTCATCTGCGAAGACTATAACATATCAACTAAGATGATTTGTCTTGATCTTGGAAATGGAGGTTTCTAGTTGGTATGTTAATATGTTTTAAGAGTTAAGACATATTGAACTGGACCGCTGTGAGATTTATTATTCTCCCAAAGACTGTCAAATGAATAATAAATCTCACGGCTTATATTTGCATAAACTCTTAATCCTGAGAGAATAATGGACCTGAACATAAGGTGTAGGTTGCTTTGATATATTAGGAGTGAAATCTAAAGTAACGGTCAAAATCTCAGTATGTTGGGCAGTCACATTTAGTGTTGATGGAACATATATTCTCAAGATGGAATTCATAGTCTCTTAACGGAGATATAAAATATTCCTTTAAGATAAGTTTAATGGGTTTGTTATTCAGAGAGTTAGGCCTAACCACTTTAGTAAGTAGTTACTAAAGTATATATTTATGAAATTAGATTTCATAAATATATGATGAATAACTTAAAGGATTAAACTGGGTACTCAAGGATTAAGATGTAGTAATTTACAAAGTGGCAGTCTACATTATTGACTTTGTATTACTACGAATATTTTATGAAGGGGTTGCATGTACAATAAAGTCTTGGGATATAATTTATAGATAAGGCCTAGAATGCAACTATATTTATATAGTGGTATTAAATATAGTTAATGGTAACTTTGGACTTGTCAAGAGTTGACAGAAAAGCCCAAGGCTCATTGGAGCTAGTGTCTTATTGGTCCCTTTTGGTCCCACTCTAAGCCATACACTTAAGCCCAATTGGAAAGGCCTTAAAGGCCAGCCCAATTAGATAATTGGTTAGATACAAAGGGAAAAACTTTCAGAATATTATGAGTAAGTAACATCATTCTGAAAAGGTATGTGAGTGTTTGTCACTCTTTAATCATCCTGTTGTTACCAATTGAGAGACCACACTTCTTGGACGTTAGTGAAATTGGAGTGAAGATTAAAAGTATTCCCAAGTGCTTCGATCTTTGTTTTGAAATTCACCGCTTCAAGGTACGCTCTCTTATACTTGAATTCTGAAATTTACATAGTGCATGTTATAGATTGTGATATGAAGTAGATCCGTTATGAACTTATTTTTCCGCTGCGTTCATCTTTATTTCCATCAGGAAGAGCCCAGTTCTTATGTGATCTCATTACTGGAGTTCCGATTGATATTTGTGCTCACATTTTCCAGACAATAGGGAAAACAGTAGCACAAATGACAACACGAACATGTCTTCCTTTTTGTAGTCTTATCATGAAAATCATGGTACTTAAAGGCATTCGTCCACCAAAAGATGGAAGAATATTGGTTCGTCTTCGCCCAATATCCATGGTGTCTCTTCAAGCGAGCAAAAGTCACTTTTCCAAAGTACCTAAGAGTGAATCTTTCCCTCATGCCACTTCTTCCGGTCATGGCTCAGCTACTCACACTATGCTTATGCATACTGAGACTACATCTCCTCACACTCCTGAGCTGCAAATGACTAGCACTCAGCCTGTACAAACTAGCTTTCAAGCTGACAGGTTGAGTACTTTGATTGAGGGTTTGCATCAGCATATTTCTGGATTTGAAAATGTTCTCTACTCCACCAACAACCAAGTTCAAATGCGACTCACAACCATTGAGACACATAGTTAGATGCTATTCAACGAAAACTAGAGGAGAGCCTTTAGCTATTCGTGCCAAAAAGGGGGAGAGCAACTCATTGTATAGATTGGATGATAGCATATAGTAAGAGGGAGAGCAACACAAGAATGGGAAGTGTGCATATTGGAAGGGGGAGTTGTGTGAGCTCAAAAGGGGAAAGCTGATACATACACAAATAAATTTGCCTAGTCTAGTTTACAACTTATTTGTTTATAGCTTTTATAACTCTTGGTTATTTGCATTGTGTTTGTTTAAAGCTTTTAGTACATTGGTTTAACTCTTTCAGTTCATTTTCAATACTTTATTTATGTACCTTTGCTTTATAGCTCAATACTTTTAGTTAATGTTATACATTTTCTTTAGTATTTCACTCTTGTGCCCTTGTTGGATTTTATATCCTTGATACAATTATTTTGTGTTTTTGTATCGGTTGAGTGTTGGACATGCAAATGATACTTTGAATTGAGCTTATTAGCTTGCATGTCCAGATGTTCATTCCTTATGTGAATGATCATTGTGATCACTATTTACAGTGATAATTCTTGTTTCGTACAATTATTTTATGTTTTTGTATCAGTTGAGTGTTGGACATGCAAATGATACTTTGAATTGAGCTTATTAGCTTACATGTCCAGATGTTCATTCCTTGTGTAAATGATCATTGTGATCACTATTTACAGTGATTATTCTTGTGTGGTCAAGCCATGCTTTTTTGCTATATTCTTTACTACTTTATCGCATTTTCTTCCTCCATATGCATTTCAAGATTTCTGCTTACAATGATCATCTTGTGTTATTGCTTTCTGGAAAAACTTGTTCGTATGGTTCAAGAGCTTCACAGTTTCTAGAGATAGGTGTGAGTGAGTTTTGGCAACTGTTCCCAACTCAGATGTTAAGTCTAGAGTCTATTTTATGGTTTTGTCACAGAATAGCCAAAGGGGGAGATTGTAAGGTTGAATTTATTCAATCATGTGTTGGCTTTATTTTGTGCCAAATTTGCTTGTAATTTAGCAATTAGGTACCCTGTATTTAGGTGGGATTTATGTAAGGGTAGTGTGTGAGAGAGTGTGAAGAAAACTCAAGATGTGTGCACTCAAGAAGAGCCTCTCGACTGGAGCCTCGTGATTGGATTTTGCGACTAGCTCGCGACTAGCAAGTTGCCAAAGGTGGCACACATGTGAAGCACGTAGGGGAGCTGAAGGGTCACGACAGTTGGAGAACTACAGGACAAAACTTCTAGTCTGGCCAGGTAGTTAGCTCGTGACCCAGACTAATGGCTTGTTTTAGTCACGAGGTTGAGTCGCCAGAATGCCCTATTTGATGAAAACTGACATTTCGTATTCCTCACACATTACTATAAATACCCTTATACCCACGAAATGTAGAGAGCTTCTACAGATAATTTTGAGAGAGAAACCCTAGAGAAAAACAAGATTGACTCATCCACAATCTTTATCATTTGATTCTCCAAATCCCTCTGCTCTCACCCTCTTCGTTGACATATCCTTGAGAGGTACATTTGCCAAATCCTTATCTCACCATACTCATATCAGTGAAGAGGTGTTTTGGTGCTTGGGAAGCAGTTTAGAAAGGACCAATTCATTTGGTTAATGCAATGGGCATATTGCGGGATCCGGTAAGCTAGAGAAGACAAGGTTCGGCGTAACCTTGTTGGAGCAAGAAGCTTGGAGGGCTTAGGTGCACTGGGTAGATTAGGCTTGGAGGGTTTTCTACTATTCATGTATCCTAACTTTATTCTTTACTGGATTATTGACTGCTTGGAGGGAGGCGGGTGAGGTTTTTCACCAAGTACTTCAGTTTCCTCTTCGATAACACATCACCGTGCTATCTTTGTGCTTGCATCTCTCTTTCCTTTCTCTTTATCTTTTAATTGCTATTGTGTTCGTGATTAATTATGGTTTAGAGTGTGTTACTATTTTGGATATAGCTTATATTTTATATTCCGCACATATATTGTTTTATTATAAGCTTGTGTTGGTAATTTTGTATTTGGAGGTCTAAACGTTCATTGGTGTTTTATACGTTATTTGAACTTTCATAACAATTCTGAAAAATCAAAAGATAAAGCAGGTCAATCTTCTAATAGTTCTTTAGGACAATAGTGTTATGGTTGTCAGGTTTATGGTCATCTAAAATCTGAGTATCCAACATTCTTGAGATCCAAAGGTAAAGTTATGGTTGTTATTTCAAGTGATGATGAAGTTTCTGATCATGAGTCTGAAAGTGATCAAGAAGGATAGTTTACGACATTTACTGCTACTACTGTAGTAAGTGAAATTAAGACTACTGATGAGAACCCTTCTGATGGGGAACTCTCTAACAATGCTGACTTGCAAGAGGCTTATAACAAGCTATGCAAGATTGTAGCCAAAGATGCTATGAGTGTTAAGTTAAGGTTGAAAAGGATAAACACTTTTGAACAAGAAAAGAAAAAATTGCTGTTAAAATTGTTTGATGCCAAAGAACTCTTAAATTCTATTAAGATTGAGAACATGACTTTGCTTGAAAAGGTTAAAAGTTTAGAACTAGAATTACCTGTTGCGAGAGAACAAATAGATAGGACTTCTACTTCTAAATTGGATGATATGTTAAATGTTCAAAAATCTGTTTCTAATAAGACAGGACCGGGGTTTATTGAGATTGGATCTTCTTCCGTTGTTAATCCTCTCAAGTTTGTACCTGCTACATCTAATTTTGTTGTTCATCCATCTGTGACTGTAGTTGTGGTACATAAGGAGAAAGTTCTAGCTTCTAGAAGGACTAGGGTAGTGTTAGGATTAGTACCCTTAAATCCTATTGTATTATGCTATGTATGATATTAAGTGTGACATTATGTATGACATTTTGTATGACTTAATATTATGATTAATAAATTTGTTTTATTATTATCTGAAATAATGGTAACATGAATATTTGGACATTATCATATAGTCCATGAGATGCATAGTATGTGATTTATGTGAAAAGTCACAGAAGATATAAATCACAAGTTCTTTGTAAACTCAGAATTATAGTTCGTAGTCGGTGATGAAATTGGGAATTTCATCTGCGAAGACTATAACATATCAATTATGATGATTTATCTTGATCATGGAAGTGGAGACTTCTAGTTGATATGTTGATATGTTTTAAGAGTTAAAACATATTGAATTAGACTGCTGTGAGATTTATTATTCTCCTAAAGACTGTCAATTGAATAATAAACCTTACCACTTATATTTGCATGAACTCTTAATCCTGAGAGAATAGTGGACCTGATCGTGAGGTGTAGGTTGCTTTGATATATCAGGAGTGAGATCTTAAGAAATGGTCAAAATCTCAGTATGTTGGGCAGCCACATTTAGTGTTGATGGAACATATATTCTCAGGATGGAATTCATAGTCTCTTAACAGAGATACAAAATATTCCCTTGAGATAAGTTTAATGAGTTTATTATTCAGAGAGTTAGGCCTAACCACTTTAGTAAGAAATTATTAAAGTACATATTTATGGAATTTGATTTCATAAATATATGATGAATAACTTAAAAGGATTAAACCGGGTACTCAAGGATTAAGATGTAGTAATCTACAAAGTGATAGTTTACATTTATGACTTTGTGTTACTACGAATATTTTATGAAAGGGTTGCATATACAATAAAGTCTTGGGATATAATTTATAGATAAGGCCTAGAGTGCAACTATATTTATATAGTTGTATTAAATATAGTTAATGGTAACTTTGGACTTGTCAAGAGTTGACAGAAAAGCCCAAGGCCTATTGGAGCTAGTGTCTTATTGGCCCCTTTTGGTCCCACTCCAAGTCACATACTAGAGCCCAATTGGAAATGCCCAAAAGGCTAGCCTAATTAGATAATCAGTTATATGGAGAGAAACATACAGATTTTAAAGTATGAACAACTTGCATGAAAATGGTGTATGTGAGTGTTGGACACTCTCGAATTCTCTCTAGAACAAATTCATATAACTGATTGAGAGACCACACATCTTGGGCATTAGTTGAATTGGAGTAAAGATTAAAAATATTCCTAAGTGCTTACAATCTTTGTTTTGAAATTCATCACACCAAGGTACACTCTCTTGTTCTTGTATTCTGAAATTTACATAGTGCATGTTATCAATTGCGAATGAAGTAGATCTGTTAATTTTCCACTGCGCACATTCATTTTTCCATCAGGTAGATCTAAGTGAGTCTAAATCTAAGAATGCAAATCAATCCGGAAGCAAGAAACACCACAAATCTAAATGGTTTTGTCACTTTTATGGTGGAGCTAGGCATACTAGGCCAAATTGCTTTAAGTTGCAAGCTTCAAAGCAAGCATCCAAACAAAAAGTGCCTATGTCATAAGCACAAGATCCTATGGCACTTATCCATGAACTTGTAAAGGTTCTTAACCTTTATACCAATATCAGAGCTGATATTAGGGCCAATTCAAATAGAAATCCCAACTCCAGGTTTGCATCTAAAAGAGTCTGGATGCAAAAGACTCAGCCTCAGTGAGTCTATCTGACATGGTCCTTGTGTTAATTCTTTCAATCTCTTGTGACCAAAATTGTTTTTCTTTAGGATTTTGATTTGCAAAACAATCATACATTTCATTCTTGATTTGTTTTGATGTTTTTCAATTTTTTTTAAGAAAATAATAATAATAATAATAATAATAATAATAATAATAATAATAATAATAATAATAAATTAGAAAAAAGAGAGAAGGTATATGTATCATACATCTTCAAGATCTGTAATTGAGGTTAGCCCATGAAATTTACATTTCATGATTGTGTACCTTGTTTAGCTTTGATAAGCTTTATTTTTCTGCACTTTGCTATTTTGTGCTATGTAGTGCTTATATTGTGTGAGTTGTTTTATGGTTTGTAAACACATGCTTTTGATTTTGAAGTATCATTATTTTGATTGTAAGGACTAAAAAATCCTGGGAAAAAGGCATAAATAATCATCTTACCATTGTTACTCGCCAATCATGAACACTTGTGTGCAAATCATAAATGCTGTGCTCGGTAAGGTGTAGCACTACAGAGCAAGATACTTAAAGTGTTGCTATAAATAAATAAAAAGAAGCAAAAAGAAAAATGAAAAACAAAGAAAAATATAGTTCAAAAGAAAAAGAAAGGAAAAAAAAAATAAAAAAATGCATGGTTGTAAGCGTGTTTTCTAGGAGATGTAGGAGTTATATAATGTAACTCTTTAGGTGATAGTCACTTTCAAACTTATGTGATGAATAATGTAGCAATTGTGCTTATTTTCTATCTACATATGACCTTGTGAATATCTCATACACTTACTAGTTGCACACACCACAAGCAAGTCTTTGTTAAACTCTGTACATGTGATTGTGTGTTAAGTTTTGTGGCCTTCCAAAATTTAACTTCTTGATGTTTTTAATGCAATTTGGGGGAGTGAGGAAAGAAATGATTGAAGAAATTTGCTATGGTTTTGTAAAACATTTGAAATCATGAACATGCATCTCATATCATAAAAACAGTTTTTCAAATGTTTCTGCAAAAACGTTTTCCAGATTTTTCAAAATTTCTGTCTCTTCAAGATTCGATCGATCGAGTCTGTTTTCTGACCGATCGAAAAGGCAAAAGGAAAATTTTGTTTTTAAGCTTAAACTCTCAGGCTTGCTCGATTTCTTCTCGATTCCCTTTGATCAGTCGAGCCTCTTTTTAAGTGGATTTTGATTCCTTCTCGATTTCTCCTAATCGATCAAATTTCGATTTTTGAAAACAAATAGGAATCAGATCAGCCTTTTACACTATTCCTTTGTCTTTCTCTCCGATTCCTCTCTCGATCCCTTCTCACCAAAAAATTTTTTTTCTCGTTTTTCTAGGTCAAAGATTCAAAAGTTTTCTTCAAAAACTTAAGGTAAGACATTTTTTCCCTTTCTTTTTGATCAGGTTATATGCATACATGCACTTTTCATGCAATTTTTTTTTTAAATTTTGGCATTATTGAAAATTTGTGGTTTTTGTTAATTTTGAGCATTTTGGTTAAAACTGATACATGGATTTTTGCTCATGCATCATTTAAACTTGATTCCCATGTTTTAATTTCAAAATTTTCATGGTTTATAACAATTTTCGAAATTAGGGTTCTTATGTACTAGAGAGATTTGGGAATTTTGTTAAATTGGGCAAAATTGAGTAAAATTGGCTTGTGTTATTGATAGATTAAGTGATTATAACTTGTTTTATACTTGTTGTGTTGTTCAATTGATCAATATAAGGATTTTTGAAAATTAGGTACTTCAAAATTGGGGATTTTCTAAAATTCTTAATTTCCTTGGTCAATTTTCAAGATTGTGATGAAATTGAACTATTTTAGAGCATAAGAGCATGCATCATATGTATTCTAAATGTCATGCATCATATAGTTATTCAAAAATTTCATGTTATCTTGTCTCTAATCCTTTTTAATGCAGTATGCCCTTGGTTTCTGTTGTGTTGTTTTTATTTTTGACTCTAGTCATGGCTTTTAAGGCCAGCATAAAGTTTTAGACTAGAGCTAATAAGAGAAATAGGGTATTTTTTATACTGTATTTTTTCCACTCTCAATTTGCATGTCAGACCTAGAAAAATTGAAAAAATATCATTTTCTTTCCATGTGGCCGTGAGAACATCCAGAATGACGTGGTATAACACGTTCGGACATTAGAGCACCGAAAACGCCTTTTTCAGCCAAAATGACCAAAATTTCCCTGATCAACCCTAGGTTGACTGAAGGTCAAACAAGGTCAAAATCCTCACAAAACGACATTTTTCATAGTTTTATATCAAACCCGAGCTCTTTAGAGATTTTTGGCAACTTTGACCAAGTTTGACTCGGAGTTGACTATCGGCAGGCCTAGAAACCCTAATTTTGATTCGGCCATCAGAACGGGTTAAAACTAATGCCATTGTGAAGATTATCAAATTCTTAATCCAACGACTATTCATGGGTCGAAATCGGAGTTAGAACGACTGAGATATCATTAAAATCGGGTTAACGCACCGGTCGATGTACCGCTAACTTCCGGGAGCCATAACTTTTGATCCGACCATTGGATTTTAAAGTTCCATACCTTTTTAGAAACTAGAAGTCAAGATATTTCCAGGGAAGATCAACCCCATTTGATAAGCTTCACAAGTGGCAGGCCAACAAAGGTCGTCGCCTTGTAAAGCGTGTTGGGGCTATAAAAGGCCCTAGGCACTCCCTAGACCAAAAAAAGAGTCTTCCTGGGTCCTGCTCTCTGTCTGGATGTTTGCTACACATTTTGCTCTCTCTTAAACACAAAAAACACACACAAAAAAAACACATTAAGCCTCTTGGTTCTTCCTTCTTCACCAAAAATGTAAGGTATTGTTCTTATACCTAATCTTCTTCTCCTTGGTTTTATACCTTGGATTTGGGGTTTAGGGGTGTGGATGTAGATTTTAAGCTACTATCCCCTAACTTTCTAAATCTTTTTCTAGCATTTATCTTGCTGTTTTTGCCTTAATAACTTGATTTATTGCTTTCCTTAGTATGTTTCTTGCTTTATCCTGATCCCAACATGTTCTTTGTATGGATCTATGTTCTTCCATGCTTATTTATATGTTATTTTTCTTGATCTACATGCTTTATGCTTTATGCCATGTTTTCCTCTGCTTTGTTGCTCTTTGTTCTATGTTGATGTTAGGGTTACTTGCTCACAATCTTGCGTGATGTTGTTTGCTATGCCTTTCTCGGATCTATGTGTTGATATGTGTATTTCCATGCTATATGGTTAGATCCTTGTTTTCACATGCTTATATGCTTGGATTCATGTTCTTCCATGCTTATGTGCTAGGCTTGTACATGTTGATGTGTATGTTTCTATGCCTACTTGTCTAGATCTATGTTTTCACATGCTTGTGTGCTTGGATCTATGTTCTCTACATGCTTTATACTATATTCCATGGGCTTGTGCACTCCATGCCATGTTTGTGTGCCTAGACCTAGGCTATGTTTGTCATATCATGTGCTATTGTAGCCCTTTTGTTCCTTTTATCACATTTTCTTGTGTATTGGCCTATTGGTTCAGACACGATTTAGACCCTATGGTCTTTGTTATCATCCTTACAAGAAGACCCACATCAAAAGGTTTTGGATCATTCCTATTTTCATGTCTATGCTTGCTTGCTTCTATGCTCTATGCTTATGTTAGCCTCTCTAGTTCTAGACTTTGCCATACTTGAAACCCTTAGAGGGTTTGTGGTTGCGTGGTTACATCCAATGCCCATAAGGCCCTGTTTGGATGTAACCATTTGAGATGCATCGCCTGTTGGAAAAACACATGTTTGTATTGCATACAAAACACACGCAGCGGAAAATTAACGGATCTACTTCATTCGAGATTGATAACATGCACTATGTAAATTTCAGAATATAAGAACAAGAGAGTGTACCTTGATGCGGTGAAATTCAAAACCAAAGATTAGAAGTACTTGGAACACGTTTATTCTTCACTCCAATTCCACTTGTGCCTAAGAAGTGTGATCTCTCAATCAGTTTTTATGTGTGTTTAAGGGAGAATAAGAGAGTGTCCTACACTCAAATACAAACCATTTCATTCTCTTACAAAATTCTGTATGTTTCTCTCCTTATAATTGATTATCTAATTGGGATAGCCTTTTGAGCCATTCCAATTGGGCTTTAGTATGTGGTTTGGAGTGAGACCAAAAGGGAACAAATACGACACTAACTCCATTGAGCCTTGGGCTTCTCTGTCAACTCTTGACAAGTCCAAAATTATCATTAATTATATTTAATAACTATATTAATATAATTGCACTCTAGGCCTTATTAATAAATTATATCCCAAGACTTTATTATACATACAACCCCTTCATAAAATATTTGTAGTAATACAAAGTCATGAATGTAGATTGCCACTTTGAAGATTACTACATCTTAATCCTTGAGTACCAAATTTAATTCTTTAAGTTATTCATCATATAATTATGAAATTCAATTTCATAAATATATACTTTAGTAACTCTTTAATAAAGTGGTTAGGCCTAACAATCTGAATAATTAGACCCATTAAACTTATCGCAAGAGAATATTTTATATCTCCGTTAAGAGATTATGAATTCCATCTTGAGAATATATGTTCCATCAACACTAAATGTGGCTACCCACCATGCTGAGGTTTTGATCGTGACTTTAAATCTCACTCCTGATATATCAAAGCAACCTACACTTCATGATCATGTCCATTATTCTCTCTGGATTAAGAGTTCATGTAAATAGAAGTCGCGAGATTAATTATTCATTTAATAGTTGTTAGGAGAATAATAAATCTCACAGTGGTCCAGTTTAATATGTCTTAACTTTTAAAACATATCAACATACCAATTAGAAGTCTCCACTTCTATGATTAAGATAAATCATCTTAGTTGATATGTTATAGTCTTCGCAGATGAAATGCCCAATTTCATCACCTACTACGAACTAAAATTCTAAGTTTACAAAGAACTTGTGATTTATATCTTCTATGACTAAATCACATACTATGCATCTCATGGACTATATGATAATGTCCAAATATTCATGTTACCATTATTTTAGATAATAATAAAATGACTTTATTAATCACAACAATCTCTCACTTGCCCTAAAGACTATTGTGCACTAATCTAACTCCCATTTCCTCCAAGTGTGACTCAAAAGTCCTTTGGGGCAAGGCTTTGGTAAAGGGATCCACTAGATTGTTTGCACTATCAATCTTTGCTACTTCCTTTCAATGTGCTTTCCTTTCTTGTGATTCCTTGGATCTTTAGATTCTACAACTGCTCCACTATTGTCGTAAAACAATGTGATAGAAACTTGCTCCATTCTAACAACACCAAGACCAGAAAGGAATTTCTTGAGTCAAACAGCTTCCTTTGCCGCTTCACAAGCAGCAACATATTCAGCTTCCATGGTGAAGTTTGTAATGCAAGATTGCTTGACACTCCTCTAACTTATGGCTCCACCTCCCAAGGTGAATACACAACCTGAAGTGGACTTTTTGAAATCACGATCTGATTGAAAATCTGAATCTGTATAGCCAATAGGAATCAAATCCTCACACCGGTAAACAAGCATATAATTTCTCATTCTCCGTAGATACTTGAGAATATACTTTACAGCTTGCCAATGTTTCTTCCTAGATTTGATTGATATCGGCTAACCATGCCTACTGAGTAACATATATCTAGTCTAGTACAAAGAATGGCATACATGAAACTTCCCACTGCAGAAGCATAGGGAATTTGTCTCATCATATTTTCTTCCTCAAGAGTCTTAGGCCTTTGGTCATCAAATAGAGGAACTCCATGTCTGAAAGGAAGTAATTCTTTCTTGGAGTTTTGCAAGCTAAACCGTTCTAAAACCTTATCTATATATCCAGCTTGTAACATGCCTAACATCTTATTCTTGCAATCTCGCCAAAGTTTGATCCCTGGAATAAAGTTAGCTTCACCCAAGTCCTTCATATCAAATTGGCTTGACAACCAAACCTTTACTAATGACATTACCTCTACATCATTTCCAATGAGTAGAATATCATCAACATAAAGCACTAGGAACATTACTACTTTATCTCGATGTCTTTCGTACACACATGGTTCATCAAGATTTTGTTCAAAACCAAATGACTTAATTGCTTGATTAAATCTGATGTTCCATAACCTAGATGCTTGCTTAAGTCCATAAATGGACCTTTTTAACTTGCATACCATATGCTCTTGGCTCTTTGCTATGAAACCTTCTGGTCGCATCATATAGATTTCTTCTTCAAGATTGCCATTAAGAAATGTAGTCTTGACATCCATTTGCCAAATTTCATAGTCATGATAAGTAGCAATGGATAAGAGAATTCTGATAGATTTAAGCATCGCTACTGGTGAAAAGGTTTTTTCATAATGAGAACCTTCTTTTTGTGTATACCTTTTTGCCACTAACCTTGCTTTAAAGGTTTTAACCTTTCCATCTATCCCTCTCTTCCTCTTGTAAACCCATTTTCAACCAACAGGTTTAATGCCGTTAGGTGCCTTTACAAGATTCCAAACTTGATTGGAATATATTGAATCTAATTCAGATTTCATAGTTTTGACCTAATGATGTGCATCTATATCATTCATTGCCTTTTCATAAGTGTAAGGATCAGATTCAGCCTTTTCTGAAATAGCTTCATAAGTTTCTCCCAGACCTATAAATCTTATAAGTGGCCGAACAATCCTCCTACTATGACGAGGCACTTGTGTACTAGTCATCTCATGAGTAGAATCTTGTGGTGTATCTAATACAGCCACATCATCCTAGTTTCATCCATTGGTTGTTCAATTATAGGTTCATGTAATTCAGCCAGAACAACTTTACTTATAGGATTAAAATTATTCGCATAATCATCTTCCAAAAATTTGGCATTGGTGCTAACAAACACTTTGTGATCTTTATGATTATAGAATAAATAACCCTTAGTTTCCTTTGAATACCCTAAAAACATGCATACTTCTGTTTTTGCTTCTAACTTATCAGACTTCCCTTTCAACACATGCTAATAACCCTTATGTTTTTGCATTAAAAGGTCGTTTGGTCATTTTGCCATCCAAACAAGATTCACAAACTAGAAATCCGTCGAAGTCTAGTGGCTCTAAGAGACCATCGTTCATCAGTCTTTGAATTTTGTTTGAATTTATATGACCCAAACGCAAGTGCCAAAGATATGCATCATTAGAAGAAGGAAACTTTCTCTTCAATGATTTTACATGAGAGTTATTATCTAATTTAGAATTGTATAATTTATGCTTATTAGGTTTTAAAATATAAAGACCATCTACAATATTTCCAAAACATATAAACACTTTATCCTTCTTTATTACAACATTGTCTTTCAAGATAACACAATATCCATGTTTACCTAAATAAGTTGTAGAAATTAAATTCCTACGAACATTAGGTACATATAGACAGTCTTCCAATATTAAAACTTTAGAATCAAAGCATAAATTAAACACTCCAATAGCTACAATTGGAATCTTGCTCCCATCAGCCAAAGTAAGAAACAATTGCCCTTTATTCAGTTTTCTGGTCTCTTGGAACCCCTGCAATGTATTGCAGATATAGTTAGTACAACCTGAATCCACACACCAAGAATCCGTGGAATTTTTTACTAAACATATTTCAAGAAGGAATGAACTTTTCATACCCTTATTATTGGCAACTCTAAATTTTGAACAACTTCTCTTCCAATGCCCTTTCTCGCCACAATGGAAACACTTTCCTTTGGCATAGTCCTTCTTCTTTCCCTTTTTGGGAATTCCTAAGGTAATTTGTTTACCATCTTGCTTGGTGAAGTCCTTCTTCTTCTTACCCTTGCCTTTCGATTTAGGTTGAGAAGTAGAAGCATCAGCCATATTAGCATCAACACTGGATGTACCAAGAATGCCTTCCTCCACTACCAATTCATTAATTAATTCAGACAATGAATAAATCTTTTTGTTTATATTATAATTAAGTTTGAATTCCTTGAATGATTTTGGTAGTGACTAGAGTATCATATCCACTTGGGATTCTCTATCAAAATCGGCACCTAAAACTTCCAGTGTATTCAGATTAGAGATCATCTTAAGACAATGCTGCCTCACTAAAGTATCTTCATCCATTTTGGTATTATAAATTTGCCTCATGATTTCTTGCCTTGTAGAACAGCCTTGCTCACCAAACATCTCCGTCAAACTTAACATTATGTCCGAAGTTAGTCATACATCCTGCATTTGACGTTGTAGAACATTTGAGATAGATGCTAAGATATAGCACTTGACCATCTCATTAGATTTCTGCCAACGATCATATCGCTATTTTCCCTCATGAGGAGCATCTAATGATGGAAAGTTAGGACATGGTTGAGTAAGCACATATCTCTGCACTTTAGTAGTAAGAACAATATCCAAATTTCTTTTCCAGTCAACATAATTGGATCCAGTCAATTTGATTTGATTAAGAATAGCAACAAGTGGGCTAAATTATGCCATGATTAAATCTGAAAACAATAAATATGAATATAATAAGTAAACTGAACATTATCAATTTAGCATATAAGCGTATAGTATAGAATCTTAATAAAACCATTATAAAATATATGCAACGACATCCTAATCCATGTTCATAATTCCTTGGTAGCAAGTATATTATAAACACCATAATTGATTGAGAAATATTCTCATTATTAGTGCTATCATGATAACTCTTATCAAACACTAATAATACACCGTATTACCTTTAGCCTCTAAGTAATAATGACATAGCTCCTTTGGGAGGTTAACATTATACTTAGTCTAGTGTATACCATTATCTAGAATCATGTGTAGCCGCATTTCATCTCTCTTATAGTGTTTAAACTTGTAGTACCATAAAACAAAACACCTTTGGGATCACGAAGCATATATGCCAAGACGAGGTGCTTGTTCACACTACTTTAAACGGGTAAGTTCAATCTTGTAGTATTATTAAGTAAACACCTTCCTTTGGCATCACGAGGCATATACACCAAGAAGAGGTGCTTACCCACACTACTGTGAACTAATAATGGAGGCTGTGAGATCCAACCCTTGTATCTCTCTCCCACTAGATGTTTTAAATAAAGGTTTTTAATTAGAAATCATGTGTAATCTCATCACACACAGCCTTGCACTTTATCCATGTGAAAAACACACAGAAAAATTCAAAATTCACAGTTTTCGATCGATCAAATTTGTATCTTGATTGGTCAAAAAAATTAAAAAATTCATAATTTACAATCTGCTTGGTTCGATTGGTACTCGATCGCTACTCAATCGATCAAAAAAGAACATTTGATTGATCGACTAGCAATTGAATATTAATCGAATCAAATAGATTGATCACTGTTTCACTCGATCGATCAAAAGTAATTTTTGATCGATCGAATCTCGTGAAACTCAAATTTTCCAGAATTTTTCTGAAGCAGTTTTTTACGGTTTTTCATGAACAAATAACCATCATATGAACATAATAGACAAAATTTGATATCAAAACTGAATTCTATTGATGCTATAGCCTTAAAGTTCAATTTAACATACTTAATATCAAACTTAAACAACATTATAACATCAATATCAGTTTTTATCAAACAATAATTTCAATGACCATGCAGAAAATTAATTGCTAAATCTTCTAACATCATGAAATTATTATCTTTGATTCTAAAACTCACAAAACATGTTATACAAATTCAAAATTGAAGACCGCTCTGATACCAATTATTGAAAAAACACATGTTTGTATCGCATACAAAATATATGCAGCGAAAAATTAACAAATTTATTTCATTCAAGATTGATAACATGTACTATGTAAATTTCATAATATAAGAGCAAGAGAGTGTACTTTGATGCGGTGAAATTCAAAATCAAAGATTAGAAGTACTTGAGAACACTTTTAATCTTTACTCCAATTCCACTTGTGCCCAAGAAGTGTGGTCTTTAATAATTTATATGTGTGTTCAAGGGAGAATAAAGAAGTGTCCTACACTCACATACAAACCATTTCATTCTATTACAAAATTTTTTATGTTTCTCTCCTTATAACTGATTATCTAATTGGGCTAGCCTTTTGGGCCATTCCAATTAGGCTTTAGTATGTGGCTTGGAGTGGGACCAAAACGGAACAAATAAGACACTAGCTCCAATGGGCCTTGGGCTTTTTTGTCAACTCTTGACAAGTCGAAAGTTACCATTAAATATATTTAATACCACTATATAAATATAATTGCACTCTAGGCCTTATAAATAAATAATATCCCAAAACTTTATTGGTGGCCACTTCACTTACCTTTGGTAATCACCTAAAATTTGGCCAAGATTCCTGCCACACCTCCAAAGGTAGACCTACCTTCCTCCACCGAGAGAGAGTGCACTCGAAGCTCCGCACTAACCATGCAAAATCATCGAAAAGGGCCTTCAATGGGCCTCACGCACATGGGAGCATCGCCACAATGGGTGGTCAAACGAAGGCCTGATGGTTCTCCGTTCTGGGCCGGGTGTTGACAGACTAGCGACTCCACTGGGGATTGATAAGAGTTTAGCCTTTAGAGCTTTTAAGAAAACCATAATCACTAGACATTGGCTTTCAAAAACACAGAAATTGGCATTGGCATTTGGGGCTATTCTTTTGAAAAAGGCTTTTACTATATCCTAGTAGACTACTTTCAAAAGAGCAAAAACGTTTTCCTAAAAGGGGTGTGAGGTGTTTTCAAGGGGCTAGACAGCTTTCCTCACATGCTTTACAACTTTCCTTCACATGCAAACATAGGGTAGCAAAATTTAATTTTCGCTACACCTTTATCTGCTTTCATATATATATATATATATATATATATATTTGCTGTGTTTGGAAAAATTCTTTGCCCTTCATTAAGGATTGCGTGACATCTACACCCTTTTTGAGTTGAACCTAGCATAGTCACATCTCTTTGGGAATTTCATCACCCCATCTGTAGATGCCCAGACACAAACATCAGCAGTGTTACCCAGAGATGTGAATTTCATCACCCCATCTGTGGATGCCCAGACACAAACATTAGTATTGTTACCCATAGTTTGATTTAGGGCTGACTTTGTAGGCATTTCTGGGTCCATGGGTGGATAGGATTAGCTAAAAAGGCCCATTCGATCCTTCCTGCCCCACAACTTCCATGAAGGGAGGGGTATGGCAATTGAGTCCTCCTAGAATAGGAACAACCTACCAGTTAAGTCTTTGCGTATAGTTGGCCTAGTTATGTCAAACCCATGAGGACTAGATTAAGCCTAAAGCCCATATGGACTAGGTGAAGCCTAAAGAGTGAACATCCAAGCCTAGGAAAGGATACCTTTATAGGACTAGAGGCCAGGGGAAAGTGTCTTGTAACGGGTACGCCCTTTTTGCTTAAGCCAAAGAAATTGTGCTCTACTCTAGGTTCTTTCTATCCTGCTTGCACAACATCCATGATTAAACCCCTAGGGAAAGCAACCTCGTTGCTTATACATGCTAGATCATACCCTATCCCTAAGGGTTTACAGCCCTACAAAGGCACTCATGCATACACTAATTCGTTCCGTCACCTAATTGTGCGAAGATAAAATCTGTGGCAAGTAACCAAAAAGCCCCAAGAGGAGATGCTATCGAAAAACCGTCAAGAATCCCAAGATATGATGAGTTCAAGAATTCTCCCAAGGAAGACCAAAAGAAAATTGCTAAGAGACCTAAGTCCTCAAAGAGATCCAAAGTTCCAAGAGAGCTAATAGGCCAAGAATGTATTGACTCATTGTGATGAATTAATTGATTAATTAGCCAAGTTTATTAATTAATAAAATTAACATGCAAGATGCATGGTAGCACAAACAAATCACCAATTAAACTAAGTATGTAGTAGAAATTAAATTGACACGGTGATTTATTTACGAATGGGAAAAACATATATGGTAAAAACCCCAACCGGGTGATTTTAAGGTTACCACTCTCGAGAATCCATTATTATCAAAAAAAGCGGTTACAAGTAAAGGAATCCCAATACCTTATACCAACCTACAGTTGAACCCTTACCTCAATACCCAATTGGACTTATTTTGTAGTGACAATCTCTCATTTTCAATGCACGGCTCCCAGTACGTGACTAACCAATTGCACGGATCCCAGTACGCGACTTAATCACCAACTTGAGAAGGATGTTGGTTGCAAAGTTCTTCTATTCAAATCACAATGAAGATCATGAAGTTGCTTGGTCACAAAACCCTATGGTGTACAAACACAGCAGCTTCTTCAAGAGAAAGAAGAACTAGGGCAAACTAGGTTTCCAGTTACACTTTTCTTCATAACTTCATAAATCTCGACAGATACCCTATCTGTCGAGCAGCTGTCGAGCCTCAGGCTGAAACAGCTCTTTTAAACCTCGATAGATACTAGCTATCGAGCTTTAATGACAACACGTTTTTACTTGATTCTTGGACAGACTTGCATGGTTTTAACACGTGAACTTGAAACCTTGTTTCTTGAAGCATTAAACACATCCTAGATCTACCCAACTACAAGTAAAGTATATTTTGTCAAAGGATTAGCCAATTACATAAAATAGTGACATATGTTCCTAACATTGAATAACATATGTCCTAAGAATCTCCCTCTTTGGCAATCCGTGACAAAACCACAACAAACAAATGAACATATGAGAGAAGTTATAAATCGCTCAACTCATATTCATTTGTTGAATACAATAAAATCTATCCTAACACAAAATCTTGAAAAATTTTGCAAGAAGAGAGTTTATGGCAAGAAGACTTTGACAACCTGTATTTCTAAAACACTTTAAAAAAAACTCATCAAGGCATCTTAGTGTGAAACAAAAATAAAAGATTGTATACAATATATAAGAAGCATGTGCATAAAGAGAGAAAAGAAATAACACATGTAAAGATAGGTGAAAGAATTGTAATAACAACCTCAAATGTATATATATATATATATATATATATATAAACAAGTACAAGGTTTGCTATCACAATATGATCACAAGATCTAAGGTACAGGAACAATATATCTAAAAAGGAGAGAAAAGAAAAAGATACATAAAGTCCTCACTACATCCCTAAAAAAAATGAACACTCCCCCTAACAAAAATCTCCTATACTAACCCTCCCCTTATGAGTATGACTACTCTAATATCTAAAACTACTCTCCCTTTTTGTCACGAGTGACAAAGGGTAAGTATATCAAGTAGACATCTCATTAGCATGGAAGAGCTAGCATCTCAAAAACATCTTTCAACAAGAAAAAAAGTCAAGCACAAAGATCCCAAAACACACACACACACTAAACATGTCTAACCAATTTTATATTTCAAAAACAAGTTAAGACAATTTAGTGAGCATACATTAACACATGAATTGCTTGTGATGGCCAAATCACATTGTACCTGCACATGTATCAAGAGTAGTAAAGAATTTTGCGTGTTGTGTGTGAAAAACATCGCAAGATTGCATAAGTGTCTACTTGTTATGACGATTTGAGATATGAGAAAATCACTTTAACTCACACACAATCATAACTGTTTGATGGGGACTATCACCTTCCTATAACTCCCACATCTCCTAGAATACATGCTTGCAATCATATATAAAGCATTTTGTTCTTTTTGCTTTTTATTTTTCTTTGCATATTTTTCTTTTAAGCAAACCATGCATGGGCATATATGAGAGAGAAAAGAAATACCCAATGATGTTAAGCATTTGACATTCCACTTTTGCTATGCCGAAGCATACAAATGTCATTTCATGATTGGTGGGCAACAGTGGTGAGATGGTTATTTATGCCTTTCTCTTAGGATTTTCAGTCCTTCCCGTCAAAAAAAGTGATATGAGTGTTAAGTATAAGAGATCACTTAACCTTACTCATCACAAACACGAGCTACAAAGCTCACTTGCTTAGTTGTGCATAGAGATACTCATCTAAGCTACAAAAGATACAAAGTTCAGAAAAATTTGTTTCAATAGCCATCAAAGGTACACAAGTACCAATGTACACAAACACACACTGTTTTTGTATTTTTCAAATTTTCAAATTTATTTTTACTTTTATATGAAAAAAAAATAAAGAAAAACTAAAAAGTAACCAAACAAAAACATGTTAAACAAGACAAAGCAATGCATAAAACTAGACTGACTAAAAACATAAAAGAAAACACACAAGTAATGCAAAATCAAAAATAAGAAGGGGAGAGAGAGAGAGAGAAAAAGTGACAGAATCACTTGGAGCCTTTTTCCTCACATACCTTGGAAGAACCTTTTCGTTTAGAGAACCCTTAATCTGGCAGTGAGGGGGAAGAGTTAAAACCGTTCAAGTTCAAAAGGAACATGAGCGCTTTGAGAAGATCTCCAAGAGTAGCCAAAAAGGATGGAAGTTGATTCTGATCTCCTGATGCGATCATGCTATTGCTCTTTTGAGTAGCTAACCACTTATAGCAATTAGGTCGAGTATGTCCAGCTGCGCCACAGTGATGACAGAAATGCTGTTTTATCTATTTGAGCTTTTGAGAGTTTCCCTTCTTAGGCTTAGGGTTTTTTAACTTCTTTCTTATCATGCTTAAGGGGTGCTCCTAAGATAGGTTTATCCCTGTCTATGTTCTCACTAGATAATTCATTCTTAACATTATTGTTCTCAGTTTTAACATTATTAGTAGGAGGAACAGAAACAGTAGAACTAGAAGTAGCAATACTAGGAGAAAAGAAATCATACCCTAAACCGGTTCGATCGGAAGCAGATTTCTGAAGACTGAGCATCTCATCGAGCTTAGCGCTTGAAGTCCTTTCCAGCTAAGCTTTGACTTGTAACAGTTCTACCTCAAGCTTCTTGGTCTTCTCAGCTAAGAAATTATTCTCAAATCTCAGTGCTCTAATAGTCTGATTGGCTTCATCAAACTTTGTAAAGATTTCTTCTCGCTCAAGCTCCATATCACTAAGCTTCTTGGTGGCCAACCTATACAACTTCTCATGCTTTTCTGAGACATTGTATAACTTTGCATAGGCTGTGTGGATGTCATCTTGTTCATCCATCTTCTCAAACTTAGATTCCACCAATTCATCTTCTACATCCATATATTCAACAATCCCCTCAGTAGGATTTATAGTGGTAGTGAAGGCATTTAGGATTTCATTATCCTCATTATCAGAGTCATCCTCAGGCTTGGTGTCGCTTAAGGTAGCAGCAAGTGCCTTACTTTTTTCGATAGTCTTGAGATAAGTAGGGCACTCTTGTTTCATATGACTGAAACCTTGACACCTAAAGCACTTTGGTCCTGAAGGAATAGCGTACTGACCGCCATCCCTAACATCCTATTTCCCTTTATCTGGGCTCTTGAATTGTGAGGAACTGGATTGCCTACGGTCCTTGTTGAAGCCCTTTGAATTGGCATTCTTCATGAACTTCTTGAATTGACTAGTGATGTAGGACTTCATCTAAGAATCGTCATCATTAGAAGACTCATCAGTATCGCTGCTTTTGACCTTTAGTTCCATGATCTTGTTCTTGCTCGATTTCCAGTTCCTAGACAAACCCACCTCATAGGTCTACAGATTGCCAACCAGCTTTGTCAAAGAAATTTTGTCAATATCCTTTGATTCCTTAATGGTAGTGATGAACAATGCTCTACTAGCTCTAATGATGAACAATGCTTTGATTCCATACACCCCCACACTTTTTTCTTTGCACACCCATACTTATCATAATGATGAATAATGCTCCACTAGCTCTACAACTTCGGTAAAGGCATTGTTTTTCAGGTTTAAAGCTTGTAACGTGGGTTCACAATAAAGGAAAAAAATTAATAAAGCTTAAAGGGGTTCAACAAAGGGAAAAATTAATTTCAAGGTAGGCTATTTGGCTTATGTAGCTTATAACAAAGAGGGCCTTAATCATGTTCATGCATGCATGTGTCAATATGATCTCGAAGAGAATCAAGGCAAGTTCTAGAGAAAAAAGTCCATGAAAGAATATCTCACATGAAAGAATAATGAGACTGATATGGATGTGTCAGTCTAAAGGCTCAAAATCTCACTAGTTTTTGTCTACTAAATTTAGTCACTACCATTCTCAAGGAAAATAACTAAACCAATTAATTCTAAGCTGGAAGATCACTCATTCAATCATGTTATGAATTTTTCAAGCTCAATTGAATCTTGCTCATGACATACACAACCAAAAATCTTTGAAAACCACAAAAACAAAGAGCAAAAGTTTTTTTTAAAAAAAAAAAAAAAATTAAAACACAACCTAAATCCCCTCCCCCACACTTAAAACTTACATTGTCCCTAATGTAAGGTGAAATGCGAAGAAAAGGCAAAAATAACCAAAATATAAACGCGAAAATAAAAAGAAGAAAAAGAACGAACTCCCCTTGGGTTGCCTCCCAAGCAGCGCCTTTGTTTATTGTTGTTGGCTTGACTCAATGCTTCTTTCTTCAATCAGTATAAATCGAATCCTCAAGGTCCAATTTTGCCACATTCTCTACTTATAAACCTTCATAAAAGGCTTAAGTCTATGACCATTCACCTTGAACACTTTGGAAGTTGCTAAACTTTGACTTTCAACTACACCATGGGGAAAAAAATTAGTAACAACAAAAGGTCCAATCCAACGAGAACGCAACTTACTTGGAAACAAACGAAGCCGTGAATGATATAGAAGGACTTTTTGACCAACTTTAAACTCCTTCCTAGAAATCATCTTGTCATGAAAAACCTTCGTTTTTTCCTTGTAAATCCTTGCACTCTCATAGGCATCATTGCGAATTTCCTCTAACTCTTATAGTTGCAATTTCCTGTGTTCTCCACTTTCATCCATCTTCATGTTGAAACTCTTGATAGCCCAATAAGCCTTGTGTTCTAACTCAACTGGAAGGTGGTATGGTTTCCTAAACACCAACCGATAAGGTGACATACCAATGGGCGTCTTATATGCAGTCCTATATGCCTACAAGGCATCATCCAAGCGCAACTTCCTGTTGGGGAGGGGATTCAAATCTGGAATGGGGGCCTACAAAACAGAGGGTAAAGGCCTCTCATTAGAAACTAGTAACGTAATATAAGGAGCATTACCAGACTGCTGTAACTTCGAAAAATCATTCAATGCTGCAATAGTTTCCTGCAAATCAGTACTCAAGGCTAACTCTTCATTCTCTTCCTCAAGATGCTTACTAATGGCAACTTCCATTCCATCTTTTCCATCAAGTTTAAAAACTTCCTGTGCTAGAGAATCAATCACATCAATTGAATAAACAGGATTTTCATGGCATCATAAATATTAAACTTAACAATTTCGCCATCAAATTCCATGGTAAGTGTGCCACCATGAACATTTATCTTAGTCTTGGATGTCTTTAAGAATGGTCTTCCTAACAAAATAGGAGTAGTTTGATCACCATTCTCCATATCAAGCACATAGAAATCAACAGAAAAAACCAAATCATTAACTTGCACAAGAACATCCTCAACTACACCCTTAGGATAGGCAATAGATCTATCAGCCAATTGAATCACAACACTAGTTTTATTCAAAGGTCCAAGTTTCAAAGAAACATATATAGAATATGGCATGACATTGATAGAAGCTCCTAAATCTAGCATGGCCTTCTCAAGTTAAGTGTTACCTATTGTACAAGGGATAGTAAACATACTTGGATCTTTGCACTTTGCAGAGAGTTTTCTTTGAATAACTGCAGACACATTCTCCCCTACTTGCACCTTCTCACATCCTTTAAGTTTTTGTTTCCTCTTAATTGTACACAGTTCTTTCAGGAATTTAGCATAGCGAGGTACTTGTTTAATAGCATCTAAAAGTGGAATATTTACCTCGTATCTACGAAAAGTCTCATATAAATCCTTATTTTGCTAATCTTTTCTAGATTTTGCTAAAGCCTGAGGAAAAGGAGGTACTTGATAGGCCATAAACGAATTGACCCCTTGTAATTAATTAGCCAATTAATTTAACTAAGTTGATTAATTAAGTTAATTAACATGTAAACACGTGGCAGCACAAACAAATCACCAATAAACTAAATATGTAGCGGAAAATAAATAACACGGTGATTTGTTTACGAATGGGGAAAACCCTAACGGCAAAAACCCCACCGGGTGATTTTCAGGTCATCACTCCCGAAACTGTACTATTATCATAACAAGCGGTTACAAGTAAAGGAATCCTAAGTACCTTACCAACCTACAGTTGAACCCTTACTCCAATACCCAATTGGACTTATTCTGTAGTGACAGTTCCCCCTTTTGATGCACGGCTTCCAAGTACGTGACTAACCAGTTTGTGCAGATCCCAGTATGCGACTTCAATCACCAACTAGAAAGAAAGGTTGGCTGCAAAGTTCTTTAGTTTATACACATGATGAAGATCAAGAAGATGCTTAGTCACAAAACCCAAAGGTGCACATACACAGTAACTTCTTCAGAAGAGATGAACTAGGTTAAGAACTTCGTCTTCGGTCACAATTTGCTTGAACAGATTTTGCTCAATGCTTGTGCAACTTATGTACTCTTAGATGGCTCTTAAAACAATTTTTTTATATGTCTAGGGTTAGGAGAAAAGAAGGCCCAAAGACATATTCACGGATCCCAAGAAATCAGATCAGAAATTCTGATTTTATAAACCTCAACAAATAGAAGCTATTGAGAAGCTGTCGATAAGGTGTCGGGCTACGGACTTGAACAACTTACTTAAGCTCGATAGATATAGGTGTCGAGACAGTTGTCGAGCTTTAATGAATCTGCACTTTTAGCTTGTTTTCTTGAACAGACTTGAAGGCTTTAATACTTGATCTTGAAACATGGTTTCTTGAAGTATTTCAACACATCCTAAATCTACCCAAATTCAAGTAAAGTGCGTTTTGTCAAAGGATTAGCCAATTATATAAAAGTATGACATATGTTCTTAACATGTGAACCACATATATCCTAACAATCTCTCCCTTTGGCAATCCGTGACAAAACCACAACGAACAAATGATTATATGAGAGAAGTCATAAATCACTTAACTCATATTCACTTGTTTAATACAATAAAATCTATCCTAACACAAACTATTGAATAACTTTGCAAGAAGAGAGTTTATGGCAAGTAGACTTTGACAACCTGTATTTCTGAAATACTTTAAACAAAACTCATCAAGGCATCTTTGTGTGAAACAGAAATAATAGATTGCATACAAGTAAAGAAACATGTGTATAAAGAGAGAAGAGAAACAACACATGTAAGAGGTAGGTGAAAGAAACAACATACATCCACATATAGAAAGAAATAAGTACCATGTATGTCTGAATGATCACAAGACCAATAGTACAAGAACAATGTATCTATATAAGAAAGAAAAGACAAGATACATCATATCCTCACTACATCCCTCAAATATCAACACTCCCCCTATCAAAAATGTCCTATACTAACTCTCCCCCTAAGATGACTACTCTCATACCCCAAAATTACTCCCTTTTTTGTCACGAGTGACAAAGGGTAGAGTGTCAAGCAGACATCTCATCAGAAGAGCTAGCATCTCCATCATCATCATCCGAAGCGTCATCATCATCATCATCCTCAGCATCAGAATCAGAATTCATTGGAGGAGGTGGTGAAGGAGTAGCCTCAGGAGCAAAACCACCCATGGTCGCCTGACGTCGTGCAATATGACCAACACGAATGTTCACCTGATACAACTCAGTAGAGAGCGTATCAAGGCGAGCATCCATGCGCTGTAGCTGCGCCATGATGTCTCCAAGAGATTCATTGCCCAAAGAAGAGGAGGGAGCAGATGTAGACGGAGCAGATCGAGAGGGTGCCGAACGAGATGGAGTCGAATCGGAGGGAGGAGCAGCTGACTCCTGTCGTGACTAAACTGAGCCTCACTACATTTTACAGTAGCGGCATCTATGGCACACATGACAGAGAAGTGATCATAGGAGGGAAAAGGAACAGAAAAATGGCATAGGATCCTTGTGATAGTAGAAGGAAAGATGAGCTTATCACGGGTAGCTGTATCCCTAAACACATCTATGATGGAAAGAATGAAATGTGAAGGAAAATCTATAGTGAGGTGCTCCAACGAGGAAAGCAAAAATTGAGCATGAGGCTCTGTGATAGAGTTATAGTGAGAGAGTGGATGTAACACAAAAGTCATCACCATGTTCATGAATCTAGGACCTTTAGCAAAAGGACGACATGGTGTAAATTGACGCTCACCCCAAATAGATGGGTGCTCACAGAAAGCAGACATCATCTCGTCTTTGGACACAATCCTTAGACGCTCACAACCGGGGTAATCAAGATGCTCTACCCTCGGAACACGAAGCACATTCGCAACAAGCTGTGGTGTGACAGAAAAACACGTACCTCGAACGCGAATGTGAAAGAGAGGTACTGAAGAATCAATCTCACGCATGTTGGAGTTGAACTCCTGAATAAGCATGAGAGGACAAGTGACCGGAATGACACACAATGACTCCCATCCCCTACTGTGAATGACATCGGGAAGGTCAGTGTCGGTGAAGTCCGCCAAAATGACTCGGCGTTCTGAATGAACACCTCGTCGAGAGAAGTTCTCCAAGAATGCTTTACGGGCATCCTCATCACGGAACTGAATGTTAGAAGGAGTAGGATCAGAAGAAGATGATGCCCCAGAACGAAGAGGGTTTCGAGACGGAGCAGACTTACGTTTAGGTGCCATAGACACTACTAACGTAAACAGAATGAGAGAGAGGGAAAAAGAAACAATCAGAAAAGTCCCAAAGCATTTCAAATATAACAAGATATATTGAAAAAGGAGTACGTATGCATGGGAAATGCATGAACATATGACATGCACAAGAAATTTCATCATGGGCTCAGCCCAATCCAATCCTACCAGCACACAACCATATTGCACACATCTAACTGCATGATAATACTGTTATAATGCAAATGAGATGCAATGCATGAGAATTTGAACACATTTAAGCGAAAACCCATCCCAAATTAGTAGAAAAACTCATCAATTTTGAAAAACCCCATAATTTTTCAAAAACCCCAAAACCTAAGATTCAAAAACATGAAATGCATGAAATATGAGAAGAAAAGAGATTATACCAAGTGATTTGAAGAAAGGAAGGGCCGAAAATCACGTGGGTTGAAGGTTTGGAGTGAGAAAAGTGAGTTTGGGAGGTGAACAGGTGCGGACAGATCAAGAGAGAACAAGAAAATGAGAACCGGATCACACGAGGGGTTTAAATAGATCATCAGTAAATCTCGACAGATACAGGTATCGAGAGGTATCGAGAATCTGTCGAGGAGGTGTCGAGAAGAATGATCGTCGACAGATACAGGTGTCGAGGAGATATCGAGGAATAAACACCAGAACTCAGAACAGAAACTCGATCGATTGACAAGGTATCGAGAAGCTGTCGAGGAGACACGAGATTTCTCGATCGATCCACCAGGTATCGAGGATGTGTCGAGATTGCGATAAGAAAAAGCTTGAGAAGCTCGACAGATAGCTAGGTATCGAGGAGGTGTCGAGCCAGCTTTTAAAAGCAGTTTTTCAAGAAGAGAAAAACACAGACATGAATGCAATCCAACATGCAACTTAACAAAGATCCAATCAACATAATAGGCTTCTCAAAATCATCTCTCAATGAAAAATTTTAAGTACATGGATCTCCAAAAACACATATACACACTAAACAAGTCTAATCAATTTTATATTTCAAAAACAAGTCATGACAGTTTAGTGAGCGCACAAAAGCATATGTAAACCTAGTAATGGCCAAATCACATTGTACCTGCACATGTATCAAGAGTAGCAAAGAATATTGCATGTCGTGTGTGAAAAACATCGTAATTGCAGAAGTGTACACATGTTATGACGATTTGAGATATGAGAAAATCACTTTAACTCACACACAATCATAATTGTTTGATGGGGACTATCACCTTCGAGGTACATCCTATAACTCCCATATCTCCTAGAATACACGCTTGCAATCATATTTAAAATATTTTTAATCTTTTTGCTTTTTATTTTCTTTGCATATTTTCTTTTTAAGCATATCATGCATGGGCATATAAGAGAAAAAAAGAAATACCCATTGATATTTGACATTCCACTTTTGCTATGCCGAAGCACACAAATGTCATTCATGATTAGCGGGCAACGGTGGTGAGATGGTTATTTATGCCTTTTTCTTAGGATTTTTTAGTCCTACCCATCAAAAAGAGTGATATGAGTGTTAAGTCTAAGAGATAACTTAATCTTACTCATCACAAATGAGAGCCACAAAGCTCACTTGCTTAGTTGTGCATAAAGATGCTCATCTAAGCTACAAATGATACAAAGTTTAGAAAACTTTGTTTCAATGGCCATCCAAAGTACACAAATACCAATGTACACAAAACACACACTGTTTTTGTATTTTTCTGATTTTTCAATTTTTTTTTATCAAAAACAAAATAAACAAAAACTGAAAATAAATAAACAAAAACATGTTATCAAAGCAAAGCATAAGCTAGATTGACTCAAAATAAAAGCAAAACACACAAGTAATGCAATAAACAAAAACAAGAAGATAGAAGAAAGTGATTTAATCACTTAGAGTCCTTTTTCTTTCACACCTTGGAAGAACTTTTCCTTTGGTTGAAACCTTGAACTGGCGGCGAAGGGGAAGAATTGAACCCATTTAAGTTCGAAAGGAACATGAGGGCTTTCAGAAGATCTCCATAAGGAGCAAGAGAGGATTGAAGTTGATTTTGGCTTCCAGATGCTATCATGCTATTGCTCTGTTGAGTGGCTAACCACTTATTACAATTTGGTCGAGTATGACCGACAACACCACAATGATGACAGAGATGCTGCTTCTTCTGTTTGGGCTTTTGAGAGTTAACCTTCTTAGCCCTAGGGTTTTTAGCATCTTTCTTATCTAGTTTAGGGGGTGCTCCTAGAATATATTTACCCTTGTCTAAGTTCTCACTAAATAATTTAGTTTTGACATCAGTGTTCTCAATTTTAACAATATTAGCAGGAGAAACAAAAATAGTAGCACTAGTAGAAGTAATATTAGAGGAAGAAAGATCATACCCTAAACCTGTTTGATTTGAAGTAGATTTCTGAATGCTGAGCATCTCATCAAGCTTTGCACTCGAGGTCCTCTCCAACTGAGCTCTAAACTGAAATAGCTCCGCCTCAAGCTTCTTGGTCTTCTCAGCCAAGAAATTGTTCTCGAACCTCAGCGCTCCAATAGTCTGATTTGCCTCATCAAACTTTGTGGACAACTCTTCACGGTCAAGTTCCATATTACTGAGCTTCTTGGTGGTCAGCCTATGGAGTTTCTCATGTTTCTCAGACAGCTTGTATAGTTTCTCATAGGCTGAATGGATAATATCTTGATCATCCATCTTCTCACACTTAGTGTCCACCAATTCTTCTTCTTCTTCCACTTCATCAACAATCCCTTCAGCAGGATTGACTGTAGCAGTGAAGGCATTTAAGATTTCGTTATCCTCACTATCGGAATCGTCTTCAAGCTCAGTGTCACTCAAGGTTGCAGGAAGTGCCTTGCTCTTCTCAATGCTCTTGAGATATGTAGGACACTCATTTTTCATGTGTCTGAACCCATGACACCCAAACCACTTAAGTCCTACGGGAACTGTGTACTGACCACCTTCCTTTGCATCCTTCTTCCCTTTGTCTTGGCTCTTAAACTGAGAAGAACTGGATTACCTGCGGTCTTTGTCAAAGCCCTTTCTATTGGCTTTTTTCATGAATTTCTTGAACTGCCTGGTGATGTAGGACTTCATCTTGGAATCTTTATCATCTGAAGACTCATCTGTCTCACTGCTCTTGGCCTTCAGTGCCATGTTCTTTCCTTTACCCGACTTGCCAATTCTAGTCAACCCTAGCTCGTAGGTCTGCAAATTTCCAACCAGCTCAGTGAAAGGAATCTTTTCGATGTCCTTTGAATCCTCTATTACTTTAATCTTTGCATAGAATCTCTCGGGTAGAGATCTGAGCACTTTCGTCACAATCTTGGGTTCAGGGATGGTTTCCCCAAGATTGAAGGCTAAGTTCACTATATCCTTGAGCTTGGCGTAGAACTCATCGAACGACTCATCCTCCTCCATCTTTATTTCTTCAAAGCTATTTGTGAGCATCTGAAGCTTTGAATCTTTAACA